>JAVKLA010000053.1:31476842-31558894 GCA_034782735.1 Sagittarius serpentarius
ACCCCAACTCTTTCAGCCTTTCTTCATAGGAAAGGTGTTCCAGCCCTCTGATCATCTTCGTAGCCCTCCTTTGGACCAGCTCCAGTAGGTCCACGTCTTTCCTGAACTGAGGACTCCAGCGCTAATCAGAATTGTTTTACAGAGAATTTAAAGATGTATGGTACATGTATCATATAATTGGCATCTGTATTGCCTCAGGACTGAACTGAGGTAATCCAAGACTGCAGCTAGATAAACTTCCCCTCTTCTATAAGGGGAAGTTTTCTTTGGGCTATGGTAGGCTGCAGAGTCAGAATGAACTGTGTAAATATCAATTTAACTATTTCCAGCTCTTTGGAGACACTGACTGAACTGGTTAAGAGTGACTTCATTATTTTCAAGGGTATTTTTTCCATTTTATTTTTTTATTTTGGATTAGACATAAAGATAGAAAGAATTAAGAAGAAAAATAGGTGTTCCGCTGACTTCTGTATCACTCTGGTACTGTAAAATGTTTGTATAGCAGTACTTCTGCTGTTTATCTCAAGTGCAGATTTACTGGGCAGTAGGACTGAAAAAGTGGGAAGAAAAATGTCATTGGCACAGCCTTGTGCAACCCGTGTGCCCCATGTCACATGAGTCAGTAGCTGTCACAGGCTTATCCCTATTGCAATGTCCTCATGATCAAAATAGCAGGAGGAAGTACAGGATTGCTGGATTCACACCAGAAGAATATTTTAAAACTATTCCTGTCTACTAGGGAAAAAAATGGATTTTAAGTAGACAATGGGGAAGGAATATTTGAATTGGGTATAAATGTTCACTGCATAGTACAAACAGATTAAACAGCATCCCTGAAAGCTAGTGCCTGAAAGCTAGTACCTTGAAAGCATGCTTGCCACAGCCAAACATGCAATGTGACTTTCAAAGTCTGCATCTTGCATGTTTTACATGATGCCCACCTCCCCCTTCCTATTTGCTACAATACTTTGAACTCCGTCCTGCTGGTTTTCTACTCCCATGTCAGTGCTCTTGTTCTGCACCTGCCTGCAGCCCCTTGGCTTCCACAGAGCAAAATGCTGTGTGCTTTGTTGTCTCTCCTGTCCTTCTGGGAACAAGCTCCACGGAAGCTGGCCTTGTCCCCTACCAAATCCTGCAAATACCCAGTGGGGGTTTGCAGCACCCCTTGAGCCAAGCTTGCTCATGATGTCTGTATCCAGAACCTGGCCCTCTCCCAGGAATGACTACCCTAGTCTCTGTGCCACTTCTAACTCTGCAGAGATCTCTCCCTCACAACCCAGCTTCTCACATTTCAGGCTAAAAGTGGCCTCACCTGAGCTGATGGGCTTGGGCAACTCTGCAAAGAGAAAAAGCAGCCTTTCTGTAGTTCTGCCACAGTTGCACGAGCTCAGCTGTTTGCAATGGTTCGGCTGACCATTGCCCAGGGATGAGGAAGAGGATTAATCAAATCAATCTAATCAGATAGTCATCACAATGCAAGCAGCCATTGCATTTCAACCTTTTCCCAACCACCCTATCTCATTCCCATATTCCTGCTGACATAAATACCACTCTCCTCCCATGGCTGCCAGAATGGAGAAAGCATTCAGCGGTGGAGATGGGCAGCATGGGAGCAGTGTTTACGAGGCTTCTCTCATCCCCTAAGAGGTATTACCCTGCCCCGTTAGGGACTGAGAATTGCTGCTCTAAGATGAGCTGAAATATATTCAGTCTTGCTTATTGCCACATTTTAGTTCCAAAAGATTAATATCAACCTGTGGCTTAAACACCAGTCAAGCAGAACACAAACCCATGGATGACTTCGTCTGTTGTACCAGTGTTAATTAGTGAAATAGCAGCTAACAAGATTTAGTGGTGAACATCTCTGGAGAATGTGTATTTTAAAGGCGCTTTTATTCCAGTGCTTTCTAAAGTACAAGAGTAACAGTGAATTTGATTTAGCAGGGGAGAGAGAAGAGGCAGGCAGCTACTCCGAATGTGGATTGCTGGAGGAGGAAAGCTGCACTTTCTCCCCTCTGGCTGCTGAAGGTTGCCGCGTTGTAAATGCCAGGTATCTTGAGGTCTTGGTAGTCATTTTGCTCATTTCAGCACACGATATCCCTGACTTATCTCTCAAATCTGAAGAAGGTTTCTTGAAAGTGTTCTTTAGGCTTGCAGCTGTTGCCAGTCAGGAAAGTCCTTGGCATAAACATTGTGGCAGACATTAAAGAAAAATCAATAGTATAGTTTTTGAAAGTGCCATGAAACCTCAGAGAAGCTAAAGATACGTCAGTCCTCAAAGAGAGGAGGAAAAGAGCAGAATGCATAGCCTATTCATGGTAATGACATGGTAACTTACCAATAACAGCCTCCTGTGTTGTGATCAGAGGGCTGGAACACCTCTCCTATGAGGACAGGCTGAGAGAGTTGGGGTTGTTCAGCCTGGAGAAGGGAAGGCTCCAGGGAGACCTGATTGCGGCCTTCCAGTACTTAAAGGGGGTTTATAAGAAAGATGGGGACAAATTTTTTAGTAGGGCCTGTAGCGATAGGACAAGGGGTAATGGTTTTAAACTGAAAGAGGGCAGATTTAGACTACGTATAAGGAAGAAATTTTTTACAATGAGGGTGGTGAGGCACTGGAACAGGTTGCCCAGAGAGGTGGTAGAAGCCCCATCCCTGGGAACACCCAAGGCCAGGCTGGACGGGGCTCTGAGCAACCTGGTCTAGTTGAAGGTGTCCCTGCTCACCGCAGGGGTTGGACTAGACGGCCTTTGATGGTCCCTTCCAGCCCAAACTATTTTATGATTCTGTGTGCTCTTCTTGACACTTTTTTTGCTATGTGCTGTAAAATAATCCTAAAACTAACTCTGTTGTAATCTCAAATCAAAGAGGAGCACTTGGGGGGCGGGTAGGTGCAGTAATAGTTTAAGGGAACAGAATTTTACAGAAATACAATTGTTAGCTTGCGTGAAGAATCAGCATGCATAAACATTTCCTTTGAGTCCAGAAGCAAAGGATCTGAACACGCTTTTTTTTTTTTTTAATGCAAAAAGTACTGGTGCCTTTTTATACAAAAAAATGCTTTACATGGATGATCTTAAGAAAGGGATCTGATCATTTGGACTCAGTAACAATCTTCCTACGTCAGAGAGGGGTTTTTAATTAACCTGATGTTCCAGCTATTTTAATTACCTTTGTAGTTCCAGGTAAAGGGAATATTCACTGCTTCCCAGCTTCAATTAAAAAGCAGTGATGCTCTGCACATTACACCACAGTGCTTCTGTATTCCCATGGCTCAGGAATGGATTGAAAAAAATTACTGTGAACATATCTGTTTAAACTGGGAAGTATTTTAGGATGAAAGACAGTATGGGGGAGGAAAGTATGGTGTTGATCTTCCTCTTAGAAAAAGGAGAAAAACCCAAACCCTAAAATGAAGTATCCGTGAGCATTACCAGGAGTTCAGCTTTTCCACTAAAAGGCAGTTCCTGCCCTATAATTGCTTGCTGAATGGGAGCAGAGCATCAGTGCTCCATCCTATATAAAGGGTGATGTCTGTGCATGTCATTTGCCTTTATTTTAAAGTAGAGAGTCTGAATGCAATTTGTGGCAATCTGAGCCGAATAGGAGAGTCAATGGCTCAGATGATAGTCTGGTCTCAGCATAGCTGGCCTGGGTGGGGTCCCTCTCTGTGCACGGAGCTGCCAAGCTAGATCACTGAGTAAGCGAGCCACGTTGTGAAATAAGTCTTCCAGGCCTTCCTAGGCCATATAGTCTCTTTCATTAAATAACATATTGAATTGTCCCTAAGCCAGTCCTAGAGGGTTAGTGGTTTGGTAGCCGGCCAGCATCTTGTTATAAACATTCTGGCACAAACTAGTAATATTTGTAACAAATTCTATTGATGTGTTAATGTAAGGAATTTTGAAACACTCACTTAGATGTCCCAAAAGAGGATGAATTTCAGTGCTTTCATGACTTATTTTCACCAAGGAGATCTTTACCAAGAAAACATCAAGTCAAGACTCATGCTCAAGAAATAAACCAGAAAATCATGTCTCTGATTAACACTGCATGGTGTCTTTCTTTCTAGCTAGTGGAATAGCCATGAGCAGGTCACGAATATCTCTTACGTATATCTGGTAAGTATTTTTTCCTCTGGCTTGATGATAAAAGTTTGCACTCAGCATAGCAAAATACAAACGTTGCTTAATAGCAATTTGTAATGTAAGTCACAGGGTGCTGTTTTTTCTACATATTTTCCATAACTGCATGGATAAGGAAGAAATTCTGAAATGGCTGTTTCCAGACAAAAATTAGGCTTTCTGCCTGTAAACAGACACACTACTGGATGCTGTGGTGTCCTTGTAATTCCTTAGTAGAACTCAAAAGGCTCTGTACAGTGGTAAAATCTATACAGCTGTATGCTAGTGCATCTAGCTTGAAAATTCGGTTTGGCAAATTCTTGTACCTATGACCGAAATTTGGGTTTTGTGCCCCTAATGCACCTGTAGCTGTGTGTTCCCCAAAAGAGGTGAGAACTTTCCTGAAGTAAAAGCATTTTATAAAGCATTTTTCAGGATGGTTGGTGCAGTAACTTCTTATGTATAGGCAGGACAATTCACATGGTGTTTGGAGGCCACCCATGTACATTTGAACCCTGTTGTGTTGTGCAAGAGCCAGCATCTGAGGTGATGGTTTCCTTGCAGAGCTTAGGCAGGAGGTTGCTTTGACTCCTGTATTTGACTGGAGAACTGGTAGGTGTCTAGGCTCATTATGGCTTGTAAGAAAAGGCTCTACAAACCCAAATATTTTGCCTTAGGAATAGTGTAGTAAAGGTATCCAGAGTACCCCACGGTCATGAGGTGTCATTTCTGGGACAGCAGGAGAGTTTCACAAAGGTTCTTACGGATTTATACAAATCCACATTTATACATCATGCAAGGCCTAAATTAAACACATGGAAATGTGGTGGCATCTGGTAACATGTATTAAGTATGCTGATTTGTCCCACAGCAAAGGCAGGCAGGTTTTTTTGTCAATCAGTTATGGTTAATTCTTGATAGGGTGGAATTTTATATGGTTGAAGTAGTTTATTCTTTTTTGGCTTATAGAAGTGATTAGATGCAATGATTTGTGTGGCTAATTCATGAGTAATTTTTTAAAAGCCAAAGTTGATGGTTCATTTTGCCAAAAGTCATTAATAAAATAAAATAGGTGCCCAGCAATACATTTTAAGGTACTGGAAGAATCAGTCTCCTTCCACAAGCAAGTACAATGTGGTGAGTCCTCTCCTAGGTTAGCTGTTATGCCAAAAGCACATCGTTCACAGGGTTTACCTCTGTGAACGAGTTAACATATGGAGTAGGAGTAGTTTTAAATAAGAGCTGACTTACACAATACATGCCAGAGGATACCTAACCTAGTGACAGTGTCTGGGAACAGTCTTCTCTCTCTCTTTTTTTTTCTTTTCTTGTTTAGTTGTTTGTTTTTTTCCCTGCATTGCATAGGGGCTGTTCGTGGTCTCAGGGTCTGGTTATGCCTACTCAGATGAGTATGGACAAATGTGAGTGCCTCTACTTGGCCCGAGGGCGTGCAAGGCAGCTTTTGGCTCGCTGTGTTGGAGCCTCATTAGTGCAATGCTGTTGCTGAGATGATTCCTTCTTTCTCCCTGCAGGATATATTCACTCGGGGTATGCTGTGGCCCCTGGGATGAAGCAGGGATCAGTCCGGAGTGCTCAGACTCCGGGCAAAGTCTGTGCTGGTCCATGTAGACACACTCTTTGGGGTCTTGTGTGCCGGGACTGCATCCTGTGCCGAAGGTGGGTGCCTGTGACTGCAGGAAGGGATCATTCCCCTCGGCGCAGCACTGGTCAGAGGTCAGGTGGAGTACTGAGTCCCACGCTGTGTTTCTCAGCACAAGAAAGACATTGACCACCTGGAGCAAGTCCAATGGCGGGGCCACCAGGGTGGTCGGGGGCTGGAGCAAGTGGTGTAGAAGGAGAGGCTGAGGCAGCTAGTTTATTTTAGCGTGGAGAAGGGACAGCTGAAGGGAGGTCTCGTTGCTGTCTCCAGCTACCTGTTGGGAGGCTGTAAAGAAGATGAATCCAGACTCTTACAGGAGACACACAGTGAAAGGGCAAAAGGCAACAAACACAACTTGGAAGACAGGAAATTCCAGTTAGCTATTAAGAAATTTTTTTCACTGTAAGAGCAGCAAAAAGTGGAGCAGATTGGCTGGAGAGGTGCTGGAGTCTCCATCCTTGGAGATGCTCAGAACTCAACAGGACAAGCCCTAAGTAAGCTGATATAGTTGGTCTTGCTGGTGTTGGATTAGATGACCTACTCTGGTTCTTTCCAACCTAAATTATTTTGTAATTCTATAATGCACAGTCTCAAAAACAAACCTGCACTGCATAGGCAAAGGTGTGGGGCTACACCTCTCCTTCTTGGAGAGCACTGAAAAAGTGAGAGAGGGGAATGTTACAGTTGATCTGCCCTTTTTTATTGGAAAATCCTCCTTCTCATATTAAAAAATGAACTAAAACCCAAACAGAACCCTAAAAGCTAAAACACCTGAAAGGAAGATGAAGCAAAAATGTTTTAGATTGATCAACATTTTGTACAACTCAGTATAGAATTTGTCACTCTCAGCTTGTTACCTTTTTCTCCTTTTTTTAATTACTGAACACAAACTCTATTTCCTAAATAAAAAATGCCATCTAAAGCAAATGGAGAAATGTGCAAACATGAAAATGTTGAAATAAATATTTTCCTTTACATTTTTACCCCTGTTTTAAGATCATTGTAATGGAAGGTGAGGCAGGACTTTGCGACATTGTCTAAGCCATACTCTGAGGCTGATTTAGACTGTTTTCAGCAAACGTAATTCTCTCTGGTATGTTTTTGTCAGAGATCTGCACGCAGTTTCTCTTCATGCCACAGTAAACTTTAGTGAAGTCAATAGCTATCCCAGCAGCAAAGTAGAAATGAATGAAACTCTCTATTTTCAGACCACTGAAATAGCCACTGAGCCATCCTTTGGAAAATACTGGTGTCAGGGAGGTCTTGTTAGGTGGCGTTGGGTTTCCAAAGGGCCAGAGAAACAGACTACTGTATTCTTGAGCATTTCACGCTGACTTTCTGTGAAGTGACAAGGATGGCTTCCCTGGAGGGCAGGCTAACTTTAGGGGCGAGATTAAATAGCTGACTCTACCTCTCCTAAATAACGTGCCAGGGATATTTCTGCCTCTCCTGTTTCAGTGCCCACTCATTGGAACTTCTGCTGGCACCGAGGTCTGGTTAACGTGATAGCAAGCTCTGTCACCAGGGTCCCCTGCCACTTGAAAGTACATATTTAAAGGCAATCTTGAATCCGGAAGGGAAGAAGGAAGAGAGTGTAATGCTGTGCTGTTTCAGCTGCTAATTGTGCCCAGATTAGTTAATTAGATAATTAACATAAGAATGCTCTCTTTTCATATTAGAGCATCATACATTTACAATAGAGCTGTTCATAAGTAGAGTGCTATGCTGTGGGAAACACTAATTAATTTTGCAAATTTGGACCTTTAATTGCTAAAGTGCTGTGCTTTCTCAATGTTTGTTTTAGAGTAATGTTAACTGATTACTGCCTGTTCAGAGAAGTATTTATTCTCCCTGCCAGTTGGACACATTCCTCTTGCTGTGCAACCAGAAGCCTAGTTTACTTGCAGTATTAACTGCATTGCACTTCAGAGGAGCCTGCAAGAGACGAGATTGCCTACGAGCCCAGCTGACACTGGATCCCCTACCTGCAAAAAGCAATGCATCCCATCATCTCTAATTAGGACCTGCCCTAGTCAGATGTCTCTGCTGCCTGTGTACTCGGTTATTACAACAACAGTCATCCTGGCTTGAAAGCACGATCTGGAAAAGCTGCAGCTGGCAGATGCAGCCGCCTGCTTCCTTTGCAGCAGTTCTCAGAAAACATCAATCCATGCACGAGGCACTTTGCTGGCTCCCTAATGATCTCTGGGTCAGTTTTCAAGGGCTGGGGCTGGGTTCTGAGAAGCACTTGTGTGAGTCGGGGAAATGTCAGCAATGTCTGCACAGCCTTGATGGTCTCCTCCTTGGACTCTAGCTTCTACCACCTCAAGATGATTAGTTCTATGGGCAACTCTTGGCAGAGGCACCATCCACACCTCCTTTTGAAGTTGTGCCACTGCTCAAGGAAGAATTCAGCACTTATTGAACCAGAAAGAAAGCAAGCCTCGACAGGACTCTCTTGCCCAATAAGACTAGCATTTTGTTAGGTGAAGGGAGACATGGGTTTGCTTCTTGCTCTAAGGCTTCTTTATGCAACACATGAAAAATTTTAAGGTAGGAAATCAGAGCATACGTCTTCAGCATCCTTGGTGGATAATTTCA
The DNA here is from genome assembly GCA_034782735.1 of Sagittarius serpentarius. Taxonomy (NCBI): domain Eukaryota; kingdom Metazoa; phylum Chordata; class Aves; order Accipitriformes; family Sagittariidae; genus Sagittarius; species Sagittarius serpentarius. The sequence goes on from JAVKLA010000053.1 coordinate 31,485,228, forward strand.
TCACTTATCTAGGTCACCAGTTGTGGCCATTTTTCTTCTGTTGTGTATGTGGAAGTGGCACAGCATTCCCACCCTGTTCTATCTGTACAAGGAAACGCAAAAATATCTAAATTAGGAAAAAGTCTGTGATGCCATATCTGTAAGGAGCACATTGAAGGTGAGATTTAAGACATATTTTACCGTCTTCTACTGGCTTACAGTTGCAGTAGAGCTGTAGATGCCACGCCAAAGTACTCGCCATATTACACAGAGTGCTTTGCTGCCTAGCTCAGGGACATCAGGTCTAATCTGAATAGAAGGTGTCTATGCTGCTTTCTAAGCATAGCCCATAATTCTTACTTTCAAATCTTTCGGTGAGTGAGAGCTGACTCAACTGAATAAAAGTCTTACCTGTGACTGAACACTGGCTGAAAAGTTTCAAGTTAGCCACTCAATCAGCAAACCTGAGTCAGCAAAACTCAGATACCAAAGCTGAATACAGGGATAGACTTAAATAAGCACATTCAAACTTTTCCACTTGTTCGACTAATTTTTCCAGTACCTTAACCAGCTTCAACAGGGGAAATAAAACAGAAAAGAATAGAAATATAGGCTGAATAGATGCATGTGAGGATATTTTTAATATAGGCTTGGTCATTTTGTCCAATGAGTGCAAATCTTTCCACTGTGATCTCGCTGTCCCAAAAAGCACCTTGTACCTTAGCAGCATTCCTGGAAGAAAGAAAACTAAGAGGAAAATAAGTCAGTAATTGTGGGATAAAGATGAAGGGTGTGGAAAAGGGCCTTTAGTAAGGGAGAGGCAGTATGGCAGTAAAAACTACATGATACATTTACTTGTTACTCATATTTTGCTTTCCGCTAAACTGCTGCTGTTTTCATTGCAGGCTTTAAGATGCTGCAATCATTCATTGAGGCAACAGTTCAAAGCTGCTGATTTGAAGACAAGTTGCTCAGTAGCAGAAAAAAAATGAAGAATTCAAGGGTAAGTCTGAAGATTACAAGGACCTTGAAAATCCTACAGAAAATGAGCCTTTTAATTTAAGTAAGAAAAGAAATTAAGGTACAGATTTTGCTCTCTGCCTGCGGAGTTAGTCCTATTGATTCCAGGTAGGCTACACATTATTAAGTACCATAACAAGTTTTATATAATTACAGTATTCATCCCTTGGGAAGCATGCTCTTTAGGGTTTATGTCTTGAATTTTATCCCCTAGATTATTTCCAGTGGTATAAATTTTTGCAAGCATGAAAAGACTGTATGAACTGCTTCAAAGAAGCATCTTCAATGCTTTTTTTGAGCATAATTATTTGGTCTTAAATACTTGGTCCATCCAGTGAGATCCTCTAATTCCTCCTAAGCCTTTGTATTTCTGAACCAACAAGGTTCACATTTGATTGAGCAAGGGGCAGGATATGGGATTCATGTCCTTGTTTTATTATATTCTGAAGATATGTCTCCATCTGATTATGCAGTTTCTGAATGGCTACTTTCATCTGCCTTTTCTTTTACTCACAGTATTTTCCCTGAAGCAAAGCCCTTCACTTATTCCGGCTCAGTGTTTACTGTGCTGCCCAGTAATGTTTTCCAGTGTTTGCTGGGATTACTGTGCTCATTTTGTTTCTTTGAAAACATCCTCCATAATCTTTGGAGGCTTGTGCTGCCTGTGGTAGAGTCATCTTTACCCACGGAGGTCAGAAAGCAGCAATGTGCAGAAGACAGCCCTTCAGTATTTATTTATTTTTATAGCAGTTCCACCAGGCAGTGGATGAGGGAGGTTTCTCCAGCTGGGGATGTCTAGCTGGATTCCAGTACTGCAACGTTGAGCAGTAAGGCTTGAAGACACAATATTTTCTCCCATGTGCTTTCTCTCTCTCTGTTTCTTGCAGGCACACACACGTCCATGCACTTGCTGTTGAAATAGGCAGTTCAGCTGATGTATATGCAAAAGAATCAGTCTTCTCTCTCCCGAGATTATTCGTTTCCTCAAGTGCATAGGCTTTTGCGTGTAGCAAACAATACTACAAGGTGCCCTATGTGTGTTAATGCTCATAGGAGACATTTTTTCTGTTTCCCACCAAGGGTGCCTGTACGAGAGAGGCAGACACAAAGCTGCTGCTTAACTGAGGCTGTATCTCACAGGGGAAACCTCTCTTCGTATTGAACTACTGGGTTTGGATGTAAATTTTTTTCCCTGCAGCATTTCAGTACTGGCAAAAGCAGGAGCATGGATCCAGTTTAAACTAACACAGAAAAATGTCTTTGCTGGTGTAGTTTAACTTTTGGGGAGGAACAGGCAGAAGCACAGCTCTGTCAACAGGAGCTACATCACTACAAAGAGAGTTTCCTGTCTAGTTACAGTGGAAAACACTTCTCAGTGTCAGTGAAGCTGGAGTGGGAGTCCTGCAATTACTGTGGGAGTGTGGGGAAAGATGTAGCCATGGAATTAATAAGGTGTTAAGATGGAAAGTGTGTTCTAGTAAAGGATTGTCAAAAAGTATTGATGACTGAAGGTGAAAATATAAGGCCACTGCGAGTTAGAATTTTGGCAAAACATTTCTGTATGAGAAGCAGGCTATTTAGGGCAGCTTCTCAAGGAATCGGTGACCTTTGGAGCGGTCCTGAAGTGGCAGAAGCAGCAGTGACATTTGTCGTTTTCTGTAGTACTGATTCAGACATGTAATGCTGACTTTATCAAGACATTCTCTTTCAGTCTAGGTTACTCAAATACAAGACTGCCCGGGCAACAAAAAATATATATAGAAATGGGTGATAAAGACATGCTACGAGACTGAACAAGGGTTAGATTCTACTTTTTTAAGTCTAAAAATCCTGTTGACCTGAGTGGGTTTTGGCTCAGATGCTGAAGCAATGGGGAGATGCCCACTTTGGTACAAATGTGTTGATGGAAGAAGTTGCCATTCTTGTGTTACTCATCCCTGTCTGCAGTGGTGATTACTGTCCCCAACAATTTCCAAGTTAAAGTCACTTAAGCTGTCTTAATTGATTTTTCCTGAAGTAAATTCGAGTGCTCTGATAGACTGCTCTGCCAGCTCTCTGGTGGAGGCTGTAGCTTCCAGGAGGAGGGTGATTTATTTGGCACATCTGGATCTATAAGAGGACTTCTGTCTGTCCCCTAAATAAAGGGAGGAAGTTTGTTGTTTGTCTAGACGATATCAGATATTTAATTTGCTTGGGAATAGCTTGCACTGGACTTCTAGATGTTTTAAAAAGCTTTGTTGTTATCTCTAGATTATAAACAACATAATGTACTATGCTCATTGTGGTTTTTTTAATGCTATGTCCACTTTTAGCTGAAGCAAGAAATAATTAATATGGTCAACACTTTTTTTAATACTTGTCCTCTGGAAAATGCTGTGATGTTGAAATCAAAACGTCCTTCAAGACAATATTGATTTGAATGAGATCTGGCTGGGAAAAATGACTTAAATAGAGTTGATATAATGTGTTATGAAATTTCTGGAATAGAATAATGTAATTTATCATTTTAATGTTACTTTTTGAAGTTTACTTTCATATTTGTGCTGAAAGAAAACATTTTGATTAAGGAGAAAAGGGTTGACCCAAAATGCCTTTTTTTGATTAAGAATTTTGAAGTAGCAAAATGCCTTTGTGCTGATTTGCTCTCAGACCAATATTACAAATTGCAGAGTTTTAGGAATCCAAGTTACCATACATCTGTAGAAATGTATCAGAGTAGGCAGATGATGTAGCTGACCTCTCGAGGCCCTCTTGAGTTTCAAGTTTTAAGACCCAAAAATACATGTATTGGTTTTATCAGGGTGGCTAGTTTGATAAAAATACTTATGTAGATACTACTGTTGTGCAAGCATTTCTGTACTGTGATGACATTAAAAGGGTTTCTTGTTGTCATATCTATAGTAGCTTCATCAGTAGCTCAAATTAGCCTCGTCAGTAAAATCCACTGATAAACCTTCCTAGCACGTGCAAAGCCTAAGTGCTTGAAGAAGAATGGGAAGTTTGATTCTGGTTCCATTTATTTGGGTGAAAATCTAAACTAACTCAGCTTTGCTCACCTCTTAGCCGTATTCCCTTGTAACATGATAAAGTGAAAGACAATGAAGCTCAGATGCAGTAAAGTTGCTTTTACAGAGAGACTGAAAGAAAAGACCATATTATTTCAAGCCCTCAGAAGGCACAAACTGCTGCTCTGAACATGTTGAACCCTTGTTTATTGTGAACATCCTATAAAAGGAAAAGGAAAGTGGTGCTGGGGATCCTGCTGTGCGAGAGGACAACACAAATGACTACAATACTGAGAAGACAAACGAGCATACAGAAGGGCGCATTAGTAATTGCGACCTCTCATTATTAGGCACTGTCTTATTCAGTACCATAATTTTGGTAGTAATTGCTACTAATTATTTTAATTTCTCCCTCCTGAGCTTTCTTAGAGCTCATACCATGAGGTCAGTTTTCCTTGGCTGCCTCCAAATATGATAAATGTAAATTTTATTTTTATTCTTGAGTCATGACTGCGGAAATGCTGCCTTCATCTCTTTGTGCCAGTACAGAAAGGAAGCAGGAGAAAATGCTAGAGGCTCCACTGCTTTGCTTTGATCCTTCTCTCAGAGTTATTAAAAATGAAGCCTTTAAGTAAACAACTGTAAAAATTAAACCACTGCATGGGGCTTATAGGAACTGCAGGGTCTCCTGTAGCAGCTGTCTGTCATTGTGGCATTACCTTCATCCCCAGGTTAGGGCAAGAGGAGCAGCAATTGCATCTGCTCAGTGCTGTGCCTGGCCAAATTAGTCCCATCCCATCCCCAAGCCGTGCAAGTCGGGTGCTGTGCAGTGCTGCTATTGCCATATCACTTCTGGAGTCCTGCCTGGCACGGAGCTCCAGCTCTGCTCGGTGTGGAAGCCGGGAGAAGGGCACGTACTTCTACCAGGGGATGGCTGGCAGCAACCTGCTGAGGACGAAGGTGGATCCTTCATTCCCAGGTGTCTTCCTGTCAAGGTGAAGGGCTTTCTGAAATATATTTCCATTAAAAAAAACCCAAACAAACAAACCAAAAACCAAACAAAAAAGTACACGTTAGTTAAACACAGATGGTAACTATGTTAATCAGCTAAGATGAGCAAAGCTGGCAAAGAGGGGCTTTCTGGCCTTTAATTTAATAAACCAGGGGGAGGTGGAAAGGGAACTAGATGAAATTACAGAAAATTTCTGAATCTTATTGATAGTTTCTCTATAAAGGAAGTTTAGAACAAGCTTTTTCTTGGTTTTTGCATTTTCTCCATCGCCTCAGTTAAATTGGATGTTTCTCTGACATTCTTCTTCACTACAAAATACCTTTAATTAGCTCTCCTATGGTGTAAAACCTTTCCAGCTTAAAAAATACAGTTACATTAAATGTCCACATTTTGGGGCTTGCAGCTGCCTGCCCTGGTGAGGCAGACATGGAAAAGGAAAAATGCAAAATTGAGGTAGGAGGAGGGTTTTGATTTGGATCCTTCCTGGTGGGAACAAGTCATAAAACAAATGTTCAGTTTCCAGATTTGGAAAAATCGTAGAGTATTTTTTTGCAGAGTTACTTTAGAAGCAACTGGGTATGAGCATGGGATCTCAACAATAGGCACTGCCTTTGAATTTTAGAAGAAGAAACAGTAGACTATGACTTTCAGAAAGTCACATAAAGGCCAAAGGCAGGGTTTGGCTTGCCAAAGAAAAATAACTCCAATCTAAATGGCATGGAGTCCTTTGAGTTTTTGTTTTATGTTCTGCTCTTTTCATTTTCATTCTTTGAAACAGAAATGAAGAAGATCCCTAAATCTGTAGACTGGCAGAAAAACAGCTCTTGCAGACAAAGGGCTGATATTAATACATGTGGGTACTGCTGATTTCAGTAGGGACTGCTCAGTTCAAATGAGGACAAATTAATATCATGAGGTTTTGTCTTTGGTGCAACTGGGAACTCTTGGCCATCTGATTATGGGCTGGCAACACTTTTATGGAAATATATCAGCCTGCTTTGAAGTTTTCTAAATTTCCACTAGCATAGTGATCATGTTGATAAGAGGCCTCATAGTACTATGTTCACACATCAATATTATGTGCATTGTCAGAGCAGTGAGGTTGCAGTTTAAAAACAGTGATAATGCAGCTTCGACCTGAGCTCCTTCCCCTCAGTGCATTAGAGCTTCTATGAGACACTTTGTATTTCACAGGTATCTGGCAGCTGCTATCAGGATCAGATCTCTACTGAATACCCTTTAATGGGTGGATATCCATAGGCAAGCCCAGTTCAAAAACACCATTGAAGGGTAGACTGACTCTGTATTTGAAAATACTAATTTTCAAAGATCTTGTGTTCCACAAAAGGTTTCTCTTGCCTCAGAGACATTATACTTCCAAATTTCCTGAAAGCTTACTTTTATAATCATGTAGTTGAAATGGAAAACTCCTACAACATAAGGCTTTCTTTTTCATTTAATGGTCACTGTCCCCCAGATCAGCACTGTTTTTTTATAAAGGAGGACACACAAATGCCTGCAGTATGGAAGCATTCATAGCTGTTCAGTAGTATGGGCACATTACTAGAAATTTATGTACTTAGAAAATAGACATTATCTTATGGAATTGAACTTTACTGATATTAGCAAAGGATCTTTTTAGAGGTAAAACATAGAGCTTTCCTAAACCAACACAGATACTGGCATCTTATTCCTTAATATCCCAGGAGTATCCCACTAATTTACTGTGATACAGCTATTCCTATTATCCCGATTATAAACTATACCTTTCATTGCCTGATTAACCAAGACTCTGTGAGAATGAACAAACACATCATTCTGCTGAAGTCTGCCCAGCTCATGTCTGTAACGCCTAACCCAACTAAACCTGAGTTAGGGCAAATTCGGACCTTGCTTTTTAGGGTAAAGCTCACCAGAATAGAAATAAACATCTCGCTCAAAGTTACATCTGTCTGGTATGTTCTATATTGGGTTTAAAAATTGTTGGTGGGGGGAATGATTTATTTTCCTTGCCCTTGGATGTGCTCCTGAAGCACTAAGCGGGGTCACCTGGAGCCTAGGAAAGCCGCTGCAGAGGCAGGCGCAGACTACTGGCAGCGCCAGCTCGCACCGGCCCTCGGGACCACGGCAGGCATCGCCGACCACGGAGCTGGGCGATCTGTGCTGAATGGTGATGTGGTCATAAACACGAAACAACATTCAACACACAGCTGGGAGCGAAAAAAAAGGCTTTGTTGTTATTGCCCTATTTAAACGTACTGGCTCGGGTTTTGGGTTATGCTTTGGCTGCAACAGTTTGTAGCCGAGGAAGGCACGCAGCAAAAGCAGGTGTTAAGCTATCTTTAGGCTCCATCAGTTCTGCCTGGCCGGTCTCTCCTGCAGCGTCAAGAAATCCTGCTTTCCTGCTCGCCCCGGCCCCGGAGAGTGGCTTTGGGCACCGAAACCTGCTACGCCGCAGGCGGAGGGCCAGAGAGGAGGGGAGCCCAGGCACGGCGGCGGGGTGCTTCGGCGGCTCCTGCATGAGCAACTAAGGCGGCAGGACAGGAGCAGAGAAAAACAGGGCTGAGCGAGCGGGGGCCACACCGGGAAGGGGTGGGGGTGTTTGGGCTCTGCCCCGAGGGGCACGGCGTGCCGGTCGGCGGGGAAGCCCATCGCCCTGCTCCGCTGCGCAGGGCAGCGTCCAGCTCCGCGGTGGACCAGCCTGCCCTGCTGAGCGCTGCCGAGAGACCCGCCCTGCCAAACGTGTGCCCCCAGCCTCAGCTGCAGCGTGGGTGGAGGCTCTCCCTGGTCTCCCCAGTGTGCTTTGGGACCAGGCCCGCCACCGTTCAGGTTTTGGTTTCTGTTCTGCTGTCAGAGGCGTGGAAAGCTGCTGGGGAGAGAACGGGGAGATTGGTCCTCACTTCCCAGTTGCTAGTCTTCAGATTTCTCTTCGCAAATTAAAAGAGTAAACCCACTGTGATATAGATTATTGTTGTTCATCCAAAAATGTGATTGGAAATGGTACATCTTTGTTTAACTGAAAAAACCCCCACATTTATATCTCGAGACATTAATCAACGTCACAATGAGACAGCTATCTGCATGGCTTTACTTCCAAGAAGTCATGACATATTACATCTTAGGAAAATCCTGTAAGCCTCATTTCTGCTATTTTATACCTAGATAAAGAAAATAAATTCTGATTTTCTTTAGATTATCCCAGTTGACGGTATGTCAATGAACACGTCGCTTACCAGATTATAAATGTTGCGATCTTTATGACTCTTGTAGTCCTGCTTTCGCAGACTAGCAGCTGTCTGTATCGCAACCTACATCAATGCATTAGCTCTGCACCTTCCTACCAGCACGCTGCATGCAAAGTTTTGTAAGTGCCTTTGCTACAGCAGCCATTAGCAGCTTTATTGCCTATATGAAACGATACTCTGAGATGTATTTCTTCACTGCGCTGCAGTGATATCTGCACATGATGACTACTTGGAGACAAAGAACCATGTCAAAGAGGAAGATGCAGCTTCAGAAAGTAGTGAGAAGATGCTACTTTGCTCTGAGCAAAGAGTGAGTTTAAAACATCTAACTGCTCCATGCTGAATACAAGACAGGACTGCTCCTGGAGAGGAAAATCAATTTAGTCCATACACTGGATATAAAAGCCCTTAAGGCAGGCAGACGACTTATAGATCTGACTCTAAGGAACCAAAAAGCCCACAGCAATCACATACAGGTTTTCTGTAAGGTTTTCCATAAGGTTTTCCATGTTTCTGGAATACACAGTCTCTCCTATCCACCTGGTATGCAGAGAGGTCGAGCCCGCATTTCAGAATGCAAAAGAAACACTGAAGTTTTGCAGATATGAAAAAAAAGATAGAAGCTGATATATATGTATATAGATAAAATTTATAAATATAGTTTAAAAAAAGCCTTGTAACCCCAGCCAGCATTTTGAGTAGGTTGTCCCTTTTGACATTTGAGCTGCCAAGCGCCTGTGTTTTACAGAGCCCCAGCTCCCCGTTCCACTGTGTCAATCCCGGCTTTGGTCTCTCGCCAGGATGGCAACCTTTAGAAATTGCACAGCTGGTTTTCCCCACTTTATGCGAAATATTTTGCACTTGAAGAAAGAAATTAGCTTGGAAGTCACTGGGATGTAAAGCAAACGTTGCAGCCGTGTTGCTGGTATAGGCAGAAGGGAAATACCAGTTGGAGTCTAGGAGTGAAGGAGAGAAAGGAGGGGAAGGAGCTTGTGTCAGGCACTGGCTGCATTAGAAAGGCTTTAGTGACAGGTGGGGAGAGCATGCACAGCAAAGAGAAAGAATATAAAATAGCTAGTCACTGGTTTTACCACAAAAGCCAGGCCTTGGCAGTTTCTGCCACTGAAGAGAATTAGACAGAAACAGTCTCCCCAAGCATCCTATGATGCCATCTGGCTTATTACGGAGGAAATCCCCATTGGCAGTCTGGGGTTTTTTCCCTTCTTTTTCTCCACAACAACCTGAATGAGTGCCAAGATTATTTCTCTCTCTCTCACGCTCCCTCTCTTTGGCATTGAAACATCACTCTGTAGATGGGAGAAATATGCGCTGCATTGGCTTCGATGGAGGCAGCAATTTAAGGAGCAAGAGCCTTTGCAAGCCTGAGAGGGAAGCAGGGCTGATAAAGGAGATTAAACAAGCTGAGACTCTTTTGATGAACAAACTGAGCCATCTTGCTGCTGAAAAAGCAGAGATAGAGTCGATAGCTCTGATATACTTTCTGTTGCTTGCCAGGAGGGCTATCTATTTCCATTATTAGCCTAAAGGGTGGTGTAGGCACTGAAAGTGAGTCACAGAATAGGAGGAGTTCAGGTGAGATGAAAGTAGCGTGAGCAGGGAGCTCCTCTTTATTACAACTCTTCAAATCACCCACTGCGGGCAATTACTTTGTCACCTCCTTGTCTTTTCTGCAAGGTTTCCTTCCCTGAGATTAGCAATGTGCATGCACAACAGTGGTCTGTTTCTGACAGGCGGAGAGTTGCAAGTAGTGTGGTTAGTTTTAATTATTTTTTAGTGAAACATCCATATTAGATGCAGAATGGAGCTGATTTAAATTACAGCTTGTCTGAAAACTGTGATTGACCTGCAAAAAGGTCCTAACATGTTTAAAAAGATGATTATATTGGAGGAAAATGTGGAATATTTTGCCAGATACTGAATATTAATTCTTATCCTAAATACCTACTTTTGTGTGTGTATGGAGTCACATACGTATATACACAGAACGATATTTTGTATATAATATATTCTTTTAAATGTTAATTGTCATTTTTTCTAGGTAAATAACTGTTTTGTGAGATGCTCATAACCTCAGTAGTCTTTTCACTACAGAAACCTTTGCGATGAAGAGCAGCAAACTGGTATTTTTCTCAAGCTAATAATTTTCATGTCCATTTCAAATGTTCATGAATATTTTGTAAATGATATAGTATACATATGGGACATGTATATGTCCTGCATGGAAGTCTGTCCCTTACTTTCAGTCTCGCATTGTGGTGAGGTAGGACACTTGCTCAGTTCTGGCCCTGATACAATACATGTCCCTTCAGTCTGTGTTATTATCACATCATATTTAGTCTGTGGGATACAAACGGGACTGTCACTTCTCCCCCTCTCCTTCTATTGTTTGTCCAGTCATAAAAATAGAGATTTGTCTCTTAGCCATGCTACTTTTTGAAGATTATAGTTCAATTGCATTATAGTTGTGTTTTCTCCCTTCTTTCCTGTAATATTAAAGGCACTGAAGTATTTGTTTTAAAAATATAGAACTTGTTCAAAGTGGTTATGTCGTGCATAAAATGACCTATCGATACTGAGCTATCCGGGGCAGGAGGTGTTTAACAAACATAGGAAAAAAAGCAGTGCACTCAGCAGGGTTGGAAGAACTGTATCAGATGTCTCCAAAGCAACTGTTCCTATGTTAACAGTAGTGCTTCTTGGCTTTGAAGTGTACTGTAAGTGTATGAAGTGTATTGCCTAAAGTGTAGGGGTTTTTTGCACTTTCTAATTCACAGTGAAAGTTTCTATTATTTATCATGTAACATCCATATTTATATTCAGAAAACAGTAGCAACAGTTCCAGGAAGAAAAAGCTTTATTCCATTACAGAAAAGGAAATAAATGTTAAAATAGGGACTTTCAGATATTATCAAAAGCATCCCACTGCTCCATGGAAAGAAAAGTAGTAGGAGGGGGAAGAAATTAAAAAGGGAATTCAGTATTGTGTGTAAATAAGGAAAGGTGAGTTATGTTGTCTCCTGACAGATTTTGGTTTTGAGTTGGGTTCCACCTATTTTATTTATTAAGATTGTTTTCTACCGTTATAAAAGTTTCTTGCAGTGGATTTCAGCTCTCTGCTGAGAAGCTTCACCTGCCTGCGAGGGGACCTGGCTGTATGCACACAGCAAATACTTGGGGCAGCTTCACTGAAGTCGGCTGAGTGGTACTGTGCAAGCGGTACACCACCGCCAAACTGAGTGAAACCTGAATCTACTTAAAGCCAGCGAGACTGAGGTCAGGATTCAGAGGTGTCCTTGAGGAGATGCCCTTCATGGCCTTTGTGCAGCTTAACCTCGTGGCAAAGGGACTGACACCTCCCCTACTGCACTGAGCACTGTACTTTGCAAATCTCAGCAAATCACGATTTGGTCATCTCAGCAAATAATGGCTTGGTCTACCCTGCTTGTTTTTCCCCCTCCACGTGGTGAACCCTGCTGCCAGTTGAAGTGGTACTGACTGGCCTGGGTTTATGCTGCTCGGGGCCAGACCCTCCCATCTGGACGCCCTGGAGCGCAGCCGGAGGGCACAGGGTGGGAAAGCGTGGGCAGGTAGTGCTGGGGAAAGACCAGGGAACTGGGAGTAAAACTTCCTGCCGCCTGGCCATCCAGCTTTGTGAGGGTGGCCTCTGGAAGGGACTATCCCCCTAGAGCTCACCCTGGTTTTTTTCAGAGGGAAACCTCCCAGGCAGAGCTTGTCAGCAAACCCACCCTGATGAAACAGGGGCGAGCAGTCACCAGGACCTGGGAGCCAACTGGGGGGCTGTATTAGTTGATGGCAGAGGTGTACCTAGTAGTAAAAAAGACTCAAAATCTTTACTAGGGGTTTGTTACTGTTTGATCACCACTAGCTGATAAGTAAGTCATTATTTGAGTAACTCTTTCTGTGAAGTTTGAAAAATGAAAAAAAATAGCCAGCATCTAACCTGACAAACTGTAAGCTAACCCAGCAGTTAGCTTATTCAAATCTAACGAACTGCCTAGTTGTTTGAACGGTGCTGATAAGTTTTTGATAAAAGGCCATGTATTATTGCTTTTACTCAGTTACATCGCCCTTGCAAAAGACAAATTGCTCAAAACAGAGGACAAATATGCTTCCTTAGAAGTCTCTTCACAGAGAATGTACACAAAATTAATGAAATAAATGAAAAAGAGACATATAATAAACAAAATAGTGACATTTATGTGGAGGAGGCATATAAAAATTGCCTTTGCGATAGAAAAGACATCTTGATTGTGAAATTGGCTGCTGTTGGAGTAGCACAATTTTAGTAATCTCTCTATCCCAAGCACAATATTTTACTCCTATTTTCCTGCAAATCCATCACTCAGTTTACTCAACTATAGGAGATTTCACCAACAAACGTCGTACCAACTGTATCAGTAATTTATATCTGATAAGAAATGAAAATATTCATGGATTTCTGCAAACCATGTTTAGGTTGCTGGAAGTGTGGCAAAGAATGATGAATAGCCCTGCATATCTGAAGGTATTTGTGTCTTCTGTTACCTTTAAAAATAGAGACTTTGGAAACACATGAGATCTAAATTTTAGACTTTGTTACAGTAGTCTTAAGAAGTGCAGTTTGTCTCTAGGAAATAAGAAAACATACAGATCCCAGCAGCAGCATAAACTCATGTTGTTTCCCCATTCTCCTCTCCTGCATACTAGGAGGTCTTCAGGATACTGTGTATAGCCTTTGCTGGAGTTAGTGAGTTTGTGGTGTAGTTTTGCCTCTCCATTCAGATACAGGGCCTGGAAAAAAGGTGTGTGGAGAAATTAGGGCCTGCCTGGTCACTGGCTTTTGCCTTTACTCAGAACAGACATGTATACCTTGGTTACATGTGTAAGTCTGGCCCATGCCATGGTCAAATCCCCTTGCAAGTTGGTGCAAACTGCAGAGTCGTCTCTGCCTATGTACAAATGCTAAATCACATGGTTTAGCTTGCTCTAGCTTCTAGCACAGAATTTGCACTGCGATAGGGTAGGGCAGAATGCATTCGGTCACTTTGCAATTGCAAAAGGACAGATACTGTTTTTTTCAGAAAAAAAGGACATGTCCATTGCTTAAAATAAAGGCTGGATGTTGACAGAGGTGTGGATGATTCCAAGAGACGAGGTGCAGCTGGGTCCTTCCCTGCACTGCTTATCCCGAAGCACAGGAAGCACTAGAGGTAGACCAACTCCTGCAAATCCAGCTGGCTGGAAAACAAAACCAACCCGTGGTGCTTTGTTGTAACTGCTTGCTGAAAGGGGAGTTCCAGGATGGTTCTTGTCCTTCTGAGTGCAATCACATTAAGAATAGTTCAGATCATTCTCAGCACTCTGTGTCCAAATATTTTGTATGAACTGTAGCTTAGCAATGCCTCCCAGGAAATATTACTCTGTCAGTAGGCAAACAATTGCTTAGCTTGAAAGAAATGTAATTATTTAAGGCATGCACAAATGTTTTTGGCTGCATGGTGCTGTAACGTTATTAACTGCAGGGAAACAGAGAGAGCTAGCTCTGTTTTAGAAACTATATTACCATTGTCCTAAAATGCAAAATAGCTGTAAGTCCTATCCTGACCAGAATTCCACATTTGCTCTTGATAGTAGATTGGATTTCAGAGCAGGATTAAGTAAATAAGTCATATTAAAATGACAAAATGGGTAAATAGAATATAATGTGAAATGAAATGTAAATTGGATTTAGGCAAACACTTTTATACAGACCTCCCGTCAAACCCTATCAGACTGCTTCAAATTCCTACTGTGATTTCTTCTCGCAGTTCTATTACATGTTGCCACTCAAGGGCATTTGATGTTTTCTCTCTCTGGAAATTCATTTGCATTTAAATGATTTGAAATAATCATAAAAGCCAAGTGCTATGAAGTTTGAAATTAGTTACTGTCTATAAATTGCGATGCCATTAAAAGATGATTTTGAAGAGCTTTGCTGTCTCAAATGTATGCAGATTAAAATCTAACAAAGTACACCTTGTTACAAAACTGTAAAGAATGGTGTGACATGGACTTAAATTGATTTATTTCCTACTAGTGCCTATAAACTTTACATACTTGGGTTTCTTCTGAAAGTGGAAAAAACCCTTTCATTTGCCTGCTGAATCTGAGCCAAATTCTGTTCTCAGATGGGGTTTCATTGGGTGTATCTGACACCAGCGCTTGGCCCTCAGAGTTTAAGCGATACGGTCTATTAAATTTCTGGAAATGCTGTATGAATAGTTGGGTCTCATAATTTTTTTTATGGTGGGAATAAAGGAGTGGGATCAGGAACAATGGAGGCCATTTACGGTTGGCAGTGTGCGTATGCGCATTTGTATGTATATATGTTCAATTTTCCCCCCTCTCTCTTGAATTCTGTGTGTTCTCCTGGCGGGTGTTTCTACAGGGTCTTCTCTCTGAGGCAGCTGGTGCTCCTGGTAGGTCACCCTGGAGCCAGCCTCGCCGCCTTCTTGCTGATGGAAGGCTAAAACCCAGTTAGGAACACGAATACATTTTGAAATACTGAAGTCCCCCTTTGAAACAGAACTCTTTCCTCCACCCACCTCTAGACAAGCTTAGGCAATATAGAGCTGTCACCTCATAAACTCCTCTTCCACCTCGCCTCCCCTAGCACTGTTCCACCTTCTAACCTACTCCTGCTCTCTGCCTGTGAGACCTTATTGTAGTATACTGCCTAATATAAATTCCTACTCTCTCTTTGTTTATACCATTGGGATATTATAACTTTACATTTTTGGATACCAGCAGTACATTCCAAATATGTTTTCCTAGCCCCAAATCATTTTAAATGGGCTTAACCACATATAAATGTTCAACTATGTCTAGTTGTATAACTTGATCATAAGATGTTTGTAACAAGGAAAGCAAAGTTGCCTTGCTTTATAGGTCTCAGAACCCAGGGATGGAATTACCTCTTTATAAACATATTTATATGTGTATTTTTATTATTCAGAAGAATGACAGAAATGCGGAGCACATGTCTTAAAGGGCAAGAAAATGTTTCATTTTTATATTTCCAGTGGTTCAAAAATTCCTAATATAGTTTTCTTGAAGATAACATTAGGTCTACAATTCTTACGGTTTCTATTACAACAATGAAGACTCCTATCCTTGTTTGTGTATGACTCATAAAGCAAAGCAGCTATTTTAACTATCTATTATAAAGAGCTTATTTTTTGAAGTTGTCTCACTAGCTAGTGCAAACTATCATCTAATCCTTCCTTAATTACAGCGTGCAAACTCAATGTATGCACGCTAGTGTGGAGGCAACACCTAGTCCCAGGAGTAAGGTTCTTGGTTGCTGCAGTGTCAGGTTAGTGATGGAGAGCGGGGGAAGTGAGAGAGGAGTTAAAAGCACATGTCCTTTCAGTGTGATAGGAGGCATGGATCCTGCTTAAAAATGTAGGTGAGTAACAGAAAACATCAGCTCTAGACATGAAAAAGAGGCCTCAGTGCTTCTCAAAAACTGATAAATTTAATACATAAAGAGCTTGTTATTCTAGCATGCCACAGGCCTCTTATGTTAGGATTCTGGTGGAGTCCTGATTGACTTACCAGAAGGAAAATCCTGACAGGTTCACTGTGCACTTCAGGCCAGATAGCCCCAAATAAAGGGTGAGTCTGTTCAGTTCTGCGCATTCCCTGGGAGTGCAGACTGAGGACAGTGAGTTTTGCTCAGGAACTGAGAGGTGGGCTTCTTGCCCTGGGCAGGTTTTCATTGCAAAAGTAACTTTGAATTCTATGCCCGTTTTGTGAAAATCCCATTGCCTGAAGTACTGATCCATGAGCAAGCATGCTTTCAGTCCCAGATGGTTTCATCTGAGCAGAACGACAGTCTACCAGCATCTCTTTCTTTCATGGAAACGACCTGGCCACTTTGCTAACAATCATAGACTTCAGCCACTTTTCACCATCTGCTTCAGGAAGCTCAGGACAGACGAATTTTGCCCAAATGCATGAAGGAAGACCCCTGGAGCAGCAGGATAGAGAAACAGGGGATAGTCCCTGGAAGTCCTATCAGTGCATGAAAGTGTGAGAAACTGCTGAGATACAGGAGTAATTTGGGCAGGGATGAAGGATGCACCCATTCACTGTTGAACTAAACTGATCCAAGTGGTTACTCCAGGTGCCTGCTTTTCCCTTGTCAGAGAAGCGAATGCTCCTGAGAACGGCAGAGAGTCACTATTCCCGTGGGAAATCCTTTTTAGAATACTCTATAGAAAGCTTGGAAAAGCTTATGTTTAAGAACAGTCCTCCATCAGAGTGGGGTTTACTTAAATAAATGAAAAGCTTATGAAAGACTCTTTTTCTTGATGTCTCTTTTACATATGTCCTTTTAAGAAAGAAGTCCAATAAATGAGCCATCGTCATTGTTTCTGTCCTACTTTAAATCTATATTCACAGCCAACTGAAGAAAGCTTTGCAAATCATCTGGCTTTGAGAACTCTTACCACTTAAAACAAGATCTGGCAAAATAGATAAAAAATGACTGGTAAATGCAGATGAAATTGTGGCATGAGGTTTAACTGAAAAATATAACATTTTATGAACTCAGGGCAAAACAATATCTCCCAGAACATATTGGAATCCGATCTTCGCAGATGTTATTAAAATAAAGTAGAGTTGATAAAAATGCATAAATTATACTTTATTGTCATGGATTATAAAATGTGTTCTGAAGGGGATAGTAAGCACAGCAAGTGTTTTGCTTCATCTGGTTTGATAGCACTTCCTTGCCGTTAAATGAGGAGGCATAGCTTTACGATATTTGTGAAAGGCAGAGCAGGAAAGGCCCTGAACTGAAAACTTCCCAAGGATGCGACTATCTTCTTGTGTGTTTAAAGAGTGCTTAGCATGGAGACCCGTGAGCACTCGGTGCTCTCCCTGGCACAGACACTAACACAAATAACAGGAGAAAATTCCTTCTTCATTCTAAAATGATAACTTTTTCCTTTATACTTTCAAAGCCTCATGGTCTCACATAGAGCTTAAGTGCCCTTTTGCTTTCATCTGCCCTTTTTTCCTAACTGCTCCCTATAGGCACCTTTTTTAGCTGTGCTCTGACCTGTGCTAAGGAATGTAAAGTTTTGGCTCCCCAAACCTGTGTACGTTCAATATTGCAGCTCAGACCTGTCACTGCACAAGATGGGTTTGAGGGCCAGAACTGCAGTACTGAATTTAAAACATAGTGGGAGGTAAGCCCATCTCCTACAACTGCAATGACATTTTTAGTTTTAGGGTTTTTTCCCTTCAGGCAAGCATTTCTGAATGTTCTGGAGTGGAAACTAACAGATGGGATTTCTTTAAAAAGATACAAACCACAGCTTAGGGTTTCAATCTGATTTATGTTGGTTTTTTTTTTTCTTACCAGAAGGTAGCTAGACTGTGCTACCTACTTAGGTAATTAATGATTCAATGTGCAGCCACCATACACTGGAATTTAAGCTACTGGAAATCTCATTTGTAACCATAAGAATGCAAAGGGACACAAAAAGCTTGATTTGTTTTTGTGGGTTTCTTGAGTTAAAATTAAACCTATTACCAAGAGCTGACAATGCAATACTGTTGCATTAAAGCCATGTTTATACTTTTTCATGCAGAATGTTTCCTATGAATAATGAAATACAGATTTTGTGGTATTTTTTGAAGGCAGAGGTTAAAGTTATTATTCTGGTGCTGTAATACCTGTTTGTAGCCATACATGCTGTGCCTGCTGCCTGCGTATTGCCTCTACTGCCTGCGTAGTTTGCCACCCCGATCATTGCAGTTAATAGGGATATTAGGCATTCACTAGACAATTTAGTTCCTTTTCGCTATCCAGTAGGAGACTGAATTTTGTGAACATGCTGATTGTTTTCCAGATTTATCTTTCTTTAAGCCAGCTCTCTTTAGAGCCAGTGGGTTGCTCATTGCACCTCTGTTCTTCCCATTCGTTTTTGAAGACACTCTGTTAGAGAGTTCCCACTTCCCATTTAGGCAGCTGTAAACAGGAAGCAAGTGCTCCAAAGGAAAGCAGTTATTTAATTAATGCATTGATTTACATTTGTTTAATATAAACGTGAGAAAAAACGTAAATAAAGGTGAAATACAGAATACTTGGTTTCTCCTCTGGAACTTGCTTAACACAGTAGAGAAGTGCACCTGGGCCAACAGTTATCCCCCCCTTGCCGAGACAAGAGCCTTGTGCCTCTTTTGCTCTGCCCCTGAGGGACGAAATGGCCTCCAAGAACAAGGCACTAGTCAGAGAAGCAGTAACAGCTGAAGCCTAGGAAGCATTTAACAATATGCTTAACTTTAAGCATATTTTTTTTTTCAGTCCCACTGGCCTCAACAGGATTTAACGAGGCACTTAACATCCTTTCTGAACAAGGATACTTTCCTGGAGTTGGCCTTAACAGGGGAGCTCAGTAATTCCTTTTGCTAATGCTTTTCAAGTCCTGCCTCTTCTGCAATACTTCTGAGGAGCTGACTGTGCTTTAGGCAGGTAAAGAATAAAGGTAAAGGTAAAGGTAAAAGATAAAGTATATCGGTTGGCATCGTATCTTTGCACAGCGTCCCGGTCACCTGCAGCCGGTGCTTTCTCTCGTTCATCCTCACTTGGATCTCACCCGGTAAATGCTGTAGAAGGTCACACCTGGGGTCCCAGCACCCGCACCAGAGACTGACCACACATAATGCACTGCCGAAAAAAATGAAGCGAGGGGGGAGTCAAAAGCTAATTCAGAATTGCTAACTGCTTTCCTGCATAATTTTGACCAATTATTTGTCCAGCTCTGATTACGCTGTTACTGTCGATTCAAAGTGTAACACTATCAGTATTTTTGCATGGTCTTTGCTTAGGAGGAAAGTAAGCAGAAGGATGAACACTGATTAAGGGAAATTAAAACAAATCTGTTTCCTGATAATACATGTAGCAACACTGAGACATGTAAATAGTATTCAGGGATTGCTTTCTGGTCACGTTTATGATCTTCAGTATATTTGTGCATTTCTCGTTTACTGCCCAGGCAAAGCTTGGATTTCCAAGTTACAGACGTATCGTGACAGTTTTGGTCACAATGAGGTTCCAAATGCTATGTCATTCAACAGACCTACGCTGCTCTTTAGTAATACTTCTGAATGTGATTTTACTGGCCTCTGTTCTCATTGGAGAATATACTAAAATTCAGATTAAAGATGAATGCCTTCTTTATGCACTGGAGTTTTTCATAGCTTCTTCCTCAGAGCAGCTTTTCTTTTCCTCATTTCATCTTGAAAGGTCATTTTAGGAACTGAAAAGCCCTGTTGCCAACTTTTAAAATAATTATGATCTCCAATAAAATGCCATCTATTTTTAACATTGTACTTTTTAATGTGTCTTCTTTAAAGACACAAAGTAGATGACTTTTTTCATGAATAATGTATGACTTCTGAGACTTTGTATGCTATGACATAAATTATCAACTACTTTTCCACTATTTGCTGATAAAGTGGGGGTGTTTTCTGCATACTCTGTAGTCAGCTCATGTTTGGAGTTGGCTTCTTTTTGCTGCTGTATTTGAATGATGACATTTCATCATAGTTTATACCACTTGATAGCATAAAATGTCAGGAGGAAATGATCATAACACTTCTGCAGGTGATAAGTATTCCCCGCCTGTACTCCACGAAGTACAACACGGTGCACTATGTAAAGTAAAAGCAGACACCATGGCAAAGGTACTGGGATTAAGAACACGGAGTGTGACTGGTTTAGCACAGGAAGCATCTAGAAGTTATCTTAGAAAAATGTCTGTTGTCTCTTAAAGATTTCCAGGGATGGGCAATATCCATAAAAGTCAGAGAGAGCCCCCTAAGCTGTGTTCACGGTCTGGTGGAGTACGGTGGCCAAACTTCACGATCGCTGGCTGAGGAAACAGGACAGCAGATACTGATACTGATTACGCTGTGGTGTAGCGTCCATGGGCAAAGCAGATGTATTTCAATATCGTCATTGGCCAGGGTCAACAGTAGCTGAGACGTAGTTAAACTGGTAATTCAGACATGAAGTAGAAAAACACCAGGCCATTTGAAAAAGAGAATGAAAAAAATATATGAAGTACTTAGGTAAGGCTTTATAGTGTCAGTTAAATATTCAGGTGGCTCAGTGTGCTTCAGGAAATAGTGATGTTTAGGATGAAGAGGAGAAGAAAATTAGTAGAAGTGGAGAAAACCAGATAACATTTTTTCAGGCAAGGAGCATATTAAAGCAAATAAAGAACTGGAGGGGGAGAGTCCGCTGGGACCTAGAGCTTAGCAGAGATGTGGTAGAGCAAATAGCGGGAGTTAGAGAGAATAAGAGAGATGGAAACTAAAAGGAGAAAATAGCCTCACAGCAGATGGAAGCAAAATATCTGGAGGAGACCCTGGGGGACACTAGTGTGGATTTATGTCCTGCAATTATAATTAGTGAAAATGAGGGGATAAAATGAGATTTTGAATTTTTAGGAACACAGAACTATTTCCAAGTTTTTAAGTAAGTTGCATGTTTTCCATGTCTGCTAATGTCTCTCTGAATTCCCTCATACCATTGCTAGTCTTCCCAGAAAGTGCCTTGTCTGTGACGCACCCTGGGACGAACTGTCGGTGGGAGACACAGCAGGAAGAAAACTGGAGAAATTGCAAGATCCATTTGCAACAAACATAATAAAATATCAATAAATTGCATGGTCAGAAATAGCACCCACATATAAACAGGATGTGGCAACTGGAAAGGGCATATTAAACAATGCTCAGCAAATGCCCTGATTTGCAGTGGTACAAGAGTATTTATGATATTTTCAAAAATACTTTATGGCTGTCAGCTCCTTGGAAGAAGGTTCTGCTTTGCACTGAAACTTCATGAAGGAGTTGGACAGGCAGAAGCAGTGGACCACTGTCGTCCTTGGAAATCTAGAAATTTGTGAATCCTCCGTCAGTCTCCGGATGCTACGATCTGCAAAGGGGAGACTGACAGACTGAGAAACAGGCCCCATGTTTGCCTAATAAAGCAACACCTGTTGCATCTATGTGCCCTTTGGGGAGGAGGATAATGGAAATGTGAGGAATCCATGTCCCTGGGTCCGCACTTCTTATGAATGTTTATTAGATCAAATACTTATTAATGGAAATAAGCTGTAATATATATGTATTTACCTGTGGGCACTCCGGATGGCTGTGTTTTAGGGCTATGTTGCAACTTTTTGTGGCCTTGGAAATTACCCAGTCAAAATTGTCAGGAATTTTTCAAACCTAGTCATTGCATACTTTGCAAAACCAATCTGAGTAGCTTTGGAGAATGAATGATCTTGGGTAGCTTATAAAGACAAAAGGTGGCTGAATATTTCAAATATTTAACTACAAATAATTCATTACAGTCTAGCAGTAATAATGTCAGATCTGGCTAGTAGCACAATAATTGAGGATTCATAAAGCGTTTGTGGGAATCACCATGTAATTACCATTGTCTCCAGTGGTGGTACAGGAAAATAATATGCAATATTTCAAGATATTTAATTAAGTGGTGTCAGTGAGTTACCTTGAAGATAAGTTCTATCACCCCCATATGACAGGCTTGTTGATGACTAGCTGATGGATGAGTCCCTTCAGCGTGGAAGACAGATGAACTGAGGAACATCAACATGATATGCAGAACTCAGTATGATGGAGTATGTATAATTATTTGTTATTTACTCTTTAAAGGTGACCTACAAATGTTGCTTCAGGGTTTGTTTTCTTGTCTTCTTTATAAAGTGAGAAAAAAGTCTACAAAGTTCTTCAGTAGAATCTGTACCTTTTTTCTTTCCGTAGAAATTCTTGTCCACTTTGTTTTTCCTCAAAGACCTCTGATCCGTGAGGGAAGTAACAAGTTTATGGTATCAGATATCAAGGAAAAAAAGATGTTTGTGTGAGGGTAATTTCTTATGTGGTCTCCTTTGGACATGGGAGCTGTTATGAATTCATGTGTGGTTCACTAGTAATGTCAACAGCAAAACCCATCATCCCTGTCTTGGGAATTGTAGAATAAACCTTGCAGGCTTCATGACAAAAATGCAATATGAGACCAGAGGAAAGACAGAAAAGGGAAGAAGTTAAAGAAAGATGGCTCTCCTAATAGTTTTTTCTGTCAAAGGAGTTAAGGAACTACCATCGTCTATTTATGTTATTTAGCATAAACTATGGGCTTTGGGTTCCTCACTCAAGCAGCTGCTCTCCTACACTCCTCTGTTGGCTGCATTACCTTGCACTTTTACTCACTGCACTTTTGCTCACTGTCACCATGCAGCTGACTTGATCACAGCCTTCAGTTTGGAAATCCTTGCTTTTTACTCTTCCGACTCTTGCTTACTAGCCAATTTGTCTTCTACTATATCAGTGCACTTCTCTGTGGACCCTAAGGTGATAATTACATTAGCTGTACTTCATCACAAGCTTGTTAGGGCTTGACAGTTGATTTTGGCTGACTATAATCAGCCTTGTCCCCACTTGTCATTGTCCCTCTGTGCAGCGGTTGAACATGACTCTTTCTACATTAGCAAGTAGTGGGCTCCATTAGGAGCGGATCCGCTGAGTGAAACAACCTGCACTGACCTCTGCACTACGTGTGGTTTTGGGGACTTCATGCTAGCTATAGCCTGGTCCCGTAGACTGAATGCTCATTAGTGGCTGGAGCACATCTCTGGGTTTAGCTGCAGCTGCAAGAGGTTTGATTTGCGTGCTCTGAGACGGGTCTGTTGTGCAAATCAAAGCACAGTAAGGGGGAGGTAGCTGGGAGATTTGAAAACGCATTTTGGACCATCAATGCTGATGAAGGTGCCTTTGCTGCTTGCCGATGTAGCCAGTGTAGTACTGCCTCAGCTTGTCTAAAGTCAGACCTAGGATCTCTAGGGTTTCCCTGGGATTAAAAGGGAGGAGAAACTTTTTTTTTGTAATTATCCGACAAGTAAATCTTCTCTTCCTATGCTTATTTAGCAGACAACGAAGGCCCTTCTTTCTCAGCGTGTGTATCCTGATAGAGGGGAATATGGGTTTACTCCCATGTAAGCATCTCAGTGTAATAACCAACTGACTTCAGTGGATCATCTCAAAACTAGAACAGGTGAGTGCTCCTGTCCCTTCTACCTCTTCAAGGTGGCTGGGGCCCTTTTTGGTTCATTAGGTGTAAATTTGGACATGAACAAGAGAATAATTGCATGCACCTACACTTCCTCTTCCTCTGTTTTTTGTATATGACAAAGAACTTGATCTGCCTTGCTGAAGTCTATGCTCATTTTCTGTCATGCATCTCTCATCTTGGACTGTGCATGTAACTAATAATAATAGAAAAAGGATTTAGTTAAATTCTGTCACTGAGCGTAAATTTAAAATAGAAGACTGAAGTTCATTGAAAGACCACACACATTAGGTGAGAATAGGTGTGGCTGAGACAACTGGTGATTAATATTGTGTTTGAAGAAATGATCCATTTATTTGACAGGAAAAATTATTTGCAGTAGGATTCAAGGCAAGGGCAGAGTCTACTTTTTGCAGTCATTGCAGCCGCCAAATGCTGGAAGTAGCGCAGGAAGTGTAAGAGTTGAGAAAACTGGCTGTGGAGGATTTTGCCTTCACCAGCCATGGGCTCATGTGTTGGGAGCAGAGGTGTATCCATTCTGGTTCTTTCATTGCAAAACCCCTGGTGTGGGCCATTGTTATACAGCATTTGGTTCAGTGCGGCCTTAATGCCTATCAGAGAACCCACAAACTTGCTCACTACACAATCCTGCTACTGCTGTAAGAGGGAAGGCTCCCACAGATGTAGTATTTACTCATTTTTCTGTGATTCCGAATGTGACCTTGTGCAAAACTCATACCGGTTGATTTTGGGCATACCGTTATTTTAAGAAAATGTGGCATCACTACCCTAAGCTCTTCCTTAATCTCTTTCATCCCCATATATTTTTGCCCTTTTCTTCCATGTGGGTCTTTCATGGAATATCCATTATTCAATTCACTTTATTCTGCCTTTTTTCCAAAATTCTTCCTAAATAATGCTTTTCACTTCTGTCTGCATTGTAGGTCAAGACTAGAAGCAATGACAATGCTGCTTTTTTTTCCAACACAAGCCTATGCTTATGAAGACTCATAAATAATTTTAATACAAATAAGCACTGTTCAGAACTTACTGACTGCACAGGAGACATGTTTGCAAGCAAAGTGAAAGCATAAACAATGTATTATCTTTGTTTCAAATCAAAAGAAAGTCAGCACTAGATGAAAAGATTATAAGCATCACACATCACAAAAGTATCTTGAGAAGTTAGAAACCTACAGCCAGATCTCCAGCTACATAAAATGGGCATAACACCACAGATGTTGTTGGAAGTACGGCAATTTATACCAGACTATGTCCTGGCCTTCTGATTTTTATTCTGCATTTTACACATAATTTCTGTCATTTATCTCCATTAATGCAAAATGCACATTTCAAGCAGTCAGGAGTAGCCAAAGAGGTGCATCCATTGTTATAACTGATAAATTAGTGTCTTTGTTCAAACAACTTGCATTTACATTCACTGTTACAGAAGAAAAAGCTTCTTAAAAATTTATAAGCTGACTATGCAGGTTAACTTAAATGTGCAGTCGTACAGTGTTGACTCAGAGTTAAATTTAGGAGCACTTCGCAAAACTAGTGGAAAGTAGAGCGTTTGTTCAACATCACAGTCTTGCAAATGGTTGAGCTAAATATACTGGTGAGTATTCAGTCACAGGTCAGGCACAAACAGAGTGCGTAGAGTGCTGTCCGTGCATTGATTGGTCTGATTCTGGAGATCATTTTGTGTTTTATTCAAAACCAGACAAGGCTGTGAGAAAAGCATGGACTTACGGGGTACAGGAGAAGACTGCTAAGTAGAGCAAGCCTGATCCTCTGCTTCTCTTTGCGTGCCTTATGCCGTCACTGCTGGAAAGAGCAGGAGGCTGTCCTGGGCCAGATCCCCTCTGAGCGGCCTGTGAGTTACCTCATACAGCTGCGCTGGACATCCCCAGCCCCTTGGGATCTGGCATCAAAAAGGATTTTACTGTTTATCAGTTACTTGTCCGGAGGCATCCCCCAGTTCTTTGCAAAGTGGGACCTGGACTTTCAAACCCAGATGTGTGCTGTGTGAGTAACTGTGTAATTTATGTGTGTAAATGCCCAGTGTGCTCACATAAATCAGTTGCTTTCATCCACGGGTGACCAGGTAGCTGCCTAACTGGCCGTGTTCCCATACAAATACCTTATTTAGAGACAAGCAGTAGACATCCGTGACACATGGATGTAACTGTATGCCCTTAAACTGATTAATGGGAGATATTTTTTTTCACCCTTTATTTGTTTCACATTCTCCCCTCTCCCTCCAACTTGTCCCAGGACATAAAACACTCTGAAATGTCCATTCAGCCTTTTAGATCATAAATATCTCTGGGTAGGAGGTTTGCTTTACATGTTTTCTCTTGTGAGCCCAGCATACTCTCAAGCGTTAGGGAAGTGCTTGTGCACATGCTTGCGCTTCCCAGCAAGACCAGTGTCCAGGGGCCGTGAGCTTGGCATGCTGGCCCACCACCTGTCTCCAGAGCTGCCATATAGCCAGCCTGAAGACAGCCCGCTGGTGCCTGGAGGTGTCCCAAATTGCTTGGTCCTCAGAGAGAGTGCAGGGGTTGTGGCTGCCCGCGTTGAGCTTGTTCTTCCATGTCTCCTATCTGAACCATCTACACAACTGGTCTTCAGGTTGGCCTCAGGACCACTGGTAGCTTGCTGTACCAAGGCAGTTACTGTCCCAAAGTGCCCTCAAGGGGAATGAGAACAATGTCTGCTGTTTTATTGGTTTGAATTTTCTGGCCAAAATTTTGTTTCATTTATCCTACTTTTTCCTTGTCATGAGGAGGAGAGATTGAGGATTACTCGGTGGTGACTGTTACAGTGGATGCAGAAAAGAGGGTGTCATTCGTGAACTGAACATCCACTCCAAGGAGGTTCACAGGCTATTGCCTTAGTTTAGTCTAGATTAAGTTTGATAAACAAAAGGAAACCAACAAACAAAACCAAGACAATACCTGAAGACTCTTCCTCACCCCTTCTGAAGGGTCTTTTGACAGAGTGCACTGTTGGGGTAAAGAGTCCCATGTATTCTTCAGTTACCTGACGTCAGCTGGGAGTGCCATTTAATCAGATCTAGAGAAATTTTTAAACAGAACATGACCATCTAATACCTGTGGGTTTAGAGCACCAAGTAGCTTTAAAGTCGTTAAAGAATGAGATGAGTTCAGCTGCAAATGTTACTTGAAAAGGAATGATCACTCCTGCCTGGCTAAAGGATGCCTCTGATATGTTATGAGAATGTCTGTAGAGTCCTTTTTGAATTTGTTATTTAGCAGATGACTTGCTGACATCTGAATTGGCGCAATTTGCTATGAATAATTTAAACTGTATAGAGCAGAAAGTGTGACTGAATTAAAAGACCAAAAAATGCTTGAAAATTCTTTCATGATCCTTTTTCTTGCTTAAAACTTGAAGATCAAACAAGAAAAAAATTGCAGTTTAGGATTACTACACACTGTACAAGAAACCAGCAGAGTTGCAGAGTTGAGCTCATTGGATATATCCACTTTAAATGGCATCTCTTTGTAGTCAGCCAGGAAAAAGCTGCAGACATTAATAAGGAAATATTAAACATTTATTTTGTATGTTTTGACTTGTCTTCACAGGATCATTCTGTAAGCAATTTTTATTACTAGATAGGCTTCATTGCACCATTGTGTAGAAATTACCTGTTACTCATTAATCCTGCTTTTCTGTCTACTTTTCAAGCGAGTTTTGGAGGGACAGGTATGCAGCTTGAAAGAATCCAGAGCAATGTTGGAATACATGTTTTCTGAAGTTTTATAATGGCTATCATACTAAAGCTCTCATGCTAAATTAAGAGAGTTCAAGATTTCTCCAATAAGCTTCGTTGCGATGAGAAGGATTGCCAAACCTGGGGTTCAGGTTGCAAGTTAACAGGCGGTGGGGGGCAAAGGAAGAATGTTGTCCCTCTCCTCTCTGAAACACCATGTCCTGGTGGCAGCAGATGGCTGGATGCTGGGATCAATGAAATTATGTTCTCTTTCACTGTGATAATTGCAACACTCCTTGCTGTTTTCCGTGTTCATGATCGAGGGTGAATTTCATATATTTGAGTAGAAAAAGGTCCAGGAAGGAGTATTTTCTGTACAGTAGTCAAGACAACTATAATCCTTGGTAAAATACACGTGCACAGCTGTTAATACAGTAAGCAATTGCAGTGACTGCTGGGCTAGATGTGGTTGTCGTTGTTCTTAGATGTTCCCTTGCTGATGTTGTGGATGAGTGAGTGGAGTTTGTGCAGCCCATAACTTTATGAGTCAAGAGGTTACTCTCACCTGGGTATAAAGAGCTTCACTTGTGCCATATGGTGGAGGATAAGCAGCTGGGAACATTCAACACAGGCAAGTGCTTTTCTGTTAGCTGGCTATTTTCAGTTAGCCAGCCTTTTCTAACTTGTAGGTCAATTTTTTATGGCTTGCTTTGATGAGGGAGGCGGTATAGGCTGAATATTTACTCCCATATTTTCTTGGGACAGTATTTAACAGCTTAACTGAGCAACAATGTGCATTTAATCCCCCCGCCTCCCAAGGCTGCCCAGTCATAAATATCTCTAGATTCCTGAGCCCAGAGTTTGACATCTGAAGTCAGAAAAGTCCCCATTCCACATGTGGATGTAGGAAATAGCCAGGATGCGTTTCCTAAGCGCGCCGTGCTCAGATGGAGGTCATATAGGCAAATGGTCATGACTGAGCTAGCAGTGAATTAAACAGCTTCCAAAGAGCACTCACCCTCCAGAAATGGAGAACTGACCCAAACCATGATGGAAAATGTGTCTAAACAGCACTTATTTCACTCCACCACGGTTAGCCCAGGACCACGAAAGACAATGAGTGAGGGTGCTTGTACGGCAGTAAAATTTCCTATTTGTTGACTTCATGTTCTGCAACAACATTTCAAAGTATTTTTTTTTCCTAGAATTGATTGTTTGTAAAATTCTCTGTGTAACTATGATTTCTTCTAGAAGACCATCAGGAAGACCTGTAAGCTGTTTCCTGACAGGAGATGGAGAGGGGAGAGAAAATGAACTGTTAACAAGAATGCTGCCTGCTGTCTGAATCGCCTTAATTCATGAAGGGACATAAAGCTTAGACAAAAATTTATGGTGCCTTAACCCTGGGAATGGCTCAGTTGTTTAAGAGCGTGTTTGTGTTCACACAAGCGTAGATCTGGGCTGAACGAGAGCATCAGGCTGGAGCGCTGCCATGGATGGATAGGGGCTTTTCAGGAAGGACCATCCAGGGGCACGGCAGGGAGTTGTCCTTGCCACCTAAGAGAGCAGCAGGGATGCTTGGAGCTCTGCCCTGGGATGGACGATGAGCCAGCTCAGTGCTTGCACGTTAGCATTAGTGGGTGTAACAACGTGGGTGACTTTGTGGTAGGTGCCTGCTACTGACAGCCCCATCAGGTAGAAGTAGATGAACCCTGCTGCAGGCAACTGGAAGAAGCCTCATGTTTGCAAGCCCTGGTCCTCAACATGGCACTTTAACCACCCGATATCTGCTGGAAGGGCAGTGCAGAAGGTCACAAGCAATCTGGGAGGTTTCTGGAGCACAGTGATGGTAACTTCCTGACACAGGTGATAGAGAAGCCAACAAGGGGAGATGTTCTGACAGACCTGATACTTACAAACAAGTACGAACTGGTCATGGCTATGAAGGTCAGGGGCAGCCTTGGCTGCAGTGACCGTGAGATGTGGAGTTCAGGTTTCTGAGAGGCAGGACCAACGCAAAAATCAGGATCACAATTCTGAACTCCAGAACAGACTTCGTCTTGTTCAAAGACCTGCTTGGAAGAATCCTATGGGACATGGCCCTGAAGAGAACAGGGGTCCTGCAGAACCGGCTGATTTTCAAGATCATCTCCTCCAAGCTCAAGAATGGTCCATCCTCATGAGCAGGAAAGCAAGCAAAAGTGGCAGGAGGCCCTGCATGGATGAACAAGAAGCACCTGAATAAACCCAGATATAAAAAGGGAAGAATACATAAGTTGGAAGCAGGGTCAAATCACCCAGGACTAATATAGAGACAGTGTTTAAACAAGTAGGAATGGGGCTAGGACAGTCAAGACCACCTGAAATTGAATTGGATGTGAAGGCCAGCAAGAAGGGCTTCTACAGGTACAGTAGCAGCAAAAGGAAGACTAGAGAAAATGTGAACCTGCTGCTGACCTGGTGACAGAGGACACAGGAAAGGCTGACGTACTTGATGTCTTCTTCACTACGGTCTTTACTGGTAAGACTGGCCTTCAGGAGTCCCATGTCTTTGGGACCGAATGGAAAGTTCAGAGTAAGGAAGCTTTATCCTTGTTGGGGGAGGAGTAGGGTAGAGAGTATTTAAACAAACTGGGCATACACAAATCCTTGTGACCTGAAGGGATTTGAATGAATTTCCCTGTGGAAAGAGGATTCTGTACTCTGAGCAGCTCTTGCACCTTTCTGTGCCACCTGAGTTTAGTTTTTTTCTTCTGGGAAAAAAAAAAATCTACTGAAGGCTGATTTACCTTTCTCCATATAACCACTTCTCCAGCCTTGGAAACTTCATAGCTGCAAGGCAATAGTAAAACTATTCAGCACTCAGTTTGAAACAAACAAACAAACAAACAGTCATCCAGGCAAGAAATAGAAACAATAATTATAAACAACTGAATACCTCAAGTGATCTAAAGATAAAGCAACTAGTTCATGAAATGTACATAGATAAACTACTATCTGCTAAATCTACTATCAAGAGTAAACTGCAAGCAGGAAAAAAGGGGCTATAAACAAGAGAGTATATCCTCAATAGCAATTTGACCAGATCTACAGTTCAACATTTCTTAGGGTGATATTGACATACTTATAAACTAAGCATGATATTTACAAATGGAGATTATAAAAAAACTCTGAAGGCTGTCCTGAAACTGTATTAGTTTTCATGCATGTTATTTTTTGTGTCAGAATCTGTTAATTAACTGTGGTGCTATATTTTTTGCAAAAAATATAATCAATTTATCCAAGCTGCTGTTCCATTTTGAAAGATCTCAGAATAAGATTCTTCACCTATTCAGTTGAAAGCTAGCTATCCCACAGAGCCATTCTTTAATCACTTCAATGCATGCCTCCACAGAGAGCTGAAAGTGTTCTTGACTTTATTAAAACACATTTCTCCTTCCAGCCAGAACACTAATCCAGATTCAGAGTCAAAAGATCATCTTGCTCAGTTCTGGAAGTTTTTTTAATTTTTTGTTTCTGATGTTAATAAGCCTTGAAGTTTGAGTATTGTTGCTGGTATATACTTTGATCAGTAGATTTGAAATGTGAGCTCTTTGGCCATGGCCCTTATTTTCATTACTTTCAGGCAGCGCTGAGTACAGTGAAGACCAAATTCATTCGGAGACCTCTTAATGCCAGCGGTAATACATAGTAATTTTAGAAAGAATATTAGTAAGCAAACAAGTTTTAGTGAGACAGAAGATTTTGTTTGATTTCAATCTCTTTCTTGCCCTGTGATTTTTGACCTGAAGTCCGCCATGAGAACTGAACAGGATTCCCTAAGAATTAGTGTGTTTGTCAGACTGAAAAATATGTCTCTAAGCTGAGCTGGGTGACACAAATGTCCTCTTCCCAGCTACAGATATATCTGTGGGTCCAGTGGCTTTTGCTTTTAAAGTACCTGTATGGTAGTGTTTCACAAACAACTGAGCATGTCTGTGAGCGGCACAATAAAGGAGACAAACAGATGAAGGTGCTGCAGCTGGCCCTACTCTTCTCGTCTTCTCCCGACTGCTGTTCAATGTGTCTGAATCCATCCAACACAGCTTTGCTCCTGGATCTGCTGTAACAGCCTGTTTGGAGCTTAAAAAGACAAGTCTTCATGCCCCTCTTTTTCTCCGTCCCGTAGGGTGGTTCAAAATGTGAAGAAGCCTGGTTAGGAAGCGACCAGCCACTGAAAAGTAGGATTGGTGATTGCTTTGTTAAAAATAGGGCCACAAAAATGCAAAGCAAAGGTGCTCTGAGGATGCATAGCCTGCCTGCTTCCAGCTTTGATAGATACAGAGGTCCCCACGTAGCTATAGGAGCTGTAGGAGCTAGGAAGCTGAGAAGTAGTTATGCAAGCTAAAGATGGCCTCACAGTTTTACTGGCTTGGCTCTTAATTTGTTTTCAAAACCTACAAATGTATATTATAGCTTGAGAAACTATAGTAATGTATTTGGATTCTGGATTTGTTTTCTTGCAGACTACAAAGAGCATTATTTTAGATCAGCAAGAGTTCTGTTTTACATTAAAACTTCATTATAATGCATTTTTCTATCCTTCTGGCACATTGCTTCAGATCACCGGCATCCAAAAACTCACCTCACCCAGCTGAAAGATTGATCTGAATCACATTTTCAGGAAAAGATATAATGAATGATCGGTTGTGGCTTGAAAACTTGGATAGCAGGTTCCAAAACGAGCAGCATTTATGGCTGATTTATAAGCACTTAAAAAATAGAACGGAAATACCAGTACAGCCTTGACTACCAAAGAGCCTTTATAAAATCTCCCTTTAAATTATAATGTCTTGAATTTAATGCATTTTAATGTTCTTAATTTTGGATTAGGAAGGAAAAGGAATTAATGACATTTGCACTATGTGGCTTTGCTATGGAAAGTCACAGCATCTCATAATGACTTAGATGGCAATAATAAATAAACAAAATGGGCCTTAGGTTATTTTTTTCTCATTTATATGCACAAAGATGTTACCAAAGTTGCCTGTTTTCTCTCTCTGTAATGGTAACACGGTCCTTGTTTAACCTATGGTTGTTATTAAAGCCAGTTACCATCATCTTCCTAATATTTTTTATCATATGGTTGCACCCCTGAGCCCACAGTATCTCTTGTGCTTGCTGCTGAGATGTAGTTGAAAATCTGGACAGAAGCCTGCATTTACCCATCCAATGAAGCAATGTATCAAAAAAACCCTACAGTTCTGGACATTCTGTATTGCACTTTGGGTTTTCCGTGGCATAAAGGAACCCACTGATGGGAGCACAGTAAACAGGAGTGTCTGGATGGGAGTTGGCCTTGGTGGAGGATAAAGAAGTTCTTGTATTTTGGGAGTAAGTTAACTGGCATCTTTTGTTGCTTAGCGGTTTACTAGGTTGCACTTCATCATTTGTAGGTTCACCGGTTTGGTCGCAATTCTTAATGAGAAGGTCTAGTTGTCATTTGTGGTTTAAAGGTAGTTTTGTATTTGTGTGTGGTGAGAGGTCAAAGGCCTTGTAGCTAAGGGAGTTAGGTTTCCTGTCTTTAATTGCTGCTAATGAATATTCAACTGTTGAAAGTGACAGGAAAGTATTAAAAATCCAAGTGACTAGTGACTGACAGAGCCCAAAGAGCAGTGAGCTGCAGAACTTATTTGGGGTTTCGTGTGCTTGGTATTTTATTTATTGATTGTGTGAATAAGTAGCAGGCTAATATTGTCCTTGAGGGGTTACCTGAGGAAAGCACTGTTTTTATGAAATTACATCTGGAAGAGGTCTTGGGTGAGAAAATTCAAGGCTATGGATAATGATGGAATTCAAAAGAGTTTGAAAACAGCAAGGAGAAAGACGGAGAGGAAACTGCAAGGGCAGGTCAAAATTTATGGATACATAGTGTACCAGCCAGCCAAATGTCCATTGAAAGAGGTGCTTCATAAAAGTACGTTCCCTTAAGGCCAAGGGAGAAGTATAGCTTGGACAACAGAGAAGGTTTTTGTTTGAGCAACGGACAAAATGTTTTCTGCACTGCAGAAGAAAGATAAGCAAGCAGAAAGGGAAGACAACATGGCAAGAAAAAGGACATAAGAGAAGCAAGTTTCACAAGAAGAGAGGAAAAGAAAATGGAAATAGCTAGGGATAAAGACTCCAGGAGAGAATAAGATAACAGACTGTGAATAAAAAACAGAGTACAGATAGAGGAGTGGGTGCGTCAGTGTGAGGCAGGTAAGCGATGGGACTGTCACTCAATGTTCAACAAAATGAAGCATCTTTTCTTTGAGGATGGCAGCTCCCTGAGGACCAGATCTATAGACTGCAGCTCAGAAGGGGTGTGCAAGGGACTGGGGAAGAATTTGTGGCTCACCTGCACATCAGGACAAATAACACTACCAGGTGACCTTGGGACAAAGGAAGTGATGGCTCAGGTGATTTTTAGCTCTGAGAAGAGGGTGAAATTGTGAGAGGATAATGCGGTTCAGCAGATAGCCGAAGGCAGATGCTATAGGATCTTGGGATATTTAGCCATTGCAATATTAGATTGGAGTAGACCTTTGGATCAATGAATCCAGCCCCTGCTACTGTAGAGAAATACGTTTTATAATCTCTGTGGAATCACAGAAAACAGACTCCCTGTTCCTTAAAAACCTGACTAAATTATACTCCAGTATCAAGACTCCTGCAGCTGATAAGAAAAACATAGATAACTAGGAAGTGGGAAGAAAGCAAGCTGGAAGACATTCATAGTCATCCCTCCTGATGTTTCTACACAAGGAAAGGAAAATGGCAGCAATAAGGGCATACCACAGCTTAGGAGAAAGCAGGCAGAAATGTTACTGGGTAGTCAGTTATTGGTGGGAGTTTTGAGTCCCAGCTACATCTCAAGGTCCAGTTAAAAGCCAGAGTCTGGAAAACAAAATGGAGGGACTTACGCTGCTGTGCTGTATGGGACACTGATGGTTCAGAGGCTAAAGAAGCCTGCTGGGATAGCAGTCATGGCTCAAGTACCGGTATTGATGTACATCATTTTTCAGAGAGGACAGATATTGAAATAAGGTAACCTAGCCATCTTAATCACTCTTGTCTGTGATAGGCTGCAAAGTCTCAGAACCAGTTTTGGTCAAAATCATTTAGATGTGAACAAAGAACTTGGTGCAAAGGTAGCTCTGTGGCCAAGATTCACAGTTTCAAGAGGGAACCCAACATACTAAAGGAGTAAGTGAATGTAGTCAGCCCAGACTGAGGAACCTGGGAACTAACTGAGAAGGACTCGGGAAATTTCTTTCTGTCAGAAGTATGCAAACTATCAGAAATCTCTTTCCCAAGCTAGACTCAGTCCTTACAAATCAGAAAGATGTTAGAAATAAATGGAGAACCTATATTGGGGAGAAAAACTTACGAGCAAATAAAGATGGCTTTTCCAAGGTAGGCACTACTGGTGTAAAAAGAATAGTGCTGGAAGTCCAGCTAAGTTCGAACTGGGGAAGGATATTAAAATGAATTGAGAAAAAAGTTTTGCTTAGCTATAGGAAACTTAGGTCAAGGAACTTTTGTCTAAAACTGGTCCTCTTAGTGTGATCAAAAACCAGAAGTATTTTGCACAGGCAGAGCTAGGATTATTTAACCTGACAGAATGAATGCTGAGAAAGGATATATGAATGCTGTCTGCAAATACATCTGGGTGGGAAGGCACTGCAGAGGAACAAAAGTTCAGTCTGGAAAGTGGAGGAAAGTTTCTGACTATGAGAGCTGTGAGGTTCTGGAAAGGCCTTCCAGTGGGAATAAGGTGGAGCTGGCACAGTTTATGGATGAGATTATCAGGCATAGTTATCTATGACAGCAGGAATTTTCACTCAGTGATCTGGGAGTTTCCTTCCACAGCAATGTTACTTCTAATTTGAGGGCTAGCATAGCAAGTCTTTCTGCCAAGGAAGGGAAAGACAATTGCAAGGAAAAAAGTTGAAAGAAAATGTTAGTTTGCATAATGACATAGATGGGAAGTATGACAGTGGTTTTGATGGTCTGGGTGTATAATTATTATATCTGGCTTATTATTAGCCAAGATTTGTGGGGTCTATGTAGTTTTAAAACTCCCTTCTTTAGTTACAATTCATCTGTGGCTTATGGCATAATATTTCTTTGGCTAGAAATGAAAATAGAAATTTCTCAAGAAAACAATGAATATTTTTGTTTCATGAGATGAAAATACTTAGGTTAAGGATGGACAAAGCAGAATGATTCAAATATAATCTCTTCTAATAGCCAAAAACCTTCACCCCAAAATTGAATTGAATTCCCTTTCTCTTTTCCCTTGGCTGAAACCTTTTCCTGAGCCTCTTAAAAGAGCACTGGCCTGCAGTTCCCTTTCTTGGTTCCCTTGTTCCTTCTGCTTGGCACTTTCTCTAGGGAAAATAGTACAATGATTGGAAGAACCATCTTCTCTGTCTGAAAACAGATGCAGGAATGCCCGTGTTTCAGCTGTGGGTTACATCAGTAAAGGTTTCTTACTAATGATTGTAACATAGAATAGACATATGTTCTGAAAATAGAGCCACCACGCTATATGGGATATGGATGAACAGGATTTGAACTGGAGCTGCGGTGTGAACCAGCAGCTCTACTAACGTTTGAAGAGAATATTTTTAAAGTCATGTGTGAATAAACAGGTGGATAAACTTCAAACAGAGCATCCTCTGCAAGAAAGGGGATGAAATGGATCTTGCCAAGACTCCCCAGCAACCTTAGATGGCAGTCAGTTGTTCTCAACAGGCTACATCAACATTTTGCAGCTATTTAGGGATGCAGCACTGCATACCCAAAGGGTAGGAAAATGTGGTTTGTAGTAGAACAGCTGCTGCTAATAATGCAAGTGATGAACTGAAATGAACAATGGATATTAAGTTTTTAAAGTTTCGCTAGTCCCCTCTGGCTATGCTACCTATTACAGGCCTGCTTTGATTTCACACCAGAGTATATCATGATTCAATGGGAACTGTACAAGTTAAACCAATATGAAATTTAAATCAGACCTTGTGTGTTTGTGGGAACAAATGGGATAGGATTTAAATCTTTTGTTCATGTGCTATAGTTTTCCTTACAATCAAGGTTTGGGGCTTTTTTTATGTATGTATAAAAAAAAAAAAAGAAAGAACTGACAATCTGGGAAAACTGTCTTGCAAATTAGAACAGCCTCAGATCTTTCTTGTGACGATTTATGAAATCATTAGGCTTAAACTAAGAGATGCCAATGCTGAAACAGGTGATTGAGAAAAATGTGAGTGCATAGAAGTTTATTTGTTTTGTGCAATAATAATTCATTCAGTTAGCAAATTCCTAAAGCAGTTCAACTGTTTTTGTGAGAAATCTGTTGTTACTGCAGACAGACGTTGTTAGGTGCCAGAAACAAAGCATAGAAGTCAAATTCAGGGACAAACAGTCATGATGAAGAGTACTTTATTGCCTTATTTGACCTATTGATTTCAAGTAAAGCAAATCTGAATTTAGCTCAGTTGTCAGACCTGGACTGTATGAAGCAGGACTGAGGAAACACTGTAGGCTATTTTTTCATAATGCATCTCCTGATTTTTGTCCTTCGATTTTTATCCATTTTGTCCCCCTGAAATGGTTTGGTGGCAACTTGATAACTTGGCTCGACATACGTGAAGAATGGTCTGTATCTGCCAAAAGAAAATAGTGCTGCTTGCCCACAGCTCACAGTAGGTTGAGGAACATCTTGTTTGGAGAACAGAGACCAAGTCGGATTGCACACAGATACACAAGTGCTCCCAACTTAATTTTCTGAAATGCTTCTGTACCCTTCAGGTGATTTACTTCCTCACTCTGGATTGGGATGTTTACTCCCGTTATACCTAAGCCATCTTATTCAGTGGCCCTAGCAGAGAACAGCTAGCCACTATTTTGTTCTGTTGTGCAATTCCAGTTTTCAGTTCTATTCATATTTTAAAGAGTAATCAACAATTTTATTCCTACAGTGCTTTAAATTATTGCCATTTGCTTCTTTTTGATCTTTCTTCTCTAAGGAGTCATCATTTGCCTCATTTGCCGCAACATCTTTTATTTGATACCCATTTGTAGATTTATGGTGCTGTGTCTAACCTTCCTGCTAAAATTGTACCAGAAAGAGGGAATGAGCTGCCTCCCCTGGGCAATTATCCCCTGAATCTCATGCTTCTTTACTTTTGGTATCTACTTCAATGTGCAAAATAATCCAGTAAAGAATTGTTGTAACGTACTTGATGAGAAGACCAAACCCCATTTTTTTCTCAGAGAGCTATTCTTTGCCCACTCCCCTGCGATTTTTGTTGCAATGATGTTATTTTCACATGTCCAGCATGTCCCCTCTGGAGTGAAATGTTTGTGCTGTTCCACAATGATGGTCCAAAACAATGGACCCTGCAGAAGTGATCATGCAGTTTTGACTCGTTTCTGTAGATCAGATTACTGCAGTAAGGAATGTTTATAAGAAGTATAAGGAAATCACTTTTTGGAATGCAGCAGAATCTTAAACCTCTTCAAAAATACAATTAGCTAGTTGGATTCAACAGCAAGCCATATTTGATTTCTTTTTGATTCCAAGTCTTTTCTGCAACAAAATGAGTTTAATTATTGCAGGACATTTTGTATTTTATCTTCTGTTTTCCAGACGACTCATCCTTCTTCTTGGAATGGGTGTGTCTTCAATGACTTGTTTTTTGAAAATTCAAATCCGGAAATGTTCTTATCTTGGGTGACAACCATTGAACTGGTGGTATCTGCAAAGAACAGTTATAAAGGATTAAGTCAAAGGAAGGGGACCGCAAGTCCTTTTGAACACACGCAGGAAAGCCATGCAAAAGATGGAAAAAAGGAGCTTTTGGCTTGATTAAATGCAGGTGTTATGAACATGGAGCAGAAGAAAAGACTTTATTAAGCTCGGGGGTTATTTAAAAAGTTATGAGTCTATGAAAAATACCAACTCTTTTCCAGTTAAAAGAAAACCAACAACAACAAAAGAGGATCCTAGGAGCTGTGAAAGAGCAAGAGGTAGCAGCACTAAGCAAATCATGTTTTGCTTTACTTGTTTGCTTGAAGGGGCCTGGGAGTTGGCGTCTCAGCCTCGCCGCAACCATAGCCTCAGTCACCCCCCAGCTGAAATCCAGGGTCCCTCTCACTCGCAGCACTGCTGCTGCTGCAGAGTGACTTTGTAATCTCTAAGCAGCCTTCCTGTCCCAGTTCATGTTCCCGTGATGCTCTGAAGCTGAAAGGTGACTTATTAATACTCATTGCAGCAGCTGTCTGGCTTGAAAATTCCTTGGAGAAGGGTCATACAGTTTCAGTTCTGGGTGGCCTCAAACAGTTTTTGCCACTTTTTATAATCTTCCTGATACTTTTAAGAAAAAAATCCATTGAGTTAGCAGGATGGTCTGCTGATGGGAGCACACCTACAAGCGTTTTCTGCTTGCGGGGAGGTGGCTGTCTGGATTTCCTCCTTTGCCAAGTGCTTTGTTTCCCCTGACATTTGTGCCTGCGGCACATGAAGACATTACACTGCCCGCTTACCTTATTGTATAGCCTTGGTGGCTGCTGTTGTCAAGTGTTGACCCTTTCCACAGTCCTGTGTTCCACAGGCACGAACTAGAAAGGGTTTCTAAGTTTCTATACAAATTCTTCTAGGTTGCCATGTTGCCCTCTGCACATACTGCTCGATGCTTGCCTGCCAGAGGACGTGGCGCTGCTTGCTCCATTGGCAGCAGAGGCTAACTTCTGATTTCAAGCTGTGGAGGTTTGTTCTTCTCATCCTCCAGTCTCTGAATATGTCCAGTTTTTTGTGTTGGTTATCAGCAAAGATTTTCCAGCATCACAGAAGGGACTGAGACACCATCTAAAAATATCAGTCCCATGACATCACTTAATAATTGTTTGGCCAAAGAGAGACTTCTGAGGGTGATAAAAGTACTAGTAACTTTGCAGATGACAACAGTGGTTCCTCTAAAAACAACATTTTATTACTCCTTTCATAATTGGAACATGGTGATGTCAGACTCAGCTGCTTTCTCACTGCTCTTCTTTTTCACTCAGCAGAGCAGATTTTGTGAACTCTGCAAGTGTTTTCCAGGTGCATCTACAACGTGCAATGAAGTCTGGTTTGAAGGAACTTGAAGAAAGGCTGCCCTGAGCTGATTATTCAGGTCCAGAAATCTGAGATAAATGTGGGATCCAGGACCCACTGGGATCAGCTCTTACTTCAGTAGAATGGTATGTGCTAAGAGTTTAACGATGCTCTACTCTTTCTTACAGCTATTCATGGAAGAAATTTATGGAGGATTTTTGGTGTCTGGATGAAGTGATAATTGTAGTATTTTCCTTAATGACAGTAGATGAAAGATTGCTCCTGTCAAGTTCTGTACTCTTGAAATGCATGGAAATGAATTGCCTTGAAATTGAACGTGGAGTGGAAACTGGCCAAAAAGAAGCATTAAACAACAAAACACTCCCACCTCCAACAAAAGGAGAGGGAAAAAAATCTTTGAATGGCTCTTGCACATGTAATATGGAACTAGCTGCTTATTCTCAGCAGTTACCCCATCTGTGTGTTTCACCTTGTAGAGTATGACTGCAGTATATACATTTTCTAGGGAATTAGCAGTGTTAAATATTGATATTACAGTGTTAAACCCATAGTAGAAGCAATACCATTGAAGAAAATTCTTGCCGACTTTCAGCAAAGATTGAAGAGCTTCCACAGAATTTGTCCAAATCATGCTGCAAATCCATGTCTCCCAGAGTAAATGGCACTTCTTAGTACTTGGAAATTACATCTGGAAGTAGTGTTTTCTCTACAGCCTAGAAAATCTAGTCTCTCAGCTTCTCTAGCTCTCCAGCCTACAGAATTGCTGCTTGAATGGATATATTGTGCAAAATCAGATTGATTTGGCATACAACAGGGTGCTCTCATCTCGTCGCATAGAAAGCCAAATGCTTCATTAAATATTTTGCCAGTTCTAGTTTTTAGAAACAGCACTTAACTGCACAGTTACTACAGCCATTACAATCCGTTGAAGTGCTGCAATAAATTGCCTGTCACTTGAATGGGAAAGTTTACATAATAGAACAAAATACCAGGTTTTATACTACCAGCCACTGAAAAAATATATATACATTTACACAGTTTGGACGTTGGATAAAAACTGCTGGCATCACAATATTACAGCCAGGACTGCAGTTAGAAAATAGTACCAATAGTTGCTGTCTTTCTCAAAAGGGTGCTTTCAATTTCTGGTTTTAAAGTGAATATTGCTACTTCTGAATCTGAGTACTTCATTGAAAATGAAAGGGCCCAGTTCCTTTTCCTGCAGCTACCTGTCTTAGGAAGTAGACGCTATAGTATGTATTTAGACACAAGGCCAGAGTCTGACCTCTGCTGA
Organism: Sagittarius serpentarius; assembly: GCA_034782735.1. NCBI lineage: Eukaryota > Metazoa > Chordata > Aves > Accipitriformes > Sagittariidae > Sagittarius > Sagittarius serpentarius. The sequence goes on from JAVKLA010000053.1 coordinate 31,525,836, forward strand.
TGCTGACCTTAACCTGTTCTTCTCACCGCAGTGGTCCTTACATGGACCTGCTTCTGCAGCAGCATGGTGTGGAAAAGGGCCCAGGGAAAAGATCAGGAACTGGAAGCTGTTAGTTACAGACACCGGTATTTTCTTACTGCAGACAGGTATGTCGGTGTCTGTACGTCAAAAACATTGCATTCTAACCTATGTAATGGAAGTAATGAGGCTGAAGCAGCGTCTCTTTCACGGAGAGAGGTGATTTCCACAGGAGGCAGATAACAAACTAATTAGAGCATCACAGGTCAAAGGTGATGCCTTCAGACAAGCCATGTCTGCTCACAGGGCACAAATACCACATCCTCGTGGCAAGGCACTTACCAGTGGAGGTGATGTTGTGAAAGAGCTCTCTTTTCCAGATGGGTTACAGGTGGAGTGCCAGCACTGCAGCTTTCAGGTGGCAAAGGCTGCGGCTGTGGAAGCAGAGTCTGCAGGCAAGAAAAATGCTCACTTGCCTCCTGGCCGAGCAGGCAGTTTCAAAAGCCACCCAGGTTACTGCTGCTGTTCACTGGTGACGTAGAAACAGCTGGGAATCTACCCTTAGACGCAGATGGTGGGAAGGTCGTGTCAGTGGGTGGACACTGCCCCTGAGTGGGATAACTACAGCCTCTGAAATTCCAAGGCTGGTGATAAATAAACTAAATTTAACAAATTTCATCAAGTACAAAGGGATTTAAAAAAAAATGCATATATATATATATTTACAAAGACAAATGAATACATTCAGAACTTCTGCCATGGAAAGTATTTCTTTAGGCTCAAACATTTCCGTCATTCCTAGCAGTTCTCTTTGTTACCTGAAGTGTCTGACAGGACTTACTAGTGTTTGCCCAGGGTCGTCTGGGTGCATCCTTGTAGTCTTGCAAAGAAAGACTAGGCATGGTGCCTTTTAATTTTCATGGACAAGCTTGGTTGAGTCACTGGAGAAGCGATCAGTAAGCTATTCATAAACAGGGACTTTTAACATATTATGCCCTTCATATATATTATGAACCTGTGTGGCCCTCTAATTACCATCCAATCATCAGACCATCAAAGTGCCTTAGTTTGTTTACAGTCCTGAAAAACTAGAGTCAGATTTTATGAGCCTAACAATATATCAGGAAGCATCATTTTTGGTTTATATTACAGGATTTTTTTTATCACATGAGAAGAAACTTTCTACCTAATCATTGCAATAAAGCTTTTGTGAGACTTTTAGAAAATTATTTTGTACTTGCACTGCTGAAAATTGATGCTGGGTCCTATTTATAGGTTTAAAAAGAAGTCCTTAAATCTTTTAAAGTACAGAGAGCTTGTGGGACCTCCCTGTAGGTGCCCCTGTTTATATTGCCAAAGTTTAGCTAGTGGTTGCAAAAACCCAGCAGCCAACTTACTAATGAGCTTGTTTTGACAGGACTGCATAGCTCATTGCTTATTAATGCACCATGTTGCTGGCTGGATCATGCAACGCTTTCTGGAACTGTAAAAGTGAATCAAGAGACTGTATAAAAAAAAAGCTGCAAACATAATTTGGAATCAGATTCACTGGATTTGCAATCCAGTTTAAATATTCAGGGAAGGACTGTCATTTTCCCATGCACTGCTATTCTCTTCAGCTCAAAACTTTTAGAGTCTTCCATACACTGCGACAAGTTTATCCTGGGGATAACTCTAATGAAGTGAGTGAAGTCACACCAGGGTTTCATTTGGCTCATTACTAACGTCTTGTCTTCTACCAGCATACTCTGCATTTCTCAGTTGACAGAGTCTGTGCTGTGATGAAGACAGAAATGGTCAGTTCAGCTTTCAGGCTCCTCTGTCTTTTCCATGGCAATTTGGGTTTTGGACTTTTAAAATCAGAAGAGTGTAAGTGCTATGAGCTGAAAAGAGTGTAGAAACCAGGCAGTATCAAAGTCATAATAGAGAGAATTGCAGTGATCAGTGGGCTGATGCCTTCCTCAAGCTGTCCCCTGTTATGATGCTAGGTAGTTGAAATTTTGCAGTGTAATACATTTTGTTAATGTACCTAGGGAATCATGAGGCCTCCATGATCCTGTTGACTTGCCATATAACTTCCTAGGGGATTTCCCACATGCAGTATTTCTGGGAGAACCTTTTTCCCTGCTTATTTTCTATCATCTGAAATGTACAAAGATTGATTGACATCAATCATCATCTGTGACATCAGCAATCTCTGACAATGCTGAAGAATTGATTCATTTGGCCCGAGTATTAATCTGGCATTGTAGTCTCAACACTGTCTGCTTGGGGATGACCTCAGGTATGTTTTGCAAAGCATTTTTATTAATTTAGATTTTTACTTTGCATAATGAAACCTCCAGAGTAAATACAGTAGCTGTGCTTTATTCTTCTATTCACACAAATACATAGAGAGGAACTATAAAGGTACACTGGAGAGTATGAAGCTTCTTAGTAAAACCTTTTTCATTTTTTTAGTTAAAATCATAGATTCATAGAGTCATAGAATGATAGAATCATAGAATGGCTTGGGTTGGAAGGGACCCCAAAGATCATCTAGTCCAACCCTCATGCCGTGGGCCACCCACTAGATCAGGCTGCCCAGGGCCTCATCCAGCCTGGCCTTGAACACCTCCAGGGATGGGGCATGCACAACCTCTTTATTATATTGTGATTACATTATATACATACATACGCATGTGTGTAGATACACACAGACACATGCATACATGTGAATATATACACACAAAGACATATGCACATCTTCCTCCCTGAGTATATATGGCATTTGTATCTCATTGATTATATTGTCCTTAAAAATCACAGGGCATAATGATACTTAAACAAAATTGTCACTGTATTTCTATAAAAATTATCTTAAGATGACAAGAGACAAGTTAGTTACATTTCCAGTTTATGGAAGAGGTATGAAGATGCTGACATTACACAAAACCTTGTCAGTATATACCTGCCAAGACGACATAAGTCTGGAGCTACACGGCACCATGTCAGATCAAGTCTCTGGGGACCAAGGCTTGAAAAACAAAAAACTATATGCAGATAACTATGATTCTAAGAATTTAAAATGTATCACTGAGTTTGTTCCACTTTTATAGGTCAAATGTATTATAGCAGACATTTCCTCTGGCGTTTGAACTCCTGTAGTGCTATTGGGATGTAGCAAATGACCAAAAAGGGGCTGTCTGATTTTTAGTTTTCATAATTATCTGGGAATTACCATCTCACATCTGCTTTGGTGGGCAGAGAGGAGCTCAGCTCTTGCTGACTGGCTGGGTCACCTCCAGGACTGACGGGAGATCATTGCAGTGGATGAGCAGGACACTCAGTATCTTCTGGGTTTGGACCTCTTCAGCCCAAGAGCTGCAGAATCTCTTCTTTGTGTGGCTCTGATGGACTCTTCTTAGGACTTCTAAGAAACGTATTTATCTCCAAGTCTGTGTATGTGTGTCTGTCTCTCTATATATGCACTGGGTGGACTTGCCTAACCTCTGTGAGTGAGTTTTCAAGACAGAGGTATGGCAATATGGTCAGAAATCAGTGATCAGACTAAAATAGTCTTATATTTGTAGAGCTCATACAGATGTCATTGGAGTTACTTGGATATACCTGAAAGCCAAACTTGGTCTTAAGTTCATAAAAGTTAATAGCATCAGTAGAATAATGTAATTAGAAGATCTCGTACACTTAGCAGGAGCAGTAGGATTTAATAACTTATGATTTCAACTCTGATAGATGTTCATTGGGTTATAGAATAAGCCTTTGTCTTTTCTATACTAAAAGAACCTGCACCGACTAGTTTTGCTCAGCATATTTCATATGATTTGTAATAAAGGACTTTTTTTCTTCTGTGAAAATGAATCCGAGGGACAACTTCTCTTTACTTTTAAAAATATTTCAAATGGTTTCAGATTCTCATTCTGTATGTGTGGATTAAATACAATAATATACAATAAGAATAGAAATGCACCTAAATATTACCTTTTTATTTATACTGCTAGGTATTCTGCTATGCTGTGCCCCTGTAAACTTTCAGCACTCATTGCTGGAATCAGAAACAGGAGAATGTGGTACGTTGTCTTTGGCTTTATGATAAGACATAAATGTTTTGGTTTCAGTCCGTGTTGCTTTCACCGTCATGGAATTTGGCTTTAAAATTAGCTTTGAAAAAATATAACATCTCAGATTGAAGAAAGTTTCTTAGATTGAAGAAAGCTGACTTAAAAGAAAGTAAAATGTGCATTATGTTTCATGCATTTTATGATTTATGATATATTCATATGGCAATCTAAATACTAAGAACTCTTCAACCTTGGATGAGTTTAATAGAAAACTCCTGTGACTCTTAGCAAAATGTTGGATAATTATTAATTTCCCTGGTTTTGTTGAAAAGCTAAAAATTGGCCACACTTCCTACAATTCTATTTTTTTTCCTGCAAAGTTTTGATTCTGGGCCAATGAGGTAATTATATGGTCTTTCACTCTCCTCTGGAAAAAAGCATCCACATAAAACAAGGCTATTATTAAATGCACTGTGACTTACAGGATTCTTCAATGTACACTAAACATATCATGTTAAATCTTACTAAAAGAGGCAAGCAGGCTGCCGTGCTGATGATGTTGTGATCCTTTCTGATCAGCAGTGCTGGGATTAACTTATCTCATTTTTACCACCTTTAATGCAGGGGTCTTGTTTTAGCTGATCATTACAGCTTCAGCTATTCTAAGATAAGTGAGATGAACCTGGTCCCTATAGTAATGCCAAAGAGCTGGAAAGGATTTAAAGAGCACTGAGGAGAGATGTTATGGGGAAAGGTAGAAGGAATCAACATGCTAAGGAGGGTGGGATATCCCAAAGGGGATGAAACAAGAAAAGGGAGGGTTCCTGTTCAGCAAGGGAAAGGAACATTTAGGACACACCTCATGAAAAACTTTCATACTGTAAACAATAAATAAATTTAGGGTGAGAAGAGTCTCTCAAGAGAAGTTGTAGCTGGCTTGTTGCTTAGGAGATTTAGAAGTACAAGTCATCTGGGAAAAAAACCCCAGACAGCCCAGAGGAGGGGTTGAATTCCTTTACTAGTCCGTGATTTTCCATGTAAAGACTAACAAAATTAAAATGATCACTAATAGAAATACATTTATAAGACTTTCCCATTCTGTAGAGGATGCATTTAGAGTACTTCATCAGAAATCCTCTCCTCCTCAGGAGGTCCATCATGATGGAGTGCTCCAAAGTGGGGTTTCCTTTCAGTTTCTTTTGATTATTCATTTTCTCCATAATGTGGATTTTTCAAAGGAAAATTTCAAAGGAAATTGCCTATCTATAAAAAACTAAACCACCAGTTGAAATGGAGGTGGCTTTTTCAGAGATCTACATCCATTTGGATCAATAGTTTTGCTAAGAAAAAGGATGAAATTTAATACTGGTAGATTTGGAAATCAAGGTTTGAAGATAGTCTTTTATAGGTGCATTTTATGGACCCTTGTCATGTTTTCTTTAAATGTGTTTAGATGTATACCATATAATACCCATCTTTGCTAAAAAGGGAGGAGGTGTATTTATGTATCTTTCAACACCATATAGCATACAGATGTTTGGAGATAAAACAACAGCAGTAGCAGGAACAACAAAAGCATTTTTCAGGACCTGTAAAGCAACAAGGCTCCATGAAAAGCTCTTCCAGTCTACGGTTCCTCATCAACTATTTCTGCAGCTTTGGGATACTTTGGAGCAGATGCAGGCTACGGAAACAGGTAACCTGTTAACACAAAAGCCATCACATCTCGGTTGCTTGGAGGGGGGGAGAGAGGCATCTGTTTAATTAGCTGAGTAAGCATAAAAACCTATGATTAGACAAAACTTGTTCAGAAATGGCCACTCGCAGCAAGTTGATAAATGCCACAGTAATTTGTGGAATTAGCAAACAGGAACAAATCAGTAGGTTAGTGTGGACTAAATTATGATTATCTGTATAACCTCAAATTCCTCTTCATCTTGTCTTCAGAAATTTTTACAAATCAAACAAGAATAAGGTTAAGACATCTGATTTTTTAACACAAACCCCCCTCAGAATTAGATACAGCTGTTACTGATAGTTTGATGAATTATCATTTATTTTTTAGGTGTAAATGAGTTACCCTTAACAAAAAGCTTAAAGAATGTCATGAAAATGTGATTTTACAGATGTACAGTATTGCTAGTTTGCTTTTATATGGCCGTCATGAATTTCAAAGTAAATTTAACCTTAATTATGTTGAAAGTCTCTGTAGATTTTTTAAGTAGCTGCAAATCTTCAATGCTGAATATGGAGCAACAAATTTCCTATTAGAGAAACATATTGTTAATTTGTTAAACAAGTCACACCTGATTGCCAGCTAGACTTCATTGGTATGCTGTTAAGACAAGCCCCTTCACATTTAGTTAGGCATTGTTTCAAACAACTTGCCAACAAAGATTTTTCCTTGGATCTTGGAAGGCAATATTTTACACTTATTCAAAACCAATAACATTTGAATGACAGTTATTTTCAACTTGGGATTTTGACAAAGACTCTTAATTGTTATTCCCAGGCAAAAATCTTCATTAAGAGGGAGTCTGGGTTATAAATATTTATCAATTACCTAAGGGAAGAATCCTTGAGAGGAAACAGTATTTTCTAAATAATTCAACCTATAAAAATTAGTCTGGGAATTCCTAAGAAAGTTTACATTTAAAACACATATGAAATTCCTCCAGCTCTTGAAACTTGACTTGCTTCAAATCCTGGTTTAACCACTTCTTTGCCACGGTCCTTGTACCCATGCGCCTGCCATACTTGGTCCTTATGATCCAGTTTTTTTTCTCTGAAGACAAGGAAACCTGGTATTTTGGATAGAAAGACAGTTTATCTGTAGTTTGCTTCCTCTACCATTATGAATCTTTAACATGCAAATTAAGTTTCCTTGAGCTTCTACCTGTCCAGTGTCAGGTTGTGTCACAAGGGTGGGCTTGGATGTGCAGTTGTGTGACAGCAAAAATGTGTCACCAGAAGCTGCAATGAGAAACGTGTCTCACATCAGAGCTCATGTGAGGGCTTGGGAAGACAAGTGTGTGCTGTCACTCTGAACTGTAGGAACTGATAGATCTGGAGTTAGCTCCAGTTGGACTCCTGCATCTTCATTTGGGTACCGCAATCGAAGACTTGGTCTAACCAGCTGCTCCTGAGTCCGTGGAGCGATGGTTGGTTTTGGGTGCAGCTAAAACAGGGTCACTCACGTGGGCTCCTGAATTTAGTCTCCTCTTTTGAGTTTGAGGAACCACTTCTTAAAAGTGTTTCTTGTTTCTTCTCTATTACGCAAGTTGGGTTTTTTTTCCCTAGAAATAAAGCAATAGCTGAATAAAGGAAAGATCTTAGTTGGGTAGAATGAGGTGGTTTATGAAAATCACAGAGCAAAAGAACAACCAAACAGAAGGAACAGTATGATATTTTCTCTGTTAGGCTAACCTACCTCGTCACACCAAGACCAAAAGCAATGGATGTTGATGGGGTATAATTTCTGCCCCAAAAAAAGAAGTCAGGACATACTCAGGGAATGAAACAAGTTCATTTGAGGATGCCAGATTCTTTGCATGTAACTCAGTGGGTGAGTGCAGCGCTGATTGAATCACACAGTTTCCAAGCAGGAAATTAATATTTCATTATTTTACACTGGTACTTTGCTTGCACTGTATTATTTTTGACATTGAAACACAGCACAAGACTTTAACACTTCTGATCCAACCCAAATATATTAAAAGGGTAAAATGCTCATTTAATGAAAATGGCAAAAATTTTACAAATAAATTTATTTATAGAACCACTGAAATACTTCATCCAGAGTTACAGTCCAGTGAAGCCTGTAGCATGTCGTTGTTCACTGTGCTTTAGAGAAAATGTCATGTGAATTCCTCTCTGCTGCTGTCCAATTATACTGAAACTGTTATCTTAGGGTAAGAGCAGGAAAACGGGACTAACAGCCATGGGACTTGCTGCTGCCTGCATGTTACACAGCTGTCTCTGCTGGTTAAACCACAGGTACTACATGCCCTTGCTTAAAGCCCTGCCTCAGATTAGATCACTATTTAAACTTACATTCATAATAAAATACAAGTTTCTGTCAGCTATAGTTGCAAGGGAAAAACTTGACATGATGAATGTAATTGCAAGCTACTGCATGCCTGAGTCTGCAGGCAGCCTGAAACAATAGCCCCGAAAGGTGCACACGACGCTGGAGTGCTAAATTCAGGACTCAATGTTTCATGAAGCTCAACTAGCACCAGCCCAGCAGAAACAGAAAGAGAAGAACACAGGAGGCTTACACTAACCTGTGTTGTTTAATTTAAACATAGAAAGCCTCCCAAATATTGCCCGCAGGAAGGAAGAGATGACAAGTTCTGCTGCCGGGGTGGGAGGAGGTAACGCACGCACTTCACCCCCTGAAATGGAGAGGGAGACCTGCAGAGTGGTAGGACTTCTGGATTGCCTTGGCTGCTCACTAGGAACACTGGTGGCAACCACCGCACAAACTTAAGTACAGCTGGTTTTCTAGGTAGGGAATTGCAGAACTGTTTCTTAACCTGCCTAAATGTTGAAACGTGGGTGTGTTCTCCACTGATCCTTACATTTTTATCCTAATAGACTAAAATCCTGCTGATGGATGTCAGTTGCTGTGCAAGTGTATGTATCTGTTTTACTTTGTGTCTTAATTTTAAGGCTTGCTTTCAGGAATTAAACTTCCTTAAGTAAATATGTAACAGTACATTCAGGCTGATGGGTATTTTGAGACTGTGCCATTTACCAGCGCTGAAAATGCATTTTCTGTGCAATGGATTGGTTATTGCACCACAGTTCACTCACTACAGCTGGTTGATACTTTATTCCCAGTCACAGCTTCCATTTTGCATTTGTCATCTTGGTTGAGTGGGAAAATCCTTAGTAACTGACTGTTCAGGTTATGGTATATCTTAAAGTGGGAAGAAAAGGGGATTTCATTTTACCTTTCTGTACAGAAAAAGAGGCCGATTTGACTGACTCATCGTACGAAGGAGAAGACTGCCAGCTCTTGGAGTCCATCCTGTAGTCAGCCTTTGCAAATGGGGTTCCAAAAATATTGTCTGTCATGGCCAGAAAAATACTGAAGGTGCTAAAACTGCCAACAAGTTTGGTTCTGGGGCTCTGTTTATGGTGCAAAATGATGCTTGTCCATCATCATTAAAAATCTAGTCCATTTTTCATGAAGTGACTTTGAAAACAGTGTGTTAGCAGCCGATTATCTAGATGTGAGTAGAACAAGCTGTATGAACAAACTGAACAACATGGTTTCCAATTTAGAGTGTGGTTAATTCCCTTCATAATGCATGAGAGGAGAGGAGAAGTGAGGACTGGATTTAAGGACTGCACCACTTCGTGAAGCTTTGCTTCAAAACCATCGCAGGATATTAAGATCCAGAAGTTGTGTTCAGACTATCTCTAGAATGACCAGTTCTTGCCTTAGTTTTCTCCTGAGGAAGCTACAACAGGTGAATCATATGTGGCCTGACACTATTTGACATTTCTGTGCCATCTACTGCACTGGCAGCTGGATGGCAAAGGCAGCAGCTATGCTGTCCTCCCAGCCCCTCTGCTGTGTCATCCTCCAATTCCTGCCTCGCTGCTGTTTTCCTCAATCTAACTTTTAAGTCATTCAAATTGAAAGCATCTGACCGTTCTTTCTCTATGGAAATGCAACCACTGGAAACATAACAGTGGGGAAACAGCTAGGCAACAATTTTTATTTTTTTTTAGTATTTAAAATGCTTTGCTTTTAGCAGCACAATATTTGGAAGAACAAAAGGGATGCTAAGCAGAGCTGAATTGGATGAGGAGGGAATTGAACGGGTTGAAAGATAAATGACAATATGCCCAAGGGTTATGAGAGCCATCTAGCGATAAATACACTAGGAGTGAAAAAGGTCACTCTGAATAAGTGAGTGCAAAAAGTAATCAAGCATTAGGAAGAGGGACATGCCATGTGTAAAGAATGAGGTACCGGAGTTAAGAGTATAAATACTGATAAGGAAAGGAAAGCGGGAGAATGAAAGCAGATTGCCCAAGAGCTTTGGAAAGCTGCATAATGAAATTGGCTTCAAGAACATCGGGACAAAGGGGCTGGTGGGGGAGAGCGCAGAGCTACTGAAAACGGCAAGGACTGCCGTAAGGGAAGCCGATCCCTGGGTCCAGCCAAACAGCAGCCGGGCAAGTCAGAGATGGGGTGCGGAGGCGAGCGGGTGAGCAAAGCACAGCCTTTCTTGGGAAGCTGTTGTGTCCAAAGGCAATGCCCACAGCTTTGGGGCTGCTCTAACGGAGAAGGGAAATGGCTGCAAACGGGGCTGAGGCGGGGGGCACAGCACGGATGCGTCCCCGGCAGCCCCGCGCTTGCCGTGCCGTGCTGCCGGCAGGGAAGGCAGAAGCTGTGTGTCTGCAGGGATCGCTCCAGGCCGGTCACGCTTGCTCTGCAGTCAGATTCTGCACAAAGCCTCCGTCTGGCATTCAGGGAAGATTTACCCTGACGTACAGCCATGATAGTTCGCTGGGAATGTTTTTTACCGCTACGAGACTGAATCATAGGCAGAGCACAGTCATTTCAACGCCCACCTGGTTCAGTTTAACATGAGAAGACCTATTTCTATAAATTTTACAAGTCTTCCATATGGCATATACAGAAGATTAATTTTGGACCCCTACTGCATGTTTACATCTTGATTCTGGGCACTTTCAGATGTAGTTAATGATGGAAAAAATCTCAGGAAAAAAATCCCCGTGTTTCCTGCCAGCTTGTCTGACTAGTCCCTATCACCCTCTTTCCTGGGCTGTGAGAATGCTGTGGGCTTCAGGCTTTTCATCTCTGAGCGTCATGGACAGCCCACTGGGTAAGGACACTGAGAAATGGCAGCTATAATGCCAATATTTAGCCAAACAAGATGAACGCATAAGAAACCTGATCCCACCTGAGGGACAGGATGCCATCCAGAGGGGCTTGGACAAGCTCGAGAAGTGGGTTCATATGAACCTCATGAGATTCAACAAGGCCACGTTCTAGGTCTTGCACCTGGTGGTAGATGCCCCATCCCTGGAAACATTCAAGGTCAGGTTGGACAGGGCTCTGAGCAACCTATTCTACTTGAAGATGTCCCTGCTTACGGCACAGGGGGTTGGACTTGATGATCTTTAAAGGTCCCTTCCAACCTAAACTATTCTATGATTCTATGATTCTATGAAACCAAGGATTTACTTGACCATTCAGACAGACCTGAGTGGCAGATAGATCTTCACAATATGGAAGAAAGTTCTCCAGCCTTCTTCTCCCTTAATATAAAGACTGCAGGCATAGTAATAGTATGGGATGTTTAGGAAACTCCACTAATGCCTGATGAATTGTACAAGAGAAGAAGGGTGGTAGAAAACATATTGGTGTGCAAAAAACCCACCAAAATCCTGAGGTAAAGTTGTGATTGGGTAATGAGCTTGAAATTAGAAACACTAGTTGCCTAGGTACTGATAGGGAGGATAGGGAGCATAAGCTAACTTAATTCTGGCATTTCGGGGGCTAGGCAGTGCCTAAGCCAACTGAAATGTCTATCATGTTGTTCTAATGTGGTTTTTGTCTGAAGGAGCCCTTGGCTCTCATTGCCTACTCTGATGTTGCTCGGGTGAAACTCTCCATGACTCAGTCAGAAGAGGACTGAAACCTGCATCACCAGTTGACGAATACTGCTGGGGACAGGAGTGAGACACAGGCTACAGGTGATGCTCTGAAGGACTTGTTTGGGACACTGGAATAAGCACTGCTAGAAGTGCTAGAAGAAGACCTACAGTGAAGAGATGCTTTTGCCTTTTTTCTCCAGAAATTTCTTCTCTTCCTCTTTGCTAGTGAGAACACAGAAAACTCTTTTTTTGGTTTGAAAGTCTCTTCCCACCTACCTTCTTCCATAGTTATTGAGTTGTGGTTTTAATGTGAGACAACCACTGAAATAACATTCAAATTGAGATGTTCTTTTCTTATTTCAAAGGGAAACTAAGCAAAAAGAGGGAACAATCCAATACGGCATTTCTTTAAAGATGATTGATCTCTGCTTGGAAGGATATCATCTGCATTTCTCCCTTAAGAAAAAAAAGCAAACCTTCTTATACTCTAGAGTGAGCTCAAGGCCTGTTTTAAAAAAGATTAACATACGCTGTACTGGGAATAGCCAACATGAAACACGGTAAAGAAAACTTCATGGTAATGTGTAACCGGGATTACTGGAGGTTGGTTGTGGTTGATTATAATGAAGATAGAAACAAAAGCTAAGAAAACCTCCAGCCTGTGACGCCTAAAATTAAATTAAGACAGATAGTATTCCTGCTTGGTCTGGCGTGCCTGGGGGGGTGTTAGCTGGCTTACATTGTTATTGCTTCTGCTTGGATGCTGAGGATGTCTTTTTATACCCATGACAGCAATGCGGAGTTATCGAAGACGTGCGTGTCTCTCCACCATGCAGGAAAAAATGTGTAAGAAAGTTTCTATGTCCACAGTGAATCCGTGGCCTCTCAGTGCTGCCTGGCTTTGAAGGCTAAGACATCCCAGCCTGTGCAGTCCTGCAAAGGATGGGCTGCTTGACCCTAGGCTTAAGGGTCCGGTATTGGGCACAAGAGCCCTTTCTGGCAGGGATCCCAGCATCCAGTTTGCCTGGTGAATGGTTCCCTGGTTGTTTCACGTAGGAGACTGTGTGTATGTGTGCAGAGAGCAGCTTTCTCTGTCCGCATGAAGGAAACACGAAGGGGACTTTGCAAGGAGTAAGTTCCGGAATTTTATTTATGTTTTTCCTAAAGGCACTAGAGGGGATAGACCTGCCTCCACCTGGTTTAGATTGAACAAGCTCCATCTGACATAGCAGATGGACAAAATCTGAATTTACTTCCTAGGTAATAAGAACAGAAATATTATCTCAGCTGAGCCCCATGTCCCACTCATGTGATGGTGTGTCACACCATGTATGTGTCATGCACGGGGACACTTGTGTCCCCAAAAGCCGAGGAGAGATATTTGTTTGCTGTCTCTGGCCTGGTTTAGGGGTTTTGTTTTCACCCTTTCAGCTTTAAACAGCTTGCCTGTAGTCTGGATAATCAATGCCGCAGTGCTGGTAACCGACTCTAAGTGATTTTTCATGAAGCAAAACACAAAGAGTGGCCTTGCTGAGTAGGCAACATGAATGCCTTCGATTTGTATTTCGTTCTTATCATGTGGATACTGACCCCATGTTTTTCCCGCACGATCATCAGGCTTACAGTACAAATGATGGAGCAGAGGCATGCTCTGACTTGCTTCATGTTAGGGTATATTCACAGTTGTTGACGTTTCATAAATCACATTTGAACAACTGAGTTTTGGTAGGGGTCTCTCAATCTTATATTGGCTTTGTAAATACAAACATAGAGAAAGAAGTTGAGAGGAATATGTTACAGCTCTGTAGACTTTCATAGGGAGCGTTTCCTAGTCTATGCAGAATTTTTCCCTGCTGGCTGCCTTCAGGTCTAATATTAACATCATGTCACAAGCGTGCAAATGTCAAAGATGTTTTATCATATTATTCCATTTTGTTTTTTCCATTAATATGCACCTACATTCCTCCCTCTTCTTTGTCCTTACACTCCAGTTATTAAAACACTTTAATATTCCCTATGGATCTTATTTAGTCAGCCTATACATATTTAATAGAGACAACTCCTCTGTGGGAGGCAGTCCTTCTATCAGCACCCTCAACAGAACAATTTACATCTTCCTTGAATACAAAGTGCAGGCATACCCTTGGAAACTGAATGACTTTAAAGAAAAACATCATGGGAACATCATGAACTCCTCAATTCCTTATCCCTAAAAATGACACTTTGATCTTCTAAAGAAGCCATTATGCATCAGTATGTGTTGGGCAGAGACTTGCCTTAGAGGGGTGAGATGCCACATGGCAAAAGCATACGGGGATCCCCAAAGCAATAAGAAGAAGTAACTGGTACCCCTAAACAAATAATATCTGGCATCTAAAACCCAAAAATTAGCTGGGCTGCATGCTGGATCTTGGAGGCAGCGCTGAACTGAAACAATAATCTTGCCTTTGGTTCTGCAGCCACCTCTGTTGCAGGTAGCTTCTTTGGCCAGTGGAGACAAACATGGACTCAGCTAAGCTCCTCTCATAAAAAAATATTTGAGGAAAAAGTTGATGAGAGCATTCCAACCAAGCCTCTTAGGTCTTAAGCATTTTTTTAAGCATCTTAGTTATGTCTAACTTCCACCTTCTGGTGTTACTTTCCATCAGGGTCATACTTTTCAGGTTTTCCACTCCTCATCAGTGTCCACAGAGTGAGTGATTCTTCTCATGGATGGCATGTTTTCAAGCAAATTTCTGTTTTGTCGCTCTCTGCTCCTGCTCTGAATTGCACAATATTCTTGTCCTTCAGTACTTAGCATTATTTGAAAAATGAACTAATGTAGGTTTTTCTCCTTTAGGTCATGCATGTTGATATTCAGACTGGACCTAATGCAGAACTCTCTCTTCTGGAGAAAAATCACCTCCTCTGCCATTATCTGCGTCTTACTTCCTGACGCAGAAAACGATTCAAGGGTGGCTATACAGCTGACTTTTCTCTGTCACAGTGATGACTGGCTCTCCAAAGAAAGCGTCTCCCCATTCTTATTGTTCTACGAAAATGAGACTTTTTTAGGTTGCTTTGCAGACACCAATTGGCAGTGACATTCTGCCCTTTTATGAAAAGTAAATTCAGTCACTGAAAACACAAGTCCCAGTCCTGGAAAGAGATATGCCTCTTTGCTGAGCCATATTGATCGGGGATAAGGGTCTGTCTCTGTAGATAGCTTTGAAGGTTCAAGGTCTCTGTTATGGCAACATGAGCAGTTTGCTGAGAGCCTGTATATAAAAGGAAACTGGGAGATGAAGTGGAAAATCTTGTCTCTGGCCTCCCCCCTGACAGCATGGGAGGAAGGAATGTCAACTTGGGCATTTTTCAGCTTTAACTATGAATAGCTTCAGTGGAGTTAATGATACATAACTAGTGTTTCTGTAGACAGCTAATCTGTTCTTCTGATCCTCCCAAGGCTCCCTGCCCCCTTTCCCCCTCTTTATTAAAAAATGAACCCAGTCAAGGCAGAATTTTAATCTTTTGTGACCTGCAGTTATTATAAAGAGCTGGTTGGACAGGAGCAATCACAAAGTTTCTGTATCTGATGGTATTGTTCTGAAGCATTTGTTGTGCTTCCCACTTGTGGTTTAGCTGATAAGCACAGTTCAAGGAACAAAAAAAGCTTTGTTGATTGTCGATGACTGTAACAAATCCAGATTGTATTCTGATGGTATTTTAACAGAGATATTCTTCAAAAAATGTGCAAAAAGTTGACTGTGCTCTTTTGGATAGGCATTTTCTAAATGAACTAAATACAGTGGGAAACACAGAAGTTATCAAAATCTTTAAGATAAAAGAGATCAGACAGATTTTTTTCTGTCCGATCCATTCAATTGTCTTTGGGATGGATTATGTGCTGTAATTATGGCTATAAATGGACTTGACTTAATAATTTACATAATTAGGGTATCACTAAGTAGCTTTGAAAAGAACAGCTACATATGTTTGTATATATATGTATGATCCATAAGATCATGCATATATATATGTATATATATACACATTTTATATATGTAGTCAAAGAAAGGCACCTAATGACTACAGTGCTTTTCTCCTGTCAAATTTCAAAGACCGTTAACTGAAAAATGAGGAGCTGGAAATCTTTAGGAGAAGATTGTAAAATGTTTTATAATGCAATACCATGATAAGAAACCAACATTTAAGAGCTGTAGCAGCTCCGCATATGAGTAATATTTGTATGGTGGTGGGATACAGAGGACACTACTGGAAGTTTTTGCTATATGTTGTTAGGTGCTTTGTGCCGAGTCCCTCAGTGAGGCATAACACATCATATGGGCTCTGACACTCATTGGAGTGAATGGCTGAAATGCCATTGAGAGAAGTTTGAGATCATATGAGCAATTTTAGTGCAAAGATTTTCCAGAGACAGCAGCTTCCTCAAACTCAAGTTCTAAATTTAGTCTCTCCTCTCCTCTCCTCTCCTCTCCTCTCCTCTCCTCTCCTTCCTTTTTCTAAACAATGCTGGAGAAGAGTGTTGGGAAAAAAGAAATACTTATTGACTTTGTAATAGGATTAAGGAGAATTGGAAGAGAGTATCATTAACCCAAGGGATAAATGTTATATATGCAATCACTGCTATCCAAACCATTGTTCATCTGGAAAACCAATTTATGTTAAGCCTTTTTTAATTGCTTCTCTGTGTACATTTACTCAAATCAAGGAAGGGGCAGAAATATTTATTTTCTCTCTGCCAGATTTTTGTTGTGAATGTCTACATTTTTTTCCTTTTTTCTTATGGATACTTCCTATGAATATGGATTTGAACAGAAATGTCTGCCTCAGAGTCGGAATATCTGTCCGCTGAAGGGAAGAGGGGCTCATACTGCAGCAACAGGGCTTGGAGTACAGCTGAAGATGTCTAGAAGAGATTCAGGCGTTCTCAATACCGCATCACAAAAACACATTCATGGCATATGTGTGGAAAAAAAAGCCTACACCCTGCCTCGGCACAATGCACCTGCATCATTGCCAGCAGTTCCCGTTCTGTATGTGATAATATCCTAGAGAGGAATTAAGTGAAAAAAATCTGCTGTCCTGAGAAAATTTTAAAGGTTAACTTCTGGAGTAGCAAATTCTGGAAATTTTTCTTCCTATAACTCAAAATCCTTCTGAAGGCAAATCCATCCTGTAGCAGTTACTTTTCATTCACCTTTGCTTATAACCTTGCTTATGCTCTAGCATCAGAGGCCGCGCACCCCAGCAGGCAGGCAGGGTCGCAAGGTAACCCAGGCTGGAAGGGACCTCAGGACGTCTCTAGCCGGGCCTCCTCTCAAAGCAGCGTCAGCCATGAGGTCAGACCGGGTTGCTCAGGGCATCGTCCAGCCAGGTCTTGAGAAACGCTGTGGTCCACGCTGCTTTGGTAACGTGGGGACGCCAGCAGCTGACTGTTGGGCAAGGTTCAGTACAGGAACAGCAAAGCTTATAGTGTCTGTATGTGGGTATGGCAAAGGGGGCAGTGAGTGACAATCCCAAAAATGCAGGAGGTGTCAGTAACAGGTTCTGACACAGCCTTGGGAGTCTGTAAACCTAAAGGCAGAAACCTAAGCAGCAGTGCTGTTTTATATCAGAATGAAACATTATATTCTCATTTTATTTTGGCTCTGGAACAGTGGGAAATTCCTTGGAAAACTTGCCACTTCTTTTTCCAGGAAATATGTGATTTTCTGATCAACAAAAGCATGCAGTTCATAGAATCATAGAATTGTAGAATGGTTTGGGTTGGAAGGGACCTTAAAGACCATCTAGTTCCAACCCCACTGCCGCGGGCAGGGACACCTTCCACTAGACCAGGTTGCTCAAAGCCCCGTCCAACCTGGTCTTGAACACTTCCAGGGATGGGGCATCCACAGCCTCTCTGGGCAACCTGTTCCAGTGCCTCACCACCCTCGCAGGGAAGAACTTCTTCCTTGCATCTGACCTAAATCGACCTTCTTTCAGTTTAAAGCCATTACCCCTTGTCCTATCACTACATGCCCTTGTAAATGCCCAGTTTTACTGCGGGATGGTAAATAGATGCTGCAAAGGGGCTGCATTGCAATTGTAGCTATAATTCAGGCTGGTTAAGTGTTCCCTGTTTGTTTAGAGAGGAAGGAGCTTTGAGATGAACTGGGCAACGTAAGTATAGAGGATTAGTTTAACAGTTGGGACACTGCTGCCTGTATTTCAATATTGACCTTGAGCACCACCTCCTCAGTAATGTATATATTAAGCCTTCGAGCACCAACATTATTTTATTGATGAAGTAACCTTTTGCTTGTGGTAGTACTGGGAAACTACTACATGTATTTCAATGGAATTTTTCTATGTGAGAAAAGAATCAGTAAAAAGCTCAATTTTACCATTTTTTTTAGGTGCAAAACAGCCCACAGACCTCTGCATAAACCATTTTCCCTTTGTCAGCATATCAGAAGGTAAATGCTCAGCGCTAAATCTTGGCACAGCACGTATATGGAACTTCATGGCATACCTGTCAGATGTTCTGATTCATTTTTAGGACTCTGAAATATCACAGCTATAAAAGATTTAAAAGTTCAGCACAGATTCAGACGCTCAATTCAAAGAACCGTATTCATTAACTGTTTACCTGCCCTTTGCGTACCCTCCAGGCTCAAAATGGGAATTGGCATCTTAATAATGAGCAATGCACCAGCATTACGCTAATGAGCTCCTTGGCATAATCACCTGCATGCCACTCTGCAGAAGTTCATTCGCTTTCATGGTACACTGTACTTAGAAAAGGCAGCAGCATTCAGGCAGGCAGACAGCCCAGGCAGATGAAAGCCCCAGAGTTCATTGTACAAGCCAACAGCCCCCTTCCCTTCTCTCACATCCAGAAGCAAATACATATCTACCAATGCAAAATGTTGCGACTTGTGGTTGCCACAGATTTCCTTACTGACCCCTTTCATTCTCCTTTCATTTCACGCCACTTCCTATCGGCTGGAGGACTGTGGACACAGACAGGTGGCCCTTGCCTTGGAAGATCGTACATGTGCTGACAGCAAAGCCGCAGAACAAGTCTTTCCTGATTTCACGGTACAGATTTCAAGGCTACTCCGTGCAGGGCTGTCCAGTATACATTTGATCCCCCTACTCACCGATAGAGCTGCTCGGAAGTCTTCATAAGAAGTGAAGCCACACAGTGCCTAATAGTGCTTTAAAAAGGTGTGGATCTACCACTGCCCCAGCCCTTTCCTCTTCAAGAACTAGGTTCTATTTACTGGAAATTTTTGGCAGACATTCACAGGATGGTGACTACCTACATGTTTCAGTGCTGCATTCTCTCTGCTGGGAGATGCTGTGGAATGTAAACTTCTCTAATGACAACTCCTTCAAGTCCTTTTCAGTCTTGTCAAGTTTCCTTATTAATAGCAGAGAAGTAATCTTGCTTCTTTCAATGGCAGCAACTCTCTAGGCAACTGCTGAATTTATAAGATTGCAGATGGTGCCTGCCATTTCTTTTTGTCAGCCCCACACTGCATTCCTCATCTGACATGTGGAACTTGTTTGGTACCATAATGCAGCAGCTGGAGACACTTTTCTTAGAGGTAAAAGCAGTTTTGCTTGCATTTTTCTTGACAGCATTGAATTTTGCCCACCTGCAGGCAAGATTAATTTTTTTTTCCCCTTCTGAGATAGCAGAGCTCATGATGGTGATCTGATTTGAAATATTTTGGCACTGTGCCTTCTCCTCTCTGCCACCATAAACTGATAGAGCTAAGCATCTTTCTCCTTCCAAGCAGCAAAAAAAATGCAGGCAAGCATCTAGATAAGTCTTTACATGGCATTTAAAGTGTTTAAATGGAAATGTTACCCTTTGGGCTCTATCTCTGGCAGATGACTATGCTAGTATTGAATTCTACCGAATTAAACAAAACCAAGCCTCTCTGTTAGAAGAAGTAAATGGACCTGAATGCTATAGAGCTGGGTGCTTGGCAGCTCAGGCTGATCTTTCCTGACAGTCTCTGATGTGGTGCTGGCTGCACTGGAGCTGCGGGAAAACGGACAGAAACAGGAGGTTCTCATGACTGAAGTTCAAAGTGCAAACATGCACTTTGGGAGGATGGTTATTTCTTAACGTCTCGCGGAAAAGTCCATCTATTTGGATGATCACATGCTGCCGGTTAACTAGTTTCTGGGATATTTCCATACTGTGTTTGTCAACAGCTGTTATTGCAGCAATTTGGGTTTCAGACTCCTGGTTTTGTAGTTTTAACTCCTTTCTTTCTTGGTAGCTCTCAAAGCAGTCTGCTTGTCCAGTGTACAGCACAGTTGAAGAAAATTCATAGACCTAGAGCTAGACCTAGAACATAATGGGATAAAAATACAGGCCGGTTACTCCCGGAGATGCACAGGCATGTTTTTACCTGAGCGTGTGTCATCGTCCGTTTCCATGGAAGAAGGCACCTCCAGTCTCAGTATGGATGTACAACTTTAGCCTTACTCCATCACCTCTCTTTAGAAGTAACATTCCACTGACTCTAATGGCAGCATCTCGGGGGAAGACCCAGACCACCTGGACAGTGTTTTAATTCCAGCCTAACATAATGATTCTCTTGGAAAGCCTTTAGCGTCACCCGCTTAGGTGATGAACTGGCTAGGCAGGTAGGACCGCAGTCCCATTGCTGACAGGCAGGACCACAGTACCATCATGCTTTAGATGATGCTTCTAGCAACTGCCCTGCTCCTGACCCCGCTGGAGTGCTCACTATCTCAGTTTGTCAGGCTTCAGCTCTGTGCTACTTAATAAGGATTTGCGGTTGCGGTTTTTGTCCGTGCTCACTACCAGTTCTCACTGGTGAAGATAAAAGGTTAATCAGAGTTAAAAAAGCCCAAGGAGTCTTTTCAAAGTAGGGTAATAACTCCTCCTATTTGACATGTTAAAGGTTTCTTAAGAGTTTTAACCCAGAGTACGTAAGAGAAACTATGCAGCCAGATAAAGGCGGGTGTCTGGGTGCCAGCAATTCTACCTTAGTTTGTAGGCACAGATGTTGACAGGCTGACAACTGTCCTGTGTGCAGGCAGAAGCTCCCATTTGCTACATGCATTAGGACGTTGCAAAACTCTGGTTCCAGTTGTAAATATCAGCAGACTTCTCTTTTCAAATGTGCAGTAAAGGAGAGTGGGAGCAAGATGTATTCTCCAGCGGCAGCTCAGTCAGATATTTTCTTCACTTGTTTAGTGTACTGGCTTATCGAGATTGGTTAGGTAAAAAACAAAGCAGGCATTTTTTTGTGCAGGTCACTTGGATCTTGAAGTGAATTACAAGATCAGCTGTTCTGACAGGTCAAAAAGAATATATTTAGTTCCACAGTTAGTAAACCAAATCAGCAGGACATGACTTTTTACTGTTCTCTGTGAAAACCAACTGTTCCCCAATGCTGGAGGTCAAAGGGTGCATTTTTGCTTTGGCACAGGGGATGACTGAATTTCAGCCACTTCGCTGTTCTAGCTGAGCTTGTTCTTGTAGGAAAACTTGGTAGGTAATCAGAAATAGCTGTAAAGGCAGCTAGAACTACTCCTTATTTGGCCCTTATCTAAAGTGTTTTTAAAAAGTAGCTGAGTAATTTGATAATGACCTGTTGAAGGTTGTTAATATAAAACATTGAACAGGACCGTTATGGCTTTGTGGGCTGTTTTTTGCTTACCTTTTGCTATGGCATCAGCAAGGTCTCTGCTGAAGCACAGGCACCCGGAGACATGGCAGGCAGCTGCAGAGATCTGGGATAACAAATGACACTTCTCACTTTCCTCTTCTTTTCAGAAAAAAAAAAGGATCAGACAGAGATATGAAGGGAATATCAATGCGAACTAAGCCACAGAGCAAAAAAAAGACAACTGGATACTCCCATTTTCCCCAGAATTCTGTAAACAAATGGCAAAATGGCAAATATCACGTAAGATCAGCAAACCCTTCTCGTAAAGGTGCCTGACTTCTTGTGAGGAGAGATTGGATTGACATATTACAACTCAGAAAAGGAGTGAATGAAGGGAAGACAATAAATCTCTACAAAACTGTGCAAAGGACAGAAAAAAGCAAATACGGAAAAATTAGTTCCTACTTCTCGCAGTTTCACTAGCTTCCTTCTAATGCTTGCATGACTTGAGCTGATCTGGGAAAGTTTTTGCCTTTTTACCACAGGATATTGTGGATGTTAAAAGTCTAAGTGGCTGCAAGAGGCAATTCATGGAATTAATGAGAAAAAAAAGATCCTCAAAGGCTGTTAAACGCAGAGGTAGATACAACATCTTGCTTAGGATACTAAGATTTCTGAGGATATATAAGCTCAGAGGATATATTAGGGAGAGTATCCAGGTGTGCTAGTCCTTTTTCTATAGTTTTTCCTTATACATTAATTCCAGGGTTTGATCTGAATACACTTTTGCTCTTTCAGTTTCAGTGTTGTTAAAAGCAACTTCTGCTGTTAAAGGAAGGGAGGAAGAGGTTTTATCTGATGCCTGTCAATTAGTGCATTGAAGTCTTCTTTTCATGCTTCTCTTACATCCACAAAGTAGTAATTTCAGAGAAGCTGGTATCAATTAACTGAAGTTCCAACGATAACAAGCAAAGCAGGAGGAATTACCCAAATCTGAGGTCTTAATTCTTCTCAGAAAAAGTGTCCTTCTCCTCTGTGTGAAAAAATTCTGAAAAAGTTCAACAGTGGAGCAAAGCCACTCATTTCACAGTTAAGTCAAACCTTAATTTGTCAGCACTCACCTGTGCTTTTTTTAACCTCCGACGCTCCCTAAAACTTTTCTGTGCCTTTCAAAAGGCACATGCATTTGGGTGAACAACACTTACCATACTATCACCTCTGTCCACACAGTTTTTAATTCACTTTTTCAGGATATTTCCAATCACACCAGTTGTCTTTCAACTTGATCTGTACATGATAATGTAATACTGCTGTCTGAATGAAGTCCTGATTTTATAGCTGAACATTTGGTATTGAGGGTTTCCTGTTGTTGTACTACCATAAGTTTTCAGATTGCTAGATTCACCTGGATAATGTCTCTTATTTTTCTTATTCAAATAAATGCAAAATATCTATCTTTAATCTTAACATTTATGTTTAAAAGATAATTTTCTTAACAATTGGTATGAGCTTTTTCAATGTCGCAGATATGGGAGAGAGATGTAAAAGAGAGGTGTAGGACGGTTCCCCTTTGTCCTGTTTCTGGACTTTGGCAGAAGCAGAGTTAGGATAGTTTCAAGATCTGTCTAATCCCTGGTCTCGTGGTCTAGTTTTAGGGGCTTTTCTGGATGATGAGCCCGCTCTCCCGGCCTGTCTCTGCTCCAGCTCCAGCCTGCTCTGCTGGCCCGCACAGGAGGCGCAGGACAGGTTATTAACAGCTCTGTGCTCTGTCTCTGCAAAACGGCAGAGGAGGATGGTGCAACACTTTTACCATCATTGCACGCGTTTGGCACTCTTAAGGAGAGGTTATTATAGGACCTTTCCAAAGGGGCTATTGAAAAGCTAAGCCAGTTTCTCTGTTGAAGAGTCTGGGCAGTGTCCCCCTGATGAGAGGGCGTAAGCCAGGCAGGTGCGCAGGTTTTGGGTGGTGGGGCACGTTGCAGCAGGCGGGGGAACAGCTGCGGCGTGTGTTGCATCAGCCCAAAGCCAAGCATAGGTGCTCTGGCTCAGGCAGGCACTGCACCAATACCATCGACGCTATTGATCCGTTTGTCTCCCAGCTGTTCCCTGGCTGTGCTGCAGTGTCATTCCTTCTGGTGGGGCTTCAAGCAAGGCGATTTTTCATTCACAGGCAGTAATAGAGCTCCGTGTATCCCCTCCCCCCCATTTGTTTTTTTGGGAGGCGGGGTGTAAAAAAGGATCTGGAGAGTATTCATAAATGCGTATCTGCTGTTGGCATGTTGCACATGTACACTAGTCAGGTGCCTAGAGAGAGGCTGATGAAGAAACTAGAGTGTTACCATGTAGGACAGTTGCTAAATCGCTTTCCCCATTAACTAGTGACATTAGAGTTAAACTAATGAGAAGCATGTCTGCTGCAATGTAGTGTACGTTTATTCTTGGAGACTGCTTTTTTCAGCTTACGTACTGTTTCACCAACACTCTTAGCCACCATTACAGCTGATTAATGATGCCTTTCATTAAAGGGAAACTATTACGGACAGCCTTATTTGATCTACTTTGAAACTTTTCTTTTTCTGATCATCATCTTCTGTCCCTCCCTTCTCCTCCTTCTCATCTTTTCTCAGAAATGATAAGTGAGGCAAGAGATAATGCATTCACAGCCTTTGATCAACTGCTGTACATACGGCACATGATGAAAATCAGACAAAAAGCAAAGTGATATTCTCGATAAAACAGGTACTTCTACATTAATAATTTGCCATCATCTAAATTGCCATAAAAATCTCAGCTAGACTGATATAAGCCTAATGCCTTTTGCACAATAGGCAGGTTTTAAAGTACAAAGCTACATCTCTTCTCTGATACAATCTGTATTTTAATGGAACTTGCTCTATAAGAGATGGCCTCAGGATTTCTACAGCGAGGGTATTCAGCTGCTTGCTTTAGGCTTGTCTGACCTTGCTTGTTTTATACTTAGCTTTCTGCAAGGAGTTTTCAGTAATATTAGAAGTGCAAAACACTCACTACTGATTTTTTTGAACAAACAAACAAATTTGCATGTGAGTTCTGGATAGAACTATGGATCTACTGGATGGGGAGTGGTGGCTGTGCCCCTGTCAGGGTATGTTTCCTTTTTGAAACCAAGTTACACTATTTGATTTTCTGTACAGATATCTCACTTTATACAATGAAAAGAAAAGCTGTATTGTGGGGATATTTCCCCTTTGGTTGCACAAATGTCTGCAATCCTTGGAGTTTCTCAAAACTATCAAGTGGAATAGCAGGAGTTCCTGGAAAATCAAAGTCAAGACACTTTCTGGGGTTTTGACATTGCCCTGTCTCTTCTGTGACAATATGCAGAGGGCATGACTTACTCATACCTCTATCCTGTGTATGTTAACCAGTCACAGAAGAGCTTTGTATGATTGGGAAGGAGGAACAGAGACTACACTCCAGAAAGGAAAACACATTTTCAAAAAACTGTGTAGACCAATTACATCTTGGGAATATTCATAAAGAACATATGATCCAGCTCATAAATTCCTTAAAAATACTCAGCCTACTGCAAAGACAGCATGCTCTGTGTTAGAGCAGGTGAGGTAATGAGGGATACCTCTCTTTTCTCATAGGTATGAAGTTCCAAATATTTTTGCACCATGATTTATCAGCTATGTATGACTTGCAATTTATCTACACAATTTGCTACTATTTAGCTCTCTGACTTCTACCACACCGTGTCTTAGTTGTATTTAGCAATATCTTACTCAGTCTGTGTTTGATTTCCTTTCATCCAGTCTCAAGAAAAATGAAGAGGTTCAGCAGCATGTCAAGGGAGTTTCTGGACTGAGAAAAAAATGAGAAAGGTAAAACAGCCAAGGTTCCTGTAGATGTGAAGTCTTGACTGAACCATCTTCTGCCACGGCAGGAGGCAGCTTGCTAGGCCAAATATCTTAAAATGCCTCTCTGCAGTGGTGCCACTCAGCTAGAGATGCAATCTCTTGTGGAGCCATTATCAAGGTTATATTTAGTTCCTCTAGATCACCAAAAGAAATAATCTCCATTAAAAAATAGGTGTAAAAAACATGGAGTTTCTGCTGATTTATTTCTTTGTACCAACCACTGTTGTACTTAAAACCTACAGGCAACTGTTTCTGTAGCACATTTTCCCAATCCTTTAAGCATCCCTTATATCATTGTCCAATCCTGAGGAGGTGGCTGTGCAGTAAGCACTCAGAAATGCTCACCAAAAAAATTTCTGAAAGGTATTCAGGAATACATAGCTATAGTGGGTTTTCTGATTTGGAAAAGGAAAGCTTTTTAACCCTGGAATTGAAGCCACAGTATTGTACGTGTGAGCAGCTTCTTAAATATGACAGAGCATAGTGTATGAGGAATACAAGTGCAGTGAATGGCTTCTCAAGGACAGGAGCTGTTTGGAGCATTTCTCACCCATAAATACTATTCCTATTACCCACCAGAACAAATGGGGTGATTACTAAATGTGGAACATTAGAAATCAAAGCAAGAAGGTGTTATGGAGCTCAGTGGACTATGGTATTAGAAATGTGCTTTAGTTAAATGGCTCTGAAGTCAGAATTTTTAATACCTTTATTCAGAGAAAGAAAAAACATGATACAAAGGGGGGTTTTTGTGACTTACAAAATGTATTTTTAAGCTGAGTTCCTTGTAAGTGTTCTCAATTCTGCTGCTCTTGAGTGCTTTGTTTATATGATTTCCCCCTGCCTTACAATGCATTTCAGTGTTACAGCTTCTTATGAGATATGGACTTTGCAAAGTGTATTATAAACACAGTAAAGGCAAGAAAAAGATCTGTGATAATATAGTGCTTTGGTTCAGTATATGAGCACAAGGTCAATAAGCAGTACATTGATGAACATTCAGGCTGCACTGAGGTGAAAGGAGTAAGACACACATTTAAAATGAATGCTGTAGCCTAGAAATTTTCAGCAACTAGTGTGTGCCCTGGTACTGATTTACCTCGATTGCCCTTTACATTCTGTGAGGACTCCCTGCACTGCGCAGGATATATCAGCATTAGCCTTTTCTTAACAGTGAGAGGGAGCACAGATTTAAAATTAAAAAAAGACAAAACCTAATGGAGACACCTCATTTGCAATCAGTTCAAATCACAGAGGACCTCATAGTGTCTGAGACGCCAACTTGTCCCCAACACGGCCATTTTCCTGGCTTATCCAGTCTTTACAATTCCCTATATTCACTGCAGAAAGCCCATCATAAATTAGCTACTATTATGCTCAGCTCTTTTCTTGGAGATTTATCCTTCCAATTTCTAACTGTCAGTTGTGGTTTTGAACACCACCTTATCTGCTCAGTACCTGATTATTAAGGGAGTTACACAGGATATGCAAAAACAGCAAGTGCTGGCGATGACTTGAATGTGGCCTTAACACCACCTTGTTAGTGCTGGGGCGAGTGCCTTAATCTAAATTTCTATTTATATACTCTGCTTGTGGCTTATTTTGCTGCAGAGACCCTTGTCAAACACACAAGAGTTTCTGACTGTAGGTCAACAGCAGTATGACCCTAGTCTGCTCTCCTGATCTTTTCTAGGTGATTAGTTTTGCACCAAAGATCTGCTGGCAGCCTGCAAGTGGTGTGTGGCTGGCCAGGTTGCTGAGAGCCCACACATCTCCTCGAATCGCCTGGGTTTTGGATGGGAAGATTCTTTATTGTCTTTGGAAATTCTTACAAGTATCTCATTTCAGCTATAAGCAGTAAATTTTTTTCAGAAAAAAAAAAGTTGTTCAAATCAGTTATGGTTGTAAACTGGAGAAAAATAAATAAATAAATAAATAAATAAATAAGGTTTATTCAGGGTTTCAGATTGAAAGAAAAAGCTTTGCAATTAAATATTTTATTTTTTTTTTTTAAGTTTTACCTTCTTTTTTCTCAGTGTATCAAAATGGAACGGGTAGCATTTCATCACTTCTGTCTGTGGGAATCGCATGCCTTTCCCTTCCACTTCTTCCTTTTTCTTCCCTCACTCCTTTCTTTTGGAAATTGTTATGCTCCAGGTGTACTTGTGGGCACTGTTATGAAGTCCAATAATACATTTCAAAATGTTATACTCTTGGAAAATTTAGAACTGTAGGCAGTTCTGCCTAGAAAGGCAGAAAAAATGAAGTAAATTTCAGTCCAAAAAACTTCTAGATTTCACTTCTGCTATCAAAATGTTTCACAAAGGAAGAAAGAAGGGGGGAAAGGGTATGAAAGGGGAATTATTTCTACTGTTGTTTCAGAATTTAATATTAACAATTAGTTTTATTATTAAAAAATTCAGATGGGAGAATTTAATGAAAATTTCATTTTAATTTTAGATGCTTTTCCTCAAAATCATGAGGAATGTCTCCTGCATCTGGCTTCAGAATTTAAATACCTATACACATGCTAGGTGTCCCATGAAATGATTTATGCTACCTGTTTTAGGATGCAGTGAGTCTGCCTTGAGAGATGCCTATATATCTCCTTCCGCCATCAGAAGGAGAGTAGCCTAGAAAACTAGTTTAGACAAGACAGTTATGTTTTAGAGGGCTGAAGTTAGAAGCTGTGTTTTCCACCTCTCTTTCCTTTTGAAATTCACAGTGGGCACCCCTATGCATTTGTAGGTACCGACATCACTGTGGTGATCTGCCCCATAGTCACTAGAAGAATTCATGTGCATGTGTGTTTAAAGCATTGAGCGTAATAGGACCATGATTACGGTTAGGGATAATACAAAACACTTACAAAAACTTCAACAGTTATTGTTTTGTATTGTTTTGCACACAACATTTTGTACAGATTATGAACCTGCTAAGTCCATTGAACTGGAGTATCATGGACAATTAGTTACTAAGGTCAACAAATTGCTGGAATTCCCTCCCTGAGCTAAAATCTCTGCTGAGTATTACCTATAGCTGCCCTGGGATCCATGACCCATTTCAGTACCACGTTGTGCAACAAGGGGTGTGTTTGCCTTACACCCATGGTGAGCAGAGAATCCCAGCCAGCAGGTCCTTCGCACTTTCTCCTGCAATGTGCTGAAAAGCTCTGCTGAAGTTGCAGCAACAGCCGAAGCAGTGCCATGCCGTGTGGGTACATCTTATAATCACATTTTCTCTTTGTGCCTATTCTCACTCTTTTGCAAAGAGGGGGTTGGAAGCAAAAAACATTTTCAGCTTTGAAGATGTCTATATTTCTGGCTCTGGTTTATATTGTTCTGTGCTTCTGTATTTATTTTAGCTTATTAATTTTATCATATTAAATAATTCCAAGGTGTTCACATGGTGTTGCTATATATTTTAGATAATACAGAACACAAATGGTTTGGCATTTGTGAAGCTGAAAATAATAAATACATGGTATTTCTTTTATGATGGGTCACATTTAATATTACAATCCTGACAGTGAGCCTGGCTTTGGAAGACTACATTACTACAGACTGATCTATAGCTGTGAAGCCCATGATTCAGTGAGAGCTGTACCATACCAGTAGCTCCTGAGCCTGACTATTCCTTCTCCCCTAATGGTGTATCTACCATCTCGTTTTCTTTCTGATCCTTCAGTATCCCTGTTATAGATCATGGTAACACACTGTCCATGATACTTCATGCATCTGCTAGAATTTCTGGGCTGGAAGTTGTAACTGGCTTCTGGAAGACTTTGTAGTGACTGATTTGAGTTTATACCTTTTTCAGAAGAGTGTCATGAATATATCCAGCCAGTTAAAACAGCTCCCGTTGGTGACTCTGGTAAAGTCATAACATTCTGGGAGTAACCAAAAAGAGAAATTAAGAGAAAGTTTGATCTGTAGCACATTAACTCCTCTGTTAAGTTAGAAAGCATTGGTAGCCCTACAACATAATTCACATTTCCTTGGACTGGAGAACTGTAGGACAGTTTAGGTTGGAAAGGACTGCAGGAGGTCTCCATTGCAGCCTCCTGCCCAAAGCTGGGCAGCTGTGAGATCAGACCAGGTTACTCAGGACTTTGTCTAGTCAGGTCTTCAGAGCCTCCGAGGATGGGGACTTCACAGCCTCTCTGGACAGCCTGCTTCACTGCTTGGCTGTCTTCATGGGGAAAAAATTACAGTCTTTTGCTATTATCTCAGTCACATTTATCAGCTACCTCTTCTGCAGCTTGAACACACTTAGTCTAAAAATTTTGTCAAAACAATTTCTTGGAAACTAGTATATAGAAGCACGAAGACATTTTGCAGTGTATACCCATTTAAATCAAAGCCATCAAGGAGAAAAACTGCAGTTGAAAGCATTTTGTTTTGGAATTACTATCATTGAAAGAGATCAGTTACATTTTTAATTTTTTTTTGTATACCTATGCTTTGTTTTTCCATAACATATCAGTTTTAGGCATTACATGATATGACATTTGTACTAGACCTGCTACTGAGTATAATGAAATAAAATAATACAAAACCATAACTGCATAATGAGTAGGTAAAAATGTCTGTATTTGAAATAAATGCTGTATCTTGCAATTGGAATTAATATTTTTCCTAAATATCATTTTCAAAGTAAGAAGTTTACTGTTATAGCAATGTTTCCAAAGCATTCTTTTCTACTGATAAAGAAAAAAAATATATCCAAATTTCTTTTAAAACAAATATACCCAGTTTAACCAGACCTAACCCTAAATTCTACCTGCTGATGCTTTTGAAAGTGTTGATTTGGAAGACTGGAGTAACCAATAGAAAGGATCTCAGTTTTCTAGAAAAGTACCATGAATGTTACTGATCTTGATCTCTGTCCCATCCTGAGACAAGATTACACTCTATACCTTTCACTACTTGGGTCTATTTAAGATGTTGAAAGTAATTTTTGTGGCATTATTAATACTCCCTTTACTTTGTATAATCATGGTCATATAAGTTTTACTTGAGTGTTTGATATGCAGTTTGCATACATAACTATATATATTTATGCTCTTCAAAAAGCAAAATAGACAGTAAACTTTTTAGGCTGTGGTACAACACAGATAAAGCCAAAGGTCTCAGATCAAATCCTGAGCGGGCACAAATAAATGACGTCATTGACTTCAGTGGAGGTACTCTAGTACATGCCAGTGAGGATCAGGAATATGAAAGAAAAGGATTGCAAGAGCCATGAAGAAAACAAAAGCATAGAAATATTCTAATATACTGTGATTGTGTGTGGATCCCCAGAGAGGTGCATTCTGGAAATACACCAGGAACAGCAATTACAGTGTGGATAAAGAAAGACAATGAAACCATCTCATTTTAGATTCATGGGGTCAGAAAACAGAAATTGCCTGGCTTATATTTTCCTCCTTTGAAAACCACATATGTTAACAAGGGAGGGAGAGCACAGTGCTAAAAGCAGAAGAATTTGCTGCATCATATGTAAAAGCTTTTAGGAGGGAATATTTTCAGATGCTTAAGGAAACAACAATGCAAAGTTAATTCTGCAAATGGGGTTAGCCAGAAGTTTGAAGAGCTGAGGTGAAACCTGAAGTGAAGCTGAATATTTACAACTTCGCTCCGTCTTAATCCTAATGCTGCAGCACAAATACATTTTCATAATCTCTGTGCTTGTGAGTCATCCTGGCGTCCTTTGCAGCACAAATTCACACTGGGCTATGTAATTATTTTTAGAAAATAGGAACTTTGTCATCTTTGCCATGCAGAGGGATCGGGTGATGCAATTGGATCCCCATTGCTTTCCTGAACTTGTGACAATGAGGAACAAGTTCATACCAGTGATTATTCATGAGCTTTGTCATAATCAGGATGTGTATATGTAGATACAGAGCTGCTGGGAACGGTTTCAATTAGAGCTCTGTGTGCTTGGGACTAGTGATGCCTGCTTCAGGCTTTACAAGCCGGTGAAAATAACCTTCCAAATACAGTATCTGAGACCTGAAAAGCCTGAGGGGCTTCTCATCCTAAAGGAAGGATCTGGCAAAGGGAGGGAAATATTCTGCATGGTTGAGTGCTTTCTTCCCCAACAAAAAAGTGTGGGCCTGACAAAAATTACTTGGGATTACTGGACAGCTAAGGGGCTGCATAATGAGATACGGAGACCTTCACCTTTGGGTCACCTGTGACATGAAGTCATTATCATCTGTCAGCTGTTTAGCGGTCTATGTGAAATGAATGTTGTCCTCTGTTCCCTGGGAGAACCATGTTCATCACCAACTGCAGCCAGCCGAAATGGCATGCATTGGCACATCTGCAAGGACAGCAGGGGCACTAAGATCTCCTGTAGTGCTGAGGTTGAACTGACTCCCCTCATTCATGGTTGTTTCTCTTGTGCATGTTTCCTGCTTTTACTTGAGGTTGACCTTGATTGTAGGATTATTTCTGCTATTTTGATGCCCCCCATTCCCTCCCGTCTATGACTATTTAATATACAACACGTAAAGAAGGTTGGGAGTTGGAGCCACCTCCCTTGCAGAAGAAGGTCCAGTAGAACAGCCCTTCTGGTTCAGGCCTGGAGTCTGCCTAACCCAGCACCCTGTTCTGTGTCAATATTCAGGGAAGAGCATGATAAAGAAGATAAATGCAGAAATATCCTTCTGCTGATATGCATCTTCCCCCAGCAATCAGTGATTTGAAGACTTTCTGAGCAAGATGAAGTTGTCCCTGCCTTTGTACTGAACAACTCCTGATGGACCTATCGTTCATGAATTAGTCTAATCATTTCTGGAACACATTTGTATTTTTGCTCTCTGCAGCATGACAGCAAAGAGTTCAGAGTGCCAGGCTCCTTCCTGCCCATTACCTTCTCTTTCCAGCTCCATCAATTTTCCACGCCTGTCTCAGGAGTCACAGCCTCAGCAGGAGAACCAAATGTCCCAGCTGAATCACAGCCTGACGGTCTGGGCACTTCCCAGGGACGTTTCTGGACATGTCTGGACATTTCCCAGGGAAATGGAAAAAGCAGGTTTTCCAATGGCTGTAAGGGACCTAAACCCCAGACTTCCCACTTCTTGTGTGCATGCTTTTAACCCTTGCTTATTACATGGAAGGAGAGAGCTGTTGCTCCCTTCTGCATAGCAGGTGGCCATCCTCTGGGCAGTCTAAAGCAAGGAGAGGAAGAGCCTTGGCACCTGGTTTTATTCTGGTTGTTACACAGGTGAGGCAGTGGAGGTCTAGCAAGGCTGATCCACCCAGTTTCAGACCAAGAAAGTGTGTCCACACTGAAGAATGTACCCAGCAACCTCCTTCCCATGCCTTGCCTTTGACCTGTTCCTTTGCACAGTTAACTTACATGGGGCAAAAACTGTGGCTGATTTCCCAGTATGGAGAACAAAAGGGGAGCAAAGGGAACTGAGGCATCGTGTGCCTGGTTTCCCTGCTTGTGCAATGCTGTCCAACTAGCTTAGGTTTTAAAGCAATCCAGTAAGAAACGCTAGCTGTCCATTGCGAAACCATTTCTGAAAAAGCCTCGGGTTGGATTTGTGCAGTGACATCAAATTATTTTTTGCTTATAGATTTGCTGTTCATTATAATTTGTCCATTGGTTAAACTGGACCTTTGTAATGTACAATGATCACAGTATGATTATGAACAGCATATCAAGGCTTCTAAAAATGTGAAAGGACCTCTGACCACTATCTCCTTCTTTCTGCATAGTGCCCTAAATAATCCCTTATCCCCAAGAAATGGGGGGGGGGGTGGGGGTGG
>JAVKLA010000053.1:31570379-31644066 GCA_034782735.1 Sagittarius serpentarius
CAGCCTACCCTACTGAAAAAAATAATGTCAGGAACAAAATGGAAAGAATGTATGGTGTCCTCCCACCAATGGATCATTTTTATTGTCGGGGTTTTTTTTTACATTTGTTCCTTTGCCCTTAATACCTTAATACCATTACCTTGCAGCAAGGAATCAAACTACCGAAAGAAAAGCTTCCAGAACTTGTTTCCAAGTCTCCAGGAAAGGCTGAACAGTCACCCAGAAAATATCTTGGTTTCTTTATGACTTCTATTTTTGCTTTGGAACCATACCTTCATTTCAAAGTGCATTTATAAAGTTATATCTGAGATCTTAGTGAAATATCTGGGAGGGCCCTTCGATGTCAATGAATTGCACATGAGACATCATAAGTACTATGTGCCTGGTTTTGGTCAAGCTGTACAATGGGTAAACCATTGATTTAACAGCTGAAGTAAGACTTGCGTGATTAACGATGGAAATGATTCTGAACTGTTTAAAATCAAATTTAGATCTTTGTTATATTAAATCAGT
This sequence comes from Sagittarius serpentarius, assembly GCA_034782735.1. NCBI lineage: Eukaryota > Metazoa > Chordata > Aves > Accipitriformes > Sagittariidae > Sagittarius > Sagittarius serpentarius. The sequence goes on from JAVKLA010000053.1 coordinate 31,570,893, forward strand.
AATACTAGTCCAGTAATTCAGTGATTTTTTTTTTTTCTTTTGCAGGTATGTGCAGTCGAAGGCGAATTTCACACTTTGAAAGTAGAAAGCTTTTGTTATAACAACTTTTCTCTGTGGAAGTAATTGCCTTTGGAAGTGAGATATTCTTGTGTCTCTTTGCAGATTAATTCTCTTGGATCTTATCTGCAGTGGCAAAAAATGGAACCTATGTCTCCTTTGCTGTAATTTAGGCATGCTCAAGCATTATTACCACTCTCTTTTCTAACCCTTTAAGGATAGATTACCAGGTGGTAAGGAGACACTAACCTTATTTGCATTAGGCTTCATTCAGTACTGGTATTTCTTCTAGGTGGAACACAGTAGCTTGTGCTGAGCTTTTGGATGGCTAAAAAGCTTACAGTACACAAGTTAGCAACCTGGAGAAAGATATATGCAGCTTTCTCATTTTTTCTCATTTTTCTCATTTTAGTGTGATAAGTAAGACAGCAAAAACCACTCATTCTTGTATGTGGCTTTTTTTCTACATGCTCTTCTGTCAATTTTCGTGGTCCAGCTAGGGAAAGGAAATTTAGCCTGTTATTAACTATTTGTGGAATTCACAGTGGAATCTAATGTATTTGCGATGCTGCTGGGCTCCTTACCCCCAGGGACAGGCTTCCTCCTGCCCTTTCCAGTTCCAGACCTCCAGCTGGCAGCGCAGTCAGCCTGCCATCAGCCGTAAGAAGGTGTCCTGGGAAACCTGAGGGAAGTCAATAAACAACCAGGATTGAACCTGCGCGCTAAAGAAAGAGCGAGCTCAGGGTAGTGCGGCAGCAATGGTGTCTGAACATGGCAACCCAGTTCCTCTTTGTAATGGATGTCCAGAGGGGAAGTAAAATGGATGCAGAGCAAAGTAGAAAAAGAGCAAAAAGTTCTCCAGAGACGTGGATGTCAAATGAATGTATAAGGGAACATTTACAATACATCTTGTTTAACTGGAATTAAACTTACCTTTAAAATAATTCCCTAACTTGCACTGTGTTAAGAATGACCGATCCTCTTTATTTAGTGTATCTTGTAAGATATCTGCTTAAAGAAGCTAATAATTAATTGCAGAAGTATACTATAATTAGCTTTTAATGAAAAGTACTTACTTAAGATAAATATTTGTATACTCATACCGATTGGAAGTCTAAGGAAGAGAAAGGCTCAGGCCAATATCTGCAAGACCAGTCAATGATTCTTTAATTATAATTTTGAAAGGATTCGCATCACTTATTTTTAAAAAGTGAGCTGATCTGCTCTAGTCGTGAATCTATTCACATAGGTTCACTCTATGCTCATCTCTGTAAGTATCTCCAGAGCCAGGTTTGCCTGAACTGAGTTTTCTTTGTAGCTTTCTTCTAGAGATTAAAGTGCCCTGCATAGTAAGAATCAATATATAAGACATCTTTCATGGGAACTGGACTTGCTAGAACATTTACTAGAAATTAGTGTCTGTGCTAGTAGAAATCTGTCCTTCACAGCTAAAGTTGAGGAAAGGACTGTGCAAACAGATTGCAAATGCTTTAGGAATCTTGCTGACGAAGCAGTTCCCCATGAGCAACCTACCTAAAGCCACGGCAAAGGCCTAGTGCCCTTGAATGTGCAAAAAAGGAACAGGGATTAAGAGCTGGAAAGTGGTTTTGCCACTTGACCTAGTAGTAATTTTGCCAAGTCAAGCTGCTAAGTCTGGGTTTGGGTCTCGTAATTCAAAAAAGGAAATAAGAAATTCAATGCATCTCACCTGTGGTCTGAAAGTTCTCTTAAAATGGAAAACATAGAAATTTAAATCTAATTAATTTATCCAGAGGAGACCATGATAAGCTTTGATTTGATCTGAGTAACCTGATCTAGTTGAAGGTGTCCCTGCTCACCGCAGTGGGGTTGGACTTGATGACCTTTGATGGTCCCTTCCAGCCCAAGCCATTCTATGATTCTATGATTCTATGATGGTATGCGTGCCACTGTGAAGTGAAAATAGTCACTGCTAAAGAGCTTTCTAATCTACTGGAGAAAGGCACTGTAAGAACGAGCAGCTAGGAGTTATATCTGCAGAGATTCAACCAGAAGGAAAGTACACAGTTGCTCAGCACGCATTAGAAGAAACTGCTGCAGGAAGTGCTGAATTTTTAATTTCTTGAAGCCTGCATATCAAATCTGACTGCCTGTCTGGAATTGCCTGAGTTGAAATCACATCCTTGTGCTCAGTAAAGGCATGCCTAGATGTAATGCTTGATCAAGGATCTCATACTAAATAACCTAGTGGTCCTTGTTGACTTTAAAATCTAGCAATCTATTTCTTCTGCAGGCTGAAGGGAGAAGAAAGAGATAAAGATTATTTCCATATTTTCATTTTTGGAAGGTGCTCAGAGAAGTGTGATGTTGAGGTACCTATATAGACGAGAACTGATGACTTCTTACCTTGAAAAGGAAATTCTCATACTTGCAATATAATAAAAGAAACATCAAAATAAAACCAATTAATTTTTCCTTTAATTATCACAGTTTCTACAGCTGTCGAGCAAATTATAGCTTCTTTAATATGCCAATTTTGAAAGTACTTCACATAACCAGCAGATAACAAGGGAATAAGAGTAATTGGAATTAAATTTATACAGTGGAGAATTCTCAGTTTTAATGTTGTTTAAATGGGTTTTAACATATTGAAACTGCCAGAAACTCACATATGAATAAAAGCTGCTAAAGAAAAAGAAGAGGAAAGAAAAGTAAGATATAAAGTAAATACAGCTCCAGGAAACTTTTGGAGTAAAATAGTGCTATGCAGCTCACAGCTCCCGTGAAGTTCCACTACCATTGATCAGCATTCGGTTAACATTAGTTAAGTGCCGACACTGATAAGGAATAGATAAGTCTCACAAAACATGATTCTCCTGGGTGACAGGTTATTTTCCTTCATGAAATTAATCCTTTATTTCTCATGAGATGAGAAACTTCAGATGAAGCTTAGAGAAGAGGGAGGAACAACAATTCTCTCAGAGAAAACGTTGTATTTTGATGCTGGTACTTGTTCCAGGCCAGCACCAGTCATGCTCGGAGCTCCCTGCTGTGCAAAGCTCTTGCACATAAGCATGAAAAGTGCCCTTATGCAGTTGATCTTACAGCTGAAATAACCCAGATAGGAGGTAGGCAGCGAATGAAGTAAAGGCTGAAGTGACTTGCTTGAATACCCACCAAAAGTAGGATTGAATTCAGGCTCTGGGACTCTGAGCACAGTGCTGTTTGCTGTTCCCAACCATGAGAACTGGGATGTGTATTACCACTGAAGCCTAAGGTAAATCCCAAGAGCACAGCCTCTGCTAGACCCACAGCATCTTCCTGCTTAGACATCAGGGGTGTCCTCAGCCAGTCAGCCACCCAATACATAGGACAAGCACAGTTTCATGCTCTTGTCCTTTCCAGTTCTTCACACACCGAAGGAGACTTTATCTTGGGTGCCACAAATCTTGGTCAAAATCCTAGCTGCATGAGTATCAGTGGAAAACGTTCTGTTGACTTTGGTGGGAACAGGATTTTGCCTCCCAGGCTGATGGACAAGAAACAACGCAAAGATGGCTTTGAAGGTGTGGCTTTTCAATGGCAACAATAGGAAAGGAGCATTTTGCTGGGCTGTCAAAGATACTAACTTCTAGGCTTTGGACAAAAAGTATGGACAGAAATAGTCTTCATCTGCATAGACATCAATGGTGGGCACATCTGCATTACCATTTTATTTCCATTCTGGGGTGAAAGAAGTGAATTTGGAAGCAAATCTTCTGGTTGTCCTTCATTTTCTACACTTGTAATCACATTGTAGAGTGGTTTTGAAGCACATGAAATGGATGCCTTAGGGGTGAAATGAAACCAAAAGGTGGGCTCTGGGAGGGCACTGCATGTGCTCTAAGTACTAGTGAATGCTTAGTCCACAGGGCTAGAGTAGAACTACTCCAAAATAAACCACAGTCAAAGTGTTTGTGGGTGCTGCTCTGCAGATTTGGTCCTGTTGTACCACATTCCTTACTAATACAGGCACAGCTATATTTTTAGCAGTTATATGTCCAGGTTACTACCATATTGCTACCGGCCTTTACACACCCTCTGTTTGGATATGACCTAAAAAATTTAAATCATTGTCCACTATTTTAAGTCTTGTAACTGAGGTGGTGTTTGAGCCATACCTGCATGGGTATAAGAATGGCTTTAATTCACATTGCAACCCACACTGATTCCATAGACCTTCTTGATCTCCTGGAGGTCAGATCCTCTCTAAGCTTAAGGCTCCCATAGTTCTTCAAAGCACATTATCCCAAAATCACTGAAATAATTGAAATAGAGCAGAAAGATTGCAAGGTCTTGCTTTTTTTCCCCAGGCCAAGACCAACAAATGAGAACAGTGCCTTAGTCCATGGTGGGTGTTAGCTACCTGGGGAACTGCTAGTGCCTGGTTATACTCATACTGTGCAGAACACATGAGGTTCATCATGTCTGTAGGCTGGCCCAAGGCAAAACTGTCATGGATTACCAGAAAAAAATGGCAACTGATACTAAATCATGGCATTACCTGAGGCAGTAATGAAAGGAACTTTCCTTTCATATGCTTTCATTTGAATCCCATAAGAATGCACTGAAACCAGATGTTACTCTGTCAGCAGATCATGGCTATGATTTTCCCAACCCAAAGGCCTTCATGTCTTTCTCCTTATGTTGGCAGGGAAAGAGAGTTCTGTTGCTATTAGCTTCAGTATTTAAAATTCTGTTACAAACACAGAAACCTAAGAAGGAACTAAGTTCCCTGTACAGATAGCAATCCATATGTGGGAATAATATAGAAGATTAATACTTAGCTGAAGTATTAATAAGAATCTAATAATGGCTGTATCAATCTGGACTGCTAGTTTCTATGTCCATTTCATCTCTAATTTACAGTCAATAAGATTTCTGAATGGCACAAAAGTGCTCCACTTAAACGACATGATTTCTAGGTAGCTGTTGGATATCAAGGTAAAGATGACAATGCCGCCTGGAAGGCCCAGAACACAACGTTCTCTAGAGAGTAGTGAAAAGATGATTTTATGACATTATATTCTGACACTGTGTGAATCAATTTTAATGAAAGATATACTTGCTTTCTTTTGCTGTGATGAATCTGGAAATATTTAACCCCCCAGGCTCGAAGGAAAAAAAAAAGGTGCCATTTTAATGGAGCAAAAGTGTTCTACATCTTTGTATTGAACATGAATTTGAGAGCGAAAAGTAGATAAAAATACTTTTGTTCCCATGTTTTTTTTTAAGGCAACCAAATAAAAGCAAGAGTATATACTTCATCTTTCTATCAGTAGCTGGGATCTGCCTATAAATTCCTATTGCATATGGTACTTTACTCACATTTTCAAAGAAGGAAAAGATTCTACTTCCTAAGCCATCCCAGCTTCCAAAGGGCCAGATAAATATTTGTCAGAATCATGAGTTAATTAAAATAATTTCACAGCCATATAGTTTAAAGGATCAAAGCATATGTACAAAGAAAGTCCAGGAGTCTTTTAAATCCACTTGTGAAATGCAGCTGTTTCTGGGGTGAAATATATCAACTAACTAATAGTAAAAGTACACAATAACTCAAAACAGCAGGTGAATAAAACTTCTTCCTGTCACAGCTGTGGCATAATATAAGTGGATAAAATGCAATTATCCAGTTGGAATTTGAGCGGGACCTTATAATTAACATAATTGTTTTTCTGAAGAAAATGGCGGGATCTACATGCTACAGAGGAAACTAGAAGTACCGTAAAGAGTCTTGCTACATCAGGGCTTTGGCTTTGGTTTTGTTTTCATTGAAACAAACCAAATTCACAGTATCCTTTTCTCACTAGGAAGAAGGATTGGTTGATCAAAAACTTGAATATTCACTCCTAACACCTTTATTTCTAAATTTATCTTACTAATATCATCCTATGGATTCTCTAAGCATATTCTCATGGATATTTATGCATTTCTCTTAAGCAAGAACCAGCCAAAATGACACCCTACTTGTTCTTTCTGGTTATAATACTGCCTGTTGCCTTTATTTTCCATGCCGGACTATTTCAAAGTTTTGTATGTGCTTGAGAGAAAATAAACTAAGCTGATCATGTCTATTCTTTTAATGTGGTTTGTGGTTTCTTTGGTGTTTGGGTTTGCTTTTTTTAATGTAATGATAACTGATAAGATACTCTCCATCCTTTAATTCTTTCCACAGAAAGAAGAGTTTTGCCTCTTTTGTTTGAAGAGTTTTGCCTAACCTATGCCACAAGGTGTTTGTTTTGTTTTTTTTTCCTCAGTTGAGCTGTTTTCTGCCCTGGCTTTGTATTCTGTTCAAATGATGATTAATCCAATTCATATTACAATCATCATCATTATTGTGATTATTTGCTGAAATGAAGGACAACCAAGTTGTCCCAGAAGCTTACACATTGTGTTTGCAAAAAAAAAAAAAAAAGGTGTAACACTGTGCATAGGAACAGATGGAAAGATAAATTCTACCATGCTACCAGTTTGATAGGAAACCTCCTTGATTTCAGAGCCAAGATTCATCTTTCTGCAAATATCAAAGAATAATCTGCAAGTTCTGTGTGCTATTTGAAAGCTGCTCTTGCTTCAAATGCACTCCACGGTTATGGCTCTGTAAGTACCCAACTTCACTATAAGCATCATACGTATTAATGGAAAAGCCATTTATTAAGCTTTTTCAGTCCTTAATGTTAATTACTGCAATTAATGAATGGAACTGCAAGTAGAGTTCAACTAAGGGTTTTCTAAACTATTAATGAGGCCTCATTAATAATGTTCATGACTGTCTACTGGGAATTATTTAACAGCCATGAGACTTATTATGTATAGGACCTCAGTTTGAACTTTCATGACTCCTCTTCAGATAAATTAATGATGTCCCACAGACTCTTAGGACCGTATCTTCCGTTGGTCTTTGGAAGAAAGACAGTTTTAAAGCCAACTTTGCACCCAACAAAATCAAAATCAAGTTTTATAACTCTGAATACATAATGTAAAAATCTTCTAGGTGAGAAAATTTACTTAACTTTTCACTCTGTAATACAGAATCCCACTTGGAGGACGAAGACTGGCTTAACACTAGATCTAAGCTTCAAGAAAAAAACTGCTAAACTCTTTTTGGTCACAACAGCCTTAGAGATGTTTCACAGCAATAAGGTAAATTATGCCTCATCCTTTCAGCTAATAATGTTCCTACAACTCTGACTTCTTTAAGAGCTATCTTACCATAAAACTGTATTTGTTCTTAAAAGATCTGAGTCTGGTCCACAATACAGTAACATAAGCATCTTAAATGCACGTCTGCGAAAATCTACATACATACTTGCCTTCAGGCTTGTCAGTGGATCCTTGCCTTTGAATTACTTGTTCTATTAAAGCTAAGTCTGTGCTTAGGTGTCTGCAGTTTTGGGTTCCTAACCAAACAAGTAGTGTTGCCAAGGGCACTTTGGCTGTTTCCCTGACTTCTCTTTGAAAACGGGATCCAAGTCAATTTGATGCACTCCCTGCTCACAGCTCTCCATGAAAGTGGCTCAAGCTACTACTCAGCTTGTATTTTCCCTCAGGAGACCCTCTTCTACTGTACCCACAGAAATATCAACCTTAGCAGCACAACCTGGTGTGCTGGGCACAAAGGCTTTATGGCAGCTTTTTGGCCAGACCACAATGACCATGACCATGAGCTTCCTCAAACTGGCCCCTGCACCAGGCATTCGTCCCCATTATAACCTCTTAACAATGTTTTTCTTTCAAAACAATCTTTTCTTAAAACTTCGTCTTCACCTATCTGGCTTCGTATTTTACTTACTGTAAGCTTTCAGTCTAGTATCCATACAGGAATTGACAGAAAAAAAACAGAATTCCCACCGCACAAGAGTACCAGTACTTCAATACAGCTCATGAGTTTGTAAATTTTAATGAAATCTGAAATCTCCAGGTTTTTTTCGTAACTATATCCCCCCAAAATTATTTCAGTGTCACCAGTATAGTTTGCCTAGGAGTCACTGTTTTATCTGCTTTAGGATCTCTTATGTTATGAAAGTGAAAATGATAAGGTAGAAATAATCTATTTCAATAATTTTTCAAGTAAAATCTGACAGGATCAGTACATTTCCATCCAAAATTTTGATATTTGATTTCAAAAGTTGCTATTTATTTATTTATTCAACTGATATTTTCTAATGGAAAGTCTGGCAGATGTATTGCCCTAAATAAGTCGAGGCTAAAGGAAGCTGTGCTCAAATACAATGACGTTTACACTGTGAGATACGACCTGAACTTGCCTTTGCTAATATTGCACAATGGGACACATGCCCAGGGTGGACATATTACCCAGGGTGCCATTAGTGTTCTTGGTTTTAGTGAGTGGTCTCTTTGAGTAACTGAAATAAGTACTGCTTATAGATGCCTGGTCCATGTGTAACAAGAAGGATCTATTCAGAGTAGGTCCTGGCTATGTGAAATGCTGACACTGACATGATGTGACAAACCAAGAACTTCGCTCCCATTTTTATGTGTTTATCTGCACTAAGCTGTGGCATGTGGTAAGTCATGCCAGGTGAAGAATGCAGAGATTTCCCAGATGTGGTGACAAGGAGATAGAACAGATGTGGTGCCTTTGTTGCCTGCAATGCGTATATAAATGCACTAGCAACCTGTTAGCAATTCTCACCAGAATTAAATAAAAAAATAAACTACATCATAATAAAGCAGAAAAAAAGGGTAATATAGTCTAAGAACAAGTTAAGTGAACAGACCTCAGGGTTTAATGAGCTAAGTTACTTGAGTTAGCACAGCATATTTCCAATGAATTTACGATACACTGAGAATTCACTTAAGGGGCATTTACCCTTCTGCCTGTTCATTGTTTGTTCTTCCTTTGTTTTTAATAGGAGTAGTGGGTTAATGGACTGCAATGAGAAACAAGAGATCTAAACTTAAGCTCTCGCTCTGCCACAGACTTCCCCCATGACTTCAAAAAGTCTTTTCATTTTTTGGACATTCCTGCATTAGGGGCTGTAGTTTGGAAATGCCAGTGAGTTTGACGAGATACTGGAAACAGTCTAGCTGTGATAGCACCTACAGAAGTGCTTGTTTAGAACAAGTATCTCTGGTATCTTTGCAATGAATGGTTATCTCCAGGAGCTCCTATTAGCAGCATTCATCAGTATTTTTGTAGTCCTGAGCCAGGAAGCTTCTGGGGTTTGCGAGTGTACTAAGATTCACAAAAGATGTATTCTTTGCTAGAGGAGAGTAAGACAGGAAGGGTCTCTTGATTACAGCAGGGCGTGACCCCAGGATAAACAACTGGTTTTATTTCAAGCATAGTGAAAGAAAGGATGGGTCTCTGGGACCATGCAGGGTAAGAATCAGTTGGGTTGGCTCACCTGTTGCTTTGTGTACAGGATCAGCATTTCCAGCACCAAGATGGAACCCATAAATTCTCTGCTGCTCGAAGAGAGCAAAGAACATTGAACTTCTTTGAAGTCAGTAATTACCATCTTTTTTTTTTTTTTTTTTTGCTTTACCTAGGCTAATTTTTTACATTCAGGGTACTTATAAATATGCAAATTTAGGTGCCTAATTTTAGATGCTTCTTTAAGTGTATAGGATAAGGTTATAGATAGTGCTCCCATACTGAGACAGCCCTCTTACTGTAGATAATAATACGCATGAATGAAACTCTTGGCTAAATGTTCAGGAAAAATGGAAAGTGAGCTGAGAGCACACAACAATAGGATCTCTTCAGTGGCATTAATTTCAATGCAACAGCTAAATCTTACATGGGGCTGAAGTTCCCATGGATCAGTCATGCTGACTATCTTTTAATACCAGAGCCAGGTACACCGTAGCTTTGTAAACAGGTAAAACTGGTATGAAGAGCAGATACAGAGTGCAGTCTATCATGTAATGCCCAGCAGGCACTAAATACTCAGGGGGACAAGCTGAAAATCAATTATCTTCAAATAGCATAGCAAAACCCTCCTCTGTTCTCACTTACCAACATCAAGTCCATTTAAATAAGAACATCTCAAAGCACAAAAGCAAAGTAAAGCCTCATGAAAGTCTGTTTCTGCGAGGACTGCATCACCCCAATCCTTTTGCTTTGCCTCTTCAAGGAACTCTTTCTCCCTGATGTGGAGATGAAGAATTAATCATCCTGTTACATAAAATGCATACTCCATGGGGAAGATGCATAAAGCACACAAGAGACGGATGGATTTTTTGTAGAGTAAGGTCACCCTCAGGGGGTGAGAGCACAGGGAAAAGTGCTCACTGAGTAATTACCATTTCTGGATCCTCAGGAGAACTGCAGGCTTGATACGATCTGAAAGAGCCTATGATTTTCAATTAACTATTTGCTCCTGTAGATTGGTAATTACCTCAGTATATGTTGGGGTGTCGGTTTGCACTAACCTCAGCAAGGAGCTGAGGAATTGGGAATAGTCTCATTTGCCTGGTGGTCAACGGCTGCCACAGGTGTAAAGCCTGAGCAGGGCTCTCCTGAACTGCTTGTGTAGAGCAGGGGGATTCTCAAATTTCGAGGAAGACCTCTACTGTAATGGTGGGAAGAGAAATGGGTAGAGAGCGAGCCGCATGGTCATAGCTTTCTTATCTGTTTCTACTAGGTCTGAAAATGCCTCGCAGTGTCCTGCTGACCGGGTGATGCTGGCAGCCTGAAACCAGCCCGGGATAGCACTGTGCATTGGGATTTAGGTGACAGAGGCAAACGCTAAGTAAATTTGGTACCTGCCAAGGCAGCAGGTACCATCAAGGAAACTAAGATATCAAGAGGAAGCAGAATGAAAGACAGGAAGATTTTTCAGGTAAGAAAAGGGATGGAAAAGAGGTTCTTTTAAGGTGTATCAGATTATAAAGGCTTCACTGTGTTTTAATTACTGCAAGCTAAATTTCTGAGAGCCTGCGGTAGCTTGTTAGACACATACTGCAGTTTTAATTAAGTAATTAGAGAGTTTGATGAGGAAGGCAAGGATTTTAGAATTTAAAGTATTCCAGAGAGTGTATAGGAAGAGGAGTCTTTTTCTCAGGTGTCTCTGTATTATATAATGATTAACCTGGAGTGAAATGTTACGGGAAGGAATGAGAGCTTTTATTCATGAGTCACAAGCATAAAACCTGACCCAAAAGTTCTTTGGAAAAAACTGTCTGAGAAGAGAACTTTGTCAGTGTGAAGCCTGTAGGACTTAGGTCAAAATGTGCATTCAGGGATCAGGTAAGGTTTAGGAGAACAACAGTTATCTCTTGAAAGGACAGACTTAATGAGCAATATCCATAGAAATAAGTAGAACTTCTGTGTTACAATGTGTTGAAGAGATAATGCAGTTGCTGTTGGGTCTGCTCTAGAGGCAGGTAGCTCCAAGCAGTGTGGCTCCAGCCCGCTGCTTGGCCATCAGGGCTCAGCCACACTTAGCATCATAGACGTAGCTTGTGAGCATGCTTCTTGTTGAGGTCCCAAAGCGAGCACTTCACCCCAGACGAGATAGGACTTCAGGATGCTGCTTCACAAAATAACCCTTGTGCAAAAAATTTTGTCTTTGTCCTTACAAGGTCTTCCGGAGCTATGGAAACTGCATGAGAGGTGTCAACACTGTTCAGGAGAGTCATTCAGCTTTTTGAGGTACAAAGGGAAATTCCGTCATGAATAACATAAACTACCTAAAATCCCTTCAAAACCATATCTACTCAAACATATGAATAGTGTATAAACAATATAATCTCTCTGCTGATTGATAGCATACATTTGGTAGCAATCTGGTATATTATTAATAAATCAGTATATTTTGCTCAGTGGGGCACAAAGACACATTTAATCTTGAAATATCATCTGCATTGTGTTATTTTGTGGCACATTTCACCTCAAAGGTTACTGTATTCACTTCATCTTGAGTAGAAGGTCTAATCCATCAGTTAGTGCCATCTCATTATAGCTCCATCAGGGGCACCTAATGACTATGGATACCTAATACAAGTTTGTAGATGATTTTAAAATGTGGCTCAATGCACTTGCAAAGCACGAACAGCTCTCTTGTATCTGAGAAGACTAAGAAGAAAGGGAGAAGGAAACAGGAGCTAAAAAAAAGAAGCAAGCAATTAAAAAGAATAACTCTGTGGCTGCTGGAAGTGAGTATTTTTAAACTACAATTTAAGTAAATTCTTCAATAATTAAATATTTAGAGATTTTTTTAATGAATGAATGCATATTTTCTGTTACAAATATGAAATTACATGGTAATTATAATTATGTGTATTTATGTCTACCTATATATTACCAATTTCATCTACAGATCTGTGTTTGTGTATACTATATACACAAACACACACATGTGGATATAAATGTGTGCATTCTTAAAATGTATAAATCCATGTGAATTGCCTTTTTTCATCACTAAATACAGCCGGTTCTATGCTGTAATTAATTTTCTATTATACCTGCACAAAAGGCATTCAGAAAGAAAGAGGAATTCACCATCTAGTCAAGGAAAAGGCAGAATGTTATAGTGAAATAAGATAGACTACTATGGTCAAAGTACTGCAGAAATGTCAATGTAGTCACAAATAGACTGGCACAGTCCTTGTTTCTCAGTTTCGTTAGCGATTACAATTCTGCAGGAGTAAAATTTATCTCTATATTGCAGATTTTACTGGTTGGTCTAGACTGGATGCTAAATCAGACTAAAAGAAGTGGAACTCCTGGAAGAGTGGTGGTCACCTTTTTTTTTTGCGCTTAGATGTGACCTCCACTATCCAGATGGCTGGGTTTTTTTGTTTGGCTGGGTTTTTTCCTTTCTGTTGCCGTCTTGTGAAGATATGAACCATCTAAATGTCTCCATCTAAGTCTGGGAAATGATTATCACATCTATATCGTATCATAAATATGTATGGCTGACTTCTGCTACAAACTCTGTAGTTTGAGACCAGAGCAAGTTACCCAGAAAAGCTCTGGCATCTCCATCTGTGGAGGTTTGCAAGGCTCAGCTAGACAAGGGCACAACCGTCCTGCTCTCATGCTGGTGAGAGACCTGTTCTGAGCAGAAAGGTGGCCTCCAGACATCCAGAGGGGTCCCTTCCAACCGCAGTTTCTATGATTCTATAAATATGTTCGACTCGTGCTACAAACACTCCAAGTACTGAAAAAAACCCGCCCAAATCTTGTTAAAACATTATAATTTCAACCAGGGAATTTTGAATGTTTTCAACTTCTCATTAATTTATTCCTCAGCTATGAAGTGTTTGAAAACCCTGAAAATAAATGTCTGACTCACAGAAGACATTTTCTATGAAAAACTAGCAAAATTACAAACCTTTTTTTGAAACTAGGAATTTTTGACCAAAATGAAAGTAAACGCTGTGATAATTTAGAATGAATGTCAGTATTATGCCAGATTGCAACATAAAGTGAATAAAAGTGGGATGATGGCAACAGAACCAAAGCATAATTAACTCAGTTTAGGATTTTTAGGGGTTTGCATCAGTAACTCGAGCAGGAGACAGACAGCTCTGCTTTTGGCCACGTCAGTATGCAACCGGCACTGAAGAGATCAGCAATAACCAGTGAGCTGAATCAGAGTCTTTCCATATTCACATCTGCTAATCTGAAGCAGGAGGTATTTGGCTCCACTCTTACGGAGTTTGTTGTGACCTCTTGGTAGCTTTCAGCGGGGAATGGCCACCCCTTTCATCCCCTTTGTTCTGCAGCATAAACCTGCAGCAATTGTTTAGAAAATGGATGTGACTATCTTAGTGTAGTGTGGGGAAGAGCTAAAAGAACATTGATCTGAGGCTTTATTCCAGCCTTTAGATACACAACACTTCTTCTTGGGAAGAATGTCCTGAAAACAGAGCTCAGAAAACTTCCAAAGATTGCTTTTATATGAGCAAAACCATTGCTTTGTAACAAACTCTCACACACAACCAAGAGCAGTGACGTTAATGTTTGAGTTTTTTCTTCAGCAAAGAAGCTTATTCTAAAAAAGGTGGAAAAACAGATTTGTAAGTGGGACATCATACTGCTATATTGCGTCCTGTAAGTCTTCTTACAATCTTTACAGTTTGATAAATGTGTAAAAAAATAGCCTATTGAGGTCAATGGGATGTTTTCCTAAACAGACAGTCAGAAGGATGCTTGCTGCAGGATGCTTGAGGGAACTTTATCTCTAAAAGCATGGGTGTTACTGAGAAGCCTCAGGACAGGGTTTACAGATGCCTTAACTGAGAAGACGTGTGGTAATACTCATGTGTTGTACTGCAAGAAATTATCATTGTAGCTATGACTACTGACTGTTGTGGAGAACTGGAGGAAGAAAGAATCTGTTTGTATGTGAAAGTGGAATAAGGTGGTTTATTTTCATGAATTTGGAGTAACTGCAGAACTTGGCCAGCTTGCTGAAGCCTCTGTAGTCTACCAGGTTCATAATGCACTGTATCACAGCAAATTAGCTCATAACTCACTCAAAGCTCAGCTCAGCATTACTGGACTGACCACACTTCGTTTGCTGCAAAATCCTTCTATTTGTTTTGGTGGTGTTTTTTTTTTAAGAAATGGAACTTTGAATGATGGTTTGTTGGCATATTTATTTGTCTCCCAGGGCCATGAGTTGCATGGGTGTAAGCGAGGGCAGAGCTTGGCTCTAAATGACTAAAATGCTACGCTCCCTTGGCTGCGAGATGCTGAGGGAGTGCATAAAAATAACACAGAGCATGAAAGCTTCAAAAGTAGCAGAAAGAGGAGGCTGAGCCAACCTAGCGTGCCTCCTCCTTCCCGGGGTGGGGGGGCGGGCTGCAGAAAGCTTTCTGCGCCTCCAGCTGGTCTCGCTTCGCAGGACTACACAGACTGACTCAGAGGTACGGGTGTAAGGCTGGGGAGACGCCACGCTCAGAAACCAACAAGCAGTTCCCTCGTTGATTAAACAGGCTGTGCTGACACCTTGGATGGAGAAGGGTGGGATGGACCACGTGCGTGGGTACAGGACTGCTGGTGTGCTGGTCCCAGCTCGTTGCTCGCCACCTTTCCAAAGGCAGTGCTTGTGTTGTGTCCGTGATCGCTGCGGTTTTCCTGCAGCATGGCAAGCAGAGGTTCTACATTTTGGATGAGTTACAGGCTCTATAGTGTATTGTCACAGTAGCAGGGAGATGCCCTCCCTGAACAGTCCAGTGTTCTGGACTGTATGCGCTGCCTTGTAGACTGTGTCTGTTTTCATTCATTATACCCATTGAATTTTTCAGAACACGCAACTTTTAGGTAAACTGAAAATGGAAAAAAAATACAAGTTAGGTTCAATATAGAAGAGAAGCAGTTTAATGAGAGAGAAAAGCTAGCACTGCAATTTTTAAAGCACAGGGGAAATTTAAGCATGGAGTACTAGAAATGGGATTGCAGCCTTTGTTCTTAATATGTGTTGCATCTAACAATTCCATTTGTTCCGCTGTTCTTCAGTGCCAGGGCTAAGCAAATAGTTCGCAATAAATAATTTAGCCTTTGAATTTAACCTTCCTTCCTGCTCATGGAGTCCCCATGTGCTGATTACAGTGGTTTCAAACTTATTTGCAAGTCAAGATCATGCAACTTTTAGGGGTGAAGGGAAGAAGGAGATATTTATTATTGTGATGTGCCAGTGTGATATGACACTTCCACCTGATCACAAGGTATTGCTTGTCCTCCCTGCTCTAATGGCTGTGGTGGGACGGTGAGGAGGCAAAGCGAAAGCTGTCATTTTGAGATGAAACATGAATTTCTCATTTTGAAAAGATTAACGTGTTGATATTTTTTGTGGGGGAAGGTTAACATGGAGTCACTGTTGAAAAAAATAAGACTATTTCTGTTTGAATCGTTAATTCTAGATACTTAATCCAGGGTTGCATCTAAAGAGGACACTGCTTGAGACAGGGCACTTTGAGACCTCTTCCAAAATAAATTACCCCTTTTGCATTGTATTGTGAAACGGACCTTTACGTCTATGAGGAAAGTAAACGATATCCCGATGCCTCCACAATAAAACAGAGGACAAAACCAGGTCACTCTGAGTTGTGTTTTTATCAGTCTTTCATTCCTTGCTGTGATTGTGACCTGACCCTGAGCGATTGTTGCTTTGCCTCAGACAGGGCCAAATTTTTGTCGGAAGGATTTACAAAAATTCAGCTAAGAAAATGCCCCAAAAGAGTTTTTCGTACTGCAGCTCGAAGCACAGAGGAGTTAGCTGAGAGGATTACTGCCAAGCTGCTTTTCCACCAAGAAGAGAGAGTGAAGTACAAGTTGAACATGCTTGACATCATAACAGCAACAGCTTGCTGTTTATCTGCTTAAGCATCATTTTGTAGGGGAAAAAATGGTACAAATGTGAGAAATCAAATTCTCTTATGTTTTTTCTGTCCTTCCTTTGGTGGGCAGCTTTTGTATCAAGTAAATCTGTAAGTTTTCAGAATTAAAAGGGGAAGGTTTGGAACTGCCAAATTATGGAATTAGTCTTTCTCTTTGGTGGATTACATTAGAAAAAATAATGCCTCACAAGTCACCTTGCCATAAGGTTACAAAGTTTGGAAAGATCAGAATAGTGCACAGAAACCCAATGTATCTTTCTTACAGTTTGGAGATGGGAATCAATAATATTTAGGATGGGTTTGGCAGTGCTTTTCAGAAAAAAAAAAAGATATTTAAAATTCTACATGCAAATGGGAAAAAGCACTAGAGTAAAACAGTAAAAAAATGTTATTAATCCAAAAAACAATGAGAGGGATAACAAAGAATTTAATTGATTTCTCAGCTTGGAAAAAACACATGAGTTTTTTAATCAGTAAGCATTAAGTGCTTAAGAATTCAGGTAGGCACACTGTTTCTTACAGGCATCCAGAAGCAATTTCCCTTTAGCCTCAGTGACAGATAGGAATCACATATTTCTGGATAGTGAGGATTGAAATCACAGAAACAAGGGTCTTGATATTCTGTTATTTTTAGAAATCTGAACTCAGCTGCAAGTTATTAAAAATTCCACTGTTTTTTCTTAAAAAAAAAAAATCCCTAGACCCCTAACAAAAGATTGAAGCCTCTTTTAGAGGTATGACTTAGCCACTTAAACTACGTAACTCTTTTCTTTATTTTTCTATCTTTATCTCCTTTACTGTTTTCCTTTTAAAAAGATGTGATCTCTTTTATGAATTATTATCTGAAGTTTTCTCTATTTATTTCCATCCTTGAGAACAACATACAATCCATTTTCCAGGAAAACTGGACAATAGAAAAAGGAAAATGAAAATCATCCTCACATTTTAATGCAGAGATACTGGCATATGTAGAAGTAAATGCCAAGAGCCATGCGCAGTTTGAGGATAATCCTTTTGTGCACTGCATGAACTTGTGAAATCATTATCCCAACAATTAACCAGCATGATTAATGAGACAGGGGAAAAAAAGAATAGTTGCTGCTATTCTGTTGGTGCAGAATCTAAATGTCCCCTGACTTCATCTATTTTACTTTACATCTTGCTTGAGTGTCTTCAGTCTTTTAGAGAGGCTGCCATGATTCTTGGCCCAGCTATTTCTGTCTGTAGCAAATGTTAGATTGATATTGTCGCACTGTCCCAGCTACCATTCTCTTTTTCTTTCCAATGAATGCACCAGGGTCTTATTAAATAAATCAACATTTTTAAAAAAAAGAGAGAGAGAGACAGGGAGAGAGAGAGGCGCAAATCAAATGAAAGCCGAGTGGGTTCTGTTTGCAGGCTGTGGCCTTGCTCCCACTGGGCCCACGCAGCACGTGCCCTTTTATCTTAGTGCCTTTAAGCTATGGTGGTCTGTTCAACCTTCTGGGGCTACATATGTCTCTGGGCCAGGATAATTGTTCTCAACAGCATGAGCTTAACTTTATCATCCCTCCTGCCTCTTGACTTACTGTAAATTAAACACTGGCTCTATGAAAAAAAAGTGAAGCTGGGAAGTTTCAGCAGCTTTTTAAGACTACTTTTTTTTAAAACAGGACTTGTTATTTTATGGGTACTGTGGAACATTTTTCTAGTTTCTGTGTGATGAGATGGAACTAATTTTAAATCTCTCTTTTTTTTCTCTTAAACTCTGGGGCAAAGAACAATCAGAAAGAAATTAGATTAATGAGGAAAGAAGGCTACACATGGACATGGAATATATGTATGGAAAACATGCAGGAAGCCAAATTCCCATTCAGAGTTTGCCAAATTACTCACAACTTCTCTGTCAAAGCCTTCCTAATAACTCTGCATTGTATGCAAAGCCCGTAAGAATAGAGTTAATAACTGTGTGAGTATCAACTATACATTACAGATGTAAATCTTACAAGCCCCCTCTATTCTGTAGGAAAGGGGCTGTCTTTGTGTCATGCACAGTCAAGAACACCCTGTCAGCAGTGAGCAAATAATAAAGAATAGTAACAACAGGCAGGAAACCTCCTCAGTTCATTGAGTCACATTTTAACTACTTGGTCTGCAACTCAGGCAAAGCAAAGTTTTCACAGACGGTGTCATCCTGATCTGTACCACAAACATTCTTTAACTGCTTAAAATCCCTTGAATTTCTTGTTCTTTACATTTCATCTAAAAAGAAGAACCATCAGGAAATTCAAAACTTCCCCTGCTTTGATCCTAATGCCCTTCCCAGCACCTATTTCTGTTTAAATGAACTTTTTTGAACACGGACTTACATTTAGTCAGATGACGTTTCACCAGTACTTTTTATGATGACATCCATATTCTTCTGTCTTTACTGGAAATACCTGCCTTGAATTATTGGTTTTATTTTTTGGTAAACACCAGAAGGAGACCTTTTTTCAGAAGAACACAAAGAATGGAAATCATTGAGCCATAATTTTTATGTTCATTCCTGGAAATTGTCCAAACTGGGATTTAAGTCAATCCAGCTATCATGTGAGGTTTTAGCTCTGTCGGCTACACAACTGTAATTTTCATTGTATGCATTAGTATACTGCTGTCTACAGGGATAACAGTTCTGTTGTTACTCAAGATTTCATGTCTTCCTCACAGAAAGACCATGACTCTCGACCATGATCTCTCATAAAGAGGTTGCCTTTTCTTTAATTCTGACCATTGTTTTCCTTAATCTACAATAAAAAAAAAAAGACTTAGTCTAAAAAATGGTAAATTTGCTTCTGAAGAAGGCGACCTATTACGATGCACGGTTATACTGCACTGTAACAAGGTTCTTCACTGAATTACCTTTCTTTCTTGGTCATAGCCTAGGTCCTGTGCTGTACTGCAGAGGCCCCATGTGGAATTTAGACAAATGTTTAAGCGGTATCTCTGTCTGTTTCTTTGGCCTTAGGACTATCAGAAAGTCATCACATCCTTTTCAGTCTTTTTGCACCAGGGATTTGAGGTTAAGCTCAGAAGGGAGCTTTATCAATGGATCCTGAAGGCTGTATGAGATTCTTACCCAGGCTGCAAAGCCCTTAAGGCCAATTCACAATTTGAATCTTTTTTCCCCCCAGGTCTTAAAAAGGGCTCTGTTGGGCTAAGCATCTCCCTTACAGCTCTTAAACAGTGTTGCATAAAACCTAAAATAGTTCCACTTACAGAGTGAAAAGGTCTTCTGGAGATGCAGCTTCAGTTTTAAGTAATGGCTACTGACTACTTTCTCCTCCCTATCAAGTTATAACTTCTTTACTGGCAAATAAAGACTAAAAGTTCATTATCAACTCTTCAACAGCCTTGCTGTGCTGGTGTCAGTACAGACAACGTATTTCATTACCAGGTTTGTACCAGAAGCAGTAAAAACTCTGGTTCACTGATTCACAACCATCTTAATGGCATTCACTCTAGAAATCTGCTGTAGATGTTCACTGAAACAGATATTTACTAGAAGTAAATAGATATTTACTGAAGTATGTATATGACAGTAAGTCCACAGTTAGTGCAAAATAAATGCTGATGGCATGATATCTTGGTTATATGTCCAAGTCTGCAATGATTGCTGCACACCTACAAGCAGACAAAGTTGCGGCCTCAAGACACTGGTGACTGCAAAGCTGTGTGGACCTTCCTTTCCCAGCCCCTCAGGATTTGCAGCCAGCCCCACACTGCCGTACGCCTGAGGGTGACCTGGTGTGAACCCTCTGTGGGACCTGCTGGAGACCTTCCGAACAGGGTGGCAGGACACGCTCCTAAGGGACTTGAGGAGGAGCTGCGAAACCATTAAAAAAGCCCTGGAAAAGGCAGTGACACATTCCCTTGGGCCTACAGAAGGGAGGTAAAAGCTGGACTCAGCCTTCCCTGTTGTCACAGCCATAGTTGAATGCTTGTGCTATTTGTGTGCCTGGACGTGCAGTCTAAACTGACAGATGCTCCTTGCTCCTCTCCATCACACCATCAAGGACCATGTAAGGCTAACAAGAAGGCACGCTTGCTGTTAGCTGAAAAACTAGTCTTTGGCCTCTGTCTTGTCGCTGTCTGGTTCTTAATCAGTGCGGATGAGCTGAGAGATCTGCAATTAGATAGCTGTAGGTTTCTTCTGTGCTAGTCAAACAAAATATTCATGCCTAGTGTGTAACACAGATCAGCTTTAAGTTGTGTATTTTTTACAAACTGTCTATGTTTTTCTTCTGAAGAAACATTTGGCCTCTTAACTTTGCACATTGCTGTATGTGTGGAATTTGGCAATGTCTCCGGTGGACAGCCTCTTTAGGTCCTCTCAGTTGGCTTTGTTTAAATATCTGATTCATCGAAGAACTCTGTACAATTTGGGCCTGGTGCAAAGCCAGTTTCAGTCAATGCTAAAATAAACCAGGCCTTTATATAGTCTGGTTCAGGCCTTTTTTCCCTTGTCTCAGTTTCTTGATCCTTCACCCTTTTTGATGTACAAAGCTCCCCTAAAAGGATGGCTGGTCCTATTCAGAGCCTAGAATTCAAGGACTCCTTTATCTCTCATTTTCCTGAGATAGAGGCAGACAAAATGCTGCGGTTGCTGTGTTCAGAATATAAAATGGAGGGGGCAGCGGTTGCCTACAGAACTGACTACCACAGCCCGGGAGCAACTGGAGGAAAAGAGAGCAACCCATGGCTTGACCTCTCCATAATGCAAGCAATCCCAGCAAGACCACAGCAGGTGGATCTAGTGGTTTCACAGAGGGGAGCTGAGGCTCCAGCACTCTATGTTGTTCCCAATGTCTGGATGCACTTGGGGCTCCTGCTCCTTGCCAGGCCACCAGCTCCCATCACCCTGGCTCACATGGAACACCCTGCCTTGCAAGGGAGCCCAAAGTGCTGTACAGGCAACAGAGGGGGCCAAAGCAACAACAGTCGTCGTGTGCTATATAGATGCAGATTTCTTCAACAATGCAAAACTGTCCGGGGTGCTCTGCAGATATACCCAACACCTTGAGGGACTGTTTTCTCTTTAAGTATTCCAATTAATATGAAAATATTAACAAAAAATGTATCTGTTGTTCTACAAAGCATGGTGCAGGAACCAGGAATTTCTAAAGCTTGAAATGTTTGTTTCATATTCTGCCACAGATATTTGGTGTAAGTTTGGGTAAGTCACCTCGGTGTACTTGAACAGAGTTTATATGCTTACTCCTATGTACAAGATTTGATCACAACCTTTATCTTCAGAGGAAGTTTCCCTCCTCTGAGCCAGTCTTTTTATGGGGGTCTCAGTACGAATTTATGCATGATGTTTTAGGCACTCACATTAAACAGCTCTAGCCCAAATCCTTGTAAATAATAATAGGTGTGTTGAGTATAAATGAAGTAGTAAAACGTACATTTTAAGAGCTACCTGGGACTTAGCCAAAACACTAAATAAATAAATAAACCTTCTACATTTAACTGTTGACCATATTGAGTTTATTGAGAGGCTAAAAATGAAGAAAAACATCCCCAGGAAACAAAAATCCATGCTAGGTCAGACAGAGAAAAAGACGTTTCAAAGTTGCAATACAGTGAAATGAAGTAGAGACTCGGCAGATAGTTAAAATGCAGCTCTTGTCTCTAGCAAGAAACCTGACTACGTAGAGGTAAGAATGCCGTTTTATTTCCAGAGCTTACTAAAGCTGTGATGAATGCGTATCTGGAATATATTTCTTCTTGTGTGGACAGACTACATATCACTATCATTAACAGTAACTCAGCGTGTTTATCACAGTGAGTTTCAAGGAGGTGGGAAAACACACAGGTTACTGTTCTAATTCCGCAATAAGTCACGAAACCATCAACATACTCATTGTTTTTAGTGTAAATTTCATCTTTCAGAAGCTTATTTCTTCCTTAGAAATGGCTTATGCAAAACATACTAGAAATATATTTGAATGCCCTGCCTGAGTCTTGGTAGCATTCCTGCATATCAGCTCAGAGCAAAGAGCATTTTTTCCCTTGAATGTGTTGTGTTGACTGAATAATGTGTTAGTGCAGTCAAGAATACAGTATTTGTCATACCCAGCACTTTGAGAAGATATTTGTTCAAATAGAGTTCAGCCTAGTTCTGCAAAATATTTGTTGCTAGGCTCATATTCACCATTTGTAGGTAAGGTTGGATGCCTCTATTCTTTTTAAATTTGTTCCCTCTACCACACTGTTTAGGATCCTCACTGTTTTCAGCATCCAGATTTCATATCAGTAAGAAGTAATTACCTCCCTGAGAAAATCCCCTCTTTTCCTGATTGAGGCCATGTCACTGCAGCAGAAATGTTATTCAGCAGCTACTAGGCATCCTTGGTGGTGACATCTGTTTGGTTGTCTGGTGAGGGATTGAGGTATAATCAGTCATATAGGTGTTGAATAGTATTGGCTTCCTGACAGACCATCAGAATAGCCACAGCAGCAGTTTAAAAATCAGCCTGTTTGTTTCTGCCACCCAGTGAAACGCTGTGATGTCTGGAGATCAGTTTTACTTTCAGTATTGTACAAAGCAGGACAAGAAAGTACTTCCAAGCCAGAAAAATATGCCAATGGGAAAAAAAAAAAAAAAGCTTTGCCTATCACATTTTTCTTTACTGATTTGTGAATCACCAGATGACTAACTCACTCACCTATGGCATCACTAACAAAGAGTTAAATCTCCCATCTTCTCTAGAATTTCTAAATGGATTACATATCGTTGCCTAAGATTTAGATGAAGGTAAGGCAGAGCTTGCAGTTCCATTGTTATCAGTTAGTGAATAAAAGATGAAGATTAGCATGATTAAAGAGAAGTGAAACAGGGGTTCAGCAGTATTAACTCAAGGGAGTAATTCTCCCGGACACTACTGGGACTGTGTCCATGACTAAGGGCAGAAGAATTATGCTCTAAGGAAAGCAAAAAACAGAGCCTGTCTAACCAGCCCCGCTGGGGAATGGGAATGATTACAGGGCATGCTGTTGTCTCTTCTTTTATGAGCATAGGCAACCACCTGGAAAACATGTGAGGGAACCAGTGCAACTGGCATAAAATCTAATGTAACTGCGTTCAGACTAGCAGGTGGAAGATTACGGCTTAGCGTTTGCAGAGCTGAGAGTGGAAGTAGGGACATAGCCACTGAGGTTTTGTGTCTCGAGAGCAAGGCCCGCAGAAAAAACAGGGTTGGGACAATTCATTTTCACCCAGGGAAAAGAATATGGGCAAAGGAAACTGATGTAGGGATTTAGTGGGTGTAGCCTTGGCAGGAAAGCACGCAAGAGAAATTTGGGGGATTTGTCTCACCTAACTGTAGGCACTATGCTACAGATGGCTATGCCCGAGCAAGTCACCCAGACTCCCTTTAAAGTCAGCAGAAGTAAATAGTTGCTTTTAAAGTGTAATTCATCTCAGCTTCTAGTAAACAACTAAAATACGTGGGATGAATTGTGCCCCAGAAGCGTCTTTCTCTGCTTTAACCGTGCAGCGTTGCTCAGATGCGGCTGTGCAAACCGTAGATGAAGGTATGGCTCTTCCCATGAGGTTTCGGTGGGACAGCAGGAGCAAGAGACTGACACTGCACCGCACCCAGAAGGGCAGCGCTCTCCCCACTCAGCTCTCCATAGGCAGATACGGAGGAAATCTGCAACTAACCCAGCATTTCTCCAGAAACTTTAATGTTCATCCTTATGATCACTTGCTCAGTACTGCCACCTCTGCAAGCTGTGTATAGAGGGAAACAAAACAAAAAATGTCAGTCCTTGTTGATTCTTAGATAATAAAAAACTTTAAAATATAAAGTATAACAGCATTTCAGTACACATTTTTCTAACACAATTTATTTACACATAGCCTTGTGTAAGCAACAGCCTCAGCTGCTATAAAAGAGGCTGCGTTCCAGCCACAGCCCAGAAATAAATGCTTTTTCAGTCAGTTACCTCTGCATCCTTCCAATGATTTCCCTGCAAGCTTCGCCTAATGAGCTCTCCAGACTTGCTGCAGGCAGGACACTCAGCTGGGTTGGTGTCCAGACTCTATAGCTGCTGGACTTGAAAAAGGGCAGTAAGATCTTGAAGCAGGGAAACTCAGCCTACAGCATATAGCTAGTAGAACATATTTATTGCAGAAGTACAGTTAGGATCCGTTAGGGTCTCCATTAATATCAGTATATTGAGACTAAAGAAATGGGAGAGGATCTGTTATTTACCTGATGTTATGAACAGCACAGGCAGTACCACGTACTTTTAAAAATGGAAATATAAATCATAAGACAGTTCTTGATCTTTTCGTAACGGGAAAGTTAAAAAAATGGTTTTCTGACACCATTTCTGAAGGTATTTCTGACCATGCAACTTTCTGTCAGACGAAAACAAGGTATTTCAGGGCCCTTGAAGTAAAATCACCTGATGATACCATGAAGGAACATAACATACTTTTTTGCTGTGCTTTTCTCTAGCTCTTGAGTTTAGACTTATCTGCTGTATAATGCCAGAACATTGAGTTACACAGTTCAGATGTGTTTTCCCTGACTGATACAAAGCTACTGTAAGTCATAAAAAACTAGTGAAGCTGACATGACAAGGAAGAAAAATCTTACATGATACTTCAAGAAAGTTGTACGTTGATGCACAGTGGATGTTACTTTCCCTTCAGAGTTTGTTTAAAAACAATCAAGGAAGCTGTGATGCTTTGAGCCTTGTTTACTAGATATTTAGCAAGAACTTAAGAACCAAAAGTTCAATTTACTCCTCTATCCCTGTTCCTGTGAGATGCAGTAGCGTAAGGCAGCTTCGGCCTGAAACGGAAATAAAGAACCAGATATTTAGCTTTTCTGCCTTAAAGGGAACAGGAGTATTTTAATAGGCAGTATTTTCAGAGAATGAAAATGCATAGTAATGCTTTTTATTGCTCACAGGCCAGAAAGGAAAATATCACCCTCTGAATATTCTGATCTTAAAGAGTCTATTGGAAATTATGCTCTCCAGCCTTGCCTTCCTGCCTCCCAGCAATCAGCAGCCTGGGGACTGTCTTAGTTGGAGGTCACACCCATAGTGCTGCATTTAAAAGCCAGTCTAATCCCTCACCACTTTATATTTTTGACTTCCAGAGCTTCCTGTGGCCATGAGTTTTACAATTTATGTGTTGTTTGAAAAAGTACTTCCTTTTGTTAGGTTTAAGCCTGCTGTCTAATAATATTTTTGTGTGACCCATGGCACATGTTGTCAATATATGTTGTCTCTGCAACTTCTCTCTGGCAAACCTGATTTTATAGACCTCTATTGTATTTCCCCTTACTCATTGCTTGAAGAGTCATACCTTATTTAATCTGTCTTCCCCAAAAAGCCATTCAATAATCTGATTTTTATTGCCCTTTTCTGCACCTTTTCTAGCTCTACTCTATCATTTTTGTAATAGTAGGACCAAAACTGCGCATCGGATTCAAGAAATGGGTGTGCCATTGATTTCTACAGTGGCATAATATTTTCTGTTCTGCTTCACTCTCTATTCCTATTTTGACAATTCAGATGATGCTGTTTGCTCTTTTGACCATCACTAGGCACTGAGCTGACATTTTCCAAGAGCATTCACAATGAGTCTAAAATCTCTTTCCTGAGGGTTATTAGGTAATTTAAAGGCTCTTGAAGTATACATGCAGTTAAAATTGTTTTTCTCATATGTACTGAACTTAGCGGCACTGAATTTAATCTTATATTTAACCACTTGGATGGCTGGTATTGTGAGATCCATCTGCAACTTCTCACAGTCCACTTAGGACTGACTTTGCTGTCTCACTATCCACCTCACTTTTCACTGCTCTGTCTGTAAAACCCATCAACCTCTGTCTAATTTACCAGTGCAGTTAATTTTTGTATTAGCACGGCTTATCTGAGGTCATATTTTCTGGCATAAATTGCTTCAGGGATTCCTTTAATGTACTTTTTTTAATAGTGTGACTTTATCATCATTGTGTATGCTTGGTCTTTTGAGACCAGGACAGAAACCAGTAGACCTGTTTGGAACATTTTTTTCTTTCAGTATTTTTTTTTGCCTCACCCTCTTCTATTTTAAATTTTGAGTTGCTATTTTATGAGACAGTACTATGAAATATAAAATAATAATATGGGTATAAAACCCATTAATCTGTGAAATGGATAGAGTATTTGATAAAGAGGAAAGTGAGTTAAATGATGATCAGACTGCTTGTCAGAAAGCAACTAAACGATGACACCAGAGGGTCTTCTATACACTGCTTCTTGCAGCAAAGTTGTAGAAGTAATATAGTGAAAACAGGCTGCAGCATACCCCCCAGGCATAACCTCCACACACATACAAAAAAATTCCTCAAAAGCAGCATAACTTTACAACTTGCATTTGCTTCATTTTTCACAAGAACAAGAAGATGTTTGAATTGTGACTTTGGATTTAAAATGTGAAAATATATCCAGATTCTATAAGAATGTGATTTTTCCAGTCAAAACCTTCTTCCAGATGTACTAGGACTTACCTGAAACATGCCTTTCGTAACAAATCAAAACTTGCAGGAGGTTTTCAAAACTGAAATGTTCTTTGTTTGCTGTTCTTGCTGCTGTTCTCTCCTTGTCAGCTCTGGAGAAGTTTTGAAAACTTCTATCTCCTTGATTCTGATGAAGATTATAGAGTAGGAGGTTGTGGTACTGCAAAAACAAAGTCATTGCTTGCCTACGCTATAATGAAAGCTACTGCATGAAACATGACTATCATAAGTGATGATGGCTTTATCTGAAGCGTTTGGTTTTATATCTAATTTTAGTGACTGTACTGATTATAAAATAAAGATTTCAATCCTAATTATATGTCTATATTCATTAGGGAAAACACTTTATTCACTGGCACTGTTCCCTTCTGCACTGACATTTCTGGATCAAATAATAGCTATGAATTGTTGGGCCTGATATTCTTCTTGCTGGGCAAATTAGGAATAACTCAAGAGAAATCATTGAAACTAATATAATCCTAGTTTATCTCTCTGTCTGCCCATGCATATTCCCATTCCTGTGTTTTTTGCTTCCTTTCTCTATTCTGTTCCCCACTACAATTTACCTTAGAGCAATTTTTGTATGTCTATAACTAGCAAAAAGAAATTCTTTCAAGTATTTCTAGGGAAAAAATGTGTAAGACATCATCAAGTAGGAAGGGCAGTCTCATGTGGAGACAAAGTAGATCTATGTTTCATTCTGCTCCAAATGGCCTTTCTCTACAAATGGCATCATCCAGTTAGGACTGAGCTTTTGCTTAGGATTGATTCTGCCTCATCTTCCCTGTTCTGCAGTGACTAGTTTTAGAGCGTTGATGATAAAGTTTTCCACCCAGAAAGTGTTTTCAAATGTTT
Source organism: Sagittarius serpentarius (assembly GCA_034782735.1). Classification (NCBI taxonomy): domain Eukaryota; kingdom Metazoa; phylum Chordata; class Aves; order Accipitriformes; family Sagittariidae; genus Sagittarius; species Sagittarius serpentarius. The sequence continues at coordinate 31,598,693 of JAVKLA010000053.1, forward strand.
CTGCACTGTGAATACCATGTTTTTAACAGCAGGCATCTTTGTATCCCCTCTTATTTACTCCTGCATGTGGCCCTAGTGTCCTCTTCTCTTTCACTGTCTCTTTTTGCATGATTCCACACTTAGTGCTTTTCTTGCAGCTCCAGTTCCTGGGTTATGTGGCTATATGAAGGTATCATCTTTTGTGTAAACGAAAACAAGCAAAATTTTTTCACAGTCATACTTGGAAAGAAGAGATGGAAACGTAATTCAGGTACATCTTGAAATGTCAAAACTTACAACTGGTTTTGAAAGTCAGCAGGTTTTGAATACTATAATTATAAAGCAAATTTCATAATTTTGAGAAGAGGGTAAAGATACTGAAAGAGGTCCTTGGACCTGATTACAAATTAGCTGTTACAACTTCACTGTCAACCATCCAGAATTTTCCAGTGTTTTACTTCCTTACCTAAAGGGACTATAACTCTGCACCTCCTGCTTTCTAGGGACAGATGAGTACAGGGAAATTCTGAGCTCTAACCCATAATTTTATTACAAGATCCCAAATGTTAAGCTTCCTAATGAACACAAAGGTTCTCACACTACTGTATGAGGCTTTTTTTTTGTTTTATCCTTCAACTGTAGAGCACAAAACCTTCTTTTTTAGAAGATAAGAAACACAGAGGGCATTTTTCATGAGATCAAAAGGCTTGAAATACTTAATACTGTCCCTTCTATGCCTGTAGAAGTTTGTCTGTGGTACTGCAGAGTCTTTTATAGGGTGTTCTTACTTTTTTCCATAGCAGGATAGCTTTCCCAAATGTCCTTCCAGTTTTTCATTTAAGAGATGTATTGGATGAGTAGATTCTGTAGCTGCTAAAGCTATTTATTGTTTTCCTGGATGTGGATTATGTTTCTTTTGTTGCCTGTAAGAAAGCAGTCATGGAAAGAGATAATATCATCGCTTCATATTTATGAATGGGTAGTTTTCTTTTAATGGTGAAATCGATACTTGTCCCTAGAACAGTTTGTTTTACTTCTAAAGCCGAACAATGAGCAGGATTGCCAGATAGCTTTCCAGATTCCATAAATGAAAAATATCTGCTTATTAGCTCTTTTTTTACCTAGCCTTTTGTATTATGTTCTTGAGCCAGTTACAGAGTGTTAAGAGAGGTCATTGAGTATATCTCTAGTTTTATCATATTCTTTTCCTTGATTGTGCAATTGATTTTAAGACCTATTCCATATTTCACTGAAGCTTATACATATAGATGTGGCTATGGATGTGTGCATCTGTGTGTGTGTGTGTTTATGGAATTGTCAGTCTGCAAAGAATTGCCTGTGACGTAGACAGATTTATTTATCTGGTTATTTGGAGCATAGTTTCAAAATAATTGCCAGGTGAGATTGAGATTTTATTGCTAGTCCTCTCTATTTCACAGCTTTGCTGAAGTGGTTTAATTATCAGTTATTAGAGGTGATAATTCATGCACCAAATCTGAAGAGCCCTTTAAAAAAAAACCCTCAATGTGCCATCAACGCTAGAGAGAAGAGTTCTGCTCACTATTTATACCCCTTAAACTTGTTCTTACCATAGCCAGTAAGCCATGGTGTAATGCTGTCTCTTTGGGCTTTTTTTTTTTTGTTGTCTTTTTGTTCTTTGAGCTGTGTTCATTGCGTGTGGTCTTGTCAAGGGGCTGGTGGCTGGTCGGCTGCGTGGTACCCCAAACGGTGCTGCAGTGGAGACACAGGCATGCTGCTGCAGAGCCTGGTGGCTCACGTCTACCGCCCAACCGTCAAGCTTTTGGGCAGAGGATGTTGCTGACGGTGCCCAGGAAAATACAGACCGTGTAGTACTAAGGCTTTACACAGGGGCTGCCTACTCATGCTTTTTCTCAGTATTGATGAATACATACAAAGTGCTGATCCTTAAACGCTCATTCAAAGATAAAGTTCTGGAGGAAGATGGGTAGCTGAAGCAGTTGGATATGGGGAAAAAAACAGGGGAAACCAAGCCCCATGGGAAGATCATAATGAGGAATATACAAAAGAGCAGAAATATAACTGGACTTTGAAAAATATTTTGAAATCACCCATCAAGGTCTACGCACCCTCTGTGGAACTATGTTAGTCTGATGTTTATGAACTTATATTGCCATAATGCCACAATCTTATGGACATAGTCCATGTCTATTGTGAGGTGTTGACAACATCCAGTACACTGATAAGAGAATGTATGGCAGTAATTACCATTTTTTTGTCAAACAAAGCAAAATGTCATTGTAGACAAGACTCCTCAAAACAGGATGCCTTGGGCACCTTTGTTTTCTTTTGTTTGTTTGTATGAAGGTGTGTGTACCCTGAAGCTGCACACAGTTCCCACTTTCCTCCCTTGTTTCTGTCTTGTCTTCTTGCTCTGCTTTTCTCTGTTTACAAAACAAATAGGATAATTGTTTTGAGAACTAAGAAGCAGGGGAAGGATCTTTGTAGATTACAATTACTGCAATTAAAATGCTTTCTGTGTTAAAATAATGATGGTTTGCATTATAAAATGTTTTACCTGGAGAAAATTTAGTGTTTTGTCTCTGTCGTAAGCATTTTGATGTAACCTTACATACACATATAGAGTAATCAAATGATTGCTATGGTTAATATCTTAAAATTCTTAATTAAATTTAAAGTTCTGTGAAAAGAAATTTCTTCCATTCTAAGCTTCCATTCTGTAAAAAAAATACTAAAGTTGAATAGCCTAAATAAAAGGGCATCCCCTGAGTTGTTGAAGTTTCAAATATTAAAAAAATAAGAACTGAAATAAGAAGAGAGAAAGAACACCAAAACAATATCATGAAATAGAAAAGCAGAAATAGCTTATACTTATAGAGTAAAACATTTTAGTCAGCAAAAATAAGATCTAAACTAACACAGAGGGGATAGAATAAAAAAGATATACAGAACGAGAAATATTTTAAAAGACCAGGTAGAGAAACTGAATGTATTATTTATATAAAAAAGGAAAGTAATTAAAAATAACAAAGGCAGAAAGGCCACATGACTTCACTTTCAACTTTATTGATATTAAACATTAAGAATTACCTTTTTTTTTTAAATTATACATATCTAAACCTCTCAAGTCCCTTCTGGTTTTCTTATTTTTTTCCCATCCTAAAATGAAATGACATGTCTCATCTGAATCAGTCTTGTCTTTTATCATATTTTAAACTATTGTTTAAAATAGTATTCCCTATTTCTTAGTTTCCGGAGTCACAGGCAGCGGAACGGTTGTGTTACCATTTATTTATCCTGTGACTAGCATTCCAGAGAAAGAGACTGCACCAAATGCCTAATGCTGCTTCAGTGACACCGGTCACTCCATCATACTGGAGTGGCAGTTGAGGGAACTATCCACAGATCAGAGGAAGCACCGCAACTGACACCTTTGTGTAGCATTGTTGAAAACAATGAGGTAAATTATGCCCTTGACATTAAACATAAATTATGTGCTACGGATTTTGTTCATATAGCAGACCATGGACTTGGCTAAAAACCCTGACCATATCAATTTAAGCATGTTGTAAAGAGGTAGGGTAAAGGGAAGGAGAGGGAAAGGAAGGAATTTGTGGGGTGCTCCCATGGATAAAAATACAGCTTTATTGACTCATTTTACCTCAGATGAGTATGTTGGGAGGATTTTTAGCTTAGCTCCTTATTGCAGCAGATGGGGATCCCAGCTGCTTGTTTCTTTCCATCCCGACAATCTGGTTACATCAGTTTTCTAGCAGCTTGCACGTTGAAGGCTTTAATCACAAAGAAAGAGGCTAGAAATGTTCTTTCTTTAGAAATGGAACTGAAGCTAGAAATCAATTTCTAGCTTTTCTTCCAATTGGGTCATTGGTAGTGATGATAACCGCTAAGGGCAAAGGCTACCTTTGTTAATAGACAAGTGACCACACTATGCCGTGGACACCTCACTTCTCATCCAGCAGTCTGTGGTCCTCTTCTACAAAACAGAGATGACCATCAGTCCAAGAGCTTTCCCATCAGACTGGGACGAGGCAGCCTTTGCACCTTTAAGTTGCACGTTGCAAATTTTCTCAGTTTTGTAAAATTTTAGGATTTTAATTCATTCCAAGTTAAGGTAATTGGAAATGTGAACTGTACAGCTCAGTCTCTGAACTTCTTAACCCAAAAGCTGTACTGGCAATTTATTTAAAGGGAGCACTGATATTAAACTGCAGCACTGATAGCTGTGACTCCCTAACCAATTGTCTTGAGAAACTTTACTTTCACTCTTAAATGAAGAAGGGTTTTTCCTAGCCTAATGAGGCAAAGTCTAGATGATATTGAATCTGGGAGAAGGACTAGATGAATTATTAAAGGATTTTGAAGACTGAAAGTAGAAAGGGACAATGAAAGAATTTTGGGAAGCTAGATAGTCCCATTGAAAGCTTCTTCTCTGGCTGGAAAGGGAGACGTAAGAAAAAAAAAAACCAGCTTCAAGACTGTATTTTCATGAAGCTTTGTGGAGCAGAATTTCAAAAGATTATAGGTGAGGTCTCGAACCCTTCTTCAGCTTCTCATTTAAAATATAGTGCATAGTGTAAGGAGTGAAAGCTAAAAGGTTTTTTAATGAAATGTTTTCTGTAGGGCCTTTGCAGAAATGGGAGGATGTGCAGGAAACAAAGAATAAACTGCAGTAAGAGGAAAGATTTGCAATTAAGGCACTTATCTACTGATGTGAAGAAATCTCTGTCTGTCCCTTCCATTACATTCTCTTTTCATGCTAAGCAAGACATTCAAACCAAACTTTCTACAGTAGCTTATGAATTTAAAAAAATTTTTTTTCTTTTGTCCCATTTTCTAAACATTTAGCTGGGATAAAGCACCCAAGGTCTGCTTTCTGGAAGTTCTGTGGATTCACTGTCACAGGTTAAATTGACAAAATCTGTTCCTTTTACATGGCAAATGCTCTATAGTGCCACGTCTTCTAAAAATATCAAATGTTAGGTGCCTTAGAATGGGCACTCAAGGCTAGTGGAGATTTTGAACTTTATACCTCTGTGCTGCTGCTGCAGTGTGTTTAGGGACCCGGTACAGAGCACTGTCTGGAATTGCAGGAGGAAAGGAGCAGTCCTCTCTCCAGAAAGTGTTTGAACAGTGTGCGGCATGGGGCCACATATTAAACAACTCTCCATCTCCATAACACTCTGCTTCATCTTCTGTGAGAGGTGTATTGGGCTTTAACTGGATGAATGCTACTGCTACGAGCGCAGAGCGAGTGCTAATTCCTGAGGGGGCTATTGGAAGCCTCTTTAGAGCTGTAGTAAATAATGACCAAGTCCATGAATTACACAGAGAGTTAATACACTGAGCTTTGTGTTCTCTATATGCCCTATCTTGCATTGTAGCTGGTCTACTACATATTATACTAGTCTGCAGTTTCAAGCAATATTTAGGCAGACTTTGAAGGAGACCATGAAGAATCTCACAAGTGGTCTGCTCTGTTTGCTGCACCCCAAAGTGTGGAACTTGACTGAACTATTCCAACAGCCTTTACTTTTTCAGCCTGGGAAGAAAACTCATGGGACATGCTTTGCAGCAGAGCCAAGATTGATTTTCTTGTGCTATTTCACCACTTCCAGTTCTAACTGAAGCGGGACACATGTTGGTGCATGAAAACTTGAGGATGCTTTCCAAACAATTTCTCACTAGCAAAAAGGTGCAGCCTGAACTCAGATTAGAATCCAGCCGCTCGGCTGGTTTGTCTTTGTGAAAAATTTTTCTCTTCTGTTAGCATGATAAATCCCAGCAAAGGACAACACAGTCTCCAAAAGCAGGGTATACGTACATATGGAGTGGGAATCACCTTACTTAAATTTATCAGTTAATTATCTTCTCCAGGCAGGTTGTCTGTGTTCCGTCTGCAGCCAAATGAGAGAGAGGAGCATTTCTAAAGGCTGATTCATCCCATCCTGTGTGTCTAATGCAGGTGAGTGAATCGCTCTCTGGATGTGCTTGCCTCTCACTTTTTCTCCCTGCACAGACTCTAGAGGGAACCTAGACAACCAGTTTAGACTAGACAATTTTTAGATAAATGAAGATAAGTGAGATGACTCCTATCCTCAGGTGTGCGTCTGTGTGAGAGTAAAAGTATAGGTGATGGGAGAGATAAAATACGGGCACAGTCTAAAGACGGTGTGAAGGTTATCTTACCAGTCTCTCTGTATGTGTTTGTCTAGTGTCTGTATGTGGTTTTGTTTGTGTGATTTTCCTTTACTTCAGGATAACCACAAAAAGGGGATTCAGAGCAAATGATGTTTCTGATCAGCAACAGGTGAAACTGCCAGCAGTTGGACACTGCTAAATATCCACCTAGAGAATCACTACCTTCTTGGAAATCTCAGGAGCAATACTCCAAAGCACAGACTGGCATCTTGGTGCATGGGGCCTTAAGGATTCAAATGGTTTGGAAGTGAAATATCTTCCAATATTCTTGTGATTTGCATGTGAAATTGATTTTATTTGATTTATTTGATTAGGACGTACAAGTGTTTCCCCAAGGAGCATAAATAAACAGAGTAGATGCAATGATCCATAAAGCCAGGAAGCGGTGGCTGAATGTTAGCAAACTTTACATAACTGCAGTTATTTTATAAGGTTTTGATTTCCTGTATCAGTTCATGGTAAAGACAAAAAACTTTGAAATGACAATTTGGGTGAAATTTTGGTGGATGCCAAATCCCATCATTTTCAGAAGTACATTCTTGGCCTTGAAATCTATTAATATTTTGTGCTTGAAACCTAGAGACACTGCATCCTCTGACTGATTAATAATTTTCTTTGAAATGTTAACATTTATTATTTATCACTGCTCCCCATTTAAAAACCAGTTTTTCTTCTTCAGTTATGACAGAGCAAAGCTTAAAACTATTACAGTGAGGCCTGTCATCTTCAGCAGTTTTAATTTCTCATTGATGGCATGTATGTACACATGCAGTGAAGTGTATATACGCAGACAAAACGAAGCAGTACAAGCTGCTAATTCACTATGTGGCCTGAGTAACCTGCAAGGCACTGTGTGGAGATGTCACACCACCTGGAATGAACTAGATGATCCCTAGTGTGTCACCTCTTCATGTGCACACACCTTCTGTGATGCCCGTCTTGACCATGTTGTTAGCTTAAAGGTCCTGAAAATCAAATATTTTTTTCCTTCGCATTATATACAGTAAGTAATGGGAACTTCAAATGCCCACTCGTTAGGGGTTCTTGTAATGTCCTGGTGGCTTCATCTTTCTTTAAAGCCCATCAGCTCTTTTGGAGTTACATGAAGAGGCCAGTCTCAGAGGTCAGTTTCAAGCAGACCTTGCTTCCAAGGTAGAAAGGTAGTGCATCATCCATAAAAAAAGAAAGAAATTAATCTGACCTAGATTTAGTGGGTAAAAGTTAGGCTTCTGGTCCTAGCCTGTCAGCCAGACCCTTTTATGGTCAGTGGAGAGCGACACGCTCTTCCAGAGACTGATTTAGTAAGACAAGTCCTGTGCATGCAGTTTCTTTGTCAAAAAATTGTATTGCAATATTTGAGATAAAAGTAATTTTTTTTAATGATCGTTGTCTACCAGTTCTAGGTGCAGGATGATAAGTTGATGACAACCACTATGAAACAAAATAATCAGCCTAGTGTTAGCATGCTTTTATATATAAGATTTTGCTCTAAGGAGATGCTAAAATTTCCAGAATTTCAGTGCTACACAAGCTCTTAAATCAGATTTGCAGAACTAAACCACAGGTAATAAGAATCTAAGTTATCTCAGTGTTTAATATTCAAGATGAATTTTTCTTTCTTCTTATGTTTAGATTTCCAGCTTCTGGGGAAAGGAACTATTGTCTGCTAATTCCAAAATCAAGGATAATGTAGCAGGAACAGTAGAAAATTCTACAATAAAAAGTTTATACAGTAATTTAATTGGAAGACATTTGGTTTGGAGAAGTGTCGTTATTTGCATATCTGTTTCTATTCAGATAAAACGACAAAAACTCAAGAAAAGATTTTTATTAGCTAGAATGGACACTTCTTCTGTAGGAATTGGTATTACTTTGTGCGGTTGTTACACTTACAGTCTTTAATTGGTGTATATAATTCCAGTCGCTGTGGCAACAGCAACTTAAAATTTCCAGACTTCTGTGTGTTTAAATTCTCAACCTGAAAATGAAAGTTCTTGTTCGAAAAAAAAAATCCAAAAACAAAGGAAGACAAGCAGAAGTTTTGAGCACAGAAAATTCACAAGTATTGAGCATTTTACTTAAATCTCCCAGAGCAAAAGTAAATGGCGCAACTCCATGAACTTCACAGAGTTTGCTTTGAGCGTGGATGTCCCAAATAGCAAACGTCACAACAGGAAAATGGGAGTCACGCACTTATTCACAATGCCAAACTCGATGGGTTCACCGATCCCAGTGTCACTTGCCTTCCTTCACCCAGGAAGACAAAAACAACTCTTCCCTCATATCAGCTGAAGGCAATCATGGCTGCTTAGGGCTCAGGCCATGGTGTGTACTGGGTGCCATGCTGGAAATCACTAACTGTGGTCCTCATACATTTGCAGTTATTTCTGATTAATTTGTGCTCTGAACTAGAAACATTCACAGCATTTTACTTTGTTATTCACCTTCAAAATCTTCCTTCTCATTTTCCCTTTCTGTGCCACCCAGTCTTTTTGAAGAGCTGACTGCTGGTCTGCTGGAAATTCTTCTGAGGGACAGGGTCTGTGCTTCTTCACACTCCTGTGGCCATCTGCCTAAAGCCATGTGCTCCCTCTCATCTTATACTTAATTTCTAAGCTTTTGAGAGTCTTTGCCATGTCCATCACAAAGTGTTATGAACTCCTGGTCGCTGGCTAGAATTTTGAGGCAATATGGGTGTAAAGAATAAAAGTCTTTTATCCTTACAGAAAGACACTAATCGTATGGTAATTTTTGCTCCCCTTCAGTTCCAGTACTGCCTCATCCATCACACTCTTAGCTGCCCTCATGTTTAAAACCAAAACCAACAGAAAACCAATCACCAGCAAAACCCTCTCTGATAAACAGAATGACACAACCCTCACCGAGCCACTAGAAAACAAGCCCATAGCTTTTGCTGAGTTTCATCTATACTTAGCATTTGTGCCATGACTAATCCATTCTTTCGCTCTAAATTTGCCATGGCAAAATGACACGCCTGGATCTCTATATTGAACACCAAACATAGCTAAACCCTTCACACACACTATCAGGGAGCTGCTTGATTTCAGCACCAGAAAGGTCATGCCAGAACGGTCAGAATATAGAACAGCCTGGGATAGAAGGAAGTGACATGTTGTTATGCAGAAATCATCCTTTTCACTTGGGTATGAAATTACAGTGTCTATGTGCATCTCTCTCTAAAATAAGACCAAACCATATGGAGAGATTTTAACCTCCCTCCCATAGCAAAATCACATTACGCCTTTATAATTCTCGTCTCCTTTAAGTCTTGCAGTTACTGCACTTACGTGCTCAAACACTCTGCAGTGTTTTTTTCCTATTGCTTAGCTGGTTTTGTCAATCTCATGCACAATTCTTTAAGAATAATTCCAGCTCAAACTCCCTAAACTTGAACTGGCAAACAACTGGAGGAAGATAATGTTTAACCTCTTACACACCCATGATAGAAAGTCACGTACAATGAATAAATGTGGTTATGTGGCCTTCCATCTGTTCTGTTTTTCCAGAAAAATGAGAACCATGATCCTGGACACTTCTGTGGTTGCTTGATTTGACATATGTTCCCAGTTTCTGTGAGAGAAGGCAAAGTACAAATGAAGTTGATTAGATCCTCTCCTTTGCCAAGTCCATTTCTGCTCAGACTATGGAGCAAAGAAGCTCTACTCCTAATACATAGCATAATTCGCAAGCCAGACTTTTGCAATGTGTAAAAGTCTGGACCTTTTTTATGACCTTTCTCTTGATTAAGCTTCTGTGGTGATAACAAGAGAATAAATCACCTCTGGTAATTATGAAGTACGAGCTAAACCTGCCTAGCTCGTACAGCAGTACAGAACAAGAGCACAGCCTAATGTTTCCTCTGCCTTGGAGATACTGTCAGCTCCCACCAGGACTGTGTGTCTTGGCTGCAGCCCCTTGTGGGATGTGTGTTGTGCTCCTCCACGAGGAGCCCATCTTTCCCTGCTGGCTATAACTGCTGCTGGGGGCCGCATGCATTTTATACCTTCCAATAGCTTGGAAAATGTATGGCACTTTCAAAATGTGCTGTCACAGACGGTTCATTGGACAAGTCTCCCACCCTGGCTCACGAGCAGAGGAGAAATTTATGTTTCCTACATTTTTCCTATAGCTGCTCAACAGAGGTTAGGACAGAGCCCCAAGCATGTTCTAAAGCTTCACTAATGTTTTCCATATCTGCAGAAACAGGGCCAAGTCTGAGTCCCTTTGCAGTCCGTGGTGAAACTTTCTTTGAGTTTTGGGACAGATACTTGGCCTACGTTCCTTAGTTTGCGTTATTTTATCCAGTAGTCCCTCGTGTTTGAGGAATAAACCATTAAGACCGGATTTATATATCCACTAAGGAAGAATGGGAAGTAACTCATAATACAAAGAAAAAGAAGTGAAAAAGAAACCAACCCCCAAAACACTTTATCATGGCGCTGACGACCCATGGAGGAGAGAAACGGGGTAGCTGTGCTGTACTCTCGGTCCCGGAGGAGGCGGCGAGGGAAGCTCAGCAGCAGGCTTGGCAGGCTGTGCGCCGCTGCAAGGCAGGGTGGAGCAGCCTGCGCCGGGTCACACGGTGAGCGGGACAAACTTGTAAACTTCTTCGTCCTTCAGAACATACCAAACCAGTGAAAGCATGCATGGCCTTAAGCTCAACTGGCCATGGCAGTGAAATACTTTCTGTGATAGCTTGTTTTGCTTTCTTCTCTTATATTCCCTTTCCTGATGGTAAGTTTCAACTTAATAAAACCCGATTACTTTTATTTAGATTGCATAGTATGCGATTTTATCAATCCCCATTCTCAAGTGGCTAGGAGAACTGATTAGGTCCAGCTTAACTGTCCTGTTCCTGTATGACATCTAAACTGGGGTCATACTTGTGCACCAGAGCAGCAAAGCCAAGAACATGCTGTGGGACGGAGAGCTGGTGACTCAGGAGCTGGGACTCCGAGGCTGCCAGTATCCATCTCCCTATTAGCACACTATGCATCCACTTTCCTGAAAGCTACAAAATGTGGTTGGTTTATATTCTATATAAGACCCTGTCTTCCTTCACATCTTGATTAAAGTACTGCAAATTGGGGGGGGGTGGTTTGGTTTTGGGTTTTTGCTTGCACAGATTATCTTCTCTTTGGAGCTGTATGAGCGCACAGTGCAAATCCCAATCTAAGAGGTGAGCACCAGGAACACAATAGAGGACATCTGTTACTCCTAGGATTGATTTGTTATCTTCATTTGCCCAAGTAGTCAATCCTATCACCCAAATCAATGATGACAGTGCTGCAGAGGAAACTAGGAAGGTAATTTTTAGGGTTTTTAGAATGTGATCAAGCTATCATAAGCCTCAAGATGACTGGTTCCTCCAAAGGCATCATTTTTTGAGCTTAAATAGTGACCTTAGACACTCTGTCCTGGCTCAGGGAGGGAAGTCCACCCAGTGTGTAAGGGCTTCTCCATGCAGGAGGTATCCCCAGCCGCCTGGGAAGGTGTCTCAGGATGCCAGTTTTGTGGCCGCGGACCCATGGAGCGCTGCCTGACATGGAGCTGCAGCCTCTCTAGCTTCACTAAGTTTCTACCACCATTACTGCCAGAGTGTCCGAGTACTTCAGTTAGACATACGTGGGCTGTAAAGTATGTAAGGCTTTTTTTTCTTTCTTTAGATGTGCATGTTGTTTTGTGTTCCTGTTAGAGAAGGCAGATGGAAAGATTTACGCCTTGCACTCGAAGCTAAATGTGTTGACGTTTACTGTAGACCTTAGAGACTTTAGGTGTCTTGACTGTCTCAGACTAAGCTTCAAGGAAGTGCTTGCCCAGACGAGCTTTGCCTCCTCAGAGAAAGTTCTGCTCCACTAGGACAGCAGAGCTGTTGTCAGTGACTGAGAGGTCAGACTGGACTGGGCCTTTCTCTCTGAAGTCCTGTCACAACCCACTCAGAAGAGGAGGGTCTGTGACACAGATTCGCAAACCGCCAACAGTGTGGACTAAGGTGAGACAACTCTCAAGGTCCATACACAAATATTTTATTGGATTCCCACAGTGATTAATATCTGTCTTAAACTAAGTTTTCTGATAATTGGTTAAGTATATAACAAATCATGACAAGTGCTAAGGTATGCCTTGCATTGCTTAACAACTAAGAGAAAAGAGAAATGGCGTGGGGGGTGAGAGAGGGGGAGAGGGAGAGGGAGGGAGAGAGATCACCGGTCCTGGTTCCAGCATTGGTCCAGCCAACAGGGGGGTTCTAGTTCATAAAAGCATGCTCCTGCGGAATTCCACCTTTTCCTTCTTCTTTCTTCGCTTCTTCTCTTCTCTTCTTTCTTCTCTTCTTATTTTTCTTTTCCCTTCCTTTGGCACCTATCTTCCGCCCTTTATATATGCTGTATCAGTGCGACCTGCCCTCCTGTTACGGTGGCAGCTTCATTTCAGGTTCTTCCCCTTCCCTCAGGTGACACATAGCATGACTTGGGTTGAGAGAGGGGTGCTGTAGTCATGTATGTTTGGCATGGTCTCTGTAATCTTCATTAGCACATGCAGGGGTGTCAACTTTAACATGCATTTCACGGATGATTACACAAAGGTCATTCATCAGACACCCTGGCCCCAAAAACAGAGTTAATAAACTTCACAAGTTGCACCAGGGCAGGACTGTCCTGTCCTCCCCCAGCCGCATCCTTTGCTATTCCTCCCACACGGGTCAGGTGTCAGCCTTACCAGTTCCATTAAGCACCAGGCCTGCGTTATTCAGTTCAGGGTACTTGCAAGTGTTTGAGACATTCCTTTGAAGGGCTTGGAGGACCTCTGCCCCCCCACACCGTCTTTGCCAAGTTTTGTCTCTTGCCATTGTTCATGCTTCTCTCAGGCCGCTTCTCTCAGGCCGCTTCTCTCAGTCTTTGTTTCAGGGAGTTACAAGCTGTCTTTTACAAGCCCATACACAGCAAACACCACAAATGAAGTCAATATGCCCAGGATCGACCCTGCATATCCCGTTTAATTGAGATGTTGTTAATGAAGATTCTTTCTCCTCTCTCTGCTGATGTGCTGGATCCCAGCAATGTCATCTCCACTGCGGTTGATGTTTCAGTGAAAGCAGCAGATTTCCTTGCACCAGGTACCTCTGCTATCAGTTGAAAGCAGGCAGGGATATCAATTGTGGAGATTTTCTTATCACTTACAGTTGTGATTTTATTTTGCAATATGTGTCTCTCTAAACAAGCAGGGGGATTTATTTTCGTATGTGAAAAGATTTACTATCTGCAATATTGTATTGAAGTAGTAATATTTTTTGACCACTCCTGGAGTGAGTGTTTCAGTTCATATTTTTAAAGACTGTTAGAAAGCCAGGAATCATGGCAATAAAAAAAAGCTGTTTGTTAATCAGAGCAGAATGTTATTAATAGGAATATATCCTGGATAAGGGAATAATTCGATCACTATACTAACGAAACATACCTGTGCCAAGGGCAGGACCAAGGTATTAGGTTTTTTTATTTCATGTTGGTTGTGAACCTGTGTATAGCAATGTTGAGTCCATACTGCCTGTGCAGATGGACATAAAAATGGGCATGGGGATGGAAATTAATATCACTGTATGTAGCTGTGCTGCAGTCTTGTCAAGACAGGCTGTTTGTATAGTATTAAATAAAATGGGCCACAGCTAATCTTCTGCCCCTTACAGCCTGATGTAACTTGTCTACATGGTTGGCACCTCGACCATCGCAGAATAGGGTGGCCTCCGAGTACCCTTCCTGGGCTTCAGGTTCCCCCCCAGCATTGCCTGGGCACAGTGTGGGGCAGCACGGGTTGGGCTAGGTCAAATCCCAGGTTAGAGCACTGCTGGCACTGGACAGCTATGGGCAGGCTGTGACAACCTGCCGCCGGGGCCCTTGGCCCTCTTTGCTGCGATGATACAGTTATTTTGAACCCCAGAGCAGTGGATATTGATTACTGCATTTGTTTGCTATTTGCCAACAAACAAAGCCACTGAACTTCTGTTCTTCATTTGCATCCTCTTTTGTATAATTGGTGGCAATCTATATGTTCTATCTTGACATTCAACATGTAAATTCGTACGTAACTTAGGTTAATTTATGTACTGGAATTTACTTTCAGCCACAGTTCTAAGATGGGTATTTACAAGAACCTCTTTTCTAAGACAGTCTAAGTGTCCTCCTGCAATGTGTGGAAAGAGAGAGAGAGACAGACGCAGAGAGTCCTCAGGAGTAAGTAAAAATAAGTAAAGTTGTAGTTTTGCTCTAGAATAACAGTCTGAATAAGCTTATCCTTCCCCATGGACATAACAGAGAGCATAGGGAGATTAACCCAGTTAGCTGAGGTTAACCACACATGTCCTGGGATGATAAGCATCCTTCATTGCTGCTTTCTCGAAGATTAGATTCATAGTTAGCATAATTGTTGTTCATCACATTTTGTGTACGTGTTTCACATTATTGTTATTTTGCACTTTACTGGCTCACATTGCCAAAAGGAATTAATAAACCACAGTTCACAGCTCATCATCTCATGTGCTGCTCCAGCTGAACCACTCTCCTCCAACACTGGCCTTAGGAATCTTTAGTGTACTTCTCCCAGTGTAAATAATTGGGGTTACTTACATGAAAAAAATGAAGAAAAGGCTCACAGTCAGACTTTTAGTTTATTGTATATGCTTAGAGCTAAGTACATTGCTGAAGAGAGAGAATATTTGCTTCTTTTCCTTCAGAACTTCTAATTGTAAAATACTTAATTCTATGACCTCTAGGCCAGTTATGCATGTAGCACAATTATTTAGGAAAATAGTAAATCTGAATATTATACATAAAGCAAAAAGATAACAGAGTGATTCTGATAGGAGGAAAAAACATTTCAAAAGGTGTTTCACACACTTTGTACAATATTGTTGTAGTTACGTGTGATTAGCTGCATTAGATCTCCTCTGATGAAAACACAAGTTTTTCTTTAAGAAGAGAGGTGTGCCGTAATACATGGAGGGAGACACAGTTCATTCAGCATGACAGCTCAGCCCATAGGTGAGGGCATTGTTAAAGTCAGCTGTACGAAGCTACATCTCTAAACTGCAACATTAAAATTTCCCATGGTGGTACCATGGAGAAGATAACCAGCTTAACTAGGCCATATCACCGTTGACATTACTGACATAACTGGATGTCAACCACTGAGTGGTTTCTTTAAGTTTCTCTGCATACGCATACGTGGGATTTCTGTGTGTCTTCTTTTATCCAAACACTGCTTGCATTATGAGTCTCATGAAATCTTCTGGATTCCGAAGTACTGCAGTTAATAGGATTAATAAAGGCTGCCACAAAATTGACATTTTTTACTGGCTCAAAACCAGTTTTATAGATTTCCACTTTATTTTTATGTCTGACGCTTTCCACAGTATGATGGATAATGTTACAGTGACAGTAAATAGAGTTGACAGTAGAAAGAGTCCTCATGGAAAACAAGGCTCATTTGCATGGCTCATCTGTTGGATGCCTCTCCAGAATTGGCACCAGGTCGTAATCATCCTCACACTATAACCAAAGGGGCACGTGGACTGTGTGTAGCTGGATCTTACCTTGCAGTTTTAGCCTACACAGAATCATAACAATTGTGCAAAAATGATGCTTATTGCAGTCCTCTGAAGAATTTTTACTACGTTCGGATTTTGTGGGGCTTTTGACTTCAAATTTGTTTTCCAATAGTTATCGACAATGGTTGCAGGTGTTTCATTTGCAGCAGCTGCAAACCAAACGAAGTCAGGTACAGAGAATGCAGAGGTCCTGATATTGGGCAGTAAAACAATAATAAAAACCCAATCTTATGGGAGAGGCTGCTCACCTTAACAGTTTGATTTTATGGGAAGACTTTGCAATAGCCAGCCAGGTCAAAATGTATTGCCTGTATCCAGGTGTTTGGGCATCACAGTAATGAGTGCCAGGGAAACAATGAAAATTAATAATAACTTGCAGTGCAAATAGAGAGGGGGGAAAAAACTTCAAGAACATCTTTTCAGTAATCCCATTCCTTATTGCTTGCTGTAGGGCTGCCTGAACCAGTCTACTAGGAAGGCTGTAGCTGCCAGGACCGTGGAGAACTAAGCCTAAAAATCTGCAGAAGGGAGTAGATTGCAGATATCCTGGTGAAAATGCTTATTTGTTCCGTATAGAATGACGGCTTAACCAAAAGGTCCTGGGAATAAATGAGTATACTTTTTTTTATTGCAGCTGATTTTGGCTCAGCAGACAGGGTGCCAGCGAGATGTTATCCCAAGGCTTGTATTAAAACACAATTGAGGAAAGCTCAATGTATTCATATGTAAAAATGATTAGCCAACAGTCTGATGATTCACCACACTGGGTCTGCTATGTTTTACAAAGTTAAGCTCGTGACCTTTTCAGTGTAGTTATGATGTGATGGAAATGTACAAGACATCTACATTTAACCTTGGATTCAGTCATCTTATAGTGAGCTGGAGGTTTGATGAGTTTTGTGAAAATTGCAGTGCGCGAGGAACATGCACGTGGCTAGAGAGTGCTGTGATCTTCGCGAAAGGCACAGCTTGCCAAAGTGCTTCCTCTCCCAAGCTCTGAGCACAGCTTGTAGGATTCACGTCTTGGTATAAATCTCCAAATGAGCTTGAAATACTGCAAATTTGCTTTTTTCTTTTTGCTTAAATTTGTATTTTTCTTTGACATTACTAGAAACAACCGCATTTACTAGAATTAATGGAAAACAAAGACCAAAGAGGTGTGAATGTAGAAACCCAGGCAATTAACGGTGTAAATATATGCCTTTTCACCGGGGGAATTTCTTTGTGGGTTTCTCTAACCTGCACACCTGCTTAAGTAATTCTTCTTAAAGTTTATCTGGGTTTATTTGTTCTTTTCATTGCCACCTCTACTTATTCCCAAAGAATATTTGGCATTTGAGAAGGACTTCATTTTAATGAAAATTGCTGGGCAAACTTCTAAACTTACATACACTGCTGCACATCTAAATTAGCTCCGTTTATGCTTTGTATATCCTCATATTGCCTAGATCAAAATGTCACCTATTCCTACTCAACTGTGAGCTTGACTTTTTCCTCTATGCAGGTTAATGAAAGTTTTTCCAACGAGTCTAGGGAGATGTTATATTGTTTTGAGCCCATATAAAAAAAACACTTGAAATGACCTTCTAAAGCTGCATTGTTCTGATACTAGAAGTATCCTTTTCCATTAATTATCTCAATTATTTGCAGTTACAGCCACAGAAGGTTCAGCATTTGTGATGTGTCATCAGCAGATACTCATAACTTGCTCCTAACTATTGACTCATCTTGCATTATTTTTCCCTTGGTATTGCTTCTGATATAATATAACTTTCAGTAAGATCTCAGGAAGTACCAGCATATGCATACTCACAAATTTAAGCTAGCCCACTTCCCAGATGTATATTAATTAATTAGCTCTTCAAATTGTATTTTGTTTCTGTTGTTCTTTACCATGATGGCATTTTTAAAGGAGCAGAACAGTTAAATACAAGTAGCAGATATTCACAAGTCATTGACACTTGTTGGACTGGCAGCGGTTTTATCTAAATACAAGGAATATGCAATTATTTAATTGGATTTAGATTAAGTGGGACCGAAAGGAACAGGTTAATACAATCTAGTGATCAAAACTCTCTCTTAGATCATCGTTTATTAGCAATCTCCATAGATTTTTTTTCTGTATTAAGTCTAGCTACTGAGTTGCTAAATCTGTTTTGATACATGTGACTTTAATTTTCCTGCAGCTGAAGTCACGTTCTGATAAACACTTGTCTTTGAAAACGATAGGGGTGATGTATGAGGTAGAGGCCCTGCAGGAGCTGAGAGGAGTTCCCAACAGTACCACAGCTGAAGGGAGTGCTTTCCTCAGGTGAAGTGGTTTGTGTGATGATACTGCAGACTAAACGCTTTTTATTTGTGAGTGGAATTTTGGAGAGCTGGGAGGGGGGGGCAGTGGCTTTCTTTGGGATGGTGCTTTTCAGCCTGTGGTTGGTCACAGGTCATAGCTGCAGCCTATAAAGGTGGGGAGTGAAGGCAGGTGGGGGCCTCCTTCACTGCTGGGGCTTGCTGAGCAGGAGGCAAGAAGGAGCTTTGTTTTCGTATGGGGCAAACATAGGCCTGTCTTTGAGGGTAAGTTTGGTTGGTTATTTTTAGGAATGTTTTCTGGTCTGTTAAGGGCTGAAAACTGCAAAATACTTTGGGTTTGGTTTTGTTGGGGTTTTTTTTCCCCCCTTAATCGGAGTACTTATTCATTTCTCTTGTTGATGGCATGGAGATCTTTTATTTATCTGATGTGAATGCTTGGGGAAGGTTTCCTTTGCCTGACATCTTGTATCTGCATTTGAGAGAAATGAATAACCTATAGAGCAGCAGGACAGACATACATGCATCTGCCCTGCTCTTCCTACCCGCTCTCTTTAATTTCCAACAGTTATATTAGCCTGGAAGCTTTCTGAACCAGGCGTGGCATCTCTGAGGGCTCTGCAATTTGCTACCCAGGGAATGGAGACCCACCTCCTTTGTGCTCTGCCAGGCTTCTCTTTGCTCCTGAACTCTTGCAGTAGAATAAAGAGTAAGCAGTCACTTCCTAGACGCCCATACCAGTAATGACTGTACACATTATTATATTCTGTAGACTGAAGACACCCAGTTTATTTAGCCATTCCTTATGCAGAAGTGATTTTTTATTATCTTCTCAGAACATTTTCTGGTCTTTTTTCTTTTTGAGAACTGAGGGCAAGTATAAAACATAATACCTGCGGCACAGGCAAACTATGGCTTTATTCAGAAGGATCATGATATCCTCTGTCTTGTACTCTGCTCCTCTCCTAATAATTCTTAATAAAACAAGCCGGCTTGTTCGATTACTATTAGTCAGTGAGGTGACAGATTTGTGAAATTACCTACTATAACCCCAAGATCCCATTACTAATTAGCAACAGTCAGAGGATTGGTGTTGGAGCAGTTTTTGTGTGTGTTTGGTGGGGGTTTTCCCCATGTGCATTAGCTCACGTTTTTCTACACTCATCAGTAAAATGTCTGATGAAAGTTGCTCAGTCCCATAAAGAAATGCAACTCTTCACAGGTGGACCTCAGTGCTGCTCTTGTGGATAATTTAGCAGACTTCCAATCTCTTCAGATCCCTCCAATCTTATTTTCTGTGACCTATGTGGGTAGGGAGAAAAGAATATTATTGCACTAGTGGCTGTCAGAAATAAGAAATCTAATTAAGTCTCTCTTTCTAGGTATGTATTCTGTCTTGGGGAGGTAGATGTCAAGATAAAGAACAGTTAAAGTGAAAATAACAGCGGATTTATCTGGTTCAGCAGCATTCCTAAAACAAAAAAAGCCCTTTGTCCTTGTGGCTGCAGATACCATCTCCAAAAGCTGCTGTGCGATGGCAGTGTGGCAGCAGGCAGGCACAGTGTGAGCAGTGGCGAGGGGTGCGGGGGGGACGGGGGTGAGGAGGAATTGCACACTGTGGGCCACAGAAGGGGCGAGTTGCAAAACAGTCACCAGACCTGTAGGGTCTGGCTGAGAACTGCCGCCTGTCTCCGTGCTTTTGAGGTAGGCTTTTGTTGCATTTCTCTAAGGTGGAGGGCCTAGAAAGCTTCTGTGCTGTTGGGTTGTTCTGTTGTTGGTTGGTATTTGTATACAAAACATGGGCAAAGGGCTGGGTATGGGGTGTGAGTTGTTGCAGTTGAGTCAGACTCAGCGTTTTTGTTACAGTTCAAAACCCAGTTTCTTGCACATCAGAGCTCAAGAAACTTCTATCAAAGGTGCCTCTGAAATTCTCTTCCACTGCTTCAAATAGAAGATGGTTCATTAAGACCTTTTTAATTAGTCTGGAAGAAATACCATTTTAAGGCAATGAAATTGAAGTGCTTCACCAGTTTTGGAACAATGTTTTGATTTTTATTTTTTTTTTCATTTTAAGGGGCTGTTTCTGATGAAACTTATTTCATCTGTATGATAAAGAAAACTTGAAAACTAGAGTACAGTGTTTGCTTTCTGGAAGCAAAATACCGTAATCGGTCTGTCACAACTTTGACAGCTTTTTTTATCAGGAAACACTGAAATATTTGTTTCCATTCCAAAATTGGAAGAAGGAGAAAATCAAAATGGCAAAATTGTCTTTGTCTCAGCTCACTTCTATAGGTGGAGATTCCTGGCATAGCCCCTGAGATCCTGCTGAGGCTGTAGTCAGCAACTTGAGGTTTACATGGTACAAAAATATTGTCAAGGTTTTAACGACATTAAATAAATCAGTTCATCACATTCTTGTTCCTTACAAATGATTCAGCCATACAACAGTAAAATGCCAGTGTATTTTTAAAAAAAAGCATCATCTAATCTTAATTTCATGAAGGGGACAAATTGGTTTTAGAAGATCAGGTCACCAAATATCAGATATCAGATTTAAGCTCTGAGATTAGTTATGTTGTAGCTGCTCTTTGGCATTTTGTTCTTCAACTCCTCTGAACCATTTCAAAGAATGAAAACTCTTTCTCTATGGACCACAATTTAATAACAATCTCTCTGGACTTAGGATGTTTGAAATAAGTTCAAAACTAAGCTAACGCAGCAGAGGCAGAGCCCTGAGCTTTGGGACTGATGAATAGCATCCAGCAGGCAGGGATATGCTTGCTGGGGTGCCAGGTAGATAGAGTAACCTTGGGCTGGACCACTGCTCTTAATAGCTTTCTGCCTGCACCACTCTTCTGCTATCATCCTACCACTTTGTCTATCATCACCTGCAGTGTTGGAGTAGACAACCTTTGGTATGCTGTCCTGTCCCCGCTCCCAATTTACTTTAATTAAAAAAAAAAAAAAAAAAAAACCAACAAAAAAAACACAAAAACAAAACCCACAGAACTTTCAGGTTGTTGTAAATAGTTAAGAAAACTATGAAGGCTGAACTGCTGAAGTACATGCACAGGAGACAGCATGGAGATGACCACAGTAAGGGGTCCTTCCATTCTCTGCCGGTGCCTTTAAAAAAAAAAAAAAAGTGGGGGGAAGAGGAATGACTGTAACATGGCTCATCCCCAACAATGGCAGTTAATACAAAAAAAATCTTATTGTGGATGTTTTCCCTTCATTAGGATAGTATAATATTATTGGAACTGTATTGCAAGTTCTACTTTAACTAGAAAAGTGCTTCATGAAAAGACAGTTGAAACACAGGAGTGAGTTTTAATTTTTATGAATCATTCTGTTTAGATGTAGACTCTGTTATATGTTTGAATGTTGCTGTAAACAATTCAGGTTTTGTTCTGAGAAGAATGTTTACCAAATATGTGTATGATAATTCTGATTAGAACAAAAACTGAAACTTGATAAACTTATGATGGAAAGTTATATGATGTGGTTGCCTGTAATAGTAAATGGCAGAACCTGATGCCTCAGGAGGTTCCTTGAAATGTAGTATCCCATGCCCCTAAATTTATCTTGTACTTGACATTGAATTTGTTTTTCAAGTGCTACCTTGTGATTTATTTTAAAGGCCTTCCCAAGTCTGTCAAGCACTTTTTTGTCTGGACATCTAGACAAATTGTTGTCACCTGCAAATACTGATATGGCTGTTTAGCCCTTTTCCAAACAATCTTACTAACTGCAGTTTCTAAAATAGTTCAGCAATTTTTCACTATGAGTTTCTAATTTGGGAGTAAGTGATATACTTCTATTTGCTGTGGTTTTGTCAATCACTTTCTGAACTACAGCAGAATACTCACTCTTCTTACATGATTACTTTGTTTTCCTAATTGGTTCCTCAGGAAATACTTTTTCAATTAAATACATGGGCTTTCAAGTGAACTTACTTACGAAGTGGTCTTCATCATCTATTGTTTAACACTCTTGATGCATTACAATAGGCTAGAGAAAATTTTTCCTTAATAGAAGTACTGCCAGCTTGGCCTCATAGTATTCTCATTTTGGTGATTTTATGCTTTTGTCTTAATTATTGTTCCAGAAACTTTTCTGAGGATTCATAGTTTGTAACTCTGAGAATTCCCATGTTTCCCTTTTTAGAAGGAGAGGGCAATGTTTGCTACCCTGCCATTCTGTGTGTTCTAATGAGCTATTCTGTATTCTTTGTTAGAAACAGCAGCTATGCTTCTAAGAGATCTCCTGGAGGGATGCCATCAGTCAGGTGACATGCTGCTCTTTAATTTATCAGTTTAATTTTCCTACTCTTCTTATTTTGACAGCTCAGCCTGACATAGTGTGCTCTTTATTTCCTGATAAGGGTAGGGCTTGGATAGGTATCTTGGCTGTATTTTCCATGGTGAAGACTGATGTTGAATCTGTGGTGCACTGTAACGCCTTTTCTAATGTCTACAACTTAACTTCTTTCAGCCTGTCCTTCTGTATGGTTTATAGTCAGGTTCTGTATTATTCTGTCAAATTCTGATTTGGCCATAGGTTTCTGAAAAATCTGTTACATCATGGCCCTGTTACACTGCCAGGCAATGTAGTTAAGCAGTTTCTGCTTTGAAGCCGTTGGCCTCGGTATATGGACACTTAGGGGCTTCTTTCCCTATACGGGCAGTATGCCTACTCTTATTTCGTTCCCTTTCCCAACAGCCTGATCCCTTTCCATTTCATCCCCAGTTCCAGAGCTGCCCTCTCTGAGACACAGAGCTACCCTTGCGTTTCTGACGTCTCCTGCAGGTGTCTGCCTGACCCAAGCTCTCCCTGGCTCCTGTCAATGTTTCTCTTGCTTCGGGTCAAAGTGATGTCCCAGAACTTGTAAACACGCTGTGCTGGCAGTCTGGTTGCACTTTGGTTTAAGGTGGAGACCCTTTTTCTGTCTAGGCTTTCCTCATGTACCTCTTTGTCTAACATACTTAAACCCTCTCCTGCACACCGCCCGCCCAGATGCCCACTGGTTCCCTGTGGGATACCTGGTGTAACTTGTCTGGTTCCCGACTCTGGAAGCAAAAACCTGGCTGTGGGCACAGGTTTTTGTCAAATGTCAAAGCATTTGCCCCAGCAGTCTCAACCTAGCTTCCAAGACCTCTGTATCTCACTTTTTCTGGTATATTATGCTATTGTGATGATGTAATTGCTCTGAAACATTTTTAAAATACTTGCTGTCTTTATTTCAGATATGGTTGTATTATTTAATACCAAAGGTTTAAATGAATAACATTATTAATAAGAGTGGCCTCTCCATTTCCAAAAGTCTAAATAGAAAACAATTGTACAAAGAGCAGCTTTTAATGGGAAAGTCAGTTTTATGCCCATAGCCTATGTGAAAACAAGATGGCATCATTTCCTGCAAAACCTATTACCGTATAGGGAGATTGTCACTTATCTCAACACAGGCTGTGCAAAGATCAATGTTTACCCTTCTCTGAATCACATATAAAACAAATGATGTGAAGAGAAGATTCACCATCTATTTAAAAACACTGGTTTCTATTTTGGACATAACATGTAAAATTTCTGTTTAGCAATTTCAGTTAATTGTTAGATTAACATTTTTGGGAACAGATTGCAAACTTCAAAATGGAAAAGATCATTTTAGGGAGGGAACCAAGGCAGCTGTCAGTGAGCAAAATTAACATAAATTTGCATAACAGATGTACAGTAAGGTGTCTATGACAGACAATCGCTGAATATTAATGATACAGACCACGACATCATTTGCGTAAATGCTGTCTGCTGGGTATTGAAGCTGCTGCGCTATTTGCAGAAGACAAAGGAGCGCAGAGCTGAACAGATGCACCAAATACATCGATGCATCTTAATTTATGACATCCTCATGAAAGACCTTGTGGTGCGATTTCAGGTTTTATTACAAATAATTCGGAGATAAAGGAACTAAGTAATTATCTTTTCCACTACAGTCAGTTGTTTCAAAGGGGAGAGAAGCTTACTTGTGACAACCATTGTGATGATTTTTTTGTGGAAAACCTCTTTAAAAAAAAAACCTCCATTACAAAGAGTCAAATATTCATCATTATTAAAAGATTAGCGCATATTAGTATGCTTCATGGGACTTGCCACCTAACGTACCATCACCACCACAACTGGAGTCCTCCAACATACAATGCATTTCAACCACTCTGCAAGGGGTAAAACTGGAGAAAGAGATGATACAGTTAAAAAAAAAAATTACTGATGTAATGATGTTTTAGGTGAATGTTAACTAGAGTTCACCCTCAATCTATTGTGCCCTTAGTCCTTGTAATAAGCTCCAGGTACAACTGGCACCACTCAAAGACTGAGAAGTACCTGCTCCATATAGAATATTCTTACTACAGTATTCCTGCAGCTGGAGAAACTGATGTAAGTTATATGCTGGTGACAGCAAAAAGCAAAATATTTGGGTCCCTGACTATATAATGCAGTAAAGTTAATGAGTGAGGAAGGAATAAATATAAAAATATAACAACCCAAAACTAGACTTCTGAGCTGTGTGTATAGAAAATCATTGAAGGAAGGGGATAGTTCTCTGCTATTAATTTATTTGGGCCTTAATGGATTCCTCTCCAAGCCCATGCTACCATAAGAAAATAAATTGCTGATGTGGTGGATCTGTTGGTAGCACATAGTTTTATGTGTGTAGTATTCAATTTCCTTCTTGTCAGCTAATCAGCAGCAGAGAGACTTTTTATTTCAAGGGATTTCCTTTTCCCATTTGAATAGAGAATATAGCCCAGTAATCATTCTGCAGAGGCACTGTGTGAGCTGTTATTTCCACCTGCTTTTTCCTCAGAATCTCCATCAAAGCCTTAATCCAGTAACCTGATAAAATCCTTTCAAGGTCCTGTAGGGTCCATTGTGAAATTGTTCATCTGAATGGATTGTGAAATAACATGAAAGTTACCGTGTCCCAAAAAGAGCCATATGGTGATTATTTTAATGGACGCTTACTGTATGCCCAGAAGGCAGTTAACATGTTATTTCACATTTTGTGTGAAAGAATGGAATAACTGCAATCTGACACTCTTCTGTCCAATTTTGCACCCGATGTCTTTTACAGAAATGCAGGTTTTTTCTGTGTTTCAGTACACTAACAGCAGGTGATAAGCTGATGCCCAGATACGCTAACAAGAGTTAATGCTGATAATCCCTTCCTTTTTAGCTTTTCTCTTGAATCCCCATTCTAACTTCACTGGGGGAAAGAAATGGAGGGCTGGATGAGAATGGACCATGTCCAAGATGTACAGAACAGGGATGAGAGATGGAGCTGGAGACTTTCTTTGGTATGATGGAGAGCATCCATTGTGCTTTCTTGTCTCAAGCAATAACACGAAGTCTTGCTGACTACGAGTGGTTTGGCATTGTTTAGGTGGTGTGAGGTTTTATACAAATGTAAGCAAGCTGCTGCTCTTCCCTGCAGTAACTTCTGAGCCTTGTTGACTCAGTCAACACTGGCAGAGGAGATGAGCCTTGAAGACAGCTGAGGCAGCACTGAAGAAGCCTCTTCCGCTGCTACAAGAACTAGTTTAGGACTATTCCTCCTAGTCAGCCTTGTTGGACCACAATTTTCTGTTCATTTTGCAAGCAGCCAGCTGGTAGGTTTTCTTGGGGAGCAACATGGCCCATAAGTAGCTTGCAATGAACTGCCTCTTACCTGGGTAGTGAGGGATGGAGATGCTGTAGGGGTATGGGTCACATGACATCACAAGAGGCAGGGGAAAACAAGGTTATTACAATGGCGATGTTGGAAGAACCCTGCAAGGACAGCATTTGGATACATTCCAGCTGTCTGAATGCTTCAAGGTGAAACCCAGGCTCAGCACTCCCCTCTCCATACCAGTTGCAACCATTTGGTCTCAATCACGTTCACGTTTATTTCTTGTGTGGCTGTTCTCTCAGTCCCCTGCATGGTTCAAAAAGAGCAGTGAACATGCCCATGCCTGGGTCATTTAGGGCACTAAAAAGGGAAGACTTGCAACCAGTTTCTCCAGCTGATAGCCTTGACTCAATGAGGGTGCTTACACCTCCTGCAGCTGTCTTAGAAGAAAGTGGCAGTCACTGCTGACTTTAGCCAGGAGTAGAGTCCTACGTCTGCTTTCGGTCCCTTTGAGGAATAAACTACTTCTCTTCCACTGAAGCCTCCAGGCAGCTCTGTTGATCTGCTGGCTTCCCATTGTGGCTGGAGGGGCAGCCTGGCCGCTGACGTTCTGAGCCCTGGAGGGAGGTGGCTCAGAAGTGTGAGCACCCTCATGTGGAGCCACAACTCGGAGGATGCTTTCAGGACTGAAAACTGAGATTTAGGAGACCAGCTTTGCCAGAAGCTGTGTTTAAGGTGCTCAAGGTCTCTTTTGGATCTGGCCCTCTATTCATTAAGTACAAATGAAATTAAATATGACAAATGACGCCGTATTCTTTCAGCAAACAGAGGTTGTTAACAAATAATGCAAGCAATTAAATGCAAGGTTGAAAACTTACCTCCAAAAGGAAATGATCTGTTCTGACTGAATAAAAGAACCATGATCCTGAGTATTGTGGGAGTTTGGAGAGAGCTTGAGCCCATGTTTGAGGAGAGGAAGAAAAGAGTGGATAATGATTTTTTTTTTTTTTTGGTAGTTTCTAATGTTCTTACTTCATGTTTGGGGGTTAGTGAAAAAATTCTCATTCAATCCCAACTGCCACATCAAGGAAACATCCAGGATGCTTTTTTCCTTACAATTTAGTAAGTAATCATGTGAGGACAACAAACCAGTGAGAGGAACCGCTATGCTTCTGGCTAGGAAGTCTGGTTTCTGGTAGCATTTGCAAATGGCTGCATTGTCATGGGGTATAATAGGGCTTCTTTGGTGTCTGCCAAAGGGCTCCCAAAACCTGTACATCCTGTCACTGTCCATTTGCCAGCATAACATGAAAACACTTGGCAAATAAAATATGAGAAGCTTCAGAGCTTAATTTGTTCGCTTTTACACTATTAGAAAACCATTGACTTAATTAGATTTACTTTGAATTTATCCTGATATAACTGAGAGGAAAAAAAATGGTTCTGTGCAAGTAATATATATATTTTTTATTCATTCTGGTTTTCCCTAAAACAATTTGAGAGCCTTAGTAGAAGGAGCCCTAGGTTGATGCACAATATACTGAGCTGAGCAGTAACTAAAATAGACCTTTTTTCCTCTGCTGCAAGTCTCACTAGGTCACTTTTTGAAAACTGCTACAACATATTTCAATAAACAAATATTTTTGTATTCATTTGGATTCATCTTTCAGAATGAGGTCACCTTCGGAGCGGTATCCTGCAGCTCAGGCACTCTCAGCAAGGTGCGCCTGAGGAACGGGCTACAGAATTCGATAGTCTCTGTTTTGGATAAACAAATATCGTATTTGTTCTAAATGTCACGCGAAGATCTCTTTTCACATCTGAACAGATGGAAGCTATAGCATGGTGATTTCTTTTTTTTTTTTCTTTTTTTTTATGTGATACAGCAAGTTCCTCCTTTGTTTGGTTATATTGTAAATAACAATTTATTGTTACCCATGATGAAGTTATAGTTAAGCTTCACTACTTGCGTCCTTTTGTTGTGGGCTCTTGGACTACTTAATGGCCCTTGTTCCACCCAGTATGTAAAAATCTTCTGGACAGAAACCCAGGGATCAGTCTGGCTAAGCATGGGGAGCATGTACTCTAACTGGGAGCAGTGATCCTTTTGCTAAGCATGATCCCCTTGAGGAAGCAAAAGAAAGCTAGATTTCTGAGCGGCAGGAAAGGCACCTTAAAGCTAAACTGTAAACATTATCCAGCGTACTTTTTCAGTGCTTTGGAACCCACTGTCCTGCTCACACCTACAAGCCCAATAAAATAACTGTTGGGAAAGAAAAGCTAAGAGGACAAGTATCACAACAGAGTGAACAAAGGCAGACTGGGATCTAGTTGCTGTGGTTACTCAAACTGGTCATGTAAGGGGTGGTTCTAGCTCTTGGATGAAGCGAGGATGATGTTAGTATATGTGCATCTGGAGAGTGTTACAAGCATAAGAAAATTAGTAATGAGGGGAGAGAGGGAGGCATTGAACAACTTCTACATAAAGGATTCACAGTAAAAAAACCTAAGGAGAAAAGGCATTAGAGAGTATATCAGCATGAGGACAAGAGCAGGAATGTAGAAATGATAGAGCCCAAGAAAGCTCCGCAGAGGACGCAGAGGTGGTGGGGGACAGGGGAAGCATGGGAAGCTAGTACAGAAATTCAAACCAGGAAAAGCATTCAGTGAGACAGAAAAGGAAAATGGTGTCAGAGAAATATGTCTAGCAGATGAATGAAAAGAAAATGGTGAAATAAAGTGAGAGAAGGTGAATAGAGTAGTGAAAGGTGAGAATTACTGGATTGTAAGATAATGTCCAGAGAACTTAAAAAGGGAAGGTTCAAAAGAGAAAAGGCAATAAATTTCAGACAAGCTGTGAGAGTGCAAAGAGGAAGAGCTTTTTGGTGTGAAATTAATTAAATGCTAAAGAAAATACTGGGTCTCTTTTTTTAATATAAGATTAAATCCTAGTGAAGCATGCCAACTCCACAGATTCAGCGGATTAAATTCCAAAACTGAGAAACTTAACTTGAAGTATTTTACCAGAGCACAGTAAGCAAAGTTTGCGGGCAAATGTTAGAGCAGCCCAACAGCTTGATGCAGTGGATTTACAAAAATGAGGATGTGAAATACCAGTAAGATATACTCAGCCAGGAACAAGACTTCTACAAGAATGCTGCTTAAATAATAATGAAAATGGTAAGGAAGTAATAAAACCTTCTGAAGTAGGAAACTTGTATTAGTACCTTCCTTTATTAGAATCCTGAACCTTTCTTCCACCCAAATCAAAGAATAGATAGCAGCATAAAATGTTATCCCAGATTTGAGAAACTGATAAAATAATAAAATGGAATTTATTCAGACCTAATAACAGTGGGCAAAAATCCACTAAACGCCACCTACATCTCTCAAGCCTGAATTGACCCATGTTATTGCTATTAACTAGTGGAATGTTCTAGGGAAGCCCAGCCAGGAATAAGAAATGTAGCCATGAGACTGGGGCATATGTGTCAGAAAAGCAGCTGTGTAAATAGTGAATCTTTTGTTTTGCTGGTATTTCTGAAAGTAAAGAAAAAATAATTTGGGGCTGAATGTAAAGGAAATATTTTTAAGATAAATGAAATTTTTGATAATTTAAGATAAATGAAATCTTTGATGGAATTACTTGCTTCATTTGACCTAAAGCAAAATGCATTGCTTAAATTTTTTGGTTTGGTTTTTTTTCAGCTTTAAAATAAGTGTTAGAAATTCTCTAAATGAAATACTATTTTGAATGAAGAAAATATAAACACCCAATTTTCTTTAAATATCAACACTTTTTTTGGAAGGAGGACTACTTTAACCCTTTTGTGACTCAAACTATTAAGTAAATTCAATGTGACTAGTTGATATACTTTGCTGTTCACTGAATAATTTCTCTAAGAGATATTTTAGCCAAAAACCTTTACCAAGTTTTAGTCAAGCCATAAATCTGTTTTCCACAATAGCAGAAGACGAATTTTCTCATAGAAGCAGATATTAAAACAATTTTAAAAAAAAAAAAAAATTTAGTTTACAGGTATCCAACAGAAGAAAGTCACTAGGTCTAGAAAACCTCAGGTGTTTCTTCACTGACTGTCTTTCGTGGGAAATTGATCCTGCTTTTTTAACCCCAAAATGGCCAAAGGGTCAGCTGGGAGCCTTGCCATGAGGGGCTGGAGGAAGGCTGGGTGAGGGATCCCCCCAGGAAGGGTGAGTGAGGACCCCGTGCTGGAGGAGTAGCTTGTGGGGGCAGGTGGGACACAGGCAAGGCATTTGTTGGTGCTGGGGTCTAGCAGCACCAGGGAGAGGAGGAGTAGGCTATAAAAAGTAAAAAATGAAGTATTTCTTATGGTTAGAAATGTTAGATATTTAAAAAAGACCTCCATCCCTGAAAACACAAAGATTCAAACAACCCAGAGGCAGTTTTCCAGCTAAAAGCAGAAAATCTCTTTCGAATAGCACCTTCTTAGTTCCATTCTCAAAACCTTTTCTCAGAAACACTGTAGGATGCTTTTTCAAGCTGTGTTGGGTTTTCTTATCTGACAATTTTTATGTTCATGTTTTCTCGCCCCTTTTTTCAGAAAAAACCACCCAGGCCAGACCTCTTTGCCCAAAGCATCCAAACTCCTCAGCAAGAACGTGCCTTGATGGGAGCCATTGGGAATACAGGCAGGCACTGGAGTGCAGCGGGATGCTTGGATGACCTGGAATCAGGAGCCCCATGGCTGCTTTTCATCCTGCGCTGCCGCTGCCTGCTCCCTCTGCTGCCGTCGTCTGCCGTTTGCACCCGTGATCCATTGGCCGAGGTGTATGAACTTCAGGAAAGCCACAGGCCATGAGGTTTAGAAACCAAAGGAAAGAGTTGATAAATGATTGAATTGTTGGAAGCTATGAATGTGCCCAGCTGAGTTTGAGAATATACAAACTGTAGGTTTTATTTCTGCCTATAAAGAATTTAAGAAATTTGTGAAATACAGCTTTCCAGCCAAATTTCAGGCATGCCAGGAATTTAGCCATGCTTCTAATTAAGGCCTTGATTGTGGCCTCTTAATGAGGTATTAAAGAGTGTTTTCAATTTTTATTTCATAAATGCTCTTCTTCATGGCTTCCTCTCCTTTTTTTTCTCAGCTTATTCTGTTAATATTTAAGTATTTAACCTTGGATTTTTTTTCTCGCTCTACAATACTAGAAGATCTTTAGGTGACACTTCCTTGAGCTATTCTCCAGTATGCAGGTGGTGCATGTTCAAGGTCATGGTCCTTGTTGAAAGGCGAAGAGTAAAAAATGATCCGAGTCATTTTCTGCCTCTTTTGCTTCTATTGAAACTAAAGCTTATACTGAAGGAGGACCTTCTGCTTCCTTTCATTATAATATGGAGACAGAGTTTATTTGTGTTGGTGTTACTAGGACTAACTTTCAATTTTGAAAATACAACAAAGAGGAATACGGATATTGTGAATCACAGGGAAGATAGTACATGGCTAGTTGATGTCCTCATTAAAACCTATGCATAGAAATTT
This sequence comes from Sagittarius serpentarius, assembly GCA_034782735.1. Lineage (NCBI taxonomy): Eukaryota > Metazoa > Chordata > Aves > Accipitriformes > Sagittariidae > Sagittarius > Sagittarius serpentarius. Next base: position 31,630,005 of record JAVKLA010000053.1, read on the forward strand.
ACTGTGTTCTTAAAGAACTGAAATTGGGAGGAAGGGACTGTCAAAACAATTTTTGTGCATCAATTCATCTTTATATTACACAGACATTTTCAAAAACAGTTCACATTTAAATGAGAAAGCAACATTTTTTTAATATAAATGTTAAAATTAAACATTAGAAAGAAAAAAATCCAAAGCTTCAGAAAATTCACCCCTAGCTGTTTATCTCACCTGTAACCATTAAGCAATACTTTTTGTCATTATGAGAAAGTAATTTTTCACCAATAAGCAATTTTTTTTTGGGGGGGGGGGGAAGATGTGTGCGCAAGTCTAGATGTTTCATTAGTTCAAAACCTGGCTGCTGACTTATGACATCTGGAACTTCATAAGTAATAACTAGTAGAGGATGGGAAATATCCAGGACATTCATGCCATCACTGTGTAAAATATAGAGATGGACTGAATGTTGTTTCTGAAACGTCTTTCTTTCAGATTGTACTACTGTTTATATGCATTTGTATGAACAGGTATTTTATTTAGGTTTTCCAGGACCAAAACAGACTTAGTGTCCAAACCTGCAGCAGAGATTTATTGATCCCTTTACAGGTGTTCACCTGAGGTTTGCAAGACTGAGGTTCCCCTTCAAGCTCCATTTCAATGCACATTTGTTTCTTCAAAAGACAGTAGTTACAAGAAGAGTTTGAGAAATTCTGTGTCAATCCCCACTCTGTCTGACTCAGTGCTAGGATGCGGACTTTCACCAAAACCCAAAACTTTGTAGGGGTAAAAGCTGTGGTTTTCCCCCCCTAATAGGGAGGAAAATCTCACTGGAATACTACCAGGCTTGGAATCATCAATACTTTCATGTTAAACAATTTTTTTTCTGCTTTGTCTTGAAGTCTTTACAGCAACATCTTTGTCATCAGCATTCAAAGGGTGCAGGACTTTCCTTGCTGATTCTAACAAGTGGTCCAATGTTGAGAAACCTGGTGCTCTTCATTAATGATGCACTGTCATGTAGTCAACCTGAGGCTCAATACTGGAGGTGCATTATTTCATTTTTAATCAGAGGCTTTCCTTTGGTTTTTTCTTTGTAGCCAGAGGAAAGTTTCTTTTGTATTTATGTGTTCAAGATCTTGTATTCTAACCAGTCTAATCTCAGGAGATGGTTGGTTGCTTTTTTTTCAGGTGCACTGTAAAAATTATTTCCTCCAGAACAACTGCCCTGTCAGCAGTGTAGTCAGCAATAATACACATACATTTCTTTTTCCCTTCACCCCCAATGTTATATTGCAGTGCATTTTTGGAGCAATCTCCTCCATAAATCTGTTCTCTTCAGTTCTAGAAAAGCAATTTGCAATGTTGTGTTTTCTTCCCAAACTTCACCAGGTACTGTTGCTTTCTTGATGCAAAATAAATAACAGGCTATGATAGAGACATCTATTTCGACAGTACTGATTAACTAGCACAGCCGTGTCCCTTCCTAGAAGCAGCTTCTTTTGAGTAAGCAATCCATTTCAAATGGTCTTTGGTCTTGTTGCTCTGCTGTGTAATCTGTTTTTTGTTTGTGTGTGTGTGTGTATGGGCTCTTTAATCATAGCCAGCTCCACTGGTTCCAAGTGATCCTTGGAAGTGTGCCAGCATAAAAGCAGAGAGAGGACAAGAAAATTAGACCTTCTCTTTTGTCTTTTTTTTTTTTTTTCCCCCCGCAAGGATTTTTGTAAGTATCGGGACCCTGCTCAGAGGGTACAGGCCCGTAACTGTGCCACGTAACTAGGTACTCCATGGTTTTTTTTACATGACTCACTTGTAGCAGTTAGAAGTTGGTTAGAATCAAAAGCCTGCAATAAAATACGTTCTAAGTATACATTATAATACAGCAAGGATTAGTAGTCAGCTGTCATTTTAAGGAAAGCCCAATGAAACAACTGTTTCTATGCGCCAACCCTTTGACTTCTGTTATCCCATCTGCAGTAACTAGCTGAGCTGGCTGTTCCTGCACTGGCAGCTGCCTTCTGCCACTGCTCTTGTTGTGCTTTGCTACAAAACGGGGACAAAATTACTTTACCAATTCCAAAGCACTTTTTTCTAACTATGGATCCATCTGAAAAGAAGGTCTCAGATTTGTTTAATTACCTGCAGCAAGATATACTTGGGCATTGCATGATCTCTGCTGTCTTTTGTCCATGAGTACCCCAGGATGTCCCCCGAGTACCACCACAGCTACTTCAGGTTTCAGAGATGCGGTTATGAACTGGTAGATAGGGCTGATGGCAGGTGCCTGGTCAGAACAAAAAACTCCTTTATAGAGGATTTGTGATAAAATCAAGGCAGAGTATGTTAGTGCCAAACAGTAGATGAGCAGCTCTGGGAAAGAGATAAGTATTTTCTTTACCTACAACGTTAAGGAAGGTGAGTTTGCTCTGGCATGAAGCACCTCAGGGCACGCAACGTGCTTAGGGCTAAAAAAATAGGAGTACTGTGGCATGCACTGCATTTAGCAGAAAGGGCCTCTTCTTCACTGAGAAGCTTCTCTCTTTCTGCTTTGGGGAATCTTTCTAATTATTTGCATAAAAATTCTAGGAAAGCTGCAATGTGCAAGCATGTAACCTTCTGCCATGGATTTATCATTTTTTCCTTAGCTCTGATGGTTGTAGTGTTTTTCCTTTTTACATACTACTATAGCCTATTTTCACTGTCATCCCATTCTGGAGCATGTTCTTCATCTGTTTTTTTTATTCTGCAATTTATGTGCTGCATCTAAAAAGGGTGCTACAACAATTCTGAGGTCTAAGGAGCAATTTCTGCCTCAGCTGCTGGCTTTCCTAGGGCTGCCTGTGGAATAGATCCTTGCAGAATCCTAAGGAGTAGATCTGAGAAGGAGGCCACATGACAGAAGTCAAAAGTTGCATTCTTTTGCCAAGGAGAGAGGCTACTGCTTCCTTGTCCAGATAATGGGGGTGGCATGACTCCATTGTCACTCTTGCGGTCTTGGAAATGGGAGGTCTGTGAAACTGGGAGATGTCACGTAGGAGTAAGAAAGTCTCCATGACCCACCTAGAATAACAGTTTCACACCCCTGAGCCATTTTTATCAGTCTTGCTTTATACTACTTGAATTGATTACTGTGATTTTGTGCGTGTGTCAGTAGTCTTGAAATCAGCTTTCTGTGAGCACTAGTTCCAGCTGAACTTCTCTCAAACTGACTTCCAAGTTCATGGCTTGCTGTGCAGAGGAGGTGCTCAGAGGAGAGCTCTAGTTAGACTTAACTAAGCTCCCTTAGCAACCACGAATAATTTCCCCACTGGCTCTCTGTGTTAAAGAAGGATGCTTGGTTTGAAGATTAATTTTGGCTTCTCCCTTTCCCAAGGTGTTAAAGGTCAGTGCCCTGCTGATTCTGGTTTGACTGAACCTTCAGGCCGTTCCTGAATAGTCTTATAACTACAAAGCAAAGTTTGAGTCCTTGGGAGCAAAGAAAAGTGCTGCAATGCAGAGCAGCAATGTAAGAATACCAAGATGAAAAATGACAGCCCCAGAGTAATTTCATTAGTGGTGTTAATACTCAAAGAGGGCTGAGGGCAGAATTTGTATCAACCTCATGCATCAGAGTAAGATTAAAACAGAGTTATCTCAAGCCACATCCTGTGGTGATAGGGAGGAAGAAGCAGTTCTCCATTACAATATGGACTTGCTAGGGAGGCCAACAGGGCTGTTGTCTCTCATTAGCTCCCATGGGTAGAGTATTTACTTCTAGCCACATGATGGGACAATTATTTCCTCTGTCAGAGGAAAATATCCAGCCTGGATCCAGCCATGTGCCCATATTTTCCTGGATCCCAGGAGAACATCTAGTGCCTGGGACTCTGTAACCCCTTATCCTCACATATGCAAACAGTTGAGAAAATATCTTTGGATGTTCAATGATTCTGAACTTTTAGCTTAGTTCTTGCCTGTTACCGCTGGGTCCAAAAAAAAAAGCAGAAGGAGGGGAGAAAGGAAGCTTAAGAAACTGAAGAAAAGGCCAGCATAGCTGAAGAGCAGCATAGGACTGTGGGTGGGGCAGTAGATGGAAACGGGTCTTTTTTGTGTCTATTGGAGACTATCCTACCCCACCTAGATGACAGAAAGCTGACTGCCTTACCTTTACAGCTGACATCAGTTTAGGTTTGGGGTTTCTTGGAGCAGATCTTTGGGCAATGACTTTCTTCCTGTGGGCTCCAGCTCTTAGCTGGAACATCTAAATGCCACTGTACTACAAATAAATAGATAATCATAACCAGTGCTAACACTTAGAGTTGATAACAGTGTGCATGGCCTTCATTCTGAGAAAACGTTTTTTCCTGTGAGGATGTCTCTAACCAATATGAATGTTCCTTCTCCTAGTTTATTCCAAATTGCTCCCATGAACTGCTGACACTTGAATTATCCATAGGGACCTGACTGACTGTCATGCAGGTTGTGCCACGGGGAATAAAGTTTGTGCATTGGAATGCAATGGGTTCAAACAGGGGGAGTCTGCAACTGCTCTCAGGCTGGAGCTTTCTGTGCCTCTCCCTTTTCAGAAGCAATTGAAGTTCTCCTTTGAGAGCAGGCAGAAAAGCAAGTGCTTTACTTACATCAAGCATGAGCTTCTAAAAGACATACACAGTACGGCACAGCTTCTGTGGCTGTGCGTGGCTTGCAGCAGAAATGTGGAATTGAGGAGGGAAGATCCTAGGTGCAGGTGATTGATACATTTGCAAGGGTGAACGAGCTGCTTTCTCCTTCATGAGTGATGACATTAAACAACTCCTTATCTACACCACATTTCCTTATTAAGCATCACACAAATAGAGAAAGGCATAGACTAACAGATACTAAACTTTACTTGGGAAGGCTCCATAGCATTGATGAAATTAAAGCAGAGACCTTCCTGTAAAACCCATTCCCTACATTTCCATCTTGAGTAAATTTAAAGGTTGATGCAAAGTGCAGGGAAGTCAATGGAAAACTGCTTGTTGACTTAAAAAGACATTGGGTTAGGCCCATGAGAATTAAAGGGCTTTCTACATTGGCTAAACCTTGAAGATTAATTCATGAGAGCAAAGTTCAGTCAAAGTTAAGTGCTTTTGAAACACCCGAAGTTTTCTATTTCAATAAAACTGTAAAGTGGTATCCCCCTACTTCAGAACAGTTGCCTTGTGAAACAAGGCCAAGCCATTTCATTAACTTTGGATCATCAATTTAACAAAAACAACTTTTTTTTTTTTATGCGAGGGTGCATGTGCCGCAAGCCTAAGGAAATTAATTCATTTCTTTCTTTTTCTTTAGGGCAACTTCTGACAATTAGGAAGCAATTAGATGTCAAGATAATTAAAGTAGCCGTTTTTTCTTTATATAAAACAAACCTGATGTTCTGAAGTGGTTCCAGTACATTCAAAGCACTGAAATTGGGTCTGAAAGAAAGGACTCGCATCTGCCTCTCAAGGTCTTCTCTCCCTGTAAACTCATGAATAATCATTGTCACCAGCTTATCACTGTCAGATTAGGGGCTTAGTATTACATTTTATTTAAACCTGATCCAGATGGCTGCCAAGAGATTTTCAGGCAAATGAACTGTGAGGCAGACTATCATCAAGAAACATTTTATTGTTCATGCATACAAGTGCGTTCCAGGTCTCCAAAGTGCTTTACCATACAGTTGACAAACTTTTTTTTTTTTTACTTTGGCACCTATCAACTTAATCTTCATCAGCAGTTTGTCAATATCATTTTTCTGAAGGCAGAGGAATGCCGTCTATGACCCATCCTTCATCAGATATTTAATTTACTTGAATTTACCAGGTCATTTAATTAACAAGTTAAATAATAGAAGCAGGAGTCATGAAGTTATGTGTGTCTTTCTAGACATGCAGTGACTTTGCATAATTTGCCATTGTTCAAAAAATACAAGCATACCTGGAAAAGACATCTGTTTTCTTTCTATTAGTTTTTGTGTTTCCCATTACTCAATGGGTATGCTCACCTATAATACATCTCCAGTAAAAGCTTTTCCCATTATAAAAATATGGAGAGATTCCTTTCGTAGTTATTGACATAAAATCATTTTACATCTCTGTTTGCAAGTCTTTGATGGAGGGCAGTAGAGCCTCCATCACTCCATCCATAACTGCCATTTGAATAGGGTATCACACTATATCTAAATGGGCTCCCACCTGGTTTCTGAAATATATGCTGTATTTAACTTTTTTTTAAACAACACTGTGTGTGTGAATGTACCTGATTTGCCCCTGTATAAATGAAATTAATAGTTCACTTTCATTTATGTCATATTTTAATTTTATGTCATATTTTAATATTAAATAATATTGCCAGTTCCAAGTACACCTCAGAAAGAGGTTTTGTCTGCAGAGAAGTAGTTTTTCCAAGCCTATTTTTTTAATAAAATAATTTCATTGGGTGAAAAAAATCACTTGGAGAAAAAAAAATTGTTTGATTCTCTCGTATTTTAAAAAAAAATCTCTTATTAAAAAAATCAGTTCCATTTATTCATTCTTGTTGTATGTTTAGATTTTTTTTTTAATCTTTAAAAGGGCTGTATTATTTTATTGCATTGGGAGTAGGTGACATCTTAATTGAGAAGAAAAGACCTTTCTATCAATGCTAGCTAATTAATGTAAAACTTTTCCAAATTAAAATATTTCGTGTTACATCTTCTTATCCCACATCAATAATAGTACTATTCCATTCTAAGATTACTATGCTAAAAAATAATGTAAAAAGAGGCTTCTCATAAAACAAAATTCTGAAGAATAAATGAAAATTCTGCAGTGAAACTGTTAAACTGTTTTTTTCCCAGAGTTCCTTTTGTAAGGAATTTTGAAGATACTGATTTAATTTTGCATTTAAGTTGGAACAAGTTTCCCGTGAAAGCATCTGTGCTTGATATTTGACTGTGGTAAAGGCCAGCATGAATCCCTTGTGATATCTGTGACCTTCAGACTTGAAATTATCTTGTACTTAGCTTATTATTTTCTCGTGAAACATAGGTTGAAATTTTTTAAGCAATGGAGGGGACATAGACACATTAACATTAATGGTGGATATGTACCTCAATCCTCTAGACAGTTTTGAAAATCTCAGCTGCAGATTTCAGATGTGTTATCTTATGATGAACTACTATAGTAGCATTGCATTTATACAGATAATGGAGCCATTATCTAATCATCGTTGTTCCATGTTTCACACTCCACTTGAACTCATGTATTAGTGATATTCTGCATGATAAGTACATTTTTTAGATATATTTGAGATAGCACGTAAAGGCTGTGGCACATTATGATGGCTACAGAAATCCCAAGACAGTGTGAGAGTATGAAATCCATGGTGGTATCCAGCCTCAAGTCATAATTTCAGCTCTTGGTGTCAAACCGAGGCACAGTCTGTGGGAGTGGGAGAAGGCACCTCCTGGACTATGAAAGCAAAATGAGAAATAGCATGGCAAGACCCTGGAAGAGCAGCACAGCAGGTGTCCACACTCTCACCCAACAGTGAGAACTGCAGCGTTCATCAATACGCTCTGCCCCCTGTTAATTAACTCGGGAAGTTCCTAGGGTGGTGAAGGCACTACAGAGTTACTATGGAGCAACAGTGTCCCTTGCCTCCTTGTATGAAATCGAGAGTTGAAAGGACTGCAAGAGATTGACATTTTCAGGTGTTAGTAGAAGTCTTAGACTGTATGGTTTTGCCCCAGGGGAGAACCTCTGAGAGCGATTTCAAGGGGATGTGCCCAGCAACTTCTAAAAGTCAAACCCCTATGTCAGCTCTTAAATCGACTCACCTTCCTATGAGAGAAGGGGGCAGGGATGGGGAACTTGTCCCTTTTTCTTATTTTATTATGGTCTAAACTGTGAGAGCAACTCGTGTGTGTGCAAACCAGCCATGTGCATGCACTAGATAAAAAAGGGACTATACAATTATCTTTGCAGACCTGGTCGTCTCTCAAAACCAAGATTAAGAGTCACATTATTGCACCCAGAATGGAGACTATGCTGCATTCAGAAACTATGGGCTTCTCATTCTTACGTCACTTGCTGTGTTATGCTGTGTTAAGTTTTGTCCTGTTATCAATAAAAGGACAGAGTAGATCAATTATCAAAGCGTATAATGTAAATTAAACTAGATTTTCACTTGTTTGTAGCTTTCTAAGGATGGTTATGATTTGTGTCACTTAGTAGTGTCTATTATTGATATCTCTGTGGAAAAAAATGTCATTCATGATGTCACTACAAAAAAACTGCAGAGTCAATTTGAAGTGAAAGGAAAGCGTGGCAATTGCAGATACAGCAATAGAAAACAACTCTGCCGTGAGTAATTTCAGCCACTCCCTTCCATTCAAACTGCAAATAGTACAATGGTGTCTCTTCCTCATCAATCAAGGCATAAAATTTCTGCACTAGCACTGCCTTTCATGCACTAGTTTAGTATTTTTGTCCCTGTCTTTGAGATTTAGAATGACCCTGTCCTTGCCTTCATTTCCAGCCTGGCCTCAAATCTTGTGCCCCTCATGATGGTGGCGTTCCACCAATAAGAACATCCTAAATGTCTCCTCCTCCTCATCCTTCTGCCTTCCTTTTACCTCTGTAAGGGATCATTTTCTTTTCCCGCTCTTCTAGATTCAAGTCCTGTCTAGCAATAATTTTTTTTGCTGCCAGAATGAGACTAATACCTTAAAAATCTTATAGATGCCCCTTGCTATCCCAGTGAATCTCACTGTACCCATTTGAGCCCACAGACTCACCAGGGTAGGTTTTGTGCGAGACAAATTTCAGTATAACCGTGGGTGCTTGGCAAGCAATTAGAAACTATGGTTGCAAATTCATTGTCAAAGCTGGTTCGTGGTTTCCAAAACTGGGGGAATACTTGAGAGGCAGGAAGTAGCTGCTGACAGCATTGCTCATTTCTGTACATAAGTGATTTAAATGACACTTCATTTCTGCTGGGCTGCACAGACACAGGTTGCTGCCCGTCCTCATAAGCAGAGCACTGACGGGGCTTGACATTTCCCTTCATCTGCTACAAGCTATGATGCTCAGTCATCCACCGCTGGCGTTGTCTGTGAAACTTCTTTTACAGATCTCTCTGGATATACACTGCATTGGGAGGGGCAGACTTTCTTCCTGCTGTGGGTTGCAAGGAGACAGCATCAAAGATCTCAGAGCTGAAGTACCCTTCATTCAGAAATAGCTGTACCTTTCAAGCTCAGCACCTCTCAGGACTTGAAATATGCTCCTTGAATGTCAGGAGAGAAATGCTGTGCTGGCAACACATGCCCCAGCATCAGTATTTGAAGGTGTTAGCTTTCTTTTCACCACCTCAGCTTTTCATGCCTGCATTCATACTCTCATTTACGTGATGGGGAATCACTGCTAAGCACACTTAGTGAAAACCTGGGCAGTACTTTTTCCTTGTGATTAGTTTGAATATCAAACAGCTGTCACAATGATATGTTGATGTTAGTAAAAGTAATACCTGACATTTACACAGCAACCTACATCCTCAAATATTTTCTTAGAATTATATAACAGGGAGGAATAGGCATCTCTTACGAATCTCAGACTATGAAAGGAAACCCTGCTATGCTGAGACCCACAGACCCAGCAGAGTGGAGCTCACCTTAGCTCCACCCTGCAGGATGGACACAATTCCTGGTAGGAGTGCACAACCTCTTCTGTCAGAATCCATGGCTGGTCCTCCTCTCATTCCTCTGGGTAGCGTTCAAAATGGGGAAATCCCAAATGGCTTTTTGACAAAGCCTACACTGTTTTATTATAAAGAAAATTTACTCTGGAAGAAAAGGCCATCAGGGATTCCTAAGCACAAACGTATCGATACAGCCTCTGACCAAACAAGTCCTTAAATCTCTGGCAGTCAAGCATTATAACTGTATCATATTGCTAACATCTTTTTCCTAGGCATCTGCTCTTGGCCACTGCTGGAGAGGGAAACAGGGATAAATGTTTAATCATCTGATCTAGTACAACAGTCCTTAGGTTCTTATGTATTATTTAAATATGTAAGACCCAGAATTTGAACAGTCGAGTCTTCCACCAGGTCACCGGGAAGCCTCTGCATGCATGAGAAGATAGAGTCCAGCTTCTCTGCAGTCAGCGTTGATCCATTTGACCCAATTTAAACGTATTCTCCCCCAAAATTCCAGATGTCTGTTTATAGTGGAGTCATAAAATCATAGACAGGTAACAGATTGCTCATTTGACTTCGTGAAAGCTGTGATGTGTAGCAGCTATCTAACTAGTCTTTATTCTCTCTCTCTCTCCTCTGATCTTTCTTGGAAAAAGTTAGTTTGACACAACCAAAGAGTGGTACATTATCTACAGAAATTTGGATAGGATTCAACTCAACTAAAGTTATCTATTTAAGGTTAGGTGTCCAGTCTCAAGTCCTCATTTAGGCCCTCTCTGTGCTCAGGAAGGATAGACAGGCTCCTCCTCTCTAAGGCCCTCCATCCATCTTCTCCACTGACTCATGAAGGAACCCAGAGAGTAACTCAGACTAGATGCTTTATTTTTGACAGCTAATAATAGGATATATGAATTTCTTCCACTCTATTGCTCATTCAGTTTGTTTATTTTGTGTTACAGGAAGACTTTGCACCATTTTTGTGTGTGTGTCGGTCTCAAGTGGGTTGAGAAATCCAATATGTTGGATTATCCAATAGTGGCATCAAGCACAAAATCCCAGTCATGGCATCACGGAAGCTTTCTGTTCAAACCTACCATGAGAAGTCACAGAGCACTCTGGGTGGTTTTAACCAATTGCTTGGCAAATAGTTAGAGGATGATCAATTAGTTCATTTTACCAGCTTACCAAAACCAGTGGAGAAGGGATGGCTCCTGGGCTGCTGATTCTAGCCTGTCTTTTCCCTGCGAAAATATATTGTTTTCCGTGAGAAAGAAGGAAGGCGGGGTATGCGAGCCCAGACTCTCCCTTTTGCTCATTGGGTGGAGATGTCTTGCGAATCTCAACATTTCACCTTTTCCACCAATATCATCATCCCAGTCAGGAAAAGTGATAGTTACTTATCCTCCTGCACAGTTCAGTTTGCACTGCTTGCCTGTGTCCAGCAAGCACCGGCTGTAGTTTTCATCCTGCACGACTGTCAGGCGTGCAGTCGCTGATTACCAGATAGCGCACTGTTTGGTATGCTGGTGCGCAAATAGAAACAGCAGCTCCTCAGGTGCTCTGTCTCTCTGTTTATTCCCAAACATGAGACAGCCGACTGGGGGTAAAGGACCTGTCGGTTGAAACAGAGGAATTCAATTTGTAACAAAAGAATGTCTTCAGGCGGTTGTTTAGACATATCACTAAGATGCCGCAGATTCACTTTATCCTCTGCTGCAAACGGCAGAGGAAATTAGCTAGCTGCAGCCTCATTGGTGAGTTTATTGCCTAATGCCCGGCGAGTGAATATCAAAGATGCTGGTGTTGCCAAGCAACCGGCTGAGGATGACAGCGGTCAGAGCACACGCGAGGACGCTGTCAGAGGAGGACCGTACAGCGAAGGTCGGCTCGATTTACCGTTGTGCGCCACGGCGCATAATCAGCAGGATGGCTCCTTCTGTCCTGGAGATGCAAGTAGCTCCTTTCTGGTCGTGAGAGGTCTCCGAGAGCCAATGGAGGGAGTTGGAGTAGCAATCCTCTGACTAGCACAATGGACTTAAAAAGGAAATCTCCTTGCAGTCAGCTTCAAACTGTCATAAATGCAGGACCGAGCTTGGTGGTTTTGCAAGTGCTAGTGGCTGTACGAGCAGATTAAGCATGCCTAGCACCGACCTCTGCCTTTGAGCCCAGCTGGCAGGAGATGCCATAGGTCCTTACACGTACCTCCCTTGCCCTCTAGAACTGGGTATTTGCGAGGAGGCAAAAGGTTAACTGGGAATGGCTCCTGAACCACAGTGTCTCATTAATCTTGGCTGGGGATCCTTTGGGAGACTGCTGGTCGGCCCTGGCCAGGCGCACAGCCAGATCTGTTCCATTGGTACGCACGACTGATGTCCAGTGCCCAGGAACGCTCCCTGACACTAATTCATTAGTACAGAAGTAATCTATGATACTGCTTCCTCTATATTTCTAGTCCAGTTTTTCATCTGTAGAGTGGTGGAGCCCCAAGTCCCTTTGTGTCCTTCTCAGATGACTGTTAGATCCCACCAGCCTTCCCCTTGGCTGAGCGGTGCCACTGTCTTCGGAGCCGCTTTGCTTGATAACTGGTCGAACGCAGCAAGAGCGTAGTACCCCAGCAGAGAGCTTGCAAAGCCGTGGGGAGTCCTTGTGCACCCCTATTCTGGACATGAGGCTCTTGCACTCGCCATCCGTTCTCTGGCAATAATGAATCACATGACCTTGGGAACATCATTTAATATCCGCGCTTCGCCTCCTCATCCCAAATGGATGTCTCATCGGCATGCTTGCAGTATTCATTATTTAACAGATAGTACCGCAATTTAATCTTTGTATTATGGTAGCATCTGGAGGTCTCAGCTGAGAGGCAAGATACAAATACAATGTGAAAGACAATTTCTTCTCAAAGGCCTGACATCGTGAGCAGAAAAGCAGTGTTCCAGGGTGATTTGCCCCAGATCCCACAGGGGACTAGTATCAAAGCAGTATCTCCCACCTAATTTTTTGACTGCTGAAATAACACAGACAATGCAACCTTTACATATATAAATAATAGTATATACCAAAGAGCAGTGTTTATTTATTAAAGAATATTTATGATAGCTCTGAGAAGATCAGCAAGGTTAGAGAAGAGTTGACCAGAGGACAGATATAGGTAAAAACATCACTTATAGCAGATACATTTATAAGGCAACAGTGAATACCCTCTAAACATGGGTTTTTTTAAAGGCCTACCTCATAAAAACCTGAGTTGAGGTGAAACTGAAGATACAGTTTTCATAGTGGTTATATATACTAATGCTTCTGAATGACGTAGGTTGATATTATTTAGTTAAAACATTTTTCACTGAAAAGTGAACATATGATGAAACTAAACTGGTTTGTAAATTCAGGCCTGTTTTGCCAAAAGGTGCATACCAGAAAATGCATTAGAAAACAATCAACATATTTGGCCAGGTCAGTTTGTAAATCAAACTTCTCAATTTTCCTTTCAGAACCGTTTTTAAGAATGGTTTAAAAAGCTCAAAATGGTCACGGATTTTTTTTTTAAGTTGACTGAAATGTGGAGCTAAAGGAAAAAAAACAATTTTTTTTCAGATTTTTGCTTTCCTGAAAATAATTTGATGCTGACCCACAACGTACTGCATTTTGAACTATTTGTATTTTATAGGATATTTTTTGCAGAATTACATTTCACATTTTCAGGCAGACTGTTTGAGTCTCACATTCAATGAATGTTAATGGTTGTCTGAGTACTTTACTGTCTTGGTTCATAAAGATATCTCTAGCAAGAAGAGAATGTAAGCATGTGTTTCGAGTAAGGTGCACGTTTTTGAAAGCTTTCCTGAGCTGGTCCGAGTCCAAACAAGGTATTGTCTTTTTGCATTATATTTTATATCTCTGATTAAAATTCTAATTCACATAGTCACAGAAAATTGCATTTCTCCCCTTTTGTTTTGCCAAACTATATCATGTCTTGTTCCCTGTGCTCACGACTGTGGCATCTTCCAAGCGAAACCCTGGTGTTTTGTTGGATCCCAAGGAGAATGCTGAGGTTGCCCAGAGCCATCTGAGGTCAAAATGGAAACTTTAGGTAATCAAGGACATTTGGATCCATCTCCAAGGTTTGGACAGCACTGAAGGTGCTCTTTGACTGATGAAGCTACTCTGTATGGTACCAATGAATCTGTTAATAAAATTGCAAAATGTAGCCTGAGAGCAAACCCTTTTATTCCTTTGGATAACAAGTCCTTCGAAGTTTATAACCTGGCAGCACCTCATCTGGCACGCAGCATGTTTGGCAGGAGCCTGGCTATGCCCATTAGACATAAAAAAAACCCCTACCAATGTCACTGTCCTGGCATGAAATAAGATGGTCAAAAAAGTAAGAATTTGCAACTTTGCT
>JAVKLA010000053.1:31644166-31672799 GCA_034782735.1 Sagittarius serpentarius
TAAAAAAAACCCCTACCAATGTCACTGTCCTGGCATGAAATAAGATGGTCAAAAAAGTAAGAATTTGCAACTTTGCTGTATCCCAAATAAGGCAACAAATAATAAACTAATAAAGAAAGCCATGTCTAACAAAGTCTACCAACTGCATATAGAATTAAATAGCTATACACGCATTTTGCAATCAGATCTCAGTCCAAGACCCACCCCCTCCAGCAAATGTGTTTAACTTCGAGTTGTTCAGTTGCCTTTCAGGGAACTACTCACACTTAGACAAAACATTTCTTTGGGCAAGTGTTTGGCAGACAGACGAAGGAACAAAGTGCATAAGCACCATCTTTCTGAAAGCTGGAGAGAAGGCTACCAGCAAAAGCAACAGGCTCCAGTTTTCCTTTGCATCTCCTGTTAACAAACTGTCCTTTCATCCATTTGTCTCCCCTGGTTGATGGGTTTTGGTCTGGATACAAGATTCCCTACATTAAGAGAAACATGGAGGAAAAGCAAGAAAAGGATTAATCCTCAGACTTCTTTTGCAGAGATCCTCAGTGCAAGAAACTGGCCAGGGACTCTCAGCATGAAGTTGTTGTAATTTGATTAATCTGCATCCACTACATCATTTAGGATTGTCTGTCCTTACTGTGGTGTTCCATTGCAGTCAATGGCCATGAGCACCGTCTGGGAATTAAAGATCTCTCCTGAAAATTTCCCTGAACTGTGACACAACTTGCTTACTTGACCTTTAATTTAGATTTGTTCTGTGTTGTCAGTCAAGGTCTCTGTGTGCATTCACGGCCAGGGGACAGAGATCAGACTGAGAGTGAAATGGTGCACGTAGGCGATAGCTTCTGGTTTTCCAGCATCAGCCTCCCAGGCTCCCATTTACCTTCCTATTGCGCACAGTGTTGTCTTTATAAGGCTCCCACCAGCAGCAGTCGTTTTGCTGAGGTTCACATTATGCAATGCTGAACAAAGACATTTCCATTGGTGAGTAAAACAGACCTGTGTCAGGACTTCTTGGCTTTGAGTGATTGCAGAGCAACAGCAGAATGGAGCCTTTCCCCTTCTAGTGGCTGAGCTCCTTGATCACCTTTCTTGACTCCTCCACTTGGTCCCTTCAATGTAGTTTGTGAAATAATATTTCAGAACATGGCTGTTCTTTCTTGTTTACTTGCTGTAAAGCTACGCAGTAAGGCTGGGTTAAAAAAGAAAGCAGCTGTGATCCTGCATTATTTAACGCTGTAAAGTGTTTTCAGATACAGTTTATATCAATGGCCTTGCGTACGTGAGGAAATTTTAAGAAAAAGATCCCCCCCTACAATATCACCATTTCAGCTGTGCTAGAATACAGAGTAGAGGCTTTAAGGGTGGCTGAAAATTAGCCATCAAAACTGTTTTCAATTAGGGTATTTCAGCATTTTCTGATTTTTATGGAGGAAGAGGTTTCAGAAAGTCAAATGTCTCCTTTTCTGAATACTTGCACTTCAAATACCATAGAATCATAGACTCATAGAGTGGTTTGGGTTGGAAGAGACCTTAAAGATCATATAGTTCCAACCCCTGAATATGGTCTAGAGGGCTTGGAAAATTGTACATACGTCTGCATTTTCCATTATCTACCTTGTCTATGATAATTCTCTGTTGCCAAGAACTCCTATGATGAACCACTTCTTTGAAAAAGAAATCATGATAAACCATAGAGGAAGATGGAACTCAATGGCAAAATGTGATGTGAAGTCATAAAAATTACAGTCTCATGAGGAAAATGGCAGTATTTCCTTATGAAGGTGTCCGGCTTATCTGAGAACATATTTGGGAGTTTTAGATCATTTTAAAGAGGGCATTTAAATATCTCATAATCATCACAGCATTTAGTTTTTGAATAGGAAAAAAAAAATTAATGAATGTGGATTCATATAGTTCACTTCTGTATTAAAAGTGGAAAGATGATCAAATCATCAAGCTTCTACTGACACAGCTGAACCAATGTTGGTCCAACAGCTGGGAATTTTTTCCTGAAATTCCCTTGTGTGGAAAGGCTGCAGATATGCTAACACTAATGTCTCAGAATTTAACACTCTCAGGCTTTAGGGAAATGCAATTCAAACATAAAATTAGATCTGTATGGTGGTTCAAAACTTAGATGTCTGTTTTTCAGTCCAAATTAATATCCAATTTAAAACCATTCTAGAGGAGATAAATTTAAATATAATGAGTAAAGTGCATTGCATTATGGGTAAGATAACTTTAAAAGCCACACAAATGAAAAAAAAAAGGAAAGATGTACCAAGAAATTAAATGTTCTCCTAAGCATCTTCCATGTCCACAAATTACCTCAGTTATTCATATTTCAATTCATTGAAGATTTTTGTACCAAATGCTTTCAAGGTTATAACTAGCTTTCTCTGTTTATTAAGTTTTGCTCAGCCATCCGAATCCTGATAAACCATCCAATCTATATTACAGTTACTTCACATCTGGCTTTGCTGAAGTTTGAGCAGCAATAGTAAATGCTTGTTCCTTGTAAATAATTAATCTGTCTGTCTGTCTCTTTTCTACCTATTGTACCATTTTGTGTTTCTGAATATTCAGGAGCATGAACTTCTACTAGGAGTTTGAGAACAAGTATAGCTTTAAAAGATTTTTGACAAATGCTCTGCAAAGATCACTCAACAGAAAATTTTTAGAAGAATAAATGAGAGAATGTTTATTTATTGCTACAAAAAATACTGTGATGCGGAAAAGTGACTTGTCTTAAATTTAAGATTAACTTTATCCCCTTAGCTTGAGCCTTTAATCTGTAGAAAAGCCTGGGGATTTATGAGTGTTAACAGACCTGAATTTTTTATTCCTCCTTCTTTCCTTTTACTTGCTCATTTTCCATCTGTGTGTCCCCTAAGAACCTGAAAGCAATGATTGAAAGGAAAGATATGGTGATTTATTTGATACGTCTCTATTCTGCTACACAGGCAGCAATACAGTTAAAACCAAGGTGATTGCTAACAGTTTAACTGAACATAAAGTTTTGAAATTCAGTGGCACTGAGTTTGCAGCTGATAGCAATCTGGAAATGCACAGATTTTTAAATGAGCACTGTTAATCTCATAGAACTGTGTCAGTCTATGCCCTAAGAGGTGATCCACATCCTTTGGTGTTCAAAATTCCTAAGGAATTTTTCCTGTTGCCAGTAAGATTGCATTGTTCTAATAATGTGCCAGTGAGATCATTTTTCTAAATGTGAAGATTTTAAAGTATATGCTGAAATATTTTTTTGGTTTTGTTTTTACATTTTACATTACAGCATTTACAATTTCTTTAACATGCTGAATATTCTTTACTGAAAAATAAACTATTGGTTTGTGGTTCACGCATTTTTCTGGTATGTGAATTTCAATTTTAATTTTCTAGTGGAGAAAGGAACTGAAGCAAGGTCTTCATGAGACTTTCACTACTGGGCTGTTGTGAAAAGGTCTATTATGTAAAGAATCCTCCTCTAATACCTGCATTTAAAGACTTTTGAGATTATTTCAAAGTGATTTTTTTCTGAGAGAGGACACCAAGTTCTGCATCCTAATTTAACTGAGGAGTTTAAGCTTCAAAGAAAAGGTGAGGTTTTAGATACTTCTATGCTTAGTGTTTCCTATTAAAACAACAGCTTCCAATCCAGTAACTTTTTTCTCTTTTTTTTTTTTTGATCATTCTTCTCAAGCAGTGTGCTCATATAGCGACTTTATGCCCTAACACCTGGATTCCAAACTGAATGTTATGCCTAGGGTTTATGTTTTGTAATATCTGACCTGTTAGCACCCACATTCCTTTATGAACCAGGTCCAAAAGAGGTCATATGGCTGCTTGTCCTTGCAATTTCACTGGAACAAACTAGAAAGTGTTCCGCTAAATTCAACGGAGTTACAGTGGTAGGACAGTGTCATTGATAGTGTTGGATCAGGTTTTTCAAAATAACTGCAATTAGCACCTGCTTGATCTAGGAAAAGCAATTTAATAACTAATGAATATTTGAGAGACTTGCTGCAGGAATGTAAATGCACTGGAAATAGATTCATTCAAAAACAAATGGGAAAATATAAATTAGGGGAGGAAAAGAATAAAAAATTCATCAACATAAAGACAGTAATGAAGAAGTGCATTTTAAATTCAAGAACAGTATTTTTTTTTGAAATGTATTTTCTGGGAAGTTCCAAAAAAAGCCTTTCCTCTTATGTCTTGGATTATCTGCTTATTTGGATCATCCTGAACAATTGCAGGCTTCCTGTACTCAAAACTCACTTACTGAAGCACCTGCAAGCTTCAGTTTGCATTCTTTTATGACAATTCAATAGCTGTATGGGAAACGTCTGTTTCGTTATTCAGATAAAACCAAGCACTTGCTGGGTAGCTCTGTTGCATATAGATGAATACTGGGTGAATAAGGATTTATACTTTCATTCTCCCATTTCACCACTCCTTCCCCTCCCCAATCTTATACATCGCAGCAGAAAGGGAAAAAAAAAAATATTTTCTTAATTGCTGATTTTACCATGTTTGATCTTATATTCTGTAGAAGAACAGAAAGTTTAACTGTGGCTTTAGATTAAGCCAATATCCGTAAAACCGAAGAAAAGAAGTATCTGAAGATTCAAGTACTCTATGTGACATGAACATAAAATGAGGGATTAATTGGTTTCAAACTGAACACATGAAATATACCCCTTTTCTGAAATAAATGTTGCTAAACCTCATCACAGAGTTGAAAAGAGCAGGAGAAAAGGAAGGAGGAGTGGGAAGGGGGAAGGAACAGGGAAAGGCGAGGGAGGAATGTCTTTGCCAAACCAAACCAGAATAAAAGCTGGAAGGAGTTTTCTACTATAGCCTGAGTGATGTTGCTCTTGTAATTCTATTTGGAAGTGGGAAAGATAATTGCATTTTCAACTTTGAACCCTTGGCATTCATTCTTGTACTGTGACCTCAATAGTCTGATTGCCAGCCTGTTGAGGTACAAAGAGCAAAACAGTGGGAAATGACACAGCAGAAATCAAATTGCATGAGTCATTTTTTTTTTTAATTTCCTTTATGTTCCTTATATAATTCTGATGGCAGCAGAGCTAAAGTTAATGAACAGTAGTAAAAGCATCTGCTGAAGCTGTGTCAGTAGATTCACCTCCGTGTTCACAACTGCAGCTCTGCAAAATACATCCAAGGTCTCTTTGATACAAGGTTTTAAATGAGGTGAAAAGTATCAGAATTATACAGCTCATGAAGGAACCATATAGTGTTGTGGTACCATAAATAAATGCTGACATTTTCTCATTAGTAACTACAATAGCAGTGGGTAAAAAAATTAGGAAATTCAGGGGTTTTTCAACCCCATTAGGCTACTATAAAATTTTTACAAGGTTAAGCAAAGTGAGCAACTGGAGCAGTGTGAAATGTCGACTGTGCCTTTTACCCAGATTACTAAGGGCAAGTATCACCTTCTTCCCCTCAGGGGTGCCCAGACTTTCAAAGGTAAAAGAGAAAAGCCCCATCAGATTAGTTTCTGGGCTTTGCAGCAGGAGGCATTGCTTGTATGTAATGGCTGAGTTTCATTATTCATGGGCTAAGAGCAAAGTGCTCAGGCGAAAGAAAGTGACGAAGGCGGGGACACTACAGGGAAGATATTTAAGGGTTTATTCAATAAAATACTTCATAATAACTTATGAAAAATTAATTTCCTGAAAGAGGAAATACCAAGCATCTACTTAATTTGTGTGTATTGGTATTGTCATGTGCAATCCATGTAAGGAAGACCATAGGGGACCAATTGCTTTCTCAAGGGAATCACATAAGTGAGGGTAGGTTTTTGTTTCTGCTTTAATTTCAGCACCTGCTCCTGGAAATTAAGTACTGAAAGTGCTCTCATAGCTCAAATTCCTACAAAGGGTCCACGGGAGTGATCTTCCTTCTCCCTTTTACGGATGTAAACAGTGGTACCAGCAGGGTAGCAGGATGCTGGGCCAGAAGTCAGGAACTTCTTGACTATTCTAAGCTTTGCTCATCAAGTTCCTTAGGCCTAAATCCTTAAACAAGAAACCTAAATCCAATGACTCTTGCTTGGCTCAGACTGACTCGGGGAGCTGGTTGTCTAAATACTTTGGCTTGGCAAAGCTGCTTAGCCACCTTTGCCTTGATTTCCCAGTCTGACAAAGATAATTAAATGTAAGGCACTATGAGCAGATTCAGTAAAGATTTTGCTGCATAAAATCAGGTGTAGGTCTAACACAAGTGTCTATGTCATAAAACTGTGACCTTGAGTCCTCTCTTCAGTTGGTACTTAGCCCTGAAGGAGACTGGAAGTTATGGACACCCACTTGCCGTCTGCTGGGCGTCCAGAGCTCTCTTGAGCCCATGCCCAGAAGCACCTCATTCCTGACAGTCTGTGACACAGCATATCCATCATAACTAAGCTCATCATGGTCCAGGAACCAGATTGATGTGTTTCTCCACTGACACTCTGGCTACAGGCATATCAAATTGGATTCCCCTGAAAATACACCCGATATTTTGACTGTTTTTAATATTTTTCTGCACACTTGAGCAAAAAATGCAGAGACATCTCCATCTTCAAGGATGTTTTAACCTGATACTTAGGGAGGTGGTGGACATGAAGAGAGAATCTAGGCTACTTACCCTGTGACTACTCTCAGTAGGTTCAAGAGTTACATTAGCTGCAAGAATGCTATGGGAAATGTTGGCTAGGAGAACAGCGGCCTCAGGCCCTCCACCCTCTGTTAGAAAGCAACCATCCTGCTTTTAACCAGCTGACCATTATTACATATTCTTTGCATTAGCAACCTAGAAGTATAGTTGAGCCAAGCTGGTGTTAGGCATGTTTCCTGCTCAGAGGGGGTCCCCTTAGATTGCTAGAGTAACACACAGGCATAACTTTAGGTGAAAGAGGGGTTGGGAATAGTTATGCTCTGTGTTGCATGATGGGAGAGGAAGCCACCCTGTGCTACCTTGGTATCACAGCCTTCCTTGCGCATCAGCACCAGGCTGCCCCAAGGAAACCAAAAATAAGAGGAATATTGTCACTACTCATGCTTACACACACAAAAAAAAAAAATATAGTAAGCCGTTTCCATTCAGCTTCTTGTAGGAAAGGTCACGGGCTCTTTGCTTTAATGAATTCTGAATAGATGCAGGCATCTGAAAAGGGCTTTATTTAGGAGATGACTCTATTCCCAGAGTTTTCCTGTTGAGTAGTTACAGGCAATTCCCCGTTCAGTGTGTCAGCCTTAGGCATTTCCCTTGCAGAAAGTGCAGATTATTTTGTAGACTTTTATGATGTACCTTATTCTTCTTAAACACTGTGTAAGGAGCTGAGGAGCCTGCCTCAGTGCTCTGGATTTCAGCTTCAGGAAGGCCAAAGCATCACTTTCTCTGTCAAAGCACATGGGTGCCAACTTGGGCCCTGCCGCAGATTTCTATCTGGTTTTGTTTCCTTTAAAGGTCAAGGCTTTCTAGCTATAAATATCACAAAAGTAAGTAAGAGCTGTGAATCGTATATAATACGAATTACAAGTACATTTACAGCCTTAAGACTGACAGCTAAAGGAAATAGTTTTATCTGTGTCGTGGTCATGACTGTATTTGAATCTATGGACTGAACACAACTCTTGCAGGTGTCAAAACACTAGTGTCGATAATAGGTTTAATGCAGAGATCTGCTGGATGGCAGAATGATGGGGTGATGTTGGGGCTCATGAGACCACTCTGTGGGGTGGCAAGGTCGAGATCACACTGCCTTTCAATTTGCATGGGTTGGGAGCTCCTGGGAATGCAGCTGACCTCCAGCACAGGTCACAGCTACTCAAATGTGCACTGTGGCTTGTGTTTGCTGTAGGTGGAAGGTTGTTACAGAAGAAAAGGCAGCTGACAAGTAAGGAGTTATGGCTCCATCGCTGCAGAAGTCAGGGATCTCCAGTTCTCTGGTCTACATGCTGCTAATCCTTGCAAACAAAGTGTTTCATGCAGTAGCCTGGAAATCATAATGCTGATGACTTTTTTCTAAAGTTCAAAAAGGGTTGGATTTGGTTTGCAATTTCCTCCAAAATTCAGATTCTTCATGCAAAGGAACCAGTGCTACCTAAGAAAACTGGAACCAACTAGCATTTATTGAACCATGGCAATAATAAAGAAGGGACCATTACTTGCAGTTTTATATCCCTTTCATCCAGAATTTTCTGTATGCAGTATAAGCATTCATGAACTCATAGCCTCATGATAGCACTGAGTTATAGCTATTTAACAGATACAGGATTGATACCAAGAGACTAAGCAACTGGGTTATTTTCACAGAGGGAATGACTGCAGAGCCAGTGATGAAAAGATGCCAGAAATTCTGGTATTATGCACTTCTAAATCACTGTGCATCATTCAAAAGTCACTGATAAATATTTGCCTTCCCGAACCCTGAGACACACTCTTCTTCTCTTAAAGTAATGCAGAGTTACCCACTCAATAGTTGTGTTGTCTCTTGTAATGCATAGACCCTCGGAAGTATATGACTGTGAAGGGTATCAGGAGGACATTTGGTCCATTTCCCCAGATTAGTCATTCCTGAGAGATATCTGTTAGGACAGGCTGTTTTCCGACAGTATGATGTCTTAAAGACCTCTAATATGAGCCATCCCCTGATCTCCATCTGTAAAACCTTTCCACTGATTTTCTGTACCTAACATTTTCAGTACTTTTCATAAAGTCTGACCCACATGTTTCTTCTTGCAATTTAAAACTGTTGCTTCTCATCCTATGCTCTGTGGCCATAAGCACCAGATGTTCCTCCTCATCCCTTCCTAACAAGCTTTCACACACTTGAAAACTGTTATCGTGCCACTCAGCCTCCTTTTCTTTATGGCCTTTGATCTCAGGGTCAGGCTTCCTTGACTTCTGACTGTTATCATGTCTCTGCCGTACTTCTCTGGCTGCTCTGCAACTTTCTAGAACATTATTGCCTGAAACCAGACCTGGGGCATACCTGGGGGAGACCTGACCACCACCTGCAGTTCACGATAAACCCAGCTGTTTGGCTGCAGGACTGCTGCCTCACCAGTCGTTACTTATCTTCGGTTCCCGCGGCTGATAATTCCTGCCTGAGAGTTGCATTTGTCTCTATTGAATTTCATCTTGTTCTTTTCAGCCCATTCTTCCAACCTGTCAAGATGATTTTTGAATTTGAATCCTACCCTCCAATTTACTCGCAGTCCTTCCTAGCTTCACGTCAGCTGCAAATTTAATAAGTGTATGTTCCATTCCGTAACTCAGGTCATATTGCATAGTCTTTTATGAGCTCTGGGAAGAGTGAAAGAAATCAGCAGACCATTTCACAAAAGCCTGTGCTCCTATGTACTGCTCAACTACGGAAAAAGTTTCCTTTGTTTTTTTCTAAATATATCTGAGGCTTCCTTGGTTTAGGTGCTCTTTTTAAAACTCCCAAGATTTTTACTCCTGCTTGATTTTTCTGAATAAAGTTTTTAATATTAATAGTCTCTATTAGTGGTTTTTAAAAGTCTGTTGTGGGATAGAGATATCAGATGTAAAAGGTTAGCCACTCACATTGTGCTAGCATTTTTAATGTATTAAACTATGTAAATCACTGATACAATACAAATGCCACTAATATGACAGAGATTATCAAAAACTGCTGACACCAACAGTCTCCAAGGGAAATTTTCTCTGTGATCAGCTTTAATCGGGCCTTTCTCAGAGGCTTTTATGTAGGCTTCCACTCATGCAGGTCAGGGCATCTGCCAAAAGAGTATTTTCCTTGCTGTTTATGTAGTGCAGCAAGTGACCATTTAGCTTAGAGGCAGGAACGTAAATCCTAATGTGTTTGATTTGCCGGGCCACAGTGGCATCTTTTCCATCAGAAACAAAGCTCTCTTCTAGTTCAGCTCACTCAGCAGGGTTCGTAAAGCTGGATAATCCCATGAGTTTCAGCTGCTAAACCTGTTGCAGACATATAATATAAAATGACAGAGCCACCGTTCTTTAAACTATTTCTTTGGCACTTAAAAAAATATCTGAGGCCACTGACCCATCATGAAACAAAACTTATAGTAACAGTTGGTAATGGTATCTTTGTCGCAAGCCTTTGTGATTTATGTTCATGAGCAATCTGAAGTTACCTGGGAAGCAGAGGATTTTAAGTGAGGTTACATAATAATGTTTGTCTTGGCTCTTGTAAAAGGCTCTATGAAAACCATTCAAATCTTTAAAAACATCTTTAATGTGGCAAGTAACAGAAGTCAGGAAAAGATGTGTTTCTTTACTTTTCTTTAAAATTTCACTTATTATTATTTATCTGTATTGGTGATTTTTTAAAAGTGGTTTCAAACATGAATCCTTGTTTGCATCCTGGGTTACCCATCAAAACCAAACTTGAATGGGTCTTTATACCTGTTGTATTCTACACAGGGTCTTGCACTACTTTTGTCTGTGTAAGCCAGCAGAGTTTTCTACGATACATGACAGCTGCTAGACAGGATGCACCTTCTCTTTCACCCTCTTCATATGGGAGTGTTTTTTCAGTGATGTTTCCAATGGTGTCTGTGAGGAGATCTAAAGCTAGTCCAGGCATTGGCCCCTTGGACCACACTACCCAGAACTCTTAACAGGCTGCAGGCTGAGAAGGTAAGGTGTGCTGAATTTTTAACTGAAAAGTCTACGGTCCTTTTTCATCCAGAACAAAGATCCTCCCTTCAGATGTTCTCCATCTTAACAAGGAAAATATACCCCAGAGCACAATCTTTAATTTTCTGCTTTCAAAAACATTTCTGAGAATGTCATTTGGTTCTATGCTAGAGACTTTTTTAGTGCAATGGCAGATCTCTTTAAACTTTGCCTGAAGTAATAGCAGCTAAAGTTTGTGGGGTGACTTGATCCTAAGGAAACCTGAATATGTTGCCAAGAAGGGGCATTGACACTTACTGGCATGCATTTCTCTTTCAGACTGTTGATATAACCTTAAGCAAGATAGCAAACAGTGCCGGCTGAAAGACTCAGTGCAAATAAATACAGCAGTTGAGAGGATGAAGCCATAAATAACACTTTAAATATGTATGAAAAGGAACTCTGGGCACAAGAGGACTTATTAATTATTTTTCACTATTTCCTCTTGTTAGGATTCTCCAGATCACAGCTGGAGTTCTTCATGTTCTTTTTGTTCCCCCAAAGGGACACTGTCATCAAAGTCTCCCTTTCTGTGATACCTGTGTTTTCCAAGGCCCAAGCAGACTGGACACCCTGCGTAAATTGAATATTAGGTCTGGAGAGACTCTGTCCTGGTATCACAGGGCCTGTTGTAACCCCCACAAGGGGCACATTGTAAAACAGGCTCGGAAGCAAATAGATCCAGGGTTGCTGCTATGTTGCCAAACCACTTTGTATTCCTGATTCTTCTGTATTCCTCAAGGGCTGGTCAGCAAAACAGTAAGCGTGGGAGAATTGTTTTAGAGATTTGTTGTTGTTATATGTGCCATCAGTTGTCAAGAGCAAAAGGAACTTGTCAGCCCAAAAGAAAACTGAAAAATGTATCTTGTATTTCTGCAGAGAAGAATCATTTGGGAAAAAACTGAGAGGAGTAAAGTTTGATTGTGATTCCTAGAATAAAGTACAATGACTTTGAAACTGGCTAGAAGGAAAAATAACAAGCACTCCCAAACACGCTCCCTGCCTTCTAATTTGTCATGATACACCAGCTTAGACATATGTTTTTGCCTTTTTTGAATAATAGTCTAATATTACTGGCCCAAACTAAGCGTGAGTAATGTCTCACTTCTTTGAATCTTCACAGTATAAATCCACCAGCATAAATTCACTTCTTAGCTCGGCACACTGAATGCTAAAATCTACCAGTGCTTGCCATATTCCCACAAGAGTCAACAGCTGATATATGAAAAGTTTTCAGCTATATTACCCTGAGGGGGAGAAAGTTGATATTTAATATATCCATTCAGAGATGCCATGCTGGTTGTACAATAACCCACACTGACAGTCCTGTTGCTGACTTCCATGTATTCTCTCTCATAGAGTAATGTTAAGAAAAATCAAGGACGCCTTTACCATCAACAAAAGGTAGAACAGCACTGGCGATGGCACATGAACCTACTTTCAACCAGTGTAACTTCTGCTCCACCATCATGATTTGTAGAGGTGTGTGCTTATTTATCTAAAATAACTTGAGTGAGATGGAGGGACACCATTTCCTTTCTTTTGGGCCTCCATGGTATGTGGGCAACTGTCATGATTACTGTTAGTCTCAACAGAAAGTGGAGGGTCTTTTCTACATTATTATCATTGGTGACATTTTCTTTGGAAAAGTAAGATCTTTGCCTATAAAAAAAAATTTTAAAAAAAGAGCTGAATATTTGACTGTGATATCACAATGTGGTATGGGTTTTGTGTTGTAACTGACTTGCTTCACTCGCCCCTTCTGCCCCACTGATGGGGCTCTCATGTGGGGTCATCATCCAGTGTCCCAGAGGGTATGGTGGACCCCTCAGCTATAGAGGTGCGGGTTGTACCTTCAAAGCCAGAAACTGCTGCACAAGGGAGCTTGTGTTTAGCTAAACTACCTGACTTCTAGAGGAGAAAAGGATGTATGAGGAAAATCAGTGACAACACAGTAGTTCCCCTAAATCAAAGTATCTTCAGTTCCAGGCTTTCTGTTCTTCTGTGAAATATCGGCACTTTCTCTGGGCAACGGGCATTTCCCGTGGACAAAAAAAAAAAAAAAAAAAAGTTTAATTGACATTTCATCCAAAAATGTGTTGATGAAATATGATGGACAGATTCTAAATCTTACAACTTGTGGCACTATTTTCAGTTTAGGAGAGTGGGAAATAATTTGGGAAAGGACTGAGGAAAAAAGTTTTAATCACAAGTACTGAACAAGTGAAAGTAGTCAAGCATCAGACTTAAGAGAAAACAGTAAGCTTTTCTGAAACCTGGGCTGATTTATATCTGTTACATGGATGCAATGTTACAGATGACTGCATATATCTTTAAAATATTTCTCTCTCTCACTCTTCACTTGGAGTAGCTATACATCAGGATATCCAGAGCCACTTTTTTCTTTTCCTTATGTTTTGTGACCCCCAAATTTGACTTAATTACATTATACTGTCCCTCCTTGATAATAAATGAAGAGAATATGGTACATACCTCAGATGAAGAGGTTACCTTCGTCAGAGGGAACACGGCAACACGTTTGTGGGAAGAAGTGGGTGGGAAAGGGGGGGGTTCACCCAGCTGTGAGGGTAGCCCTCTGAACAGGCTTTGGTCTTCCGTCTCTGTTGAAGGTGGGAAACACAGGCGAGATCTTGCTGAGATTAGGAGTAGATCAGAGTCCTTGCAGATGGTGAGCAGAGATGAAGTGACACAGAGGCAGCTTTGGGGACCTGTGATAACTTAAGCTTAAGTGGCCAAGGGATTGTGGATGGACACCAGTAAAAACCTGTTGACCCACCACCAGAGCTGTAGACACTTTGTCAGGGACAGAGGTAGAGTACCCACTCCTTTTAGGACATCTCCTAAAAATGCAGGTTCATCTCACCTTCATGTTAGATTGTTGTTGCTGGGGTATAGGAAAGGTATCACCACAAATGTTTCAGGATATGCAGGTATCCTGAAAGACTCCAAGAAATTTTTAAGATCCTCAATGGCCCAGGTTCAAAGAAAAACATAAGGGCTGATGTCACAAATGGTGGGGTTCGAGTAGGATTTCCCAAAAGATACTTCAAGCATAACTGCTCCAACAGGTGACAGGCAGCAGAGGAAAAACTCAGAGCTCTCCACTGTAGCCACTGCTAGCCATGGGAGGACAACACCTACTGACAAGGTGTCCTCCTACTGTACTTTTTTCATCAGTGAGTGCTGGTTTACCTTTCCCAAACTCATGGTCTGTTTCCTTGCCCTCTCAGTCTTCTCCCCAACAGATTTGTTTGTTTTACTTGCATGGATCCATTGCTTGTAGAGAAAAAAACAGTTCACCTAATTCTAGTTTTGCATCACCGGCACTTCGTGCTGTCACAATGAAATGGGACTCCTGCACAGTCTCCTGTTTAACCTTTGCAATTTTGGACCTTACACTGAAGTTAAACTTCTTTAAGGTTCTGAAATAGTTTAAACAATATTTTTGTTTCACCACCAGCAGCTACTAAGATGGGTATCAAAAGTACTAATGTTCTTTCTGTTGTTTTTGCCGAGTTGGGAAAATATTTGTCAAAAAAAATTAATTAAAACATCTACTCATTAGAATTTCTGTCTATTTTTCAAGAGTTCTAGAGGAGCTTTGGTTAGAACTTCCAAACTGAAGTAATGTTTCAGCCATTTGGATGTTCACCCATCTGACTGAAGTACAAAATTGTAATGTACCATTCTCTTCTTGCCACCA
The DNA here is from genome assembly GCA_034782735.1 of Sagittarius serpentarius. Lineage (NCBI taxonomy): Eukaryota > Metazoa > Chordata > Aves > Accipitriformes > Sagittariidae > Sagittarius > Sagittarius serpentarius. Next base: position 31,658,595 of record JAVKLA010000053.1, read on the forward strand.
TAGTTTCCCTTCATGAGCTTGCAACCAGCTATTGATTTTCGCTTGTTCACTTGGAAAATGATACAGTTCAAGAAAATCTACACTCCCTTAGCTTGCCTGTTTATATGAACATGTTGGTGACAAGCAAGAATATTTCACATCCCTTATGGTCTTGTGCCTAACATTCAGAGGAACTTTGACTGTTGTGGACACTGAACTGTATTGAGGCAAACATCATAAAGAGAGTATTTTTCAGGGAATTCCTCATACCCATGGTTTGGGCATGTAGCGCCACTTTTATAAAGCTAAACTGTACCAAGAGTGTATTGTATTAAAAATAGCAGTTGATTCATTGCTTTGTTTAGGTGATGGTCTTCCAGGACTCTTCCAGACCAACGTGTGACCTTCTAAGAATTTTCCATCCTGGGAGGTGCTAAGAAGGCACATCCTCTGGTTTGGCAAGCAAAAAGCGTGTTTGTTGATGAGGAAAGACAGTACAACTCAGTGCCTGCAATTACTCTGAAAGTATGTTTACAGTGGAGTGCACCATGGACTTAGGTAACACAGTCCCTTGCTATGCTACCTCTTTCTCCTGGATTGCCGTTATACAGTATATCAGAACTGAATTTTAGTCACATACATCTTCTGCTATGAAACATGAACTTTGATAATTAAAGGAATGATTGTACAATGACAGGATAACGGGCCTTGTGGATAGAAAGAAAACTGGTAGATGTCATATATCTTGACTTCGGTACACTTCTGGACTCTCATGTGCAAGCTTAGGAAACATGGATTGGATGAAAAGAATTATTAGGTGAGTGCATTACTCATTGGAAAGACGTATTAAAACAGTAGGTGTTGCTAATTCCTGATTAAATTAGAGGGATTCATTGAATGGATGTTTACAGGAATTATCCTGAACACTATGCAATACTTCCATTTGTGATTTTCAAGACAGGGTGGAGAACACATATATTAAGTTCATAGAGTCTTAGAGAGCACCAGCTGGGCAATATGTGTATGACAAGACAGGATTAGAATTACAACAGTGTTGATCAATTGGAGAAATAGCCTGGAAAAATAGAATGTAATTCGGTAAGATAAAAAATGCAAAGCTCTGCCTTTCTGCAAGAACAGTAAACCACACAAAAGCTGGAGGGTAATGCAGCAGATCTGCAGAAAGGAACTCGGGTTTAAAATGAATCACCAAAAAAAATACCATTGGTTGCAAAAAAGACAAATACATGTGTGCTTACTCATTAAGTGGTTCTTCTGTTGTAACAGTAAGATTTCTGAGTGAGGTTATGTCTTCAGTATGTGTCCTGTGGCCATCTTGGGTGATGGAGCACAAGAAAGATGTAGAGTGGCTGGAGACAGACCAAAGGACAGCAGTGAGAATGATGAAGATTAAGAAGAGATATATGGGGGAAAATGAAGGCGTTGGATATTTTTGGTTCAAAGACTGGAAGTCCAAATAACAGACTGCTTAGATGAGGAAGGGAATGAGCTCTTCCCTTTGTCTGCCCTCTTTGTCAGATAAGAACAAATGCTCTTAAATTACGACAAAGCAAATACAGGTTGGATATAAGGGCAATCTTTCCAGCACAAAGGATAATGAAGCACTGGAGCAGAGTCCAGGACAGTATTGGAAACCCCACCTGAGAAATTTTTAAGAGCAGTTTAGGCAAATGTCTATCAGGAATGGCATAAGAATAGCTCATCCAGTCTCCGAGAAGAGGAATGACTGGATGACTCCTTCAGTTATTTTCTGTTCTTAGTTCCTGTAATTCCAAATTTGTCTTCATTTTTGACCATGTGTGTATTCCATCAGCTGAGATAGCCCTACATTTGACTTTTAATTTTTCTGTGCTTAAGACACAATGATCTATCACCATTTCTGCCAAACTATCAACAAAACCAAAAGAACTATCTTATCCAACATGCACCTGACATCACAGGATAGTGCTATCCATTTTTTTCCTGATGAACAATAAAGCCATGTGAAAAACTGCATGTACTTTTGACAAATTTGCACTTTTGGCCATTCCAGCTTTACTCTGCTGTCAGTCTGCTTATCAGTTTCCCTGGGGATGTTTCTCTCATACCAACCAGCTGAGCAAGTTCAAGCAGTTACCAAAAGGTATCTGAATCCAGCAAGGACACTGGAGAAAAGAACGCTCATTATGGAAATACATCGTCTCTCCCTTCTTCCCCCTGAGGGCAACAGGTAGCATCTCAAGTAGAGGGATAAGAGATACTCATTCATTCCAGATCTGCCATTAAAATGTTCACTCTGATAGCTGGTGATCATAGTTATCTTTATACTCCTGCAGAGGGGTCACTCCTGGCTTTACAAAAGCACGCAGAGAACCCTTTCTAGTTGTGTAATGCCCTAAACTATTACATTTTTAAAAAAAAAATTAATAAATTAGGATTAGATCTAAAAATCTACGAAATCAAAGGAGAGGCTCCTATTGATTTCAGCAGGGTTGAATAAGATCCTTTACACACAGTATCCAGAGGTTAAAGTACTGGTTATGAAGTCTTTCTTCCCTTGTAATCAATACATTTGGTCTCATAATAACAAAGGAATCTAGAGAAATATGTACAAAGAAACAATGCAGGAACATTTTAAGAGTACTGCTTACACCTTCTTTTGCTTCCCTTTGAAATATCTGCCATATACGAACTAACGAATAACTGAGGCAACCCAATCTCCCAGTGATAAAACCTTTACACAGAGACTCCACTGTTGTGTAGTCTCTTCTTCTCTGCTTATTGTTATTTAATGTGAATTTTCTGCTGGGAAAGCACAAGTAGCCTAGATAAAATGGAAGTATTGCAAATTTGCCTGACAGTAAACCTGAATTTTTGCCTGCTTCTGAATATAATGGTTATATCAGTGATCAGTGACATTTCTGCTTTGCATTTTATACATCATTCGTTTCTGTGTTTCCCAAATCCATTTCTGTAGTGTGATGTATCTGTAAAATACCAATATTTCACAGAACACTGCCCAGCACTATTGTATGTTTAGAATTTCCTTACTAATACAAAAAAAAAAAAATCATATAATACTGGAAAAAGCATGAACAGCTGCAATTCTAAATTAAGCATTTAAAAAATTCTCTGCTGCCTAATAAAATTATTTCAGTCAGCGGTGCTAGTGGTTTGCCTTGTATGCTGGCGAAGCAGAGCACTGAAGTGCAAACTTTGATTTCATCTAGCAATGATCATTTAGTTAGGAGTCAAAAGAAAGTCTGCCTGAAGAGATCCCTGTAAGAAATCCACTGTGACAAAACTGGAACGTGTCTGGGATTTTTCACCTTGTTTGTTTCTGCTCACCACCTTGCTTTCACTGATTAATGTGTGGTTCCTCAAAGCCTAAAAGATATATGATATGACAGGTAGACTTTTTTCCTACAGCCCTGAACTTTGTTTCTTTGAGATTTTCTCACTGAACCAGAACATTAAGCAGGCCTTTCTCTGGCAGTGAACTTGTGCATGCACTATTTTTGCAGACAGATGAGAAATATTGTATTAATCTAATAATTTTTTCAGATGTACCTGAATCACAAACAACTTGGAGATGGGCTGTCATGAGGTGCAGAGAAATGAAAAATAGCATTTCCTTCAGCAACAGCACCAGATAAAAGTTTGTTTTTAAAAACTGCAGAGAAGTGGATGGGTTTGGTTCACATTCAGATGGAGCAAACATGCAAAGCTCAAGGAAAATCTTGCCTTTTACTCCTAAAGGATGCAAACAGCACATTAACACAAAAAGCCAAACCACACAGGTGATTTTTTAGTTAATATCCATCATAATAGATCTTGCAAATCCAGCTCAAGTCCTGTGTATTTTGCGTATTCTGAAGAGGATCCACCTTCAGCCATTACTAGTGGGTGACACAGTTGCACTCTTCCCTTTGACCAAATTTGCTAAAATTGCAGGGGAGGATGTGCTTGGCCTTCCTTGCTCAGGAAAGTGAGCACTCTGCAGTCTGCCTAGCAATGCAGAGCAAAACAAAACCTGGAGCAGAGGCTGGCTCGCAGGCATGCACATTATCATCTCTCCAAGCTGATAACCGCGGATGGCAGTATATGAATGAAGGTGCCATGTATGCAGCAATTATGCAATATGTATCCGCATCATCCAGTTCGCATTAGCATCAGTACGAGCATCTTATCAGGCTAGGCTGCTTCGCAAATGAATGCTGCCAGGCTGCTGGAATTATCTGCACAGTCAGATACTCATTTTTAGCTTTTTCATCATGGCTGAAGACAGCTCCACTTGATCTCAGCAAAGTTATTTTAAAATCTGAGAGTTTGCCAATGTTTCTTTTTAAAGGATCACATCTAGTGTGACTCATTACTCCTGGATTTCATTTGTCAGAGCAGCCAAGTAGTCTAGCTTTTACATTCCCAATGGTCATTATCTCTGTTTGTTAACAGCTAAATGGCTGATGCACGGATACACATTATTCCTGTGTTTTCTTGCAGAGAGTGAGCTTTCGCTGAAAACAAAACATAAAATGAAGAAACTAGATGGATATGATAATCCCTAGATTTCAGAGAAAAAATGGTTATTGACTGGAAATATGTATATACGGGATAGTTTACTGACTATTAGCTCTAGGGAGTTGATTCATTGGATTTCTTTCCTTTTAGATTATACGTTGCATGTGCTGAAATACGGTCTGGTGCTACTGACATTATATGTTAAATAATAATTTCTAGCAGAAATCAATACATTAATTCCAAATACAGCAACTGGTTCCACAGTATGATCTTTATTCATCAAACTAATGCCAGAATCTGGCTAAAAGTAAGTGTGTGAATGATCCTGTATATATTCAGCCATCCATTTAAGCAAGTGAAGATGGTTCCACTGGCCACTGAATAAACCTGATTTTAGGCGAATACTTCAGTGAGTTAGGGTCTGAATCATTGTAAAGTTGAACTGAAGAAACCATTTGATTAGCTGATGTGGAGCCTGAACCATGTAATTATAAGATCATGCACAGCTGGGGTGGAATTCATTAGCCAACACTTTAGAGTTACCTTTCGATAAGCACAAAGAGGGAAAATAATTGTTGCTCCATACAGTAAGTGTACTACAGTTTGTGCATTTCATGTCTGCAGTATGGTGCTGCAGCCATTTGTTTTCTGATTAGCAGTGAATGATGATGACGATGATGATATACAGTTGCTCAAAACAATTTCATTTGATAATTAGCTCAGCAGAGAAAATTCCTACCAGTAGTTCAAGACATCAAAGCAAATGTAATCCAAAATCTTTCAAGCTGTTAAAATTTCACATTTATAAAAAGATCCCCTCTAAACTACTCCATGATAAGACTAGCATCAGCAGTAAAAAAGATATAAACATTAAAATTGTTACTGTGACCTTTAGACCATTAAATCTTTTTTTTTTTTTTTTTGTATAGGCAATGTACCATGAGTAATGCTTGCCACTAGTTGTAGATCTATTCATGTGAACGATGCTGGGCTAATTTTGAGTTGGTAGATGTAATATAGGCAAGATTTCATTCTAAGAAACAAACAGAAACATCTTCTAAGGTATGGAAGGCCAGACAGTGCTGGGAGACAGCAATTGCAGATGCATGTATGACTACATCTGCAACGCAGCTGTTGAGTGGGGTTTGCAATGAACCAGGGAAGCAGAAATTCCATTGTAGTATGGCAATGAGTTAAGGTAATACTATTACCATAAATGTGCATGGCCCAGACACATAAAAAGACCATTTCTTCTTTGAAAATGTTACATTTGAGATACAATTGTGTTAGTTGGAAGGAAGGGCAAAAAAAAGACCAGTAATATTAGCTGGTTAGTGAAATAAATAACATCTCTATGATGACAATTAAATATTGTCATCACAGATTTTTTATCATTATTTGAAAAGATTTCTTCAACTTCACCTGTGGAAAAGAACTGTATTTTTTTTAAAAAAAGAATGCTACTGTGTACTGTGTGCAATTAAACTTTCTCTACTCATTATACAAACTAACGTAATTAGAATGCTAACACTTGGAATAATTCAAACAAGAGTTGTAGGTCCCTTCCAACTTGAGATATTCTATGATTCTATGAACAGTTGTAGGTCAAAAGCCATTCTGCATGGTTTGGGAGTCAGCGGAATTTGTGCATTTCAAATGCCAAAAAAGGTCCTGTGCATGAACATGCTGGCACACCTATAACACTGAGAGAGCAATTTTGAGATGATCTGTGAGCATGGGACTTTCTTCTCTCCCTTACATCCAAGCATGCCGGTAAACCTCTGGACTTTGGGGATCACCTGTCCTCTTGGGGTGTATTGCAAACCATTATTTGAAGGGACTGTGTATCTGGCCTTGAGAGTGGCCTGGCTGTGGCCCTGAACAGGCATGTCTGTCTTAATATGTCTCCAGTCTAGCTGAGACTATGCTACATGTCTGGGTACCATTTTATATCAGGTACCAATAATAAGGAGGAGAAGAGAGCTTAAACCCTCTCATTCCCCCAGTAAATCCCTGCTTGTGTACATATTCCCACCAAGGTCAGTTCTCCCTACAAACAGGCTGATAAGGTATTTCAGCATATCATTTATATAGAGGGCAGCTGATAAATTAATTTCTAATACAACACCTCTGTGTCGCAGGTGACAGTCCAAGCTGACGGAGGGGCAGCATGGAAGTAGCATTCAGCGGCTGCGAATCCTCTGCCTGGATACAGTGCATTTTTTTCTGCTGAGTGACTTTGAGCATATCATTTGTCCTGTTACAATATGAAGAAAATTATTCAGACTTCAATTTAAAACACTTCAAAATCTGTGTTTGAAAAGCTCTATATGAAAGCCAGGTATTATTAACAGCAGTGCTAGGATCAGCACCAGGTCCCCCCTGTTTCTGCATCTATTGTTCTTTATCTTCAGCTCTCCTTTTGTCTTCACTCCTTTGCTTCCCACAAACTCCTTCCCATAATCAACCTTCATGAGATCGTGCTCAAAATAGACCCCCTCAGCAGCCTGAAATAACTACTTCAGTTTAAGGCAAGTAAAAAGACAGAGAAGAACAAGTCAATAAACAAGCTGATGAAGATTTTTCCCAATAACCCAAAACAATCATATAAACTTACACACAATCCTTGTGCCCCCACACCTCCTGCAGTCCTTCCCCTTTTCCTCTTTGTTGTTTTGCTGTTGTTCTTACCTGATATGCTACACCTGCTTTAGTCCAAACGCCCTTAAAGGCAAGGGCTGTATCTTTTTTCTCTTTATTGTGCCTCCCATATAAATGTAGGAATGAACATCACGTGAAATATTTTCAGAACACTTTGATGATTTACTGTTCTGCATCTTTGTAAACACTTTGTTTTCTCCCCTGCAGGGAATCAACTGTCTCTTTTGGATCTTTTGTTCCTGTTTGCTCTGTCGCAGAGCTGAGATGGGTACTTTTGAAAGTATTTTCTTCACACTCATTTATTTCTTGCAGAGTCATATCACCCCAGGGCTGATACTCACTGCCTTTTGCAAACAATTGCTCCCACTACTTGGGGCTACTGACGATTTCTTCCTGCTCTCTCTCCGAGGAGAGTGGGTTTTCACTTGAGAACAGTACCTGGTTTCTGAAGTAACCCAAAGGCTGTATCTGCAGCCACACGAGAAGGAGCAAGGGGCTGTTCTCTGACAGCGGCTGTGGAACAACCCTACGGAGGCTGAGTGCAGGGTAAGCCCAGGGTGGCACCTCCCCGCGACACCGCTGCGGCTCAGGACTTCCTGACCCACACCACTCTCTTAATCAGCCCCCAGGAGATATTTATTCCATGAGTTTCTCTAGATGTTTCTTGAACCTATTTATAATTTCGGCTGCCAAAGCATCCTGTGGCAATGGCATTTCAAGTTATGGATTATGTGAAGAGGTACTTTTTGTGTAAAGCCTGCAGTCTGATAGTCCCAGTTGGTGCCTCCATGTTCTTGTCTTATGAGATACAATAGCCATCATTTCTGTCCGTCCTCCTTGCCATTCGTCATTTTATAAACCACAAACTCTTTTTCTTTCTGTGCTGAAAAGTGCTATTCTGTTTAATATCTCTTTGGACAGAAGCCATTTCAAACCTCTGATATTCCTTGCTGCCCTTCATTGTACCTTTTCTTTTCCGAACTGGGGTGGCCACAATCGTGCCTAGCATTTAAAACTAGGATTTTGTGTAGTGGTATAACGATGTTTCTCTCCCCTCCTCTACTCCTGGCCTCACTAATATACTATTAGTATATATTATGTTTGTAGTATACTGGGGACAGGGGAGGGAGGCTGGCCACCATTAACCTCAGAACTAACAGTTTCAAAGGAGTATCCATAAAGACTCCTGCAGTCCAAGAGATCATCATTATTAAATAGCATGGTTTGCATGTAATTCTATTGTTAGAATCATAGAATTATGGAATCATAGAATGGTTTGGGCTGGAAGGGACCTTAAAGATAACCTAGTTTTGACCCCCCTGCCACGGACAGGGACACCTTCCACTAGCCCAGGCTGCTCAAAGCCCCATCCAACCTGGCCTTGAACACTTCCAGGGATGGGGCATCCACAGCCTCTCTGGGCAACTTGTTGCAGTGCCTCACCACCCTCACAGTAAATAATTTCTTCCTAATATCTAACCTAAATCTACCCTCTTTGAGTTTAAAACCATTACCCCTCATCCCATCACTACACTCCCTGATAAAGAGTGCCTCCCCATCTTTCCTGTAGGCCCCCTTCAAGTACTGGAAGGCTGCTATAAAGAAATTGTTCCTCTCCATGGAAATCTTTAGTAAAAAGCAAAAGATTTATATGATCTGAAGAGAAACAAGAATTCACTTATGCCATCACTCCCGGATTGCTCTTACTGAGACTGTGGCAGCTTCTGATCCTTTAGACTGAAGTGGTAAAAACACAGATTCTGATATAAATCGTAATAGAAAAGACCATGTTGATCTTTATGTAGTACAATTATATAAAGGTCATGAAGAGTATAAGCTTTACTATGTCATCTAACCAGAAGGCACTATGTAGCGGACCTACACAGTGTGTTTCAGTTCACTCGTTTCAGGCTCTCATTTGATCCACATAAACTGGTCTTTCCCATTTCTCCTTCTTTTCTCCATGTTTTCTTTTGAGTCTGTTTCCAATGCAAACAAAAGTTCAAAGTAAAATTCAGCCCAAATTTCTGAATTAGCTTTCTGGTCAGCTACAGGAAACCCTGCCAAGCCCACCTTGGATGCTGGACTTCTCTGGGAAGACCTACCTCATTCTTGCAGCTCAGCTGTGAGCCTTCAGGAGTTTTGCTATGGGCTATCTGTCTGCAGAAAAGGACAGAAGGAGGAGAGAGGACAGGAGAAATCCTTCAATATGTAAAAGATTAAAACAGAAAAAAACATTAACTGTTTCCTTTCCCTGACCACGTGTGGCCATTAGCTTAATTGTATTAAAAAGTGGATTAGAGGTTAAGAAAATATCTATACTAGTGCTACTGGTGGAATCTTTCCTTGGGGAATTTCTATGAAACAGAAATATCTGTCAGAGGTGATTCAGTTACATTTACCCTATCTCACTGCAAAGCAATAAACTGGACATTAGGAGGTCCCTCTCTGCCCTGCCTTGCCTTGAAATATGAATTGGCATTGAAGACACTGCATCACCAGGCCAGAGCTCCCGACCACATTGTATATGACTGTAATTGGTTCAACAATACCAGAAAAACACTTCTGCTCATATTTTTAAAGAGGCAGGCTTCACAAATCTGTCAGTGAAATAAAGCCTGAAAGAGAGCATTCCATCTGGGCTAACCTTTTTTGCCGTATGTCAGTCCCTGTGAAATGTTTTATGTATGTATTCTTTGGAAATCATCTAGCAGAAACAGCTGTGTGTGCTGCCCACCTGCTAAAGCCTACAATCTAGTGTTATTTCAATTAGATTTGATTGCAGGAAAAGTTTATGAAACAGCTATCAATGATTTCATGCCATCTGGCTTCCGCTTTTCTCCTGTTTAGAGAAACCCTGTGTTTACATTGATTGGCCTTCTATATATACAAGCATGATTGAATTTTATTATTCTTTTTATTTGTCTGATAGCAGTGTGCTTGGTGCTGTACAAACTTACAATGGAAGAGAGCTGTCAAAGATTTCAAGCTGTCAAGTTCAGCTCAGACACACACGAGGCTTCAGCTGAGAACATAGCAAAGGGAAATTGTATTTTAAAAATCCTGGTTTCTTAATTAGGATATAAATTTTCCACTGAGGGTAAAACATACTTTATCTTTATTTTAGCCATGTAAAAATTAAGTTCTCAAACAAGGCAGTACTCCGGCTCCCTTTCAGAGTCAACAGAAAGAGACAGAAAGTTTATGACGAGGAGTGGGTCCAGCCGAAGTCATGTCTCAGGTGAGGTGGATTGCCTCTGGAGACACTTGCTTTCCTCCATTCATCGTCATGGGAGCTTGGACACCCAGCCTAGGCTGGGCTTACCTTCTCACCTGCTAAAATCAGAGGAGATGAGTTGTCCCTTGTCTACTGGCCTCCTTGGCAGCTTTTAAACCCCCTAAATTATAGAAATATTCTCTTTGGTTAAGAAATGTTCTCGCATGAGCTATTTTTGCTTTAGTAACATTTAGAAGCTTGCTGTAGTCTCAGATGGAATATGAACACGAGTCTTTTAAAAAGCTAACTTTATTTTTCCTTCTGCCCCCAAATTCTTGGTGTTTCTGTTGTCTGTGAGGATTTGGTACATAAAAGTCAATCTGAAACAGGCTGTCTCATTGGCAGAACAAATTCGCCTTCTATCTTTGACCTGAATTCAGTTGTGGCAGGGTTTAACCCTGGTTTAGTTGAACTTGACATTTCAAACAACATCTGAAAGGTTCATCCTTGTTTGGACAAACCAGGTCTAGGAAATGACAGTTCAAACTCACACAACCATCTTGTGTGTTTGTCCCTCCTGAGATGAACCGAATTTAGGTGCATGAGTTGACTTTGGAATTAACACCATCTGCTCACGCTGTGCTTGCTTAAGGTTTGCTTGTGCCGCTTGCCTCTTCCTTCCCAGAAGGGTGACATGCTGTGTGGGGCTTGCAGGCAGCCTGGGCATATGTTAGGTTGTCAAACTCAGCGGTCTGGAGGCATCCCTACTCCTTGGAAATACTATAACCTTTTGAAACTCTATAAAAAAGAGAGGCTATTCTTCCATTAGAGAAGCCAGACCTCTTCTAAATTGACATTCTGGGGTTCATTCCATAGCAGTGTGCCTGCCTGGAATACTAAGTACCAACAGAAATTAGAATAAAAGAAATGGGATAAAACTGTAAATGCTCTGGTGAAAAGTGTCTCCCTTTAATTTTTGTAGTCCCCATTACAGTGGGGATTTGCTCCTGACTTTCTTCACTTTGTGTGAGTGCAGTGTAGGTATCACGGTGCTGTTTCTATTTAAACCAGTGTGCAGGCATATGATGAAACTTCAGTGGAAATTAGCTGTTTAAACACCTTACAGACCTGGCCCCAGGTACTTGCAAGCTGAGATTCACTCTATCTTACGTGCCCTGCTGTCTTGTAAGAACAGATTAAGAACTTCAGTTGTCTGTGCTCTTTCCTTGCTTTCACTATGGCATCAAGTTTTCAAACATTTTACTCAGAGAAGAAAAAACACACAGGCCAGCTGGAGTGGAAAGCAATGTACTGTTACCACATTTTTAAACTAAATATTTGAAGAAAGTGAACAATTCTCTTCAAACCCAATGAAAATGGGGGAAAAGGCAAACATATTTGCTTTTGCAGATTTCCTTATGAATTATTTACTACTTTGCTAAAACAACTTATGCTAATAATATTGTAATAAGCAGTGCAGCTCTGACTCATGTTTGGTTGAAGAGGTATGTGAGGGGAAGGCAGGAAACTGCTGCAGCCTCCCATAATTCTCTGGAAAACAAACGGTATATTTAGCCCAATACTGCTGAATATATATGAATGTAGACAGATATAGAGCATAGCTTCTACAAACTTACAAGCACATGTTTAAAGAGTAGCTAAACACTGATTTCACCATTATTCATCTATATTTTTATTATTAGTTTGCGCAACCAGAGCACCTAGTGGCTAGACTAAACTGTAATCAGTGCCACCAGTAAAAAGACCATGTCTGCAAACACCTTCAAAAGCAAAAGCAGTGAGCCCTACTCTGGAAGACTCAAGATCTGCCTGGATCCAGCTTTGTTTTTTTTTAAACATGTAAGGAACTGAGGCATGGATACACGAGTGCTAACACCATGGATAGATGGGGGCATTTACAATTTCATTCTTTACGGGAGCAGCACTCTGCCTTACTGCAATCATCTACGAGGTTTTTTTTGTCTACATACGCAAGAACATCGAGGCACCTAAATCTGAGAAAAATTTCAAACCAGGGAATTAGGAAGCTGAAGGACTTTGGGTATCTGAACCTCAGTGATTTGTTCAAAGCTATTTCATGAGGCTGTGGAAGAGCCAGGTCTTGACCCAGACTTTGCAAGTCCCACCTCAGAACTTTGCCCCAGGATGAATCCTCCTGTAATCGACAGCGCACTTTGAAACTAACTGCTTAGTGTCTATCACCAAATCAATTCCTTTAGGTTCAGAAATATAAAAAACAACTGCTATTTAGGTTCTGATACTGCTAAGATTTACACATGTGCTTAATGTTAATCCTCTGAGCTTGGTGGGACAGATATGTGTTTAAAGTAAGGAACATGGATAAGTCTTCACAGGAGTGGGGCTTCATTGTAAAAATTTAAAATCTCTATAATAACTGGCTGCTCTCCAGTTTGATGAATGCAATCTCCTGGAAAAAAGGAAGACACACACACACACCCTCAACACAGAAAACAACAACTCTGATGACAATCTAATACAAAGAGTCTGAAAGAACTGGGTTATTACCATGAAAAGAAAATCAACAATACAATTGGCAATTTAAGGAACAGAGACTGTCATTAAATAAATACATGTGCAAACCAGAGGCTAGTATTATTGCCAAAAATAGACCTGCAGAATATGGAAGTGATTAAGCCATTTCACTTGAAAACCTTTTCATACTTTGGGTGCATCTGATCTTAGATGTGCAGTGTGAATAAGCAGTATTTGTTATATATATATATATGCCATATACATATATATATATATATTCTGTGCCTGCATGCAGAATAAACTCAAAATGTAGGGAAGTGGGTAAGAATTAGTGAAATTAATCTTGGACCATTATCTGTAAAAAAAACAAGGCAAAACTTTTGTTACAAAACCTCAAACCATTATGGTTTTGTTAGAGACTTAAAAATCATCTCAGATTTGTCAGGAGATGAAAAATGGTTCACGAAATGTCTTGAATAAATGAAGGTTTATTTATAATTCTCCACTGAACCCATGCAGATCTTTATTTTTCTGCATGGTTTCAGAGTGATATGAAATAACATTTTGTGGCTTGACACTTTCATCTGTGTTTCACCATAGGAGGTTTTAGTAACTCTGGATAGATCTTCAGCTGGTGTAAATTTTATTCCAGCTGAGCATCTGGTCCTTATTTTCACTGGTTTTATATTAGCCGAATGAATAACAAAACTGTGAAGAAATATGTTCATAAAATGAACATGGTATTCCAAATATATTGCTAGAGAAGAATTGTTTCAAAACAGATGCTGGATTATACATACAGGAGAGGATTTCATTGGTCCTGTTGAATGTCTTCCCTATCTTGTTACATTGGACATACAAAAATTTAAGAGAATGGGGATAAATGGAAGAACTGGAGGAGTACAGAGCATCTGGATGGAAGCTGAGAGTAAAATTTACATGCATCACAGCACCTCTAACTTCCAGAATATCACTCGTTTCTACCCAAACACATCGTGCTGCTCAGAAACTCTTAACAGCTACTGTACTTTCTGTTGCCCCCTTGTGTTAGCTATGCACAGAACAATAGGATAGGATAGGATAGGATAGGATAGGATAGGATAGGATAGGATAGGATAGGATAGGATAGAACAGAACAGTTTCAGTTAAGGGACCTACAACGACCATCTAGTCCAACTGCTGACCACTTCAGGGCTAACGAAAAGCTAAAGCACGCTATGAAGGGCGTTGTCCAAATGCCTCTTAAACACTGACAGGCTTGTGGAACCTCTCTAGGAAGCCTGTTCTGGTGTTTGACCACCCTCTCGGTAAAG
>JAVKLA010000053.1:31673186-31703041 GCA_034782735.1 Sagittarius serpentarius
GGCACGCTGCTGACCCGTACTGAGCCTGCTGTCGGCCAGCACCCCCAGATCCCTTTCTGCCCGCAGGGCTGCTCTCCGGCCACTCCTCTCCCAGTTTGTACTTGTGCCTGGCATTACCCCGTCCTCGCCGTCCTAGGTGCAGAATCTGGCATTTTCTTCAGCACAATCTGGAGAAGCAATGCCAGTGCCTCCAGGTGCCGTGTGATCCAAACAGCAGAGGGGTTACGTGCTGTATTACAGTAAGACTCGCTTCTTGGTCTGTGTGGTTTGGGATGGGTTTTTTTGTTACCGCACATGTCTAGGGTGCAGGGTAATGACAAAGGGGAAGTGTGTTTAAACTTGAAAAACAAATTATAAATGAGCTGCAAAACATTTGGCTAAAAAAGATAACTTCACAATATAATGTTCCTTGGCATAGGGTGAGGACATCTGAAACGCAGAACCAAAGAAGCAGTGGAGGTGAACATACCTGTCTTTCTAAGCAGCTAGTCCTTTTCTGCCATAAAAATGACGTAGCAGCAGCTGCCTCTGGGAGGCCTAATTCATGGTGTATGTTCACCCAGGCTTTCTGCAAGTACACACATATATCCACACCAAATCACCAGAACCACAGCCTCACATGGTGTTAGGATGAGACACATACTTGAGCCTGCACTGTCAATATTGAGATGAAATGTAGGCATTATGCAGCCCAAGTGGCTGGGAGCCAGAGGCAACAGAGGACTTGGGCACCTCAGTATATTAGACCTGTTACACATCTGGTTCCTCAAGTACAACTCAGCATAAGCAGAGATGTAATGCAAAAGAGGCAACATACTGACCCCCCAAAACCCATAGGGAATACAGGGACTTCTTGCACCTCACATGTTCTTACTTGCAGACCCTGAACGGCCCCTGCACTTGTCCCTTGCAAGACCAGGAAGATTCTCGGTGTGTGAGGAAGGACACTGGGTGCTGAAGGTACCTGTGAAAAAGCCTCCTTTTTTTGATGTTTTTTTAGGAGCATTTCTAGGATTATAATTCAGGAATGAGATTATTAAATTGCACATTAATTCCTATCTATCTGAGTCACCCACATCCTATTTAGGTCCTACGGCAAGTGCTGTCATCTGAGTGTACATGAAGTCATTCTGTTCCACATGGAGGTCTGCTGTCCACGTGCTGGCCATGCCCAGCTCTGTCCTCGTCACTCACCACCCTCTGCTGAAGGAAACTCTGTGTGGCTATAGATGTAGCCACAACGTGTTCCAGGAGCATCTTGCTGGCAACTGGGACACCTTCTCTCCAGCAGCCATGTGCAAGTGTCTGGCACTGGGACCTCAGTATGCACTGGGGAGAAGCCCCACCCCTGACGGCGTTGGCATCAGAGAGAGTTGAGGGTACTTGGACAGTAAGGTCTGGCAGGAGTAGGACAAGAAAGTGTGTAAATCCAGTAGCTAGCATGGTCATTGATGGTTTCATGTGACTTTGCAGTACGCCAGCCTGAATACCCCGCTCTCAAATTGCTCTGGAAATAATAGACACTCTTAGGCAAGTTTCACACAGGCAGTTTCAGAGCGCACAGGGAAACTTCAGACAAACATATGAAGGGGTAGGCTCATTTCTCAGCTAGATAATCAGTGTTTTAGAACTTTAAAGAATATTTTTCCTTTCTCTTTGGGTAATGCCATTTTCCGTTACAGAAATTAACTATAGAGCTAACACTGCATTATTAGCTCATGCCAATTAATTCATCTTTTTTATCATCATGAACTTCAAAAAATGATCAACGCTCTTGCTACAAATAACATTATTATATGTGTATGCATATATTTATAGTACTCTCTCCATCTCCTGATGCATGAGATGTGTATTCATCTTATATCACATTTTAGATCCAATTTCTACCATCATTTAGGGCCATGGAGATACGCAGGCCTGTAACCAACCTTTGATAAATTTTGAAACCCAACATCCAAAAAATTTTGCCACATGGACAGTTGGGGGGTGGTATTTACATTATGCCCATATGTAAAAATCTCTAGCTTGCATTAAACTTAACTGCCAGATTCAAGGTCTGGGTCTCCTTAAGAAATGACTCTGAGCTTTAGACTGCAGTCCTAGTATGTCAGGTCATGCCATTCAGAAGTAATAAGTAATAGGTTAAAGTCCCAAGCAAGAGTGAACCCTATTCTGTTGATGAGCAAATTTAGGATGCTTAAAAATGTATAGTGAGCTTTATAACATGCTTGTGCAGACAGAGAGTGCTTACAAGGAGGTTTAGCTAAGTGTTTGTTCAGGTGAGTAAAGACAAGATGTCTTGGCTTCCTACGTTCATCCCAAATTCCTTTCGGAAGAAGCTGGGTCACACGGACAACTGAGGGGATGAAATTAATCTATTTCTGCTAAAAAAGGCTTCCCATGTTCTGGTGCTGGCCCTCCGGAAAAGCTTGCTCAATGGGATGTGAGAAACCAGGGCTGAGAAGGCATTATGCTCTCTTCCCTACCTGGCATGGCTCTCACAAACCATAGTATTTAGACTTTCAGGTTATTCCCAGAGTAAATTCTGAGGGTTTTTTCTCATCTTTGGAAATATTTTTCTCTTTGTTTTCATGAAAGACAATTACCAAAGGTTTTTACAGAACAGGAAAAATTGTGTTTGCAAGAGAATTCTTACATGGGGTGGGAGATGTTTAAATACCTGGAGAAACTGTATTGCTCATTGCTGCTTCTTATCTAGACCTTTTCCAGAAATGAGTTAAGCAACCAAATCCCAAAACAAATCCAGGCCAGAGTGTTTGTCCTGGTTTCAGCAGTGTTTCAAATTGTTCCTCATCTTCAAGACAAGAAAAAGTCAATCCTCTATACATCTGCCACAAGTTTGCTTTTAAAAGATGCCTCTAAGTATTTTATGGTTTGAAGGAACCGAAGAACTTTGGACAGTGTTTGAAATCCCTTATCCTTATATTTAAAGCATTTCTTCTGTTAAAAGTAAGAAAGACTATCCTTTGATGAAAATAGTGAATGACATGTCATTCTGCCTTAAATCTGAGCTGAAAAAAATCAATTAACAATGAGAACGGATAAAGCTAAGATATATATTGCAGTAAGAGGACCAGCAGAGAGAGGGCAATTTAGAACAATAGCTACATCAAGCACGGCAGACTTGATTAAAAATTTAGCAGTTCTGCTGATGAATGTCCTAGTTCCGATATGGAAAACATCTATGAACTTAATTTTCCACTGATTAAATAATCATTTTATAAACCGTGTATAATTCATGTAAAGTTAACTCAACAATCTTGTGAAATATGACTGCAGCTAAACAGTTAACACATGCCCAGTGAAATAGGACTTGCAGCAGACCATTAGCATGAACTGGACAGGGTAAGACCCCTGATCTCAGCTGCCCAAGTCCTTCACATTTTCCACCATCACGGAACATAGCAGTACATATATCATCCAAGGTACTCCTCCAGGAACAGATCCCCACTGGAAGTGTTTCCAGATAAGGGTCCTTAAAGCTGGGTGCCTGAATCCAAGGTTCAGTATCTTCACACAAAACCTGCACTTGAGAGATGCTGAACAGCCATTGATGTCAGCTAAATCCTCAAGAAGTAAGGAGTAATCATCATTGATTTAGAAGAAAATGAGTGCCCTCCAAAGTGAAAAACTGCAATAACCCAGGCTACTCTTCATTGGCTTCATCCCAGATGGTTGTGGTGGGGAATTACAGTATGCTTTGGAAAACAGCTCAGTTTTGCTGCAAAAAATTGCTGCTGAAGTACAGGCATCGAATTACCTACACTTCTTAGAGAGGTAAGGGTAAGGGTTATGCCTCTGTTAGAATGCAGAGCAGCAAAATTATGTATCAAAAAATAATTACAGAGATAGTCAGGCAAGACAGATTGTGACTAGTAAGAACAGAGCAGGTTTTGACTTCCATCTGCCTTGATGAGAAAACTCAATGGGACTTAGCAGGAAAGTGTGAATACACATAGACTGGAAATTAGGAGACAATTGCTAATTATGAGAAAAATCAGATTCTGGAAGAGGTCTCCTAATCACTGTAGTAGAGTCTAAAACAGAGCTCAGTAGGTCTACAAGATGAGTGATATGATGTGGAATGATACAGTGAGGAGTTGGACTCTGAGACCTAGGATGTAGTTTTCACCCAGGTGTACTACTAACTTAAGCGGGTTTTAAATCAATAGGAGAAAAGCAATGGAGAAGTGAAGAGATTGGACTTCCCACATCATATCAGCAAGGGTTATGAAAGGCCAGAATAAATGTATTTCAATTTAATATTTTAAGATCTCTCTAGAAAAAGTGAAATCATAAGAATATCAGCACAAGGAAGAATACTTCAAAATCTCAAGTGTTCCTAAATGTGATTTTACAGTTCCTCTCCATTCAGACATTATCTTATTTATACTACAACTGATGTGGAGCAATCTAGCCTATTTGGAAGAAAACAGGAGAAATTAATATCCCACTTACAACTTTTCCAAGTGTTCTCAGTGTAAACCCAAATAAAACCCAACAAAGCTGGGCTGGCTCACAGCTTTGAAATGTGCTTGGGATTTGCTGTAAATATTGAAATCACATTTGCCTTGCAGTTTTGCCCGGGTTTCATTATGAGGTGTTAGTTTCACTGATGCCTCAAGGACTGTGAACTCAGATTAAAACTAGTGAGAACTCCGACATGCACGTTTACAAAAGGTCCTCAGCGCAGCATAGCACAGCTTTGGCTCTGCCTCGCACCTCTGAGCAGCCACTCTGGGTTCCAGAATTTGGAGGCACTAAAGAAGCCAGAAACACATGGAAAAAAAAGGAAAATATATGTATACTACAGTTAAACTTCTCCAGGGGATGCTGCAATTGCTCGTATGTGGGACTCCTAATTACTAAGACTTCCAGCAGCCCCTTTCCTGTTTTCTTCACCTCCAATCCATGCCAAAATATCTTATTTTTCCTTGTCCCATAGCAGATCCTTTGGGTAATTTCTGTAGTTGTCATGCTCCGAAGGTTATTAAAAGCTTGGAGGAAAAGCATATTGGCTGGGAAGTTTTTCTTGGCTGAGGCCTACAATAGTGAAGCAGTGCGCCCACGTAACAGGGATCCACCCTCACAAGAGTCTAAACTCCTCCAGGCACCCAAAGGGAAAGAACAAGCCAGCATTTAAAGCATGTCAGAATTGCATGTGAATAGCTAAATATAGTGAAATATCATCTGTTGTGTGTGATGTGACAGGTGAGCCAGGCTCGCGTTGCCCAGGCTGAGTCCCTGAGCAGTGGCTGTGCGCCTTATCCATGACTCCCGGGGACCGGCTGCTCTGCAGAGTTGGACTCCCAGCTACTCCCTTTCTTGCTTGCCTTTAAGGCATATGCTGACTGATAACGGCTTATCCTCCGTTCACGCTCCCTTCTTGGTAATGCATGTCTCCTGCTTGTGTGATTTAGACCCTGCTCCACGTTTGGAGCCGAGAAGTGAAAGCAGTTTCTCTTCCCCCAAAGGTGAGCGGAAATGTTTAGGTTGCAGATGTTCCTTTGCCCAGCTGGGCCCCCGCTTTCAAAATCACCTTTTTGCTCATGGAGGAAGCGACACGGTCTCAGCTAAATGCTATGATGCTTGTTCTGTCACTGGGTGACATCATGTTGCCATGGCAATGCTTGGCAGCATTTCATAGAGGATTTCTGCATTTCAGATAATGGAATTTAAAAGGGCTTTAGTCTGAACTTTTCAGGGTCATTCTGAAACAGAAGATCCTGTCCTTTTGTAATGAAAGGAGGGGGGAACCCAAATCTGAAGCAGGGCGGTAGCAAGCAAGCCAGGGATAGCTTATGTAAAATTGAGAGGAACTGACCTTCAAGGCGCACTAGGTACCCCCTCCGCCCAGTTATTTCTTAAGCTTGAGCTGTTCTGATGTTGGACTTTTCACTTGCAGGCATATGCGCTAAAGCACACACATCTCTTCGCAAATTAATAGCTATCATCTGTCATGTAAAATGGTGTTTCAAATTTACATCACTGGCTTTTACCAAGAGGTTTCCTCATCACTAGCTGTCATTCTCAGGAGGATCAGGAAGTACTCTGAAAAATCAATGGCTTCTTTTGAATAATGGGAACATCTGCTTTTCAAAGTGATGTAATTTCATCAGATCAACTTTTTAATACATGCTGTTTGTACTCAGATGGCTAAAGGTTTATTTAAAGAACAGTTACTTTGCATGAATCTCATGATTTAAAACAATTATCATCTGAAAAGTCAGGTTGACGTTTATCAGTTTTAGTACTCAGACATGGTATCATGCAAAGTTTGATTCCTTCTATTAGGCAATAGAAAATCTGTGTGTTTTCAGACTCAGATAATTCCTACTTTATTGATCACACATGCACTTTCTGGTTTTGAGAATGAAAGAAAAAATATTCAGTGTACTTTTAAGCTGGCCAGAAAAAAACAGTTTCTTATAAAAACTGCTTTCCTAGGAATTACTTCTCAAGCTTTTGTTTCAAAAGTCCCTTCAAGCAGAAAGCATGCAGGAGAATTATAGATCTATAGATCCAGTCAGCATGCAAAAGAAAATACATGATAAGCAATAACAAAGTTAACTGCCAGAGTTCTTGCCTTTAGGTAACTGCAGTTTAGCTGCTTCTCATTTTTGCTAACTCTTAGGAAGACAAGGGAGACTTCAACAATATTCTAACTATTTCCAAAGTTTGTACTGGTTTGGGCAAGTATTTGTCAGAGCAATTTGCATGAAATGGCACTAAATATGTTTTATCTGCCACAAGTAAGTATCAAGCAATCATTTTAATGAATAGACACAGCCAATGATATACAGACATTAATGTCAATTCTTCTATATTTATTAAATAATTGTACATTTCCCCATACATTATTGCACTAAAGTGTGTGATTCTTCCCAGACTCAGAGCACGTCTTGAACATTATTTCAAAATTGCAAGTAAACATGGGAAAACTGCAAGGCATTTGCACATTAAGTTATAGTAGTTATAGTTTAAATAACCCCATTAATGTGTGATATTATGAAGTTTATTACATAGAGCCATGATGAGCGTAACGAGTGAGCAAATGGGAGTACTGCAGAATAAATAACACTCCTTTGCTTACAAACATCCCCATAAGTTACAATAATAAAGTGTATAAAGTGACAACCCATGAAGAAGCATGGTTCAGTTGGCTACACTAAACTTTCCTTCCTAGGCAATAAAAGAAGCTACAATAAATTTTTTATGTGTAAAGTTAATTTTTCATTATACCGACTAACACAAATGCAATCAAAATGTCAGCAAAGGTTTTGGTTTGATTTAGCCCATTACTTTAAAAGATGTTACTCATCTCAAAGGTGGTTTTTTTGACACTCTTAATGTGTTTTTGAAAAATGTTTTATTGTCTACAGCTAAGACATCCTGAAAGTTTCCACCTTTGTAAATCAAGAGGGGAGAAGGGAGGCCAAGCGGAGTTTTATAAGTTTGTTTTACCATACACAGACTTAGAATCAAATGTCATTGAAACCTGCTTTGATTGCTTTCAAAAAAACTCATCTTTTAGTGGTGAGGAGGGAAACAGTTTGCTCTTGGGCCAGTGCTGTCTTTCTCCGGTGGTTCTTCCAGATGACAAGTCCCACTGAAGGCAGCAAAATTCACCACTGGAACAAGTGAGCAGGAGTTGTCCCATAGCAAAAATAAGATTCCACATTCCATTTCAATGCAACATACAAGTTTAGGATAAGCTTTGTTACTCAGGTTCCACCTGTCATGGGCAGGTGGCAGGCAGAAAGCCCAGGCAGATCCCAGCTGCTCCACAGCCACCAGTGAGTTCTCAGAAACTGGACTGTGAGCCTCCCTTCTTACACAGTGATGCAGGAGTTGAGTCTGTGTAAGGTCAAGCATATGAATAAAATGGTGAACAGTTAATCCCATGCAATTTGTGTTTCCATCCTACAAGTTTTCAGGATGAAATATCGGGATCTGGGCTGCCTGGATTTGGAAATCTTATTTCTCAAAAAAATCTAGCATTTTAATAAAGAATTATTTACTCTAAAGTGAAATGTCAAGTTTGATTTCTCACTTTTCTGATGGATTAATAGTTTATATGGAAAAAGTGGATTTGGAAGTATCAAAATGACCTAACTGCATTTTTTTTTCTTTCAGTGCAGTCAAAATCCTTTGTTTCAGTAAGGTCTCTTTGACCTTGGCTCCCTTACAGGAGGAGCAGAACTCTGCTGCAGTCATGGTACCATTTCAGCATTGCATTGTGTTATGTTATATCACATAGGGGTTTACAAGGGAGGGACTAGGAAGACATTAATTGCCATCTCCGGCTCCCCAGCTGTTGTGCAGCATGACAAGTTCTCTGCAGCTTTCTAACGCTGACCAACACCAGATAAATTAAAAGTACTAGCAAAAAAGGCTGAATTGTGGTGTCTGTAGCACACCAGCTGGTGTGAGGATAAAGCAGTTGGGTACGATCTATTGGAGACACACATCCTGTATTTTAAGCCATGTTCTCTACTTGCCTTGTTCCTGGGAAGAAAGTCTTGCTTATAGATTTGTTGAGGATGAATAAAGAAAAAAGCAAACTGGGGAAAAAAACCCAACCTGGCCTAAAAAACAAAGAAATTATATTTCATATTTTCAAAGACTATACATCGGTATGATACTGGTCATTATCAGAGACAGAAACAGGGGATTGCTAAACTGCTCATTTGCTCTAACACTGCCATCCTTTACTTCTATAAGTTAGGAACTTAGGGGTCCCAACATAGGATTAGGATGGGATTCATCTCACCTGATTTCAGCCATCTAAATGTTAGGAATGAATCTAAGTGGTTGTCTATGTCCCCTCCATAGTCAACAGGCAGAAACAGGCACCTTCAGAGGAACGTTCAACGCACCTGACATAAAAAAAATCCCAAACTACTTTGGGCTAGATGTCTGGTTTTTAGATTAAAGTCCAGGAAGGTGAATTCCACGCTCAGTCACTTGAGGAAACCAGCTTGTCTGGGAGTCCTGAGTTTCTGAAGCTTCTTCCAGCTGCTTGATACACTTGGTGTTGCAAGTAACAGACTGGTACGAAAATATATTATCATACCCTTGCCCACCATGAATTTGATGGAAAAAAACACTGTCCTGCGTAAGTGTAGCATACTCTCGTCATGATGCATGGGGAATTTGTGGCGACAGTACATAACTCGATGAGTGCTACGAGAATGCTCTCCGTAAAGTTCAAGACCTCTAATCTCTCTGCTGGTACATGGTGCCTGGTGAGTAACAGCCATACAGCTGGAATAGTCTTTCTACAGTTTAGCAAGAGGTGAGGTTTGATTGATAATAGATGGGGTGCTCAGTTCCCTTTGAAACTGTTATAAATCAGTCAGAAAGCTGCAAACTGAAAAAAAAGTCAGGATTAGCAAAGGATTTTTCAAAGACATTCAGAGGTTGGAGGTATTGCATTGCTGAAAGTCAGAAGAGGAACTGGGGACTAAACTGTTTTCTTCCCAGCCTCCAAGAAAAAAAACAATTGCTCCTAGGTCCATAAGGAGAAAAGGACATGGGCACTTTGAAGTGATAGCCCAAGCTCTGTGCACCATTTAGGTCCTGCTGCAGTGCTTCAGGACAATTTACCTGCTCAGGGCCTTGACAAGAAAGGCAGAACTTGGGAATTTCTCCTTCCTGATTACAAGGATGGAGCCTGTCTATGGCTCTCCGTTGCTAAGAGCATGACTCTGCAAGTTAAGCAAGGAAACTATTCCTTCTAATGAAAATATATTGTTCATGATATTTCAATGTAACCACACCAATCTAAATGATCCAAGAAAATCACCAAGGTTTATGAGGAATCTCTCATTTTAAATTAAGCATAAGAAAGACTGGAAACAAAGCCTTGTCAGTGAGCAACTAGGAAAGAGCCGGTAGCAGTGTCTATTATTAATGTCATCCAGCCCTCACCCTGAAGAGATCCCACTTTCTGTTGCTTACTCTCTGCCAAGCTTCAACTGTTGAAGCTGAAATCTGACATGGCAGGCATCACCCAAAAGGGGGTCACACAGCTCACCTAGGGAAGAAAAGAGACATGCTTTTGCATCTGTAACCAGCACTTGCTGTTGTGTAACCCTAGTGATGACAGAACTAGTGACTTTCCACTTATTATCACTCTGGCCACAGAAAGCTTGCATTTCTTCTACAAAGGGACCCCCACTTCAGAAGCAGGACTGGTGCCAACTAAAGCTGCCCAGTAACCAAAATGCTAAACCATTTGCTGGTGGATTTCTTTGGCATATAAAGATTTACTCTTTTAGAAAAGGAGTTATTTGCTGTGGTTTTTAAAGAAAAATATATTCATCAGTTTAATTTGGGGGTCAGGAGAATATGTAGGATGATGACAAGTCATTGGAAACCACTGCATGCTGCACTCAAAGCATGCTAGTGGGCATCATCAGGTTTCCTGTGCTGTAAGAACTAAAACGTTGATTAGGAGAGTAAATATTTGAAACAGGCTCAGGAAGAGGCTTTCACCTCATTTTAATGCATCTACAATGCAGATGCCAGCAGCTCAGCAAGTCACCTAGGACTCAATTTGTATTCTGTGGACAGAAATAAGCACTTTTAAGTAGTGATCCATCTGACCTATTTTACCTGTCTACTGTAAGAGGAACTACACTGTGATGTAAGAGTTCCTGTTTCTTTCCAGTAAGATAGTCTTAAAGGGACTAACTCAGATGCGGACTAACTCTCTGCATAGCAGACATCTGCGTTAGTTGGACAAATCTCACAGTCTGCTTTTGTGCTGTATGTAGACCTTTGCGGATGGCGAGTGTAATGCCAATGATTATATAGGAGGAAGAGAGCTTGCACTCGAGATTTCACTAGATTGCAGAGACCTAGTGCTGTAGAAAGAAATTCGCTCCTGCTGAGTGTAGGATGACGACAGTGTGGAGCAGGTAGTAATGTGAACAGACTTAAGAGTTTCCACCATGAGACGGATAAATATACAAAGACTAGTGAAATAAAACTACTTTAGTGTCTGAGTTTGGAGAGGACAGTGAGAAGTATGAAAAGGTTCTTCGCTTCGCCAGCAAGGAGAAATTTTTGAAGTTGTAGCCCAGCTCTGGAAAAAGACTGAAACATGCATTTCTCATTTTAATGTCATATTCACAATATGGAATTACAGTATTTCTGGGGAGATGTACTGTCTGCAGGACACTCACGAAGCATTGTCACAAAGAAACTGCAAATATGTTATGCAGAAGCATACCTTCCACAGCACGTTCAGATACTAAGCCACAGTGGACTAAAGGTGCATTGATACCAAACGGGGACGTGAGCACAAAACATCTCTACTGAAGGTTCATCCTCTGTGTTAGACAATTAGAGTCAACACCGAAGAGAACCAAGACGCAGATGACACAGCTGAGAAACCCAAGAAGGCATTCCTGATTGCATGGTTGAGTCTCCTTACAATGCACCCTGCCATTATGTAGGGAGTATTTCTTGCCACCACTCAGAGGTCAGAGGCTCTGCACCCCACAAGGTGCAGTTAGCTGCTGGCCCTGGGAGGACACAAAGGAAGTCAAGAGACCGTAAAGATAACCACATTCTCCCTTGCTACTGGCCTACCCATGGAAAGCAAGGGAAAGACAACCACACAGGCTGCCGAGGAACAAAGATCATACAGAGTCACTGCAGATCCAGAGCGCGGAGTGGGATGGGTTGACCTTGGCCGGGTGGCAGGTGCCCACTGAAGCCACTCTAACACTCCCCCTCCTTGACTGGACAGGGGAGAGAAAATACAATGAAAGGCTTGTGGGTTGAGATAAGGACAGTTTAATAAAGCAAAATCAAAAGTCACATGAGAAAGCAAAGGAAAACAAACGATTTTATTCTCTACTTCCCATCAGCAGGCAATGTCTGGCCACTTCCTGGGAAGCAGGGCTTCAGGACCCATAGAGGTTGTTGCAGAAAACAAACATAAATAACAAATGCCCCCACTTCCTCCTCCCTTTACTTAGCTTTTATTGCTCAGCTGACGTCGTATGATATGGAACATCCCTTTGGTCGGTTTGGGTCAGCTGTCCTGGCTGTGTCCCCTCCCAAGGTCTTGCCCAGCCCCAGCCTGCCGGTGACGGGGGGGAATGTTGGAGAGACAGCCTTGGTGCTGTGCGAGCCCTGCTCAGCAGTAGCCAAAACACTGGTCTGTTATCAACACCTTTCTAGCTAGCAATACAGAGCACAGCACTGTGAAGGCTGCTGTGGGGAGAATTAACTCCATCTCAGCCAGACCCAATACACGGAGGAAGGAAATTAGACAACTGCAGAAGAGCAGCAGTCAGATGCTGCCTCCATAAAGAGGTCATGATGTGACTTATGGTCCCATCTATCACCCGGCCTGACACAGGATTAGAAGAAAAAACCTACATCAACAATACAGGGGACTAACAGGATTCCATGTCTCGGCGTGAAGTCAGCAGCAAGGAAGAACCAATGGCAAAAACTCAGAGAGGAACTGAAGACTGGATTAGAGGGCCTGAAAGCGTGAGAGACCTCCTAGTTATAGAGACATCATGGTGCAGGCATATTCCAGCAGAGCTTGTGAGTTAATTTCCCCCAGCCTCAAAAGTTCATCAGTAAATATATACATAAAACACTAAAAAAAAATACAGACATTTTCAGGAAATAGCTTCATGAATAGAGTTTGAGGGATGAGAATAAATGACAGGGGAAGAAAATTAGTGAATGCATCCAGGAGTCTATTTACTTGCCTGTGTCTAGAACCCTGGTTGCATTCTTTCATGGGGAAATCATTCTTCCCATAATGAGATGGTTTAGCTTCGTAAGCTCTGGCCTTTATGTTGTTACTTAGCAAGTGGTACAGAAAACATAGTTCAATGCACTGAGAACAGATGGGTCCTGTGAGAAAAATAGGTGGTGATAAAGTAATTAAAACCTATCATACTGGATGGTCTTGTGGGTAGTACCACTAGTTCCAAAATCTGTATTAATATTAACATTTCCTACCTTTGGAGTGCTTGATTTACAATCTGAAGAAAGCGTTATTTTAATATAATTTGTGATATTAAAAAGTATACTAACATCAAGTATAAGTATGCTGGCAGCCATCTTGATTAACCCACCAGAGATTTAATCAGGAATCTTCTGCATTAAAAGCCTGAGCTGGTACAGGCAGAGTTGGCAGTAAGAAGTCGTCCAAGAAATAAATTTGTATCCTCAGAGATCAGAGAGAAGAGGGGGTCTGGAGTGCAAGAGCCACATTACTGTTTTGGTGGGTTTAGCTATATCAAAGTATAGAAAAAGAACCGGCCTTTTCAGATTTTCATTTTAGTGGTGCCCCATCAGGAGTTTAAAAGCCAGGTTATTCATTGTGGAGGTAATTGTTTTCTTCCTGGCTTGTACGAAACACAGAGTATCTCACATGGGTGTATCTTTTACTGTTAAAAAATTGCGCTTTATTCTTTTCCTAGATGATATTCTCAGTGAACATCAAGGGCAAATGTTAAGGTCCAGAAAAATAAAGATGAAATAGAACAAATTTTACATTTGAAGAGTTATAAACATATACAAAATAAAAGCATGTATGTTAAGTGAAATAGTTCAGGAAAAGAGTTCCCAAAAACCAAGAACTGCTGTCAACTGAAGGGTCAGGTATGCCCTGCAATCACATAATATTTGATGTAATAAAATTTTTCTGGTACAGTTTTCAGTGTACTGGAACATTATCCTTTATTAAGGCAGGAGTTAGAAAGTTCGTACTATTATTTTCTATCTGTGTCTCATTAATTTTATCTTTATGGCTCTTCTTTTATTCTCCCTATACACATAGTACTATGCTTCCTATCTTAAACTTTTAGGAAATTGAATCCAGCATCAGTTCAAGAGAATTAAATTTAGATTGCTTAGTTTTGAATGGCTAAAATATTCAACACTGAAGAAATTTTTAGAAATGCTCGATACTGTTCAGCAGTAACTTAAGGGCAACCTAGTAGTTAAGGTACAGAACTAGGCATCAGGAGATTTGGATTCACTGCACTGCTCCAGGTTTTCTTTAAGAGCTGATGCAAATAGCCATGTTCCCCATCTGTATAATGGGAACATTATTCTTCCTCTGTCTGCATTGCCTAGGAGTCCTACAAGCTGCTCTTCAGAGGTACATTGTTCCCTCATCTGTGAACACTTTGCAAGAGAAAAGCCTTTGAAGGTATTCTTTTTCAGGGCAGGAATTATCTTATTATGCTTTTGAACAGCACTGTGCGGCACTGGGATCCGAATCTGCTTGTAGCTCCTTCTGCTACAGAAACAGAAGTGTTAATAATAATTAATGATATTAGCACCTTTTAATTGTGCTGCACTTGTAAACTCCTTCTTACCTCTTTGCTCTGGGTTGGGGAACTCCCCATTGTCTGCTTTAGCTATGGTAAATACCACTGTTGCACAATATTATTATTGTTGTAGTTGTTAGCAATTTATTCAAAGAACATCTTATGAGTGCAAATAAAGCAAGCAGGTGTCTGCACTGAGGAGTTTATAGACTACATTAAAGATAGCACAGCAAGACATGAACAACAGAGAGCGAGCATTGGAATTCAGTGCCTTTCACAAAGATACAAAGCAATAGGCTTTCTTTTCCCCTGTTCTTTTCTTCTCATTTACTTTCTTGTTGCTTTCTTGCAGTCCTGGTGTGTGTGCAAACTTTGCATTCTCCAGACACTCGGCAAAACACACTTAGTTGAAGTTTAGGCCAAGATACATAGAAATTCTTGTGGGAGATGGATGGTGCAAGGAAGACAGTTGTCTTTGCAAATCCCTCAAGAAATGCCGCCTCTTGAAAACAAATCAGAATCTCTTATCCATCAAACCTATAATTGCTCACCTCCTCTCTTGTGGACAGCTGCACAGACAATGGAGATGCCCCTTGGCTCCCAGCGATGTCCTATCCCAAGGCAGAATTGGCACCTTATGAGGTATACAAATCATTGCGTGACAAAACAGAGGGCCAGTTCATTTAGGTCCCGGTATAAAGACTGTTGGCATTCGAAGTGAGATTCCTACTGGTCTTTTGACCAGGTCTCTTTCTTAGCCTATGTAACCAGAAAAAAACATATCCTTTTTTTCTTTCTGTCATTCGTTACCATCTCCTGTTAGATCTTGCCTTGCCTGGGGCTGTGGTTCCCACATACAGATTTACGGGAAGGAGTAGAGGTATGTGAAGAGGTCTTGATCTCCACTTTGCTAACAGCAGCTGGTGCAACACGTCCTGCTGCATCACGAAATGCAGCCACAGCTGTTTTGAGAGGCATATCTATCTGCTAGGAGCAACGGGTTCGTTCCTGACCGAGGCTTTGAAGTGTTCCTGTCTATCAAACTATACACACTAAATAAAACAAAGAGTTGAGATGAGACTGGAAAACAATGAGAGAGCGCAGAAGGTCATGGGGTAGAGTCCAGGCCCACAGCACTGTACAGAGAAGTTATGGAGCCTCCACAGGAGTCAGAGGCATAGGGAGGGAGAAGTCGCTGTAAGCTACTTCCATTACAAGAGTGTACACTGGAAATGAAAATGTCACCCCAGAGCAAAGTGTTAACTTAGTTACCCTACAGACAACTCCAATTGAAAAAGAATTACAGGTTAAATAGAAAAGAGAAGAACTTATCACCAGGGCTAATAGCAACTAGCGTCTCTTCAAAGGTAGAAAATGTTAAAGGCTGAACTGCTGCCAAAATCCATGGCGAAGCCAAATCCAGAGGGAGATGCTGTGTCAATAAACTCTGGATCAGGCCCTTCATTTCCCCTTTGTTTGCTGCACTGAGCAAGAAGTAGTGGAAGGAAAAATGAGTCGCTCTTGCAGGAGGCCGCGTGGCCCCCTTTGCCAGGTGGTCTGCTGACAGCATATTGCTCTGTAGGGCATGTTGTATCTCTGCGCTTTTCTTATCAAAATGTCAATACTTTCTCATTGCCTTTGAGTGTTCCTAGGAAAGTACATACAGACTGCAGGAAATGAAAGTCATGAGATCCAAAGGGCTGAGATAGGTGCTCCTAGGAAAAGTCCTGAGGTAGAGGCAGGAACCTGAGCAAAAGGACAAACAACTGTTATTTACTTATTTTTGTATGGCTGCAGTTGTGGTTTTGAAAGACAGGAATAGAAGCTTGGTGCTTGGCTCCCACTGAGTGTTACGAAATCTGTTGAAGTCAGGAAAAGTAACTAACAAGTCCTGCTGCCAGCACTGAAAATGCAGCAGACTTTCCCTTCCACCATCCTTTATTTTGCCTTCTCAGCTGAGCTTAGTTTAGTGAGTTCCCTGTCACTATCAAGGGAAGATTTGCAAATTTCCTACCCACTTTCCTTTCCCGTGCATGAATAGCACTGCTGTAGCCTAGGAAAAGAGACACATCTGCGGCGAAATGCTGGTCGCTCTTAGTCCATGAAAACTCTGCCATGATTTCAATGGGCCTGGGTTTCACTCCCGTGCGCCTGCTCTGACACAGCTTTGTTCCCATTTTGTGCGTGTGGTACTGGCCATTTTGAATTGATAACAGCAAAACAGCAGAAGGAAGCACTAAAACTTACTGTTTAGGCTCCTCTTCTGTCCAAACCTCTCTTCTCATCAGTGTGGCTATAAGCTGTACCAAAGATGTTGTCCCTACGGTCTTACCACTGTAGCAGGTATAAGGCAGTGCTGACAGCACAGTACTGTGCCCCCGACTCTGACCCTCCTACTTGCATACTGCAAAAACATTAACAACAAAAAAATTGTGTCCAACCCTTCATTTCTTTTAAATTTTCATCATTTGATTTAATGTCAGGGGATTTAAATCGGAAATGGATCTGTTTGGCAGCAATATTGTGTCTCAGCGCTGGATCCGGAGAGCCCACCTCCCACCGACGTGCTGTCGGATGCAGCTTCCCTGAGGTCCCCCCGAAGGAGCTGTTACGTGGCACAGCTGCACTATGTAGAAAAGACAACAGAACCTCGGGCTCCGTCGCATTCTCCAAGGAAACTCTGTGAGCTTGTTTTCCGAGCAAGCAGTGGAGGCCACCTTGTAACACACTGTCTCTAAACACAGCCTGAATTTGAGGCAAAAATGCATCACACCAGATAAATTGATTGGTTACATAAAATGAGCTTTTTAATGTAACAGCAAAAAATGTAAGATGTGCGACAGCAACAGACAGTACTAGCAGCAATAACAAGCTAGTTACTAATAGGCTGGGATTTCAGTTTCAAGGTAAATTTGCATTCACATAGATGCACCGGGATAGATTTTATATGAGAAAGTCAATGAAAAGAAAAATCCAAACTGATCACAGACACTCACTTGCTGTTCTGCCATATCCGAATTTTATGTGCATGTTTGGTGGCTGATCACTTGGATAGAGACAAATTTGTTTTATTTCTCTCCTTGCAGCTTGTTCATTAAAATTCTAGTGTACTCCAGCAGCCAGCATTGTGCTGCATCCTGACAACTGCACAGAGGGAAAGTGCCAGAACAGACACATGCCAGCTGTCCCTTCCAATCCAGCAAACTACTGGTTCCCCACGCGGAAATACAGAATTTACCCTTTTCCTGGGGAAATAACTTATTCTGCAGCAAGACAATAGAACGGAGCTTGTTCCTACATGGTTAAAGTACGCATGTGGTAAACGCAACAGCCTGATTTCCCTCTGCATTGCTTCAGTTTTGCACAGATGTGTACCAAAATGATTCCTACCGATCTGGGGTTTTGGCAGCCAAGAAGCCTAACTCCTGTTATGCTACCTCCCACATAGCGCCTGAGCCCCAGAAAGGTGTCTGGCCCCATGCTCATTCTCGCAGTACCTACGTGTCTTCGCAGAGAGCTGCATGGCTGCCTCACGCCAGCGCTGGGCATGTCTCTGGACATTCCAGGGACACATATCGCAGCCTTATCTCCCGGATTAGGTGCAGAAATTCCTCCACCGCTTCAAAATGCTGGCATTACGCCAAAATTCCTGGATGCCTAAAATTAAGCTTTGACGCCATATCTAAACAAGGGCTTAGGTACCCAAAGTGGACCTTAGGTAGAATTCAGGCACCTGAGTACAAAACGGTCACAACAACGTTATGAAATGCTGCTCTTCAGCTGTCTTCCAAGTCTAGAGATGCCCAAGGTCCAGTGATGCTTTACTTTCTTACCCTAAAGTCTCCAGGCGCCTGAAGCTGGGTTTGCAGTGCTTATATAGAGTTGTCCCAGAGTTAGCACAAGTGGCTATGCCAGCACCTAAGTCAAGTCTCAGCAACCCTAACCTTACAGTTTAACACTTAAGTAAAACAGTTCATTTTCAATGGTGGTGGTGGATTGCAGCACCGAAGCTGCTGCTGGTGGCCAGCACCCCTGGGGAGGAGGCCATGAATGCTGACACTGGGTTCGGATTCCTTTTCCTAAGTAACTAAAAAAGTTTCATTTACAGTGTCGATAAATCAGTGCAGCACTTCAAACAAGAATATTTTAATATACAGCAAAAGTATTCGCTTTTTAAAAGTACCTAAATGTCTGCAGCTATTGAATTCCAACATCCTTCAGGCCATATTTTTACACTATATTGTATTTGAGATGCAAAGGGGAAATGTGCACGGAAATACTCTCTGCAGCAAGTTATGCCTGGCTGGCTTTCACATTGACTTGGTGTTTGCTCATTCAGCATCAGAAAGGTATTTGGGCCCAGGCTTTAACAGGTGAAGGATCAGAACAGGAGGACATTTTGCATCAGTGTGTGGGCTGTGAATGCAGCAAGGAGGTGGTTAAATAGACACTGGCAGCAGAATATAAAGTTAGCAATTGTGAGGTCATTTCCAGGAACAGGCTGCCCAGAATAAAATTATTTTGCTTAAAATCAGCAGGTAAAAGTAAAAAGCATCTTTCAAAGAGGTCTGCTGTTGTGACAAGATTGGCTTTTCTCCCTTTCCTTCAGAGCTGCCAAGTAAATGGTTGCACAGTTTCCCTTCACACATATCTTGGTGATTATGTTTAATATTATTGCCCCTCTTTTCAGAGCTAATAGCTCTCATGTAGATAGTTAGGCTGGAGAATGATACTGTTTGTTTGCAATGCCAAGGCAGCAGGAAAAGGAGACTGTAAACTTTCTTACACCTTCTCGCCCTGATGCTGCGAGCCCAGCGTGAAGGGGCAGCTACCTACGCTGTGGATCCCTACTGCACTGCACCATACACAGGGTGAGGCGGCAGCAACGTCACCAGACAGTCTGCTTAGTGCCAGTTCTAATGTGAAATCATTAGAAACTGGGCAAAGATCACAGATTTCTTCCCTACGGGCTTCCAGATTCATGACAGATGACAACTCTCTTCAGTTGTTCCTGACATGATTGGCTTCAAAATACTTTTCTGAGAAGTGAGACCAAATCCTGTAAACCATGCACATAAGCCATCCAGCCCCCTACCCTTTGCTTTGTTTAGGAAATACGCATGCATCATTTTCATATTGCACAAGCTGGTTTGTATCGATCAACAAGAGCTATTGAATATTCATTTATACATGCTGAGAGCACCTCAGGTGGAGGGAAAATTACATTATGAGACATAAATGCATGAATTTCCACTGTAAGAAGACCGGTGTGAAAGCTCGGCCTCCTGTAAAGACTGTTTGTTACCTGTGCTACAACCTCACTCTCCTTACACATTTCCACTGAGATGAAAACAGGAGGTATTTTGGAAGCTTTCAGGAGCACCTGACTGTAAGACTTGCTTACTGAAAAAAAATATGTGAAAGATATCTGTTAAGGATTTCACATTTTTGGCTGGTATCTCATAAACGTAGGTACCTCATAAAGCAGTCTTTAAATGCTTCCCTCTGCAACCAAATGCATCCCTCAGAATAGAGGGAGACTGCCAAATAATGTGCATATCCCTGAAACTGGTCTCAGCTAAATAAAACACTAGCTATGGTGTGATTTCACAGGGTTTTGAGTTAGTGGAGGAAATGATGATCATCTGGTCTCTTGTGCCTTTTGTGTAACCAGGGCCGAAGCATTTTTTCAGTGCTTCCTTCATCTACCCTGACAGGTTGTGCTTCATGGTCTAGCCTTGATTTTGTTCCATCACCGCAGGTAACGCAAATAACACAATTTCTATTGGAGTCTCCATAGAGACAGATCCACCACTAAACCCAGAGCCTCATCTCTGCAGTCAGACCTTGATACATCGAACCCGGACACTGGATCTGGAAGCTTTAACTTCTGCAATGAGGGGATTGACAAAACTAGCCTGGAGCTAAGCAGACGATAAGATTACCGAGGTACAAGGTTTTACTCAATGTTGAAGAGATAGCACAAACAAACTCTGTCCTGGGCACAAGGAAAGGGTTGGGAGTGTTTTGCTTCCGTGATTTTTTTTAAGGAAAAAATCCTTCAAAATCTATGCTGTGGGGGATAGGAGACCACAGAGCCAGTGACGTTGATCCAGGAAAAATTGCGTGAACCCTTCTAAGATCTGCACATGCTGCTTTTTTTTAGTAGAGTTGCCACAGTGTGTAGGCACACATGCCATGGCATAATAGCAACATAATGGCCCAAACACTTACAAGCACAGTCCAGCGTGCAGTTAAAGGACCTGTGTGCTCCAAGAAGTGTTTTTGCACACAGAGGTGAGGTATTTTACAGTTATGCCAAGTAAACAATGCAGTAGGTTTGAGTGCTGATTTTTTTCCTGTGTGAACAAGTCCAAAGATATTTCATACAGGCTTATTCTTATTCTGACAAAACAGACAAAAGAACAAATGGTTCAATCTTTTCCACTAAATACAGCTTGAGGCATGTAATTAGCAATCTAGAGAGGATGATTGCAAGTGAACTGGCATGAAAAGTTACACTGTTATCACAGATGAAGTTGTAATATTTCATTATCATTTCATGATGCGTGAATTAATTGATATTTATTCACAGAGGTGCATTGGAAATAGTGGTGCCTCTTATGATAATTATACCTATTTTTCAATCTGGAGGAGAAAAAAACTGCCTTAAATACTATGAGTTATGAGACAGACCTTCAAAGAGCAGCATAACTACTTGTACCTACAAAATTACTGCAGTTACTTGCATTTCTTTTATATATTTATGGTTCCAGTAGCTATGCCTATGTACATATGCACAGTGTTTATGTCACGTAATGATGCATGTGAGAATGTGAACATATATCTTGGGGAAAAAAAGTGTTCTTAAGTGTTCTTTTTATGAGAAAGAATTAATCTACCCACTAGTGAAATACATTCACCCCTCAAGTGAAATGGCAAGAGTTGTTTGCCATTCAGGAAGGCTGCATAGTTCCTAAACAGGATGGAAAAAACATACCTGTTTGTGTGGGTTTCTCTCTAAGGATTATGTTGCTGGATCCTGCAGGTATAGTATCAGTCTTGGGGTTTAAATTTTTAAATTTTTAATCACTGGAAGCAAATGGCAGGTTGAGCTAAGCTGCAAACCTTCGTGTGCTGGTCATCTGCTTTGTGAAGCCCTGATGGGATGGACAAGGGCAGTAGATGGAAGTATTTAGAAAGAGTTTTAGAAAATATTTGAGGAGATTTTGCCCTGCATACAGTTAATATTTATAACCATGGTGAAAAGAGATGGAATAGGTGTTGTGCTTTCTTTGCTTCCTGAGACTAGAAAGTACTCCTCCTACATGTAATAAAAAAGTTGCTGACTCTGCCATGAAACCTCAGAGACGTTAAGACATGCTAGGAAACCTTAGAAAGGCCAGGTAGTACACAGTCAATCAGAATCAGGGTGAACAAAGAATTTGAAGAGAGGAAACCAAAACAGAGAAGGAGAATTTCATAAGTCATGAAGGTAAAATGGGTGGCACTGAATATCCTGGAAGGATATGAAAGCAGAAAAATTGTAACGACTAAGAAGAAGATAGCCAAGACGAATTGAATACATTTAGAAATACCCATGTACTGCCAGGTTTCAAGTGGAAACTGCAGAAGCTCTCTCGGCAGATTCAGCTAGTCAAATGGAGCTGAGAACTGCGCAACAGAAACACGAGTTTGGCTTTCAGGGCCACCTGCAAAAAAGCTGGGTCCAAGAAGATCCCTTCAGTCCAAGACTACTATGCTAAAAGCAATGGAAAGAACAGCTTGCAAAGGAGGCTAGACAATAACAAACTGTGCTGTTTCCTTGGAGCCAAGTCTCATGACATCATTCTGGGAAGGCATTTGGAGGTTGGCAGGAAAAGTTGCACTAGTGAAATTGCATATTAGCGCAAATGGCACTTCTGTACTTGATAACACATGGAGAGTTTGGAGGGGACTGGTAGTGAGGCAATTCACAGTGATCTATCCTTGAAGACTCAAATTGAATAGCTGCATAGGTATATGATGCCATAGTGGTGGAAGCAAGAAAAGTGTCCAGTGTCCATTGCAATATGGAAGAACTTTTCTGCTGGGGAATAGGCTGGATTACAAAAACTTAAAACTACCAAAAGGTTGAAGGTTCAGAGAGGACTAGAGCAGAACAAATAATATGAATTTTATGCCAGATCAAGATCACAAAAAATTAATCAAGCCCTCAAGGGACAGAATGAGAAGACATTCTTTATATATCAATACATCAGTGTATCTATAACTCTACACATCAATGTCAGGATTCTGTGTATAACCAGGAAGAATTTGAATTGCTTGTTTAGGACCATATACTTGGTTTAGTTACTGGTACTAAAACTCTGCAAGATTCAAATGACCGGAATGTTAAACCTGCAAGTTCTGTTTTATTTGGGAAGGTGGTATGGGAAAAGGGGAAGGCAAATTATCATGACCTCTCCCTAACTTCCGAAAAATTAGAGCAAATGATCTTGAATATCTACAGAACAAATTTCAAAAACCATTAAATGCAGTGATAGTTTGTGTCTGACATAGATCACTAGATCACACTACGGAACAGCAGAAGGGGATCTTTAAGATTCTTTCTATAATGTCTGTGTGACAAAAATGCATGCTGGGATGGGGGATATCTATTTCACTCAGACATGATAAATTGTCAACTTCGACATTGCCTCTGTGTTCTCAGAAAATTTTTAATTTTAAAGATGAACATTCTGAAATCCAAAAAGCAAGGTAAAAATACAATAATTATAGATTTGAAAACTGGGGCATACAGAGTGCCAGGTGACTGACTTTGTTGCATTTTTCCTGTGTAAACAGAACAAACTCCATGTATTTGCTATCTTAACAGACCAATCTGCTATATGGAAAATATAAGCTGGATCAGCTTGATTTCATCATAGCCTGCAAGAACCTATGTGAGGAAGAAAACTTTGAAAATAGTGTGCCAACCAATGTATCAGACAATGCATCATGAAGCCCCTTAGCTGCCAGCTAGACAGACTCAGACTAGAAAAAAGATTCAAAGTTTAACCATGAACCAATGATTGGAACAATTTGCCAGAAGTTATGATTGGAGTTTCAATGGGAATGTGTGGTGTGGTGGTGGCAGAGTGACTGGCTGTTTTTTTTCCAAGATATCCCTCATTTCATCTGTAGCTAGTGGATCTGAATGATGAGTTAATTCAGGAAAATCCTATGGACTACATTATGCAAGGAGCTGGGGTAAATTATTACAGTATTGGAATCCTGGTATATGTGTAAAATTTAGGAAGCAAAAACATCAGACCCTACACGGTGACCACAGCTAAGTTGTTCTTACTTCAGTGTCTCTTTTTGGAGCACTAGACTCCCTGAAGGGTTTAGAAAACAGCTATCCAAAGCCTTGAAGTTTTGTTTTAATTATAATGGTTGTTTCTCCAACTTTGTACAACTAATGTATAAATCCTTTTAAATTTATGATCTTGCACTGATGGAACAGAATTCTTGGATAAGATACTTTTCACTTCTTTTTTACTACTTTACTTTTTACTTCTTTTCCTACTCTTCATGTCTTTTCCTTGGTTTCTGCACTCGTTAGATTTAAGTGCAGGGTAGAGGTATGATTTGTTTGTTTGTAGGCAGGTGGTACTTTGTATGAGTATTGACTACATACTGTGTATGTTGATTTGATTGATGATGGTGATTTTAGCTTCTCTTTAAAGCAAAGTGTACTTGTTACTGAAACGTTTTCTCAGAGGCTTCAAATAGGGCTACTGCTAATAAAGGTATATGTATATTTTTCTCTCAGTTCAACTGAGAAAGCTGCTGGTTTGGGATCTGCAAGACCCCTGTTTGTGCCCCTGTGTCATGGGGCACACTGAATGCTCCCTGTCCTACTGACCCTGCTGTGGCCTTACAATCTCATCTACTTAGGAAACGGTAGTTCTGTTAATATAAGCAACTAAAAAATGTCCAAAGGAAATTTGGAACAAAGAAAATGTGCAGGTTTTTAGGTCATGTGATGGTGATTGGGCATGGAGAAAAGAAACAAAATCTCAGCACCTTAAGTCACGTTGCAGTATGCCCCAGGCCTAAATGAGGGATGTAGTCTCAGAGCAAGTACGTCCCCTGAAGAAAGGGAAGAGGTTTGCTGACAGTTTCTTGCCTCTGTGTGTGCATATTCCTCAAAAACCTAGTCATCCTGTGGTTGGCATTCTTCATTCGAATGTGTTAAATACAAGTGTGATTCCCAGAACTGCTTAGTTTAGTGGTGACCAAGTTAAAGCGGTTAGTGTGGTAACATTAATGCAGGATCTTATCCAAGAGTCTGTTGGAGATCCAGGAGTAGTTCTCTCTTCTTGAAACTAGACTACTTCTCTATGGTATTAAGTAGTTGTTCAGCAAAAGGCACTGTTACCTGTGCTGTAGCTCACTGCTGACTTAGATGGTAGTATTTGTTATCAATCCAATCCATTTAATGCATAAGATATTGAAGAGAGCATATACACAGGTGTCTGGTTTTTTACTGCGTAGATTGTCATCTTTCATATACATTTTCTGCTCCAGATGGAATAATGTTTGAGTTGAAGCTTCAGAGCTGCAGGTGTTTGATTATTATATCCTACCTAAGCAGATAAATGCAGCCAACATCTTGCCAGCTTGTATCATTATTCTATTCTGCATTCCTTGTTACCTTGCATGTTTCTACCTACATATATAAAACACCTAAAAAACAGGGATGAGAACACCAGGTAGTCATCAAAACCCATCCACCCATGAAAGGAAGGATCAAGAATATAAAAATTATTCTGATAGACATCTAACAAATACATTTATTAAACTTCTTTGTAAAAAAGCTCAAGCGATAGAGATTCCAGTGTCTCAAACTATTGCAGTTAACTACCCTTCAAGTCAGAAAGTTTTTTCTAACATCTAACCTGAACCTTCTTTGCTTCAGAGATTCTTTCAGAGAGTTCATTTCTCTCTGAAATGGTATAAGCCATTCACAAGGAATGTAAGGAAAGGATTCTTCTCTCCTTGCAGAGTTATTTTATGTATTTGACCACTACTGCATTTCTCTCCAGTTTCCTCTAGACTTAATGGTCCCATTTCTTTAAATCCTTTCTCACTGGCTATACTTCAATTCCATCTCACTTCTTTCCTCTTCTCTTTCTCTGTCTTTCTTGGACACAGTATTCCAGCTACAGCTTTATCAGTACTGAGTAGCATAGAAAGATTTGTTCCTGTATCGTGTTTCCCCAAGTACCTTATACACCCCAATAATAGTGCTTTTCAATGGTATATGGCATTTTGGGTTTGTGACTCACTGTTCTCACCAGGTCCTCCTCTCCCAAACTACTTCCTGGCAAATTGTTCCTCATTCTGTATTTTTGTAGTTCATAATTTTTGATAAAATATAGAACTTTGTACTTGTCCTTATTGAATTGAATCCCATTTTTTCAGAACATTTCTTCAATTTATCAAGATCATTTTGCACTTTAATCCTGTTCTTCAGTCTCATTACAGCCTGGCCAGTTCTGGATCATCTGTAGATTTAATAAACTCATATTCTATTCCTTCATCCAAGTCATAAGTGAAAATATTGGCTAGGCCCAGGACAAACTGGCTGAAATCTACTTATACATCCTTCTATTCTAACACTAAATTAAAAACAGTTTTCTATCCACCCTGTAGCAGTTTCACTTAGTTTTCTTGACTTGCTTATGCAAGTTTTATGTGAAGCTGTATCAAAAGGCTTTCTAAGATATATGACCTCTATGGTTTCTTCTTTATCCCTCCAGCCTGTAAAACAGTTTGACATGATTTCTTCTTGCCAGATGCAAACAGACGAGGATTCCTCAGCCTGGAAAAAAAGATATCTAGAGTCTATAAAATCCTAGAAGGTGGGAAGAAAGTATAAAATGAATGATTGTTCACTGTCCCTGATAAGGCAGACAAATGTCTTCTGCTGAGGTTTCAAGGCCTCAGCTGACTTCCACAGCTCTCCCAGCTGGGTTCTCATGTCTCCATGTCTGGGACTACTACTGCTCTTATCTCCTCCTTCCGCAGGACCATCACTGAGGTAATAATTTTCTTTACAGATATCATTTGGTGATAAATAAAATTTCACATACCTCAAAAGATTAATGAAATAATACACGTTTTCTTCACTTCATCCCAGTTACAGTAAATACACTCCTTAAGCAAGATGGTTACTTATTTACAACAAGGGTTTCTGAGCCAGTGATGTTTACCAGCCAAGTTAGTGATGTTTACCAGGCACTGAAGAACTGTTTTCTGCTCTGTACCATCTCTGACTAAAGAGGTTTGCTCAGGTTCCCATGAGGGCGGCACAGCCTAGACGAAGACTAACAAGCAGTGGGTATGAGCAGGCTATAGGCAGTGCATCATTTGAATCAAGAAGTGAATATCTGAGAGCAAATGCGTATCTCATTAGTGGGGAAACAGTGTAGAGGCTAAAAGGAAATGAAGGCTTTCTGTATCTAAGGGTCAGCTGAGCAAGGGGAAAAAAATCATCAATGGACAGATGTTTTAAATGATGTTTTCATTAAATACTGAAGTAAGGCTTATGGGAAGAATTAAGCATGTGTTCATGTGTTGGTGACAAAAACATAGAACAGTTGCTCATCTAAGGGTTTTTCATATGTTTCTGACCTATCC
This sequence comes from Sagittarius serpentarius, assembly GCA_034782735.1. Classification (NCBI taxonomy): domain Eukaryota; kingdom Metazoa; phylum Chordata; class Aves; order Accipitriformes; family Sagittariidae; genus Sagittarius; species Sagittarius serpentarius. The sequence goes on from JAVKLA010000053.1 coordinate 31,700,216, forward strand.
AAATGAATCAAGGGAAAAAAACTTTTACAACCAATCTTTCACTAAAAAAAGGCCAGTGGGAATGAGGCTGTCACTAAAGATAAAATTTAAAGTGGAGTTTCGTTTTGTCTTTTATGTTTCAAATGTTTCCTACTGGACAGAGACAGGAGAATTGTTCTACACTCTGCCACCACTCAGCAGCCACATGGTACTGAGCTAATCGCATCGCTCTGCTGATCTCTTTCACTGGGAAAGCTTTGCCTCTTTTGCTTTTAAACTGTAAATAAAAACTTTTAGGAAGACTATCACACTGTGCTGTATGGACACACCATACAATGACGGCCAGGCTCAGCTAGGGCTTCTAGGTGCTACAGAGAGCAAGCAGATAGCAAGCACACATACAGTGTCACCTGCGTGACTAATTAATATTCCACCAATAAGACTCCCTTCTATTTTGATTTATAATCCATTACTGTATTCATGCCTTAAGGTCAATCTTAGATATACAAAGCTTTGTAGGAAAACAAGATATATTATATTCACTTCTGTTTGTTATTAATACATAATCTGGAGTTCTAGAGAAACACAGAAACCTCTCTAAAGCATTTTGGAGAAAAAAAATAATTGCTTTTCTCAGACATTATTTATCCAGTAAAGTTGATTATATTAATCATTAAATTAATAGAGATAATTTTCTTATAGTCTACCTAAGTCATTATTTAGACTATTCCTTTATGTTTCTTTTATAAGAAACCTGTTACCTTGTTATTCTGAAATATTTGAGTATCCTGAGACCAAGAATGATAGCTCTTTATTTATTCTTCTTTTCTGTCAGTCTCAGATTCTCATTAGATACTTGTTACCTATGCCATGACAACAATATTTTAATTCATCTGTTTTTCTGTTCTCTGGTCATGAACTAACATTGATGGGAACCATAGCAACTGAAGCAAAAACTTCATTAAGAACAATTTTTCAGTTTACACTGTACAATGTGAAATTGCTTTCAGTACCAAAGTCTTCCACAGAATGGTCATAACTAGAACAAAGACAGCAGTTAAGCTGAACCCCAGCGCAGAGGAGTCTTTTTTCAAATTGTGAGATGTTGACCAGGTTTCCACCTTAAGAATAATTATCAAAGATAGTCACCAAGTGTCAAAAAACACTTAGAAACTTCATAGGTTTCAAGAAAATATTTGGCAGCATTCACCATGATTCATCCTGAAATGTTATTATAAGCCAACAAAAATAGTTAACACCATCAGAGCTTTATTTTAAAGAAAAGTTTCCCAGCTGAAGTAAATGCAGTTGGAATGAACTGTCTAAAGCACAGACGGCTGCTGGCAGAAAAATATCTGTTCCATCACCCTGTGTTTTTGACATTGCCAACAGCTTTGGTATTACAAAAAGATATAGGTATGGACAAAAGACATAATGCCCGAGAATATCTAGAAGGTGTCTGGAATATACCGGGAAGGTATCATCTCTGTTGCTCAACAGGGAGGGATGCTGAAGGACACTGAGATGCCTGAAGTGTTTAGTGGTTCTTTTACTGAGTTCTCACTAAAAATGTCAACTGCAAGTACAGGACTAGCACAATTAATACTGGCAACTTAAAGGATTCTATCTCAGGTTGGAATACAGGAAGAGGAAAATGCATAGTACATAGCTAAAGAGGATGCTCTCAAATTGGCTAAGCTTGATAAATGTTATGCTAGCATAATTAAAGAAATCTTACAGACAGTACTGGTTATTTCTGAGACTTCATGAACGACAGGTGAGGCACCTGCAGGCAGGAAAGGAACAAATGTAGTACCTGTCCTTTGAAGTAGGAAAAGGAGGCAGTGAACACAAAAGCACAAGAAGAGATATTCTGGATCAGAACAGAGGTCATTGAGCATAGCCAGCATTAAATATCCAGGTAAAACTATAACAAGTAGAGAGCAAGTGTGTAGTGGTACTTCCCAGCCTACCAGGATCTAGCTCAGGGGCAGGTTCATGAACCAGACACACTGTCTTTGTGTTTAATTATACTGATAGGCTTTTTCCCCCTGAATTCATATAGTAGGTTTCTGAACCTTTTCACAACATTAACATCCTCAGTATCCTGTTGTGAGGGTTTCCATAATCTAACTACACATCTTGTAAAGAAGTATCTGCTTCTGTTTGCCTTGAATCTGTCACATCTCAGTTTTATTTCATGTTCTGTATTGGAGAATGGTGCCTAGGAGTGCCATATGTTGTTCAAATTTAAAATGAGACTGGAGTAAACAAAATTTCAGAGTCTTGCAAGCCAAATGGAGATAGTGACAATAGAAATCAACTGAGTAAATGCCATAATCCAAAACTGTGATTTTGTGCTGCTTCTTTAAATATGTTAAATGCTGAACGTCCTTCTAGAAGATGCCCAAGAATCTATTCAGCTAGCACACCCCCAGTCACAAGATAGTAAAATTTAAATGGCTTTTGCCTGGCTAAAGACAATGTATTTACTTTGAATCTTGACTCTGAGCTCAAAGACGAGGAAGGCTGAAAAGCTTCTAGATGACTATTATGCACACAGATAATTTAGCTTTTTGTATTATGAGCTGAAAAAAACCATAAGTTGATTTTACATGTGCTATCCTAGTCATGGGATCCATTTCAAAGGGTGTAAACAGATGTACTAGAGGTATCAACACAATGTCATCATAGCAGTGTAAACCAGATTTCCAAAAATATCAACAGGGAAATCTGGATGGTTTGAGTAAATGGTTTTTGGAAAGTGTATTACTGATTGTCCTGGTTTCGGCTGGGATAGAGTTAATTGTCTTCCTAGTAGCTGGTACAGCGCTGTGTTTTCAGTTC
>JAVKLA010000053.1:31709266-31797057 GCA_034782735.1 Sagittarius serpentarius
TTGCTCAGAGCCCCGTCCAGCCTGGCCTTGAATGTTCCCAGGGATGGGGCTTCTACCACCTCTCTGGGCAACCTGTATTTTTTAACACTGAGTAAAAAAAAAATTACTTTAAATAAAGTGATTCTTTAGTATTGCATTGTATAATCTCTTTGAACCGGTCTGTTGGGATAAAGAAACACCATGGCAGTGAAAGGCAGGCACTAACAGTCTTTGAGCCTACCACAGACATTTTACTAAGAAACATGATACAAAAAAATCTGTTGCAAAAACACAGGTCCAGGCTTGCTGAACTGTGTTTGAGCAAGCCTAGGCACATCCTATGTTTTATGTTTTAGTTTTATAACCTGCATCACCAGCCAGCTGTGCTGCTCAAAACCAACAGAATATAGTCCTTAACTCTGTTCAGAAGATAAGCCCTTGCCATGGTGATACAGAAAAACATATGGTGATATACAGAGGCAACTGAGCAGGGGTCTTGCAATAGTTGAGTGTGCAGTGTAGTACCAGAGGCATTTTTGTTTAAAATTCATAGCTTTTCTAGGAAAGGAAGCACAGGTTGTGAATGTTCACACAAATCAAAATATTTCCAGCCGTTGTTTCCTGCCGGGCACCCAGCAAGCCACGCTGTGTGCGTGCATTCAAGTGGTTTGCCAAGGCCATAGGCAGATGTTGTTACCTAGGTCTAGCTCTGCGGACTGTCCCTGCCTCCCCAGCCAGAAGGCACTGCCCCCACGGATCTGCTGGCTGAGGGCTCTTGGGATGTTCCATACCTTACCGCAGGTAAAGCCACCTCACCCACTTTCATTGGCGGGTTAAAGTCGCTGGCTGACTTTGCCAGATAAGATATGGTTAACTGACCCCTTCAACTGGCAAAACTGTGTGAACAGGAGTAGTGTGGCAACTGCAGACCACAAGGATGGTACCATATTCAGCTGGTACAGCCGTTTGCAAAATGAACGTCTGCCTGTGGTTTCCATAGGTGGCCTCAAAACAGTCAGCTGTCTGGGAAGTAGTCATAGGGAACATCAGAGCACATACCTTTTCTTGTCAGAGTCCACAGGCATAGCTGTGTAGTATCTGCACTTCCATGCTGACAGACTACACATTGCTTTTCTCTTTTCTGTCCGTAATGTTGACCAAATTGCCATGCATAGCCACTGAGTAGTACTAAGTGAGTAGTACTAAGCTTTCAGTGAACATACTTCTTCTCCTAGGTTCCCAGATCTCATAGCCAGCAGTAAATTCCTTTTCTCTGGAGATTAATAGAGCTCAGTCTTACAGACCTGAGGTACGTATCCCAGGTTTATACGTAATATGTAGCTTCAGACCCCCATCTGATTTTAGAGGTCTAACATCATATCCATAAAGGTCCACAAAATTAATACAATAGTATAAAGTGGAAGGAGTTTTTAACACAGCTTTCACAAACATTGTTATCCATAAACCTAATGAAGATGATCGAGTGCCTCCAAAACAAAATCTTCCAGTAATTGCTATCCTGGAAGACTGGGCTGCATCACCTTTTTAACAAAATTATTAAGCTCCATCATGAAACAATTATGTTCTCCTCTCCCACTGGTCCAGAACAGCCATGCACTCATCGTTATCAACTCTTTTTCAAAATCCAGCAAAGATTTCCCCATGACCAGATGGAAACCATTTAGCTCTTTCAAGGATATTTTTGGCTAAAGCCAAACCATAAGGAAGACAGGCCATGTCCTAGAAACGCTTTTTTCCCCTACCATAGTTTTAAATCATCTTTGCTGTATTAAGCTGACGAAAACTCTGGATAATAATAAGAGAAGGTCTTAAAGTGTGGTACAGCAGTGTCAGGACCTGTATCTCTTCTCAAGTCCATGACAGTCAATAAAGTGTTTTTCAACAAAATTTTGGTTCTCCAGAGGCACTGGAACCTCCACCTTCCTTCTTTGTGCCCACCAGCTTGCCAGTTTTAAATCCCTCTTTCTTTCTTGCCATCCGTGTTCATTGATTCATGGTCTGTGTGCAAGAGGCCAGCATAAAGCTGTGAAGCAAGGGTGTCATCATTGTAATTGAGCATCGATTATTTAAAGAGCACAGTTGTTACTTTGGTTGATGAGACCATCTCTCAGACTGACATCCACTCTGAGAAGAGAAACTTGGGGTAATTTACCAGACCCTTTTTATACCCCTTATCAGGATTGGTTTTACCTTTTATAGACCTGCAGTGTGGGATTAGGTCCCTGCAATGGGTGCTACAGTCAGTAGCATTACTGAATGATAAAGACAATGCCTTGATGATTAGATATCTGTGAATATTGACCTGTAAAAAGAAACATAAAAAAGCACAGGTTGGCTTTTATACTGAAAAAAAAAATATACGCTGGGCTGGAAATAATATCTTTTTATTTCATTTTATTTCATTTTATTTTTTTCCCTGAGAAAACTTTCTCCCTTTCTATCATACATCATCTTGATCTTCCACTCATGCTGACAGCGAGAGGATACAAATGATTTTTAGAGCTCCACAAGGATAAAAACCAGCAGGGATTATTAAGCTTTTCCTGAGCTGGAAAATGCTATGCTTCAGCATCTGGTTAATAAATATTTATTTTGTTTCTAATTCTGTGTGTGAGTGAAACCCCATCATGTTTATTTGAGCAGACAATATTACGGCTAAAAGACACATTTCCACAGGAGGATATGTTAAAGAGTATGTGTCACACCTTGGATGAAACAGAGAATTTTTTTAAGGAGTGAAACATCTTTTTTTTTTTTCAGCAGCCAAAAAGTACAGAAAAACTTTGAACAGAAAGCAAATCACATCCTGACTTTTGGACTCAGATTCTCTACAATCCAGAATGAAAATAAAAGGTCCAAGGCTCTCCTTTCGGATGAGGATGCACATTGGCAGGAAAACTGAATATGCAGCAAGTATCCTTACACAGTGGTAATAAGAAGCACGTCTTTCGAAGGATGAATGTTCTTTGTAACCTGCTTTGGCCTTGGACCTAAAACATAAGATGGCTCTGAAGTATCTGTAGACTTAAAAGTTAGTTACAGGATATTCACAGATTCAGTCAGTTGTTTTCTTGTGTTGCTGAAGTTGTCCAAAGTCAGCAGCACACAGAAGGGAAATGACTATTTTAACCACTTAAATATAAAAAAAAAAAAATTAAGAAAATGTCGCAGAATGTGGAAAAGATGCTGCTGTAGCCTGGAGGCATTCATCACAGCAGAAGGCTGGATATGAAGAGTGGAGGAATGGAAAGGCCACAACAATCCCATTATATTCAGTATTGCTGAGCAACTTAAATACAGGGGTTGCTGCCAAATTCATGATAATAAATGAATAAGATGTGTTCCCTGCGTGGGAAAAGCTCGGTGGGGATATATGCACATCACGTGAATAAACTGAAAAGGCCTAATCCTCAAGATATTACACTGTCAGATCTTCTAGTGTTACAAACGATAGACAGTCATAGGTGAAATTTGGTATTAATAACTGCAGCTGTAAATCCATGGATGCAAAATTCTTAGCAGCTACTCAGACTTCTATTGATAGGGATGTAAAAATAGACCATTTTCAGCTGTTGTGTACTGCTGTTTCCGATGGGCAAAATGCTGAATCTGCTCTGTGGTGTTTTTTCATTTGTGATCCAGAATTATATAGTGCAGTCATACTGACATTTAATAATGGCTTTATTATTGTCCTGAAATACTCGCTCACCAGCTGCAAAGCAACAACATTTTATTCACCCTCGCATGCTGTGTGGCTTCCCATAGATGAAATGCTATCTATGCTTGACAAACATTCCTGTTAGTATCTCAGGTAAGATGATGGGTTCACCAAGAGACGAACTGTCATTCAGTCATTGCTAGCAAGGCTGCAGGAGTCTCAGCAACCAACGGAGGTGCCGGTCCTTTTGGGATGGTTGGGTTGTTTGTTTCTTTGTTGTTCTTTTTTTTTCTTTTTTTCTAATAATGTTTAACTAAGTTATGGTACAGACACTTTTTTCCTGGTGGTGTAAAACAAACTGCTGCAGCACACTGCAGACTTATTTTTAGGAAAACAAACAAACCAAGTCCTGTACTAGTCAGAGGAAGCCCAGTTAGACTGGAGTCTGGACCCTGGAAAACTTGCTCAGAGGACACAAATCTTGCAGTGAACAAAGAAAAGGCTGATGTTACAAGGGAGGAAATTGGCAGATGGAAGCCAAGAGAAGTGCTAGCTGAAGCCTAGCCTTTTGTGCCTGCCGAGTTCTGTATGAGAAGAGGTGGTTTCTTTGTCTACCGCTACTTTTTGCTGTTTGTTTTAGGGCTTACTGTAGGAAAGAAAGCAAGCGTGATGAGAAAACACTTACTATGGTGCAGCTGAAGTGTTTGTAAAAGGGCCAAATTCACTGCCAATGTAATTCAACATAACTGCAAGCAATGGAGCTAACCCAGGGGTGAATCTGGCACCCTTTACTTTTCAGCTGTTTTGGTACATACTCATTAGACAGAGAAGCTTGCATTACTCCATTAGCATATGTGATGTTTTTAATCCATTGCGTATGTATTGCATTTATTTTGGTGCAAAACTATTAATTATTAGGGCTGAGAGAAGGGGGAGCATTCATTTCCTTTTCTTTTTTTAAAATTAATTTTCTCTGGATACACACACATTTCCAGGTTTTCCTTTCTGTAAACATTCAGTATGTTTGTCTTAGGCTACATCCAGCCTGAGGGAGTACAGAGGGACCCTCTGCCCACACTGGGATAGGTGGGCGCTCATCCTGCTCCTGCTCTAAGCTAGCTAAACACTGTGCCTGCCCCGTCGGAGGGTTCGTCTGTTCAGACCCTAAGGTGGCCACATGGAAACGGGCTCATACCAGGTGAAAATATACACTGACTTTGTATGCTGTTACTTGTTACTATAGGGTCCGTGCATCTACCAGGCAGTCATGAGTAATAGCGAGACTTCTTGCATGTAGAAAAAATGTTGATGAAACCTCCAGTTTATTCACATACTCGCTGCTGTTCACAGAGTGGAGCAGGGATAGGGCGTGTATGGCTTTGCTCTCCATCTTTGCCATTTCGGTTTTTTTTGGTTTGTGCATGTTCTTATTAGGCTTCCATCCCTTACCAACCTCTTTTCTCTGCTTGTTAGTCCATCCGCTAACAGCCCTTCAATGAACTTTTACAGCATTAGACTGCGGGGAGGATACAAATATCCTTCCCTTCTAGGATACAAGTTTCTCTCATTCGGCTGATTTTTCCTAGCCTGCGGCAAAAGGCTGTTGCGATATGCGCCATTAAATACGCTTCTCTGTCAGGTTTTCTTGGGAGGCTGTGAAGGAATTTTCTTCCTAAGTTTCTTCTGTGAAATGTTTTTCTTGTCCCATCCAAATGTTATGCAGTTTACCTCTTCTTGCTACATCTTCATCTTGTATTCTTACATTTTTTGCCCCATGCTTATTGTTTTCTTTGCTGAAAATCGCAGAATATGACAAGAGAAAATGTATTCTGAGACTTTTCTTTTTACATACCTTACAGGTTTTTTTGCTGACAAATGGTCATATTGGGTTCTGCTTCTTTTGCAAACGGCCCTTAAAGAAGAAGCCGAGATGGAGGGTACAGAGAAAGCTCCTGGTGGTTTTGAGATGACACCTTCGCACGCCCAACACGTCAGTAATTAGTGCATAGCCTCTTCCCATCCCGCCTGAATCTCCTTCTGGCAATGAAAAAGGGCACGCTCTGTACCACATGCTTCAAGCCCACCAAGATTCACACTTTCACAGCACCATTGAGCAAACCAGCATTGTGGTAAGTTTACATGAAGTTTGCCTTGACTCATTCTTTCACAGTTATCATATGGTCCTGTGCCATCTGATAAACTACAAAAATAATTGGAAAACCATGGAAATAATTTAAACCAGGAGCAGTAAGAAATCAGAACAGTTTGACAGCAGGATGATTTACAGATCTTTCAAAAAATTCACTCTCTTTTTCTTGTTCAGATTCACTTATGTCATTAAAAAAATAGTTCCAAGTAGTTTAGAGTGATTAGATTATCAAAGACTTGTAACCCAGAAAGTAAAATGCAAGAAATTCAGATGTGTATGATGTAGTGGCTGATCATTACTCTTTAACTAGCAGAATTATTTGCTATTGTTTACTGGTACTATTTTATTAATGAAAGGCATAAGCAAGCTTTGCCAAGGGTAAGATTTAGTGTTGGGTGAACAGAAGGAAAATGTATTTACAAGAATGTTTGTGAATTCTTACTTGTGTTTTAAATAACTATTTTCACACTCTTTTTGTTCACTTTTTCCAGTTAGTCAACTGAGCAAAGATTTTCTTACAGAAAGGTGTACAGGAAGTAACTTTTAGGCCTGATTGTTGTTTAATTATGAAACAATAAATAAATTAATAAGAACATAATGTATCTATTGGAAATAAAGTGAAGAAGGAAAGTTGAGGTCAGCCAAATGAGGAAGAGAAAGTCTATCTAGGCTGACCTACCTCCAAACAAGCCAGTTCCAGTCCTGGGATCAGGACAGCCAGGTCAGCACAGAGCTATGCCAAGCAAATTGAGCTAACTCATTTATACAGCCCCTGAGAGCCGAATGAGTGCGCAGTGTGGCACTGTGCCATGCAGACATACCGTCCTTCTTCCCGGGCTATCTTGGCTATCTCTCCCATGACACGGCATTGTGTAATGTAGATGTGTCCTTAGGTGACCAACCGGCACGCTCAGCAAGCAAATCCCAAACAGCAAATGCTCAGACAAAGGGCTGTAATCATTTATGAATGCTCTGTGAGCACTGATATTTGTTCAGATGAACTGCTAAATAACAAACAAACGGGAAAAATCTGGGACCTCGTTATAGACAAGATATTAGCAGAGACAGGAGCTAATTTCAGCCCCCTCTCCCCAAGTTGTTTGCTGCTGGCATATCAGCCAGCTGCCAAAAGTATAGCTGCATTTTCTGAACCTAGTTTTAATATTCAGAGAAGTTTTATCTTGCGTTATTTTTCTTGTAACTCTTACCTGTATGGTACCACATACAATACATTTGTCCTTGCTGTTGAGAAGTGTGAAATACACAACAGTTCCTTTTGATATATTTCAAACATAGTGTTGTGTTCACCGATACAAAAAGCTCTTCAGTGATGTACTCTGCTGGCCTATTTATCTTAATGCAAAGGTCTGTTCGGAGTTTCACACTCTTCAGTCATTTCTTATATGCTGCAGCACACAGTGAATTACTCTGTAGTGTCTGAAGATTTTTCAGTCTTGGCAAAAAAAGCTTTATTTTTAGATTGCAAACATTAATAACAATTCAAATTGACAAAAGCCTTTGACAATACCCTTGGAGGTACGTGCATGTATGCACCTATTTGTGGAGAAAGAGAGACCTGAGCGCATGCTTGATTGCCATCCGAAAGGCCAGGTTTTGCCATTGTTGCAACACCAACTTTTAGCCAGAAAAGGACTTACAGTCATGTAGTAAATTCAAATAGATAAAGCATTTGGAATTTGCCTGTTACATCAAACTGCTTACTTATGTGTTAGTCATAAAAAAACCTTTCATACATGCTCTTTCGCCAAGACATAACTAGAAGTAGATAAATTTCAAAAACTAATTTCTAAATCCAGCAGCCATTTTTTTGTCCTAGATTCTCATGAACTGAGTCATGTGATGCTGGTTTTCCCTTATTTGAGAATGAAGCTACTCTGGTCCCATTGACAGTGCACTGGAATCAGAAGGCCTGGGTAATTTGGGACAAATCACCTTACTTTTTCCTCTGCCATTTTCTCTGTTCAGCAGAGGGTGACGGTACTATTTTATTGCCTTGTAAAGTGCTTTGAGATCTGAGGATGACTGGAGCCCTGTGTAAGTGTCAAGTACAACCACATTTCTAATATCTAATTAGGCCAGATTCTACTCCTGTATATATAAATATGACTCTTCTTAAATTCAACAGAATGTCACAGGATGTAAGAAAGAATATTTATACAGCCAGCAACTGATAAACGGATCAATTTTCAAGCTGTATAAGATTTTTAAATCTAAGTAATACTTAACCTGAAGCATCCTGATGGACTTCATTTTGTATTTAATTTCTCTCCTGTGCTTTGGTACAAAAGCCACTCGTCTAGAGGCCTCAGACCTTTTATGCCTGTGATTTTGTGGCCAGTGAAGCTGTGGGATCTGGGCAGACCACGACCTGGGGGCAGAGGAGGAGATGGCACCCAGCAGACCTGCTCAGGGCTCAGCAGACACAGTCAAGGAGAAGCCCCTGCCCTGCAGCTGCTGAGCAGCCTTGCCGAGCCTCCCTGGATGTACTCGGTACCCAATTCCCTAATGTAGAGAAAAGTCACGATCCTGTGCTGAGAAGAGAGGAGCTGCCAGAGCTATTGGGAAGGAGATAAAGTCTTTGTCAGCCCCTCAGGAAACCCGTATCTGAAATGACCAGCTTGGTGTTTGTAGGATAGAGGCCAAAACTACAGAGAATTTACTGCAAATCATTGTATGATTGCAACAGCTGTATCTTTCCAGTCCTAGTAGAAAAATCAAGCTTCTATGACCCTAGTTTACAACTGTAAGGTAACACAAAATTTAAATTACAGCAGATTTTTTCCAGTTTGGATCATTTTATCTACAATAGAAGAATCTTATGAACCTTTCTCTCTATAATGTGTAGAAGTTGTTACTAATATTATTGTATTTAGGTTTTCTGAACACTCCCAGACATTCGTCTGCTTCAGCTGCTTTTCTCAGAGCAGATAAATATTTGCAACAAGTAGAGCTGTGTGAGCTAGCAGGGGAGAAAAAAAGGCAAAAAAAAGACAAAAAAACCTGGCAAGCAAGTTCTCTGTTTCTTTGAAAACTCTCCAACACCAGGAATCCTGTGAGAGCTTAATTAAAATGAAAAGGGAATTTTCAAAGGGAGAAAACAAAATAAGCTTTTTTAATGGTCTATTTTTGTTCTGAGTTCAGAAAATCTCTTTCTCTTTTTCAGCTGGTTTCCCCAAAACATAAATATTGGCAGCTTTAAGGTTTGTTTTTCATCCTCTTGAGCAAGAGGCAGTGAGTTCAAAAGTTTTTTCCAGTCAAGCTTAGAGGGTTTGCTCACCAGAGCTTCGATTTCTGACACAACTAGTGAGTCTAGAACAGTAAACACTACCGTGAAATTAAAGTTGCCATTTCAAGGGAATGATGATTAAATGGTAATGTATTCACTTTGCTGATGATTAGAGGAACCTGTTTTTTTCAGCCACAGCAGTCCATAAGGGTCAAAGTCAAGCAAACCCTACACAACACCTTAGGCTTACATGATTAAGGGTTATTTCTGCAGCCAAACTCACTCTGAAAGCAAACTTCTCATCCACCTCCCTTTCACCAGCTAATTGAGTGGCTGGGTGTTGCTCTAACATGAGTCCAGATCAAGACTTGAATGTCTCAGTCGATATCAAGACCTACCTGCTCCAGCCATCTGCTGTTAAGCTACTACTAGTGGATATTGCAAAGCTTCAGAGGCAGAAATTGCTGGAACTTGGAATGCTTTTTTGAATATCCACCATTCTTGGTAAAAATGCATGTGCGCCTTCAGGCCAAGATAAGAACAATAGCAAACCAATATTTACGTGTCAAATTTTTCAAACAATCTGAGTGACCAAAAGGGTCATATATATCGGTTTGCTTCAGCCATCTCTGCAAAGACTGCCACTGAACTATGGAAACTTACACGTTAACTATTGGCAAAAACGTGACTGAAGAATCTTTTCTGACTTCACAGGTGTAAATCAACAAATTATTGCAGCTGCTGTTGCAGGGTTTCAAAAGCTCTGAACATAACATGGTACTTTTCTGCTCAGTCATGAACGCTTCTGAGCATAGTCCCTAGTAACCACGTGCTCATGTACAGTGTGATTGTGCGTAAGACCAGACTCACGGCATGTGCAATGGAGAGTCCAGTGTCTTTGCACATTTGATGTAGTGTTCGGTCTTCTGATCTAAACAGTGCAATGTCAGGGCTTGTGTGAAAGTGTTGTAGCGGCTGGTTTACTTTGTACATGATAGGGAGTTACATCCCACCAAAGGGAGAGTGCAGAGACTGCTCTTACTGACTGTGACATTGCACTTGAGCAGATCAGCTAATAGGAACACAGATGCACGGTCATATACGTGTCTAATGTCAGACAGAGTAATTAGCAGTGGCAGGGTCTCTTTCAAATTGGAGACTCAGGACTTGGCCCGGTGGACTTATCCCTCCAGACAGCCCTGCTGTGTTCATCCAGAAGTTCCCTTAAAGTGCTTTTAAGTCAATGTAGTTTCCTGTGCACTGCTTGCCAGTCCTGTATGTGGTGAACGTCTTTCCACTAGTGGAAGAAAGTGCTGTGCATGTATTTTTTCTTCCAGAGGTCATTTATGGGACAAAAATCAGTCTTCTAGATGACTAGCTTAGGATTTTAAAAACATGGTTTGCGCTAGACTTATTTTAAATATTGATGGTAAGATTTAGTCAAGGTTGTCTGAGGATAACGGTGGCTTATGAAACTGGTCAGCACACAGCTATGCGCTGATCGATTTCTCTGTTTCATAGGGAATCTTTTTGTAACTGGTCCAAAGACCAGCCCATTCTTTCGCCATTTATTTGTAATTTAACCTGGGGACTTAATGAGTTACAAAAATGGACAGAAATTAGCTCATCATCCCATAAAGGAAATACATTTCTAATTAAAAACTATGAATATGGGTCACACTTTGCAGAAGGAAAAATAAGTCAAGCATCATTCTTCTTGATTTGTTCCAGGTCACTGTTTTTCTCTGCCTGGCTGCAAAACACTAATGGATCATCATGATAAAAATTCACTTTTTCACCCTTCTGTTACATTGCACTTTTAATGTCTATTTTACTTAATGTATCTTGATTCTACCCCACTCCCAGCTGTAAACACACCACACTTTATTAGAATAAAAATTTGTCCCTTTTGGTCCTGTAAATGAGACTAGAAGCTGTAGATAGTTTTCTTTGCAGTACTGGCAGTTTTAAGTTTTAGCATATGTTAGCATAATAAATTCATTCAAGACTATTTTCAAGTGCACATTCCTCTCAGAGTCCGTTTTCTAGGCACTGCAGTGGGTCCCTCTAATCTAAGTTGTTTATATTGTCATTAACAGAGAGCTTCAATAGCAAAAGAGTTAAAAAAAGACAGAGTCAGTAGGGAAGATTTTTTGTGCTTCAAGGAATATTGAAAATGGGTACAGGCAAAGGGAGGTGGAAATGTTTTCCTGATAAAATGGGGCCTAAACAGATGTCTTCTAATATAAGCATTTGATAACCAACGAAAGATGAGATTTTGGACTACTCTGGCATTCTGTTGTTAAAAAGAAGATATTGAAGAGGAAAGACAGACGTGCAATAATGAATGTTGAAAAGAAAATGTCAATAGAATACATCTCCAGAGCAGATGGTCTAATGCAGCAATTATCAACCTTTTTTCTGATTCTGACTCTCTTGTAGATCGATCGTTTCCAAGCAGCCCCAGATATAAGCATTAAGAGTGGATGAACATGTATCGCTATTAGGTTAACAAGCCTGGTAGGAGTTATGATCCTTAGTTTGGGAACAACTGGTCTGATGGAATTAGTGCCAGTTATGTACGTGGTGGCAGCACCTCAAGGCCTGCGGTGGACCACTGTGTTACCTGAAATGAGGGGACAAATGTTGGCTCCAAGAGCTTTCAGTTCAGGTATTAGATGGATGAAATGGACTGAGAGGTAACAGCAAGATAATCCTGACAAACGTAATAAGCACAACAGCTATAACTACCGGCCGCCCACCTATTGCCAAATGTTTTACAGCTTTTGTGTGATTAATATTTGTATGACCTTCTGTGTTGTTGTCTCTTCTGAGCAAGTTACATGATCTTTTAAACCTGTGTGCTCTGTGGATCTTTCACCTCTCACAGTGCCTGACACCTTAGTAACTAACAGCAATGCACCCGAGACGCTCTTTGAAAAGCCCTGGGACAGAGAAGGGGGCTGCAGTCACGCCACAAACAGACGCTGCTCACAATGAGTCAGTTTGTGGCAGGGCTGTTCAGCTGATCCCTGTGAGACACAGCATTTCTCTGTTCTTCATTTCAACTTGATGGACTTAGGTTGCTGTCGTACCCTACAAGCTCATACAGAGCCCCTACACTTGCCAGCTGCGTCATGCCTTGTGACACGTCTCTTCTTCACGCAATGTTCTGGAGGTTTAATTTGAAAACCTTTCATGGAGGGCCCATCCTTCGGAAATCCTAGCATGCTAAACTGTATTTTATTGCTGTGAGTGGTAACAGTCCCTCAATTCAACCCCACCCCACCCAAATAATTTCTAACTAGGAAATTTAGTGGAATTGGGGCTCCTAAGTCAATGAATTGCTTTTGAAAAATCACCTTGACAAACAGAATTTGCAGCTAAAGTCCTTAAACTTCTTTTTGAAGCTTTTCTGTTAGGGTGGGAATAAAAAAAAAAAACACAACACATTAATTTGATCAGGCGTGGGGAGAGAGCAGCTTCTGAGCTAATAGTGAAGGCATTCACCCAGGATAAAGAAAACTAGTCTGCTAGACTCTACTTCAAAGGACAATTTCCCTAATTCATACTGCATACATCTGGGAGCAGAGATCCCTTCCTTCAAGGTGAATGTCCTAGCTGGAAAGCTGTAGACTTGTATTCAAGTCTACGATTTTTTCTATCATCTGTCTCAATGGATATTTAATGAACATGTGCAATCTGGGCCAGTTTCAAGACAAAGGACCGAGAACGCCCCCATCCACAGTTCCTTAAGTTGTGAGGTTTGGGCATTCCCCTGGTAGATGGGAGTTGTGGTTCCACATTCCTTGGGAGGAAGTCATGTTTCCTTCATCTTCCATGAGTAATTTAAATAGGTAACTTTTACTTTTACTGGGTAAGAAGGGTCATGAGACTACTTTTTCCTGTCTTCCAAAGCTTTGGCTGACTTGGTGGCAGTTTCTGAAAGAAAGGCATTAGGCACCTAACTGCAGAAGCAGGCTCAGGGCTGTGAATCCTGAACAGTGGGAAGGAGCTCCACTCAATCCAGGCCAAGGGACCTACACTTAAGGCACATATTTTTCCTCCTGCACAGTGTGTGACCTTTTGGCAATCTGACTCTTAGTGGCAATCTGACTCTTAGCAGCTTAACTTTTTGATGCATGCTTAACCAATCCATCATTTTTGGAGCCTAGGGCTGTCGTTTCAGAGCTGTGAATCCCATTAAGCTTCCACACACCTAAAGGTTAAGAATCACGAGGCTGTGATTCATCCCGCTCCTTCTGGAGCTATGTTACTACGGGAAGAAGCAATGGTTGGAAGGGGTTGCTCCTTTAAACTTCCAGCAAATAGAACCTAAATAAAGCAGAGTCGTCACCCAGACAGACAGGTGCTGGGGAAAGCACTGAGACAGATGGATTATGAGGCAGATTTAGCATATTTACCTAGTCTTCTTGGAAGTACTCCCACACCTAGGGAACTGCTTTAGCTGAATGAAACACAGTGCCAGTGGGATCTCTGTCCATCTGTCCTGACCAAGCAGGGCCCCTTGGCAACAACAAATGCAAGACAAATAAGATCAGATCACATATAAATAAGAAGGAGCCTGATTATCTCATACATCTGATGAAGGTACTGCCCTAGAAGGATGGGGAACAATCTTGGGTACCCGACAGTGTTTATGCATTACATTTAAAAAAAGCCATTGGATAAAATACATAAATACCTTTGGGTGCAGAACCTGAATTCAAACCCAGACTTTCCCCCCACCCATGGCAATGAACATTTAACAGCTTTCTTGGGTGGGGGGACAGGGAGGAGGGAAAGCACTTTCAAGTTTGAAGTGCAAGAGGGTGCAAGTGAGGTACACATTTTCTTCTGCTGATTTTATACCCTTTTGAATTTCCCTTGAATAAAAACATTCCTGATGTGATATGGAGCAGTCATTCAGTCCTGTCAGAATAGGTGCTACTTGTTCTGAAAGCCAGCAGTTGTGTTACATTAAAACCAATAAAGCAATTGTCATGTTTTATTTTAAAAGCACCTTTCCCTAACTGCTAGATTCTAGTCTCAAGAGCATAATGCATAGATTACAATAGAGCTTGAAAATCTGACCACCTTACTTGCATACAAAGGCATAGCGATCTGAGATTTCAGGTTATGCAACTGTTTGTATATGCTGCACATCTGAGAGCTGAAGCTGGCCTTGAACTGGAAAAGGATTAAATAAGTCGGTCTCGTTTCTTCATGAAACCCCAGGCTCCTTGTGACGCTAGTAGATTGTCTGAGTCATAGCTTCATATTTATAAAACATCGCTAGTGTTTTCACACATTTCAGAATAAAAATAAATGTATTGTAAAGTCATTTGTTCAAGGAAATTCACCATCTCCAACGCACATATTTTTGCTCTTCTAGTTATCAATTTAAATCAAGGTTGCAACAAAAGGCTGGCAAGGTTTCTGGTTTTCCTAAGTTGTGGGTTTTGTGGTCTGGGGATTTTTAACAGAAGGTTGGTCTATTGCATAACATTCCAAGAAGTTTTTAAATTGAATTGAAATTTTTCCATGTCTGTTCAAAAAATATGCTGAGAAAGATACATTTTCAGCACTTAATTAAATTTAAAAACAATTTTTCTACAGTGTTCCAACCTTATGTAAAAATAAAAAATATCTTGTCAGTTTTATGTTGCAAATTTCATTTCATACAGTAACTACAATAATAGAAACCTGTGCTTCAGAGATGCTGCAGTTCCTTTTAACAAATGGCTGTAAAATCAATTTGTATAAATTCTGAAACATACTGGGAAAGAAACTACGGCTTATGAATATGAAGGTATGACTCAGCCAGCCTATTAGTATCACAAGAAGCCTAAGGTTTTATGAAGAAACTGAATTAATATTTGTTCAGCACTTTGAAAATGTAAAGAACAGTGTAAGTTATTATTAATTGTTGGCTTTACTATTAAAAATGGGAACTAATACCTGTGTGAAATAAATGTATTTTGGAGTAATTGCATGAAGGAGTCCACAGGTAAGCTAGAAGCCTGATAGTGGAAGCCTTGAATTTCATAATCTGAATAGAGCAGTTGGTAGAGCTTGAACACTGCACCATCATCCGCAGTCCCCTTGTACAGCACTTACCCAACTTGCAGAGTAAGATCCGGGACCCCTAACTCAATGCCTTGAACATATACCTGAACCTGATGTAAATCAGTTTGAGAGACAGAATTAAAGACCAAAGCATTTAAAATTTGGGAGCTATCCTACTTAACATTTAAGGACTTGATCCACACTTCCTTAGAGTCCCTGAGGATTCTGTGATGCCTCTGGAGAAGAGACGTCAGGTGAATGCCCATACCCTGTAGAAAAACATCAAGACTCTTCTTGCTTTTTCTGTCTCCTAACCAATCCTGAATTCCCCTCTGTCTTGTGTTCCTGTTGCAATAGGATTAGTGGAGCGTGTCCACTCCCCAAAAGACTAAAGTTTTGTGGTCTGGGACTGCCTTGAGTCACCAGCAAACCCCTGATTCTTCCTGACCTGCAGCCTCTTAGGCTGAGAAGAGAGCAGAGTCTGGATTGGCAACTTTCTGCAAGATTACTGTGCCATTAAGTCAGCTGAAAAAAAGGAGGATACCAATCTTGTTTCAGTCATGTTTAAATAAAAAGGATAATCACGACGGCTGGTCCTGTCAGGTTTTTCTACCGTCTTGAGTTTCCCTCCAAGGATTTAGGCAAGGGAACACAGATTACGGACTATGGTTGGATGCAGGAATGAATGACATGCCAAAGTGCTAATTAACTTGTGGATGAGGTCTGCTAGTGCAGCAGTTCCGAGTAGTGCATTATTCAACACCGGATACCTTGAAAATTAAAATAACAAGCTGCCGAGGGAGTTTTGACACCCTTTGGGTTAAACTGAAGCTTTAAAAAGATTTTCAAGATTGCGCTTTTCTGTTTAGGTACCTAAATTCTGCCTAAATCCCATGTTGGGCATCAAAGTCCTTTTTGGATTTGGCTCTAGGTACTTTCCTGCATTGGGACATAATATATGGTCCTTAAAATACAGCAGCTAATCTGTTTGAATTTTACCAGCTAACTCTCATTGCAGTGATTATCTGATCCCACTGTATTGATAGAAAACATATGCTTCAGGCAATACCATAAAATTCACCACCAGTGAGTTTTACAGACACCAAACAAAACACCCAGATAAATCTCAAGTATTTAGTGTGTACAGTAAGTAGCTGACTTCGTTTCTCAGCTGCCATAGATTTATTCATTATAAGGATATTATTGAAAATAATTTTGAATTATTTCTAAGGCTCATATAGATTTGGTGTAATGTTGAGAAAATGTTGTTAATTTACTGCAGAGAGTAGATGTGGCCTCAAATCTTGCAAGCAGAATTAGTTGTTTTCTTTTAACACACAAAAAAACTCCCAGCACAGAAGACTTCTGTATGCTTTTAGCTACTCAGGAGAGAACGACTGCCAAAATCTAAACAGCTATCACTCCCACTTTGCTTAACTGACCTGAGAAATCAGAGAAGCAGAACGCTCTAGCAACTGTGCTTTTTGGGGTTGGTTGGTTGGTTGGTTGGTTGTTGTGCTAGCGTCTTTGTGCAAAGCCTTAAAGACACTCCCAAACCACCAAAAATTTTCTGTTGCAGGTTAATAAATACAAACCTTTCTTAAACCGCCAATAGTTCCAAAAATAATCCCCAGTCAAGCACATACGCTGGTATCTCCAATAGTGTTTGTTCCATGAATGTTTTCTGTGGAAAATCAATTCAGCCAGCAGGCTGAGCAAGAGAGGTTTATCTGCCTGCTTACTCACACTGTCTCAAGGGCCAAGTTCAAAACAGCACTTTGAATGATGTGCTCAGTTGAAATCTGCTTCCAGCTTTTGAGCACCCTACTCATCTCCTATCTGCATCTTAACAAATTTGAAAGTGGCTGCTGTGTGAGTACAGGTAAATCTGGCTGTACTCACGTATTTTCTGCATCAGAGCCTAAGGCTATTAACCAAAGTGGCAGGAACAGCGGGATTTACTTTCTGCATAATCATGCATATGAGTGAGGAGTTGCTGTCCACTGACAGTGTCATATTATTGAAAGCCAGATTTTAACACCGGCTCTGAAACTCTTTGAATAGTTAGGGGCTCCCAAGAGTTGGGGGAATGCATGTGGGGCCCTACCACTTTCTGCTGGGATACTGCTGTTGATTTCTGAGATTCCTAATTGCCTAATTAAGCCAGAAGGAGTACCTGTGCCAGGCTGTTCTATTTAACATATGCTGCATAACAGTCCTAATTTATTTAATTTAAATATAGAGTATTTTATAGAAAATATCCAATATTAGCCTTAGCCTTATCTTCCAGCACTTTGTTTTAGTTCTAGTATTGCTTCCCAAATTGAAGAGTTAATTATCTTCCCTGCATAGCCATTAGACATTCTGTTCAGCTTGCCAGAAACCTTGTTTTTTATAAACTAAACTAAATTAGCTGCTGGAATCCTTGGCTTTCAGACTTTTAAATCATTGTCGCAGTTCTCAGGAGCCCTTCTAACTTCCCAGCGCCTCCCTTGAACTAACCAAGAATCCCAGCAGAGACCCAATGGCATGGTGTTCTCACCTAACCAGCTCTCCTCCTCCACATTCCTGCATTTGCTAACAAGCACACTGGGCCTTGTTGGACAAAACGTCGGCAATTTCTGTTCACGTCATTCTCCAACAGTGACTCTCCCTCAATCCTGTTTCCATTCACTGGTTATCAGTTGAGAGTCCCACATACTGTCTGGGAGTTTAGGACAAAGTTCAAAGAACTCTGGATCACGCACTTGCAGACGGTTGCTCATACCTTATCCAAACTATACTAACACAAAACATGTTTTATTTTACTTTTACTTGCAAGGAAGATGAAAGAGGGCTCTTTTTTTACTTTTTTAATTGCACTCCAATATCAATAATATTTAATTTGCCAGGAATATTGTCTTACATTCTTATCCTTCTAATGTATAGGCTAATGATGTCATCAAAAGACATCCCAGCCAAATGAAACAACACTGTATAGCCAACCATTTTCCTGCCATTTGTTTTAAGAATAAAATAGCTTTTATTGCCCAATCATACTACTTATGC
This sequence comes from Sagittarius serpentarius, assembly GCA_034782735.1. Taxonomy (NCBI): domain Eukaryota; kingdom Metazoa; phylum Chordata; class Aves; order Accipitriformes; family Sagittariidae; genus Sagittarius; species Sagittarius serpentarius. The sequence continues at coordinate 31,727,438 of JAVKLA010000053.1, forward strand.
TATTGCAAAATGTATAATTCTAAAGATAAAGCTGACCAGATGCGACTACACTACTTTCTCTCTGTTATATCAGCTATATAAGTATAAATTTATAGGTTCACAATGAGCTGGGATAAAGTGATTCATCCCTCAAAACTGCAATTGGGGAAACTGTCAATAGAGAAATCAACACTTGTTTGTTAATCATGTTTGTATCATAAAAATTCATCCAAATAGAGCAACTTACAAAAAAGAGTTGTACGGATGCACAGAGTACTTCACTGTCAGAGCTATGCATCCCTCCAGCCAATCGTAAGCACCATTTACACATATTGGTAGTTCTTTCTAACTCATGACACTTTTAAGGCTTATGACATAGCAGTGATAGATTGTTCTTGGTGATTATTTTACCCCAAATGGAAGGTAGAAATGGCTTGGCTGCCGCCTTAGTCATAATGGGCTTAATCACAACCCCAGAATAGCCTCTCCTTGCCTGTACCGTAACTTCATAAGCATCATCATCCACAGACTAGGCAGGGCTGACTTCTCTCTGTGTGCCAAGGTATCTCTTTGAGCAGAATCTCCTTAAACTGGCCAATGTCACCCTATTATTTCTTGTTGTGCTGCTTGCCTTATCATCAGTTTCCATTGCCCCAAGAGCATAGCCAAAGACCATCCTTCAAAGCCAGCAAACCCAGCGCCATTTATCTTGGGAAAGAACAGACAGTAGTTCATATTTAATCATGGTTTATTATCTGTCTACTTAAGGTTTTGTATTGCTCCTGTCATTGCAGCATCTGAGCATTTTACACATAAAAAGGTTTGGCAATAGTTTAATTCCCAGAGGACCACATGGAGCCTCTGGCTCTATTCCCTTCTATTATATTCAACAGCTAGGATTTCCAAGGAGCCTGCGGGTTTAGGTGCTTTACTCTCACTGAAATTGAATGTAATTTTTGCACTTCAGTCCTTTAGGCTGATTCGAAAGTCCCTTCCCATACCCTTTCTAGCAAAGAGGGAAACTGTGGCAAACAGCCAGTGGACAGCACAGAACGTATTAGTGGGCTGAGGATTTTCCTATGTGTTCCCATTAGCTTTTGCCTGTAGTTTTCCCTCGCCTTTGCGGTTCGATCTGAAAACTGTGGAGGGCATGTGGTAAGAGAAATGAAAGCTGTTCCTTCTCCACAAATGGCAAAGTAATGCTCATTCTTAAGGCTTTACCCAGGGAAGGTGCTGCTTACACCTGAGGAGGAGGCCACTGCCCCCCATGCCCATCCTTTGAATGCCTCTAGCCCCACTCCAACCCAAAGAGTCAGAAAGAGAAGGGATAGCGAGTGCCTAATAAGCAAATTTAGGCTTCACATTGCCAGTGGCAGCTTTTGGGCACACTTAAACAAACCATTTAACAGCACATAACAGCACTGCACAACACATCAGGAGAGGAACAAACCATATTCCATTGAAGCTGCAGGGGGATATGTAGATAAGAAGAATGTAATTACCAGAGTGGTAATTTAGTCAGGATGCTAATACTCCTAATCTTGCCAAAAAAAATCCCCTCACACCCTCAAGGGATATTAATGAACAGAAGTGGTTAAAACCTCAAGTTTTATGTCTCGTTTGAAAGATCAACACAGTTGTTCTGGACTAGACAGTGTAAAACTTTCCATAAAATAAAATTACAAACAAATCATTATTTGATTTTATATCCACTAGGAGCAATAAATAGAGAGGCCTCACAGCTTCTGCAGTGTCTGAGTAATTCTAGAAATTTCAGGACTGTAGCATGTAAGTGGTAAAACATCTGTTCAGTGTGGAGGGTTGTATATATTCTTTGCAGTTGTTTTTTGTCACCTCTGGCTGATAAATAGTCTGGGGGCTCCCACTGTACAGAAATGGCTAAATGGAGAGTTTACTTTTTCAGCGTCTTGTTTGACTCTTAAAAGTGCAACTATCATGTCTTCAGGCTCGTTTCCACTCCTAGGTCTCAATTTTTTTAAATTGTTTGAAAAGCTTTCTAGGTTAAAATATTATGGTCAGTTTTATAGATAATAGATACCACATGCCATGACTACCTTATTCCTAAGTCTCTTGACATGATGTTTCCAAAGAGTTAGTGTTATTATCTACATAGGCAAACCCTGAAATTGTATGCAAATTTAAGAAGCTTGTGTTGTTTGTAGGGCTGAAGAACTGATTTGGGTTCTTGGTTGAGCATATTACACAAATACTGCCATAGCTTTCAAAAAAAAAAAGAGATTTGGAACTGGGAACGTTGTCAATCAGAGCCGCCCAAGGTCTTCTTACCTGTCTGGCTTCAAGTTTCTCTGAAAAGGGGTGTTTTAGGTTGGCCATTGGTTTCATAGGAGTCTAGAGTTCATGCTTTGGTGACTACAGAACCTGAGTTTATGTGACATTTCTTTATGGTAGAAATGCAATTGGTTAGTGTCACCTATTGACACTATCAAAAAATGTCTCCACTACACTAACATAACTTCACTTCTAATCCAGATTTTATGTTTTATAAGTGAAACTATTACATTGTCAAATACCAACCTATACTACGCAGACTAGTAAAGAGGGAGAATTTATATTAAAAATTAAAATACAAAATGAAAAGGGAGAGAAAGAAAACATTGTCTTTTAGCCTCAAGAAGAACTTTTCAACTAGAAAAGGCGCAGTAACCAATTCCTTTCCAAGAGTGTGTATTTTCCTACCACCCCTCCCCCAAAAAGAAAAATTTAACACCCTGCAGAAGGGATTGCATGCAGAAAGGATTGCCGTAGCTGCCACATAGATTCCTCTTTCAAAATGCTGTAGTGCTAACAGCATGGTTTGCATGGCTATAAAGCATAATACTACACGATGTAGCAGACCTCCTTGCTTCTGCAACAGGCACTAGTGACATATGTTATGTCACTTGAGACAGATGAATTAAACTTATGTTGCTATTTGGAAGTTGTTCACATCTATCCGAATTGTTTACAGAGGGGAAAAAACAACTTCTTGCAATAAATTTGTGGAGCAATATACTGCTACATAGGATGGAGGGGATCTGTCTTAGTTTCTCCTCTAGAATCTGAAAATACTTTGTTCAGCTGCTTATAAAATCTCAGGCTCTCTTCTCTCCGGATATGAGTTGTCTTGCACATATTGCTGTTTGTTATTTATTAATTGCAGTTTCTCACCAAGGGCATTACCTAACAGTGTGGGAGCAAGTTTTCAATATGAGATTGACCTGTGACTTGCAGGGGTGAAAAGCTAATGAAGTCAGCAGGAGTAACCAGAATGAAGGGGCTTTTAAAACTCTCACGCTTTTAAAATCCTCTCAGAGTAAAATTAATTCACTGACTCTTCTCACCTCTGCAAGGCACATTGATGGCAAAGAGATGGCGGGTAAGAAAAGGAATGTATTTCCTGACACTGAATTATTTGGTATACAGGTCATGCATGTTTGTGTAATCTGGATACACTGCAATCGTCATATTTCAGCGTATCTAACACAGAGCCTCTCTCCAGTACGAAACCTGAAGTGTCAGAGGCTCCTCTTCATACTGTGGCCCTCAAATCTTTTTTTTTCTGAATTTTTCTTGGAAAAAAACTGTCTGATTTCAAAAGAAGCAGGACTAGAGTGCCAAGTACTGACAGGATTTTTTTAGATCAGTTTCAGCGAGAAGAGACTTCAGGATGGAATGTTGTGAAGTAATTTCATTATCTTTTGGGTGCCTGATACACTGCTAGCAGTGGTATTCAGGCTATAGGCAGACCCTATGCTGCAGATGCTTCAGCTGAGTGACAGCAACAGCTCTTATGACTCTGGGAAAGGAGGAGAACTAACTGCTACAACACCCAAGTGTACAGAGCAGATGAGAGCAACCACCAGTGGGACAAGACTTACTTAACCTGAATATATATCCATCACGCCACTCTTTCCTAAAGAGATTTCTGTACAGCTCTGAGCAAAATATCAAGTTGTTTTTCTTGGAAGCTAATTTCTCATGTTTCTCTCCTCCTCCAGCACCTTACTAACACTATTTCAATACATCAAGATTCAGCTTGTTAAAGTTACTGTGCAAATGGGTCCTTTTGGAGTGACTGGAACCAAAGAAGTCAGGAACTTCCAGTAACCAGTCTGCTTCTTTTTGAGACTTACAGGGGTTTAGCATAGGATATAAAAAAAGAAAAAAAAATAGTACACCCAGCACCAAAATATGAAGAAAGTCAGTTATCTTTTAAAAGGTAGTCAAAGGTACTAATTTTATTTTCAGCACTTTGCTTAATCACCGTGAATTAAATGGCCATTAGAGCACCTTTCTAACACAAACTAGTATGGGAAATAGCCACGCAAACACTTTTCTTCCCAGCCACTGTGAATACTGAAAAGCAAGGGGAAAACACCAGCTTAAATCCTATTAGGACAATGATCCCTATACATTCCAGTCCAAGATTAATTCTTTCCCACAAGGGCATATAGTACATGATTTCAACCACATTTTCAAAAGAAAAAAGACATTTTGAAGAAAAAGGAGAAAAGTCCTGATTCCTTAAAGTCATTAAACATATGCTTAACTTTAAGTACATGTGCAATATTCAGCAAAGCAGAAGCATAAAGTATAGATTTGATTTTTAATGATGTGTTGATTAAGCTCTATGCTGACTTGAAGAGTTCTGCAGTATGCAAACATGTGAAAAAGAAAAACAAGTTAAAGGGTTAGCTGTTTAAAGGGCCAGGTTAAACAAGATGTAATTACGGCTTCACTTAGTCTTTTCATTCCACTTCAAAGCCTCCATGTGTGGGAAGGGGTTTGGCAGGTTAGAGTCAGCTTTGGTGTGTCGTTTAACTCGACTTTTTCAATGACCAACCCTTTTCTAACATGCCTAATTCTTTGAGATACCACAGGACAAATTCTGCTTACCAACTTCAAAGAAATCATGCTGATACCATTTGGCCCAACCTCTTTACAAGGATAAGCCATTATTTTTCTAATATGGATTTTATTGTTGGCATAAAAATCTTTAAAACTGCAGACAGAGAGCAAGCTTTAAGGCATTGTAGGGAAAAAAAAAGGCTCAGGACCATATACTCTGAATCTTTTATCTTAATATCTAATAATAGACCCACAGGTAATAACATGGCCTGTGAAATCTTCTAGCTAGGTGCTTAATTAAAAAGCGAGACCAAAGGTCATTGCTTCATTTAGAATACAAATCTCTCTCTTTGAAACTGTAAGGGAGGGGGCAGTGCTCAATAGCCCCTTATCCCCAGAAATACAATGCTTTGGTTCATCGCTCCCATACTAACCCTACCACAAGGTCATCATAGCTGGAATGCACCAAGCATGTCGGCCCCCCTCTCTAACGCATTTTTAAGGATGGCCTCTTGTGTTTGTGCTTTCTGAGCCTGACCTCACAAGCTGCATACCGATACCTGCTGGAGGAAAGGCTGCAAGATCAAGGTGAGTATGATCGGCACCAGGGTGTTACGCAGAAGAAAGTGGAACATCAGCACGTGCGGCGTAGAGGTGGGCGAGGGTGTTTTACAATAGAAGTTACCTGCATAGGTGACAATAGCAAATACTCTGTACCTTAGCCTTTTCCTAATGCAGCATAAAAGGGAAAACGGGCCATGACACTGTTAAAAATTTTGAGTTTAATGACAGATGTAGCACAGGTAGCATATTAAGTACAACAGTGGGTAGGATTTTATCAGACACAGGTGAAAGATAAGACTAGGCTTGTCATGATACTAAAAAAAAAAAAATCTCCGTGCAGCCCATCTGTTCCTCATGCAACTTAGAGATGTCAATGAGAACACCCTAAAAATGTTTGATAACTTGAAACTGGCAGGAGTTAATACCCTCATTTAACTCAGCCAAACTATAATTAGCAGAAATACACAACCTTAATATATACAAAATCAGAAAAGAAAAGAAACTATCCATATTTTTTTGCCTGCGTGGCCTCTTCTGAACCTTCTACTTCAACAGCAACTGCCTGCTGACATTGTTTCCCCAGGGAAAAAGAAGTACCAGCCATGACGCAAACCTTAGTGATTGAAAGTATCTATAAAAGCCTAAAACAAGTTTATCAGCTACAGCTTTAATTACCTTTGCCACAATGTACAACAAAATTTAAATAACTGTAGACCAATTTTGTTGATCTACAGTATCCTGATGGTGTAGATCTCTTACAGAAGTAGGTTTTGATCCCCAGAACTAATTTCCTACTATTGCTGACAGCACTCACCCTGGAAATTAAATAACCTCAAAGCAGACGGTTTGCTACCAGAGATTTTAGAGGACTAGGCCTTTGGTTTGGGCTGAGGCTTTCAAATTTTCCAAGACTGTACCTCTCAGTCAGCTTACCCCAAGCCTCATTCATTGTGAAATAGCACCTCTTTCTGCCACATTACAACCTGAGGAAAAGGCTAGCAAGGGGTATGCTTTTTCCTTTATTTGCAGTTCTCCTTCCCTCACCTAATGGGATTAATATCCAGCTCTCATTACAATAGCAGTCCAAACCTAAGGGGTGTGAAAATCTGAGACCTAACCTCTACTATTTCTATTAATTTCTAACTACACCGAATGAAACTTTTTTCCTTCTTAACACTGGCATCATTTAGTGGTCAATTTTTTTTAGAACCATCCCATTCTCTTGATCTTAACATGTAGAGTATCTCTCCTAGTACGGCATAAGGATGGTTGGTGGCTGTCAATGTTAGAAGCAGCTATCACAATGCTATTCTCTATTTTTTGCATTTCTGAAAATTATTTTCATTTTTATGCTTGTCTTGATCCACTGTCCCATCATTAAAATCAATATGTGTGGCTCATATGCTCTCTTATCATATAAGTCATCTGAATAGTTAGCTAATGATGTCTTTATTTGCCTTCAGCATCACTTTCTGTGGTTTGCACAGTTCTGGGCATGGATGTTTTATTTTAAATAATGATTGAATTCACTGAGTAAAATTTGTGATTAATATAGTTGTGAATTATTCCAGGAGCACTAGACACTGGTGAATAATGGAAAAATATATTTTCTGAATAATTTATTTGAAAGAGATAAGAATTGTACAATAAATTATTCAACTAATATGATTCAACTGGTCTTTAGTCATTTTTAAGGTAGCTTGTGCTCCCTCTACTGGATGATTAGCTGCTTCCAAAGGAACTAAAAAACTGGAGTCATGATTTCAGAATTAATTTTTTAAATATCTAAAAATACTTGGATACAAGACAGTGGATTTTTCAATATTGATACTTAAACTCAGAAAGGCATTTCTTATTGGGCAACTATCTTTTTAGAAGGCCAAATTTTAGACCTAATTACTTAGCCAGGTATGTTGAATTCAGAAAAATCGATGTGATGAACTATGGCTTGGCCAGGGTAGTCAAAGGCATAAGGCACCCAAGTAGTATTTATGCAAGTGATGATCAGTGGCATTCATTGACCATGGGAACGTCTGGATGCGTGCAGCACCTTGAGCTTTGCAATCTTAATGCGGGTCAAAGTCTTCAATAAATATTTCACTGTCTGAACATAATCTATTAAAATATTAATGATAGGAAGTGGTGAGTAGATATTGCTGCCATCAGGCATGGGATGGGCACTGACACAGCTCTGTCTGGTCATCTAGGTGATCCCCTGCAGACAAGAGAAAGCATGCTGTCCCCACCCCAGTCCTGACCGGCAGCAGGTTTGATGTGTGTCACACAGTAAGAAAAACAGGTTTCATTTATTGTGCCGATTAGACTGCAGTGATCAAGCATGAGGCTGCCTGGCAGATACCCCACAGCAGCCAGGATTATATCATTTGCACTGTATTATTCCTTTTCTAGTTACTGAGCCCTCCTTGGACCTCCTTTTCTCCAACCCAGTCTCCTCACAAATGAACTCATCCCCAGTTACTTTTTCCACATTGGTCCTACTTTTGCTATATCAATAGACAAATTTGGGTGGTTTTTTAGTGGTTTCCTCAGTCGTCTCAGCCTTGTATGGTATTTCATGGAATCAGAGAATAGTTTGGGTTGGAAGGGACCTTGTCCTTGTAAGATACCACCCTCAAAAGGCTCCCAACACTCCCCTCTAATTTCCCATTAAGTTCAGCCCACTCTCATGCAGCTCCTATAAAATCCAGGCATCACTCACAGTGCTAACTGTAACCTTTGCCAGCCTCTTACATTGTTAGCTGTCACATTCAGCAGTTTCCTAAGCCATGTCCGGTAGTTCTCCGCAACCTGTGTGGTTAGCTTAACCTCAGCCCAGGGCAGTCTAGTCATAGTAATAATAATAAGACACTATGATCTGCTCATTCTTCTTCCTCGGTACATGATGCTCATGTTTTCTTGGCTGGCCCTTCAGATCTTTTGCTTTCTGACTGCCAAAGGTCCCAGGTCTTTTCAACGGACCTCATCAGGCTCCACCAAAACCTCTCTCAAAGGCTAGCTAGAGAATGCTGTGGAGAAGCATTGCAAAGTTTGTGATGAGCCTGATCCAACACATATTACAGGACAGTCCTTCCATTTTCCTTTTCTTTAAACTTCAGTCATGCTCCTTGAGAGTAATTTACTCTGGCAAAAGCAAATTGAATCTAATTGTTAACTTACGTTGAAATCAGTATAACTTCAGTGAAGTCAGTGAAGTAAAATCAGAATACAGCTAGGATAAATGAAAGAAAAATCAAGCCTGCTTTGTGGGACAGCAAAGAAAAAAAGTCCATAATTGCTAACATTAGAATTGGTTCTTCTAAGTGATGAACAGCAAATAACCAGATATATTCAAAATCTATTCACTTGCATGCTACTTTCTTAATCCCATATGCCAATAAAATAGCATCATGCTACTAATCACACTGCTATCAGCAGTCTTTCGATTACAGCTTTTATAGTGAGAGAATGGATGGCATCCCTTTGGAGAAATAAAGAGAACAGGAAATATATTCATGGCTTCATAAGCAGAAATTCAGAGTGGAAATCTTGAATTAATTTACTTAGTTCAGATGTAGGATTGTATAAATGTTTGTCATTATTTCTAGTCTAAAAATGAAGAAAGATTCATATAAAGAGAATTTGTCAGAATACTCATCACATTTCCATTATCTAGGAAAAATGTGACTTGGGATCCATTAAATACAAAAGAGTGAACAGCTAACTCACTTCCTGATAGTTATATCAAGATTAGTTAGAGTAATATAGCAGTACAGTACATACAAAAGTGGTACAGATTTATATATAATCACTCTAAAAATGGTGCTGAAGAGATATTTTTGGCAAAAAGCTAAGAATGTGAGTTAAGATTAAGGGGCATGAGTTTTGACTGGCAAAGTTATTCTTTGTTTTGTAACTAATACAAATATTCTCATCAATATTAAGATTCTGGAATTCAAGCGTTGCTAAAACAGTCCACTTTTTTATTTAATAACATCATTCTTGCTGTTCCTGCCTTGATAAGTGCATTAATATCACTAAAACTCCTACTCATTATTTCATTTAACCCAGTAACTGGGAGCATCTTGAGTGTGCAGGTATTTGTAGATACACAGACATGTAAGCCTTGTTGCCTTCTTCAAGTAATCTGTCTCTAAGAACATGAGGGCATTTAAGACTGAAAATGATAACTGCTTTTTCTTATTCATTTGATTTCTATTAGAAGCAAGGAGGCCCATACTAGGATCAGGAGCTCCCCTATCTTCAGAGCCAGTACAAAGCCAGAACCAGACACCTTCAGAAATTATTGGAGAGTACATGTATGGCACTTGGCACTCATCTCCAGTGGGCCCGGGGTGTTTTGGAGAGACTGCATACGTGCATTTTCCTCTGTGCATGAGAGGTAAATCTGATGCACTCGAGATCTCTTGCAGCTGTGGTGCACAAACTGGTGACCTGCCAGGCACATGTCCATTGAGTCCATCACATCCTAGATGGCGTCAAACTGGCAGCTTGAGTTGCCTCACCAGCAGCTGACAAGACAAGAATAAAGCCGAGTCAGCCAGTCAGAAACTTGCCAGGTGGCAACCTTTACACTGTGGTAGCCATCTGACAGATGGGAAAATGCACCAGAGACAGAATAAATCCACCACATGGAGCATTTTCCAAACAGGCGTGGGAAATGAATTCATGCGCTCTGAGTCCCACTTGAATGCCTTAACTGCAAGACTATCCTTCAGCTTGAAAAAGGAGATCATTTGGGGAAAATATGGTATGGAAAATGCAAAGATATAAGACTCCTCATAAAAGACCTAATATGAATAATATTTCATTTTGTCCAGACTCGCACCAAAATTTTGGAGGAATTTAAGTCCACCTTTTTCTCACTGAAATATCTGAATTTCAGGAGACAGATTCTGAAATATTTCAAGAAATTATATTTCCAAATCTGGTCTAAAACTGAAAGTTCATATAAAAAGGCATCTTGCTACAGGTTTGAGATGCAGTATTTTTCGTAGTTGTAAGGAACAGAGAAGCATTCACAGCACAAGCCGTTCTTTTCAGGACCAAAATAGAAGCCAACACGACCCTTAGGTTATCATGTATTCAAGAGCACTTTTTTTAGAGGAGTGTTCTTTGTCTGAAAGCATCAGCAGTTACTATGGTTGCTAAACACCGCAGTAAGAGTTTTACGTTTGCATGTGAATTGTGAAATCCTAATGATATAGACTGAAAGGTTGTATGCCCCATGACTGCCTCAGACTGAAGTTTTGTGGAGCATTTTACCTCTAACTGTTATAGTCTTTCTCTGAATGAGGCTAGGTTTTGTCTGTGTCTTAAAAATGCTGGTGACCTCTTCTTTCATAAGCTCTTGTCCTTAGAGAAGGCACTTGAAATTTGGCAGGAAAGTGCGAAACTGAAGATTCACAGCTGCAATGGATGTTAAAAGAAGTAGAACTCCAAACATGTAAAATACCGTATCATGTTACATACTTGAAAAAACTACCGAATTATTCTCTTTTACTTTATTCTCTCCGCACCTTTGGTTGACAACTGAAAGATGCAGGTGACACTACTTATCTCTCAAAAGCATTATGAAAATAAAGGAAAGTTTGTGAAAAGTTAAAAGTCCATACAAATAAACTCTACAAAAAAAACCATGAAAAATTAATGATTCTGTTTGTAGAAGAGGGTTTGAAAAATGTATGGTAAACAAAGTAGGAGCCACTACAAAGAACAAAGATGAAAAAGTATTGAATAACCACTATCTAAATGAGCCTCACCCTCTCTGTGTACTGAGGCACAGATCTAGGAGAGAAGGCACAGTATAGGGAAATACCAGTATGTAATGAAGACATGATAAATATGTATTGTCGGAGTACTTAGTACACACGACAAGTAAATGAAGGTAATATAGCCTGCAGGAACTCTGAGAACAAAATAGCCGGCTTCTCTGATGGCAGGTGGAGTTCTTTTAGGCATAAAAATGTCAACTGATATTACACATGGATATTACTTTCAGCTTCTCATCCAAACGTCACTAGCCTTTGATGTAAGCAGGGATCTAGACATGAATATGAACTGTTTTCCTGATCTCTTCTCTATAATAGATCAGTTCAGTTCAGCTCCAGCGACCCAAGCATCATTGAAATTTGGAAAAATTTGTATCCTGCTCCAATCATGACAGATCAGATCTTCCATTCTCTTCCAAAAACTTTAGTTTTTCAAGTCTTCTAATGAGATAATTAGGCTCTCAATCATTTCTTGAACAATTCCACAGTTTTTGCTTATTAGTCTTCACAGAAAGATTGCACACCACTATGAAGTGCCTTAAAAACATGTGAACTAAATCACATAGCACCATAACCACGTTAGTTCAGATACATACCCGTGTGCGTGTAGTTTGTCATATGGAATAATGATAAGCATTAAGAATTAAGGCTTCAGTCTGTTATTGTTGCTTTAGTACCCTAAGACTGAAGATTTAGGCATCACACCAGTTTCTCATCAGCTGCCTTGTAATCCTCGAAGCACTCAGGTCTCTGCCAGTGAAAGCTCCTAATGCCTGGCTTGCTGGCCCCGTACGTAGCTGTATCACCTACAATACTGCAAAGCTACACAATATTCTCAGCCAGGAACTCCTCCACTACCTTATTTCTACATCACTCATGGAGGACCGGGACCAATACAAACTACCGATGGGGATTTTTTGCTGTGATGGTGTGTCCTTCTTCACCCAGTGATGAGCACTCACAGAGGGTAGGGGAAAGTCAGGTTTGGCAGAGCAACAGAGCATCGTGCAATGGACATTCATTTCCCCTGTCAGCATTTTCTACTGAAGACCCAAGGCTTTCTGGAAATCCTCATCTCAGGCAACTGCAAGCCTGTCAACACCACAGAGCAGAGCATGACACAAAGTTTAATGGGGACCCAAAAGCATATATCCAAGAACATAACTGCTCTGCTTTTGGACTCAGCCCGGCCCACGTGAAGCACAGTCTGTGAATACCATGCTCAACTGCAAAGAGAGCCATCTCAGGCATATCTGCTCTAATTGGTTTATACTTAATCGCTCTCTCTTCTGGTATTGTGTTGGCCATCAGCACAGCTTATGAGCATCAGGGAGTCCCGTGGTTCTTTAGGGGCAAGAATGGTCCTTTTCTTTACATTTTACACAGCCAGGCACGCTTGACTCTAATACTGTACAAACCAAGTAAGTCTCTGACAGTGCTTTTTGTCTGCAAATAGCAAATTAAACTGTGTGTGAATATAAGAAAAAGGTGTACTGTTTATATCGTAAGAATGATTTCTCGTGAGATCTGGGGTTTTTTTCATTGTAGCCTTTCTGATGCTTTTGACATTGCACAGTGGGTATTTTTAAGTCATTCATGCCACTGCTTACTATATAAACATCTGAAGCATTTTTTAGATCTAGGATAAACTATATCAATTTCTCTTTCTTCTGCTATGAGGTTGCTTATATTAAGAGGCCCTGTGACTCAGTTAATCTTTGCAAAGGAACCATTACACCAGTAATAAAATGGGAAGTGAGCACACTGCAAACACCGCCTCTATTCAGGCAGTCTAGAGATGCAAAACAATTTCAGAGAACTGTAGCCATTAGCAAAAATAGCAGATTACCTGTGACAGCTAACCAGATGTATGCACAATATCTTTGACAGTGCTTTCACAAAGAACAGCCAGCTGATTGTAAAAGAAAAATACACAATGGGTTTTAAAGGAAGGGCAACCAGGACAAACACTTTGGGACAGTGAACATCAGCATTGACCTTCTGGGCTACGGAAAATTCATGGAAACTGCCCACAGCATCCCTGGTAGGTATGGTCCTAACCGTGCTGTAAAGAAGCTCTTGCTTGTCCCCTCTTACACCAGTCAAACGTACGAAGGAGACAGAAAGGAACAGGTAGGGGTTCGAAGAGCAGTATCTTGAGCAGTCTTTGGGGATCACTGGCACCTTGTAGATGATTTAAGTTTACATGGATTCAAAATGCTGTCAGACAAATTAGCAGGAAAAAAAACCATCAAGGGTTTCTAACCATGCACACACCTCCTCTGATCCCTCAGGTTCCTGAGCCAGACATGTCCTGAGGCTGGGAGAGCACCATGGAGCAGCATCACTGTCACACTCACCCAGTGCTTCTATTTCCCCCGAGACACCCACTGCACACCACAGTCAGAGAACAGGCACTGGAAAAGAGGGGTCAGTGGGTCCCAGCCTTACTGTGAAGGAGCTGCCAAACACTCCAGCAGACTCCAGGTTCCTCTAACCCATGGCAATGCCAGGGAAAGCAGCAAGACAGCCATAAGGAGCACATAACCGTGCATACCCAGCAACCTCCTTCGCCGCAGCAGCTGATTACCACAGCGATTCTGGAAGAGGGCCCTTAAAGGAATTTGTGTCTAGGCACCAGCCCCTGCTGCTAAATGCTGTCTGCACATCTCTCCTGGGGACAACAACAGAAAACCGGGGCTGCCAACAACCTGCAGAAAGTACTAATCCTTCCTTTGGCAAGGTGAAGACCATGCTAGCTGCTTGTTAGGAGAGAAACATCTAATTTTTGCTGTGACTACAATGACTCTTACTGCCACAGTGTGCTGTTTACCCGGGATGCTGAGCTCCTCACATCCCAAGGAAAAGATTTTTACATTACTTGCAAAAGTAACTGTAACATGCAGAGCTCTTTGGAGGCAAACCTAGAAGCTGGATGGAGTATAATATGTCATGATTTATACCCATTGTGGGTTATGCCTCTCCATGAGAGGTAGTCACAGGCCAGGGATGCAGTTCAGACCTTTCTACTTAAGTCTGTACAAAGAAGTCAGCAGTCCTCAGACTAGTGCTTGCAGTAAACGTAGTTAACAACAAATACTAAATTGGTAAACACAACACCACGGATCATTCAGGTGCTCATATTAATTCTAAAATAATTTCACCTCCACCATTGTGTAGGGTTATATGTCTCATCTTCTGTATGAAGTATTACTTATGCCAGTTTATGTGGTATAATTGTGCTGCATAACTCTGGTTGAATTTGTTGTGGTTTTGTTCGTTTCTCTTTTCCTGGTGACACCTGTATTCATGAATATTTTAGCACTTCTGTCAGAGATCCTTGTAGCCCTCGGAGACAATTATTATATTACAAGTGTATAAGTGAATGTTGCAATGTGCAGGCCCTGGTCAAGCAGATTTTAAGAGTCTGGGATGATTCAAGCTCTTAAACATCTTACATATATGCCAATGTACTTGACAAAATTTAGACTTTGTGATCTGGCTAGCACTAATCAGTGGCATGTAAGTGCTCGAGCTCTAGTCACAGTTATTCATGTAAAACCTATTGTAAGTCTTAATACTCATCTGGTCACTAGTCATTAACATTGAAGCACAGAATCTCAGTAAAATTCAGATTAGGAAGGGACCTCAAGAGGTCTCCAGTCCAACCTCCTGCTCAGGCCAGGCTCAGCTGTGAGACCAGACCAAGTTGCTGGGGGCTGTATCAGATGGGTCTTGAAACCCCCCAAGGATGGAGATTGCACACTATCATGGGGAAAAAGGTCCCCCTTACATCCATTCTGAACCTCTCTTCTTTCAATGTCTGTTGTTCTTCATCCTCCAACCGTGCACTGCTGTGAAGAACCCAGCTCCATTTCCTTGATGCTGTCCCCACAGGTACCAGGGGCTGCTGTTGGCTCCCCCCAAAACCACCCCTTCTCCAGGCTAAACCCGCCCAGATCCCCCAGTCCCTACTTGCAGGGCAAGCACTCCTACCCCCACCATCGTGGCTGTTCTCTGCTGGGCTTGCTCTACTTCATCAACTTCTTTCTTATACTGTGAGACAAAAAGAAAACTTGACTGTCAAAGGTGTCTGTAACTGGGGTTCTGATCTTCAGCACTCCTGTGGGAATACTTTCCAGACCAAACCAGCCAGAACTGGCGAAGTGGTCATGCCCTAAGTCAATGCACAAATTCACTCTCATTTGATTTACAAAATAAGATTTGAAAAGTGACAGTGTGGTTTTGTCACCATAAAATGACCCTCTCCTGGAATTTCTGTACAGTATCAGAAATGGAAACCAGAGCTCCCAGCAATGTATCACAGTGACAGCTCACAAAACCCTCAGTTCAGTGGTAACAGAAACATTTTTGAACACTTTTTGTCAATAAAACACCTCAAAAGCTTTCCTAATAAACTCTTGTGGGTCTCCTTGCATAGAATGCTACATTTTTTTCTGGAAATTAGCTTTCTAGTGGGTGGCCTGCTTGATGAACTTCGAAGTCAGTGAAAACATGGGGGATGGAGGGGTAGGAGATTGCACACACTGGAGGACAGGCTTACCTGAGGGTAGTTTTGTGTTAGAAACCACTAGCCCAGAAGTACATTGATTTGGTAGAAGGAACAAACAAAGCAAACAAAGAAAAGCTACATTTTAAATTGCTTTTACTTTCAGGTAGCTCTAAGTGACAGTAGTAAAAAATGGTGCAGCTCCTTGTTTGACCTTCCACATGCCTCCACTTCAGCTCTGGGTTTGTCCTATTTATGTTTGGTTTTTATGAATATTCCAGAAAATGCTTTTGTTTGTAGGAAAGTTTGCCAAATGAATAAATTTCATAGGTGGAAATTCAACTCCAGGAAGTCAATGTGGCCTCATTTTTGTCATTCCCAGATGTCTGAGAAGAACACATTGAAAGTCATGATCAGTTATTTGCACCTAAAACTTGCTTTGAAGAGTAATACTATCCAACGAGAAACAGAAATGGTATCATATGCCCTATGTGAGCAATAAAAACAGCTCAGTCTTCAATGATAAAAACATATGAAACCCAGCTAACTAACAGTGTATTTCTGAACTGCACATTTTGTAGACAGTACTTATTATAGGCTGTATCTCCTTTAAGATGTCAAGGGTGAAGACACCTTTGCCTTTGCAGACTATTCTGGATTTCACATAGGAGCTGTGTTATTTTTTCGGAAGTACTTTTTTCTTAATCTTTAATTTTCTCTGGGTTGCTCTGTGTTCTCTGGTTGCTTTTTTGCTTTGTTCTCTCTCGGTTTGATTCTGGAGAGAAAGTAGCATTTATTCTTTCTATGCCTTTCCTTCATTGTCACAGCAAGCATTCTACCTTTTACTTGTTTTATTGACTTAACTTACTTTCTTGATTATTTTTTTTTAATATTGTTTCTGTTTACGTGGGATGGATTTTTCCTTTGGACTGTTTTCACCCCTTCCAATGATGTCTTCGTCTTTCATGCTGTGTTTCTTTGCTCTGGCTTTCCACTTCGTTCCCCTGCTACTATGTTTATTTTTCAGATTGTGCAACTTCTTTAGGCTATGACTTCCATCAGCTACCGGTGCTGAGAGGAACGATTTACAATGGACCTGTCCTCCGGGACCACTGTTTCAATGCACTGAGAATGCACCAAGGACTCAGGCAGACCTAATCATATTGCACAGTTTGATTGCAGTGTGATTACCCCTGGAAGAAGGGTTGTTTTCTTTCTCCCACCACAGAGAGGCAGGTTGTCAGCAGTGAATAAGAGAAAATTTGAATGACATCAGACAATTGAAATACTTTCTAAATAATGGATCCACATCCTGGCTATACAAACTAAGAATGTATTCCTATTATTGCTGAACTCCTCAGGAGCTATATTCAGCTCTCAGAAAGGCCCTTTCGCATGGGAGCAGATGTGCAAAAGAAAGCATTTAAAGAAAATTAACTTTTTTTCCCCAGAGTTCTGGAGAGTAGATGTAAAATGGCAGCATGGGAACATATACTGTAGTAGCTGCTCTAACTCAGAAATGTGCTTTATATAAATACTCTCAGAAGAACAGATGCTTATAAATGCATGGGTTATGTCTTATCCTTATTTTAACATGGACCAAGCTGAGATCTCCACTTCTTTCTAGGAAAACAGAAGTTAAAAGGAAAAAAAAAAGACTATCAGGAAAAGGCTGTTATTTTTTTTTCAACTGCAAAGGTTTCTTTTAGGGCTGGTTTTCACTGGAACCCCAACTGCACATGCACAATTAAACCTTAGGCCTCCAGCCTAAACAGAGGGACGAGACCCCATGCAAGAAATAAGAAGTCACAGATCATTCCCTGTCAGCTACCAGCACCAGTGACAGGTGCCCCGGGCTTCTGCTCTCCCATGAGAAGAGGGGAGAGGAAGGCAGCAGCAGGGCAGGGAGCTGCTGGTAGGATGAAGGTAATGTTGATAAGACCATACTGTTACGCAGAGTGGGACGATGGTCCCGTAGCTAATACAGCAGCACCGAAGTTAAGATACGTGAGTTTAATTCTCTGCTCCATTCCCCAGCATTGCAGTGGTGCTGGGATAAAACCAAAAGATCCTGTGTTTTGACAATATTCAGGTGCCTGACTGCTGCTAATTTCAAGGGAAACGAAAGGCATAAATATTTTTTCAATATCTGGAACCTGGTGCCAAACCTTTCCACCTCTGGGAGATGGGCTGCCCTGCCTCCTCTGAGGGGTACCCAGGGATGAATGTGTCAGGGACACATCATGGAGGTGTTCAGCATGCAGCTGGTGGAGACTGTGTTTAGCATGTTTGATGTCATGCAGCAAGTACAGCTATGTGTGTAGTTACTAGGCATGAGTGAGTAGAGCTGTCCTTAAGCACAAACCCCTCCCTCAACCTCCTCCCGTGTGTTTATCTTGCTTACGAGCACATTTTGACCAGGCACAACCTACCTAACAAATACCAGCTGCCTTCAACAGAGGACTTCTGGGGTCTTCCAGGAAGACCTCCAGGTTATTTCACCTGCCTGGTATCAGTCACACCATCTCGTAAGGGCTTTTGCATACAAGGAGCTGCCAGGGCCAGCAGGACATGCCGAGGGCTGTCATTGCTGCCCCTGCTCTACCTTGAATCACGGTGTGCATGTAGAGACCCCTGATATTCCAGCTATAGTTTAAAGAAAGGTCACTTACAGCAGAAAGCAATGTAAGTGGATGGATCACCTGGCTTTGAAGGTATTCACACCCAGAAGTATATATGTAGGCTACGCAGCCAGTCAGTCTGAGGGAAAATCAAATATTTTTGTCATTAATAAATTTGTGGGCAACCAAAGTAATACTCAGCTCTTCCTTTATCTAATTCCTGTCTCACAAATGTCATAGCTTTTGAGGAGAGACTGAAGAAGAGAAGCAGCCCTGAGAATTTTTGTCATGAAGGCTCATCAGATGATTGCTCGGGAAGCTTACCACTCAATGCAGGAGACAGGCACGGTTAGTGGAGATGATGGGACATATCCCATAAAAGACAAAAGGAGCATGGCAGAGCTCTGCAGGATGCGAAGGTGAGAGGTCAGGTTTGCATCCCCTCTGACAGAGGAAGGGCACTGGTTGTCCGTGAGGGTTGCTCCAGCTGAGGGGCGGGGGGGGGGGGGGGGGCCATGTTGAGGGACCAGGGACAGAGGTCACCCCCAGGGAAACCGGTCTGCTACAGTAAGGATGGGACAGAAGAGCCATCCGTGTCTTCCACATTGTTCTTTTCTCTCTGTCCCACAGAGATGATACAGTCTTGGTGATTTAGGTGATTTATGTGGAATTTGGGGCGGGGGGGTTGACACAAATTTAACATTTTGACATCATTATGGCTTTTACAGGAGCAAGAAGGTGGTAAAGAAAAAGCACAACTCTGTTCTCAATGCAGTAGCAATGGCAAATTGGGAAACAGAGTGAGACAGATAAAATTCATATGACAGATAAATGGGTATTTCTATGAGAGTGTTCAAAAGAATTTTCTTTGTAAACAAGATAATCTTGAGATGACCATGCTGAAGATCACAGCTTAAAATAAATAGTGATAAAATTTAAAATTTATTTGTGAGCATCCAAGTATTTTACACTTTTTCATAAACACTGCAAGCACAAAAAAAAAATGAGCTCATTTATTTCCCAAGTATTTTTATTATTGCTTCTCTAGAACACCTGGGTTATTTCCTCATTCAGTTTAAGACTTTTCATCATCTGTTTATCTAATCTCAGAACAGCATGGGATCCTACTTCCACTAATCTATCTTACATGTTTAGTGGAAGCTGATAGCAAGATAGGGAGAGGAGTTAAAGATATGATTTTAATGAAAAGCAATGATCAAAATATTTGGTACACTGTTTGGAGTACAAAATGAAGGCTACAATTTAAAATGCTTCACAGGCTTTCTGTATGCTGTTGACTAGATAATGTCTACATAATAATGTACATTATCTTCTTGGCCACCAAGGTGGCAATTTGCCACATGGATGCTATCGTTTAGTGGTTTCAGCAAGATCCTGGAATCACGAACTACAAGACAACCCTGAATGGCATTTGTTACAAGCTTTTCCTCCAATATATGAGACTACATGTACAGATTTATTTTTAAATGGATTTGGGTTGCCTCTGGTTGTACAAAGAGATTGATTCCTATGAAGTGAGAAAGCTCTGGTGTATCACTTCGTAAGACTGATGTGACAACATGACAGACATGGCTTCATATGAACACATTATTTATTAGATTATGAGTAAAGTTGAATGCTGTCATGTGCTGGGGAAGAACGTTATCTCCTCTCTAAAGGAAAACCTGGCTGTGCTGGTGAGCAGTAAGAAGGATCCCTAGGGACATGCCACAGGAGTGATGCACAGGGGCTCTAAGTGAGGATTTTCCTCGCTCGTTGTAGTGTTTGTCCATACTTTATATTCTCTTTGTGATATTTCTTTCAGTCAAAGATTTCAAAAATCTGCTTATATTAGTAAAGATAGCTTGTCCCTTACGTAGTAAAAAGGGGCTAATACCATAAAGGACAAAGATGTTCACGAGTGAGCTCCTCCTCTTCGGAGGGAACCCTATGGAAGAGACATATATTTCACGTTAAAGCCCAGAAGATAATTAATTCATAGAACTAGTGACTCAGACAACCAGCTGAGCAGAAAACAAATTGTTACTCGATAAAAAGAAATGTTGCACCAAGTATGTTATAAATCCTACCTTTTCCTGGAACTGAAACCAGTAGCCCTTGCAGGTGCCTCCATTCCCATGGGACCCCAGGGCAGGGCTCTGCTGCCCTGCCTGCGCCCCTGCCCGTGCCCCTGCCCCTGCCCCTGCCCGGGGACAGCCCTACCCCCCTCCTGGGCAGAAGGCAGCTCTGACCTTCTCGTTTTAATTACCTGGTGCCAGAGTACTGGTGGCATTACGTTCTCTTCTGGATTGCATTTTTGGACATAATGCCTAAAGCCCGTCTAGCAGTAGTTAGAGGCATATCTACACCAACATAAACATGTCAGCGCCATCTAATTCAGTTAATTAACTGAAGCACTGTATCACCCTGATGTGGCTATGTTGCTTCTGGGTCCAGAGTTTACAGGCTTGCTATTATTTAAGATCCCTGCATCCCACTTCACTGTGAAGGTGGATATAATCAGTCTCAGCCAAAGATTTTGTTTCTGCAGCTTACCTAAGTTAGTTTTTCTATTATTTATTTACCTCACTGCAGTGCACATCCTCATGATCATACATCCTCATTATTGTTCTGTCCTTTCATAAAACCTCCTCCAAGCTTTCTCTGCTGCTTATAGATTGTATAAAGGACTCCTGAGTGTTGAATAACGGATCAGCTGATTTCTGAGTTTATTCTGAAGTAACTAACAGCAGAGCCACAGTTGTACGTAACTAATGACAGTGAGAGCCTTCCTCTGGGTCTCATCTGCACTCCCACATAGTTTACCCTTATTGGCAAACTGCGTCACTGTGTTTGAAATGGGATTTGATTGCAGGGACTCCAATACTTTTAAACTCACCGCCACCACTGCTGCTGCCACCACCTTTGAATAACTAGCTTTGAGAAGTGCAGATGGGACCATTCACTAAATCGTCCCTTATTTTCTCTGAGCATTTGTTATTCATTGGTATTTTCTGAATAATCCGGATGAGTAACGTTCGAACTACAGACTGCTCACAAACCATCCACTCCCACTATCAATGTTCATTACTCCTGTTGTGTGACTTGGCTGCCTAAGTTTCTGCTCTTTGATTTTTAAACAGAAGAATAACAACAAGGGAATACGACCATGAATTTTCACATAAAGCACCATTTTTGCTGAAGTTTGTTATTTCAAGATGTGTGCAGTTCAGATACCTGAGAGGATCTGTGTTTTCCTCTGAAAGGACTTACACCCTCCTCAGCCCTCCCCAGGCGCTTACATTGACAAGCCCATCAGGTTTGCCATTCAGTGGTGGGTTTTCGTTTCCTTCATATCTGAAGACATTTCTTGATGTGAGGCAGCTAGGAAGTTATTATGGTTATATGTTAGCAGCATGCACGCAGCTTTCTCTGCAAGGTGAAGAAAAGCTTGTGTGCTTTCAGGCTCCTCTGCTTTTTACTTCTCACTCCATTAATCTAATAAAAGATGTTGCCTCTTCTTATAAACTCTATTCACTTTCTGAGGGAACAGAAGGAAGCCAGGGCATTTGCATATTGAACAGAATAGAAATTGTTGCATGAAGCTCCCCAAAGAGCAGAAGAAAATAGCAGCATTTGCAGCTGCCAGTGAAATGGAGAGAGATGAAACTTTGTTAGTACTTTGCCAGAAACTGGAAATCAGTGGGGAGCAAGAGCCCTGAGAGCTCTTCCTGACACAGGGAGGGGATGAATGAAGGAGCCAGTACATTTGGAGATGCCATGAAACATTTGGAAATGCCAAGAAATTAGCAGGCATTAGAGGTCAGTGCTCTGGACTATCAAAAACCCCGGACAAAGGGAAATGGCACTTTACTGGGAGTGGAGCTAAGCTGTAAGAAAGTGGTGGGGATGTGGTTTTTTTCCAATTCGTTCTGTTTCCAGTAAAGTAACTTGAGGGTAACAATGAGGATGTAGCCAAAACAGTGAGCAGAAAATAAAGTTACCGTAGTTAAATATCTGTATCAGATTATGGGTTTGAAGGGGTTAAGAGGAAAGGGCTCTGGTTCTAGTCACTTAGAGCAAGAAGTAAATGAAGAGCGTGTGAAAAAGTGGCTCGGCGATGCATCTTTGACAGTTGGAATTGATTTGTGTTTGAAAATGTATTTTCCCTGCGATGAGGCAAGATGTTGGGGAATGAGGAGAACAGAAGTTAGATAAAAATGGAATGCTTCAAGAGACATGAATGTGCTATGACAAGCCAGGGGCCATCCTTTGTTTGTTTCGCAAAGCAGCACTTGCCCACGGGAGGGGATGCGAAGGGATGCAGTGCTATGAAGCACCGCCAGGCCACGGCTGAGCACCGCTGGCAGAGAGCGGCTTCTGTTGCTCACACAGTCCTTCCTCTTCTTCAGCCAGAACTAAGGTCAGTGACTGTTCCAGGTCAGGCGTGAAATCGCCCCATCATTACCCTTCACCACTGCGGGAACAGTGTCCCTGTGGCAACTGAAAAATTAATCACCATCAAAATTCATAAATTTTGAGGTAGGTGACCAACTGTCCACACGTTTTCTGTGATCACATGCAATACAGGACATTTTAAAGAAAATTCCCCACCTCGTTTTTGAGATATGTGGATCTATTCCTTGCAGAAAGGCTTGTCTTTCTGCCTGGGAGAGTAACATAAGAGTTTATGAGCTGATTTCTGTTCCAGACCAAACAAAGGACCTTGCTTCTCTCAGGGATGTCTCAGCTGAAACATACAGCATATTTTAGTTTGCATTCACCTAAATCTGATGGCAACTTTAGAGATGCCAAAGACTATCTTAATATAGCTTCATATCGTCATCTGAACTATCTTAAAAAAACCCTGTACATATACAGGCCAAACCTGCATGGAAAAGACGTGCAGTAAAATTCTCAGTGATATTGTCATGACAGCAATGAAAGTCAGTAGAACACCAGTTAAAATCATCTGCAACTTGAAGCCTCTCCTGAAAAAATGGAAGCTGACTACTCTGACACGTGATGAGTTTGTAAGAGTGAAGCGTGTTGCCTTTCTGGAAGAAATTGTACCATATTTAAAAATTATATGTTGAGATATTTGAAGATTACAAGTGGCAAGTGATGCATTGCATCACAAGTAAAGAACTCAAATCTCCAGCAATTAGACTAAAATGAAGTAGTTCCTAAATTTGCTAGAAACATAATCTCCCGTATAAAACTGAAATTTTTCATGGATAACTCCCTGTCTTGCCACTGAAGGCATCATAAAGAAATAAAAGAATTATCCTAGCACTGAGTGGTTCAGAATTTTTCAAGATCAGTTTATGCAAAAGTGTAGAGGTTTTAAACGGCCAAAAATATTCAGGTTATTTAGCAATCTGGTATCAGATAAACATGGAAAGCGGAAAGTGATTTTAACCAGAACTCATTGACTTGCAATGAGGACTGTGCAGGAGACAGACGTTGCATTTCACAAAGGATTTTGTGGTTTCCAGTCTTGACTTGATTCTGAATCTAAATGAAATATAATAAAATATGGAAAGGAAAACACTGAAAAGTTTTCATTTCAGATTCATAAAAACATTTCCCTTTGCTTTTACCCATTTTTATTTCCCCCTTTGCATCATGAGTTATCTCTCTCCCTCACCCTTGGCTATGTCCATGTCAGTGATCTGTCTTAACCCCTGGCTATTCATTCTCTCTTCCTAATTTCTTAATTTAACCACGCACTCACCAAGTCAGTTATTGCTCTTCTTACTCCACTGACACCACTTTTGTCAAAGCTTTTATAGTCCTTTATATGTCTTGCTCCATCACTAGCTCTCCTGCCTCATTCTCTGAAGCCTGGCATCTACTTCTGACACTGTCAGCTGCACCCTCCTCCTCCAGAGCTTGTGCTTTCTTCACCTTGCCTGCCTTCTAATTCCTGCTTTATAGCAAAAAAAGTCCCCTGTGGTTACACCAAGTTCTCCTTTCCTTCTCTTGCCATCTATAACCAGTCTCTCAGTCACAAACACAAATATCCTTGCCATGTTACACTGACTCGTTAAACCTATTTCTCTAATAAAGCCCACTCTATCCATCTACACCAACAGGGCTGACTTATCGTTGTGTCCATCAATATCTCTGCGACTCGCCATGTCGCACAGCTTTCATGGCAACAAAATGGAGCTCTGCCACAATACAGCACAACTTTTACTTTCTAGTTATATAGTTTCCAAAGACACATTTCATTTTAAAGTTGTCAATTGACAATTTTCAAGTTATGGATGAGTGGAGGATTATACAGGGAAAAACATATCAGTTTTACTTGGAATATTCTGAGTACTGTGCTACAGCCAAGAGTCACAGCATGACACACTTAGAACCTAAATTCACAAAATATAGAGAAAAAGGAGTATAAAAAGAAGATACTTACCTAAAGTCACACACTAGCTCTGTACCAGATTGCTTTACACCCTGCCAGAGTCCTGAATTACTGACTCAAACATACACAAGGAATATAACCCTGCGTGCATAGATTAACGTATCATCCTACCAACTCTCTACAAAGTTAAGAAAAATAAAAAGAAAGATTTTTCAGCTTCCACAATCCATTGCTGAGAGCATTCATGGAAGTAAACCCCTTGTTTTAGCATTTATTTTATGCCACAGCTCCTTCAGGGGCAGATTTGTAAAAATGTCCAAGCATCTAATGATGCTGACAGGTTTCCAATTACATTTCTAAAGATGCTTTTATAAATTCTGTCATGCAGTTCTCTGTAGCATTTAGGGCCTACATTAATTTCCTTTGCTCTAGCCTTCCCTTCATTTCTTCAGTGTTATTTTGTTAATTTTGTCTATTTATTTTTTGCAAAATATTATGTTGCTCTTGAGAGCAAAGTAGTCTTATAATACTGAATAGGACTTTCAGAGTCTCAAAAAAACTGAGAAAAAATATGTCCATTGGGCCCTTCCCTATCAGCAGAAAGAAATGTGACCCCACAGAACTAACACTGATGAATGTAAGGACGGTCTGAGGCTAAAGGTGTAAACTTCACTGCTTTGGCAGGGCTCTAGAGTGAGGAATTCCCTAAATTAGAGTTGTAAGTGATCAAAAATTATGAGGGGTCCTCAGTATACCCACTGTAGAAGATTTGTACGCAATTTTCTACGGTGTTGCATTATGTGCAGTTGTGCTGCCTTCTTAAGCAAAGGCATTTTGGCTCCACGGTGTCAAAACTCAGTACTGTGCCCACGATAACTAGTTGGTCCACATTTTTGGTCCTAGTTCCCTAGAACTGCATGGCTCAAAGGAAGCATCCTGGCTTCCCATAGTACTAAGAACCCACCAGCTTCAAATGAAAGTGCCTCTAGTTTACTTGGTGCTGATGTTAGCTCTCTCGGGGACTCAGCAAGCCGTAACACACTGCAGCTGCCTAGCCTGCATGTCAGTGAGATTGTAATGTTTATGCATTATACGCGATGCTGGAAAAGGGTATATTCTTTGAAACTTTCAGATGCAAGCTTCTCCAGGAATGCAGGGAATGATGATGAGTATTCCTGTCCGTGTCGGAGCTACCGCTTTCCTCTGAAGCAGCACTCTGCTGGTTTGGTGATGGAGGAGGGGGGGCCGTGCTGTCTTATAGCTTATAATGGGGTCGTGTTGAGATTCGGTGAGCAACCTAAATGATCAGATCATCTCTTGCCTGCGGAGGGAGGAAAAGGGAAAGTAATTAACTCCAAGCCAAAACCCACGTCATTGCCTTCACAGCGGCAGTGTTGGCAATGTACCGGTGCTGCTTATTTATAATAAGTAGCAGCAGTCTCCTTCCATGTCCTGGCTGGGCACTTTAGCAGTGAGATTTGATTAAGTAGTGTCATACAAGCGCTGCTGCCCACAGCATCTGATGGCTTCGACGTAAATGAAACGGGAAGCCGTTGCTCTCCATAGTGAGCTGATGTGCAGGGAAAGTGAGATCTGGAGAGATGGGATTCAATTGTGGGAACTTTGTGGGTGTTAAATGAACCTGCTTTGGAGGGCTGCCAAGGGAGGAGATGCAGGAAAATCTGATGAGAGATACCAGGCATGAGAGTTAATTGGGTTTCAGAGGTTGAAGAAAAAGCTAAAATTAAACCATTATCAAAGAAGAGCCTTGGACAGTTTGTTTTAAAACAGAGTTAATGGCTGGAGCCTGCAGAAAACCTAATTAAAAGGGAAAAGAAAACAAATGAGGTTTAGGACTGTGGCAGTGCATTCAGAAACAGTTTTATATATGGATTTTCTGCTCTTCCCTGCTGTATTTCTGTGACTAAAAAAGCCATTATGGTGAAGCACATTAAAAAGGGTTTGTAGCTAGGTAAGAGAAAGGTATTTTGCATAGTGTTGCAGCATGAAGCCCCATTGCTTATTTTGGTCATCAGAAAGAACAGCTAGAAAACAGACTTTTCTCTCAGAGATGACTCTGAAGCAAAGAACCCAGCTGCTCTGAGCTTCAGGTCAGAAGGCCACACCGAGATCAGAGCTGCCAACAAAAATGGAGCAAAATGTAAACACTACAACCGCCCTGAGATGGAATGTATGCACCATCCTTTTGCTAAGCCCTGACTATGGGTGGGAGTTATATCATCTAACTTTACATGTCTGTACTCCAGATGTTTGCACATAAACATATCACCATGACCTACCTTTACATCCAAATAAAAGAGAGAGGCATTTTCAAGGTGTGGTTCAGCTGGCCTAGTTAGATACCTACTTCAGGATGACATGAATCACACCCTAAAAGCGCTTGTCTCTGCTGACTTATTAAAGGAAACTAGAGAAAGAGCTTTGGTGTAACTATATTTACATTTGGTCAGATTTAACACAATGCTGTGAATCACCTGGAAGGGATATTTAGCATGGATTTGAGCTAGTTTCTGTTCTGACTTCCTCAGAAATACAAGCCTTAAAGAGAGGCAAGGATTGCTTTTCCTTACCCCTGGCTCTTCACTCTCTCTGTTTAGTGGGAGATGAAAGAGTTTCCACCAAAAGTTTAGCCAAAAATTGAGACTTCTTATGAGTTCTTCAGTTGCCTTAGAAATACCCCTCGTCTTCAAAAACACATCTGCCTTCCCATCCTGGCCCTGCATAAGGCTCACCCTGTGACCTGAGTCCTCAAATTCAGCCTTATACAATTGCCTAGGTCAGCCCTAAGCTCTTGCTGTGTTTGTGAAATTTGTGTGGGAATTCTGCTGGCAGAAAAACTGGTTTGGCCTACCCAAAATTCACCTACTGACTTCCATGATGAGAGGGGTTATAAGTGGTTATCATAAATGTTGCCTTTTTAAATCACTCACCGGTGTAGTTTTATCATCTTTGGAGTTGTTCTCCATGTTCTAAGGAACATACTACAGCACCAGTGTCACGCATAGACAACCGTTTCTTTAGCTGCTCTAAATCACTACATATTGCAAGTCTTCCACAGAGATGAAGATAAATGATGTATGTTTCTGGCTGCATCAAAACAGAGTTAAATAAGAAACAGAGGAATTAAATGTCATGAAAGACCAGCAGACCATCTAATATACTGACCTGTGTCCCATACTGGCTAGTAAGAGCCGTTTCAAAATCAAGCAAAAGAAGTCTTTTAATAGGGAACTACAGAATTACAGGTCAAGGGCTTTTATCTCTCACAGTTACTGGTTACTGCAGATCTTGGGCCAGGAGACCTTTATACCCTTGTTGTTCCTGTCCTAATTTAAGGTTCCTATCCTTCTTCAGTTCTGCCTAACTTTTGGATTCAGAAATACTTTCTAGGAATGAATACCAGCATTGAATTAATTATTACAAGAAAATGTTTCCCTTTATCATCTTTAAATGAGTTGCTTTCAGTTTCATCAGATGTCCCATAGTTCTCAGGTTTTGAGGTGAGGCTACACATATGCCCACTCTTTGCCATTCATTGCTTTGCACACCTCCATCAGGCCACTGCTTATTGAGGTCCCTGCTAAATTAATCCATCTCATTCTCACTAGATGCCTTTCACAAATTCTTCCTATGCCTAATAATTTTCATTGCCCACTTCTAAACCTCCTTCAATTTCTTCTGTACCTCAAGCTCACACATTATTCAAACTGAGTAAATAAAGGTATTTTCTTAGTTATAGTTTCAGCTGGCTTCGTATTTCCAAGTGGTGTTGGCTTTTTTTCATCCTGCAGAAGAAGAAGGGGCTGAGCTGGAGAGGATGGTCTTCATCAGGACTTCCCATGTGACCGCAGCAAACTCTTGAGGAGGATGTGTCAATGGAGTTGTACTCCTTTAGTTTGTATCCTTCACTAGGCAGGAAAATGGGACCACACAACAGATAAGCAGGGAGTGTTGCTGGGCTGTAGCACGGGATTCAGTCATACCTCCAAGCTTGCACCCTGAGGTACGAGTATGGGCTTTTATGTTGATAGATACTGGCTAAAGAAAAAAAAAAGTGAAATTCAGTGTAAAAAGGAACAGAAGAATACTTTTTGTCAGAGCTGGTATGTCTTCTAGTTTGTCGTGGTTTAACCCCAGCCAGCAACCAAGCACCACACAACTGCTCACTCACTTCCCCCCCACCATCAGTGGGATGGGGGAGAGAGTCGGAAAAAAGGGTAAAGCTCGTGGGTTGAGATAAGAACAGTTTAATAGAACAGAAAGGAAGAAACTAACAATGACACTAATAACAATACCAAAGTGACAATAATAACAAAAGGATTGGAATACACAAAACAAGTGATGCCCAATGCAATTGCTCACCACTTGCTGATCGATGCCCAGTTAGTTCCCAAGCAGCGATCTGCCCTCCCAGGCCAACTCCCCCAGTTTATATACTGGGCATGATGTCACATGGGTATGGAATACCCCTCTGGCCAGTTTGGGTCAGCTGTCCTGGCTGTGTCCCCTCCCAACTTTCCTGTGCCCCTCCAGCCTTCTTGCTGGCTGGGCAGGAGAAGCTGAAAAGTTCTTGACTGAGTCTAAACACGACTGAGCAACAACTGAAACATCAGGGTGTTGTCAACATTCTTCTCATACTAAACCCAAAACACAGCGCTGTACCAGGAAGACAATTAACTCTATCCCAGCCGGAACCAGGACATAGTTGCAACGTGAAAATAAGGCATAGGCAGAAATATCCCACAATGTTTCCCAGATCTGAAGCGCAGCAACTTTTCCTGCATAATACAATAGCACTAAGTACACCAGGTCTTCTCAGCTCATCAACTCAAGTAACTTTTTTTTAATAAGCAATCATGCAGAGCACAATTACAAACAAATCTTTTCACCAAACTAACCTTACGGCATTTCATCTTGAGAATCAACTTGTGATGTCAACTTTATTTTGAAACATTACAGTACTGTCACATTTAATTTTTTTAACTGTTATTAATCCAAATACGAATTGTCTACACTAAAAACAGCATCAATAAAGTGGGCAGTAATGTAATAAAAATATCAGAGCAAACAAATGGTTGTTCGTAAACTGGCTGTGATGAATTATGGACTGATGAACGACAATTTTTCTAACTTTTTTAGATGGCCAAATACAAAATTATCCCTGGAGAAAATCTGAGGGAGAAAGGAAAGGATCACCAGTCTGGTTAGTTCCAAAAGTACAGAAATACCTAAGGACTTAATTTTTTCATACTCTCAAAAGTTAAGTAGCCAAACACATGTGATGAACAGCTGCTGTGTCTTTGAATCTCATCTGTAAGACAGGATCATCCTTCTCTATCTCATAGCAGTGATATGTTTATTGAAGTCATTAGTGACATACTCAGGTGTAAGACTGATGAAGCAAGCATCTCCACAAGCAGCTGTATTCTCCTCCTCCTTTGGAGCAGCAGAGGTTCAGCAGGTCTTACCTCATCTGCAGCTCTGATGCAAACCCCCTGGGAGAACGGTGATCCCTGTTCCCTCCAGGCTGCCCAACGAAGCACTGGCCACAACATGGCCCTCAGGCAGAAGCCATTTACTGTTTATGGTGGGAATCGACCAAGCCACCTCTGAACTGTGGGACTGAGCCTCTGGAGGAGCTTCAGCCTAGCAAGGAAGTCAAAGAGAGTTTTGCTGTTGATTTCAGAGTAAGGATTGTCTCGGTCCCTTTGTTGGGCTGTAAACTAGATCACTTCAGAGGATGCAAGTGTGTACAGTCTCCGAAAAGCCACATAAGAGTTAATGCAGCCGACTGCTCAGTTTCTGTAAGGGTTACAAAAATAGTAAGTGTTTTTCTACCTTTCTATTATTTGTCATGAAGAATTAAGCCACCTGGAATAATTAACTCACAAAGGCTGCCTGTGTAAGTGCTGGCAGGCAAGGAATGTTGAGCTAGGAAAACTTCCATAGCAAACTTTGCATTTGAAGAAAAATTTTTATGAGATTTTAATAAAGACAAACAGAAAAAAGACAGCAATCACGGAAATATGTAAGCTATAATCAGAAATCTTTGCAGTAAAGATGACATGAAATCTACAGGGAGTAATTTATCAACTTTTTTTGTTTATGCTTTTCTCTTTTTTCCAGTAGATTGTTCTCTCCTTTCAGAGAGAAAAATGCTAAATGTAGTTTTTCTTTCCTTCCTCTCCCCTAATCCGTTATTTTTCCTTTCAGCGCTCTGATACCCTTTGTTACTGTTGGTTTTGCCTTGAATACCTTGCATTGTTCACACATGGAAATCTCTGTTTTATCTGGACTTTTGGGCAAAGAACACCAGAAGAGCTATGAACGGTGGCGGGAGCGTGGCAGGGCGAGCAGGGCAGAGGAGCACCAGGCAGCAGGGGAGGCCGTGAGGACTTTGCATGGGAGAAAACAAAGTTTTGGAGTTAGGAATGTGGTTGTCAGAGGAACAGAAAATGGGAAAGTAGATTGATTCTGCCACCTCTTCTGTGTCGAGGTAAAAAAGGTCATTCATGTGGACAAGAGAGCAGCTCTAGAAACCAGGAGTTGGGCTGCACCTGAAGTAACACGGCAAGGACAGGGTAGGGAAGGGCTCACATGTTTGGACGATGGGACTGGCTTCATCTCTGGGACTCTGTAATGTCAGAAATCCACCCCCAGGTTATAAGCCAGAACTTCTCAGAGAGCTCCCTCTTGCCAACCCTCCTGCCAAGAGGAAATTCTGAAGACTGCTATGACAATTTTATTTTCTCTGCTGTCTTATTAATCCTCTATGCTCCTTCTTGCCCATTTTCCTTTTCTCTTCCTTTCTGCATGCTACATCCTCCCACGTGTAGCATGTAGGCATCTCCAGATTATTAATGTATTATGCCAGCAGCCAGATTTTCATACCTCTCGCAGGTGTTTATGAGAATATCTCTCCGATGATCTATGTTCACTCACTGTGAATGTACAGTTTTAAATTTGCCCTTGAAATGTGAAACAATCAATGTTGGCAGCATTTATTCCTCCCTGTCAAATATTTTTCTCTTTCTAGACTCTATAAACAATTTAAGAATAATGTCTTATGACAGTGATGCTGAAATCCAATAGGGCCTCCTTTGCTTTCTAATTTGTCTTACATTTGCTCAAATCAAGGGGTAAGGAATCTAACGGATACCAGTGGCAGCATCTGGCTCGATCATCCTATCACTAATTGGTTCTGTGATTAGTGCAGACAAGCAATGGAGAAGGTGTGTACAAGCTTCTAACATTTCTAGGTGAGGGCAGCTTCCAGCCCATCTGTTATGTGATATATCCACTAACTTATTCAGCTTCTCATCTTCTTTATTCTGAGGAATCCTCCTCAGAGAGAGGTCAGGATTTTTCTGGGGTTTATTAAGGTGACAGTATAGTCTGCTTTTGCATAGTTCACCTGAACGGTAACGTTTGCTCCCTGCAGTAGACACCAAACCAGTTTGCCAGGAGATTAGTCTACGTACCTCCACTTGCAACGTTATCAGCCCAGGCTGTCAAATAACCATGTGAAGTATTTTTAGTGTTCATGAAAAGCCCACAATTAGGTATAGAAAGCTTCAGTTTAACTGCTGAGCCAGTGCAAGAGCATAGTCTGAATTTCCCACAAACATCACTGGACAAACTAACTAAAATAATGAAAAGTGAAGTCACTTTTCATATCCATTTAATTTTTGGCCCTCCCTGCAAAGTGGAATACACAACAGTGCTATGTGTTATCATTATCTCTTTTTTTATCTCAGTGAATTTTTGGTCAAAAATCAAAGCTTTGGGGCTGTCTCTAGTGCTCAAGAATTACTTAGAAGAAAAACCCATAAAAGCTTATTTCTCTGAACACAGTGGGAGCCAAGCAACTTGAAGAGTTTTTGCTCCAAGTCTCATTCAGGCAACACTCAAGCCAAAAGACCACAACCAATCCTCTGGCCAGACTACCACACTTCTGAGCCCGCTTTTGCTTCCTGCTTTTCTGCCTCCTTCCACCCATACCCAAAGCAATACTCTGTGAAACTACTGACCTTCATGGTTGTGATCTGCTTTGAAGGTTGTTGTATAAAGAAATCTGTCTCTTTTTTAGTCTGAGCTCAACCACAATGCTATTCTGAGGATAAATATTACTAATTAATTAATTAACTACAGGGAGTAATAGTATGATGTAGAACCAGGTACTATGAGAATCCTACAAGCTGTTCCCCATAGCTCCACCAAAATAACATTGGGCCATCTACAGAAAACCCTGTTTTAGCTCTGAGTTTCCCACAAGTACAAGTTGTCAGCAAGCACACTTACTTTGCCAGAAGACGTGTCTGTTTACTAAAGTGGATAAATTAGTTTTGTAACTGTCAACCAGATCTGATGCTCCTTTTTCTGAGGATTATGTCTGCAGGACTTTCTCCTCCACAGTGATATTTAAACGGCTCATTTTTCTCACAGTTTGAAGTGGTTCCAGAAAAGTAGAGCATCCAAGTTCTGCCAAGTGCTGAGAAAAATCAGCAGGAACGAATAGGTGGGGTAAGGCTGACACAAGTGAATAAGGCATGCAAGATGTTGCTCCACAGAAACCTACCACGCTTAAAAGAGAGAATGGTAAAATTATAAACAGCATTGCAAGCCCTCTTAGCATAGGAGTGGGTTTGGTCAGACAGACGTTGTCCTAGGCCTTCATCTTTTATGTAGATGTATAGAGAAACCCAAGCAGAAGTTTAATTCAGTTTGCGCTTTTGAACTGCCATTCATTTTAAAAAAAAAACCTTTGGAAGACATGAGCGCAATATACCTACCTGTCATTTGTCTTCTTCAGAGGATCAAGAGCTTAATCTGCTCTGGAAATGGTCGCTGCCTTTCAGCAATGGCATAACAAATATGAAACAGGAACCTCTGAAGGGATGCTGAGGAACTAAAGTGAATACTATGGAGACAATCCTCGGTAGCTAGACTGTCTGCTGCTAGTCCTAAAGCATTTAACTGCAGTGTAGAATACTCTGCTGCCCCTGATGAATATGCGATAAGTGCCATTGTCAGTACATTACAGCTTTATAGACAGCTGCTCGCCCTTATTGTCGTGCCTATTGCAGTTTCCTTTCCACTGTCTGTCCTGAAAAGATAAATATAGCCTTCTGAGATACAGCAGCCCTGGAAAAGGTACCACTTGTTGCATCTGGCATGTGCTTTTTATTTTCATCAATTCCTCATTCTTTTTGATCCTGACGTATAATCCCTCTTAAATGGGTCCCTCTATGCTATAATTTGGAGCTGTTCCACTTGATAATTTATGCTATCGTCACTAGTTAACATGATCCCTAATCTCAGTAGCTTTTATCAGAGGTACTGCTTTGAGTTGTTTGTATTAATAAGAGTTCAGAGGAGTGACGTGGACCGATGGTGCCCGTTGCCTCCGTGCCCAGCCGCTCCCAGGGGTGACCTTCTCTCCCATACCAAGCAGCGGCTAATGAAAAAGCGCCTCCGCCTTTTCTTGTTTTCAGGTTCACACATCCTCGAACATATACTAGTTTAAAGTTTGTTTGACATCTTAGATCAGCTGAAGGTTGTAAGTAATTTAAAGTCATTCATCTAAGTCAGCACCTAAAATGAAAGCAGTAATGGTTTATTCCATAGGGAGTTACTTGTGAGCCGCTAAAAGTGTGTAACAGTCCATTGCACAGTGCAAAGCCGAGCTCAGTAGAAAGTAGATGAAAACCTATACAGAGTTTAAAGGGCATCAGCAAGTATTCATTTTACCCCAGACAGTCAGTACAGGGGCCACTTGTCTTTTTATCAACGGTATCTGATAACATGAAGAAATTAATAATTTACAGAGGGCAGGCAGTACTTTTCCATTAGAAGCTGTGTGCAAAGGAAGAAAGAACTGCTGGCACAGGCCAGAATGCTCCCCACAAGGTCGTTCTGCCTCAGTGCTGCAAATGTGTTTCTTTTTAACCCTTTCATAATCAACAAAAAATACAGCTCTGAATTAGATGCATATTCTACCTTTACTGAGTGCAGAAAATAACCCACAGCCATGCTGGACTTCATGCTTTTGGTATCCTCTGGTCTTGCAAGCTGTGCAGCTTTGCATTTAGCAATTCCTTGGGTGGGAGAGCTCACGGGAATCCTTGGTGCTTTTGGGACAAGCCGAAGGTCTCCACTGTCACCGTGGAGCTGACACACCACAACTCAACAGGTTACTCAGCGGGCAAAAGAACTGATCAAACATGGTTTCACCCAAGGTGTGCAACCTTTGCCCACCAGCCTTGACGTCTCGCTCCATCCCTTCATGCACCCTGTGGTAAGCCCCAGTGCTGGGGACATCCACGCCGTGGCTGCCAGCAGCTGCCTGCATGCCCATTGCCTGTCCGGTGCACACACATTAACGTGGGTGCTGCCAAACAGGCTACACCCTCGCCGCCTCCGACCTGCCTTTTCCTCGGTACCCGTCTGGATCGCGTCCCTCAGCCAAGGCGCTGCCTCTTGCGTAACATCTGGGGTTGCAATTATCTCTGAGCCTTCACTGGCTCTTTCCTCTTCAGATCAGTTTCTGAGGGAGTGGAGAAGAACAGACGAGCACACCCACAGTGCAAGGACAGAGGTTTGCCACGTCATCCTAGGAAGCCAGGCTAAAACAATAAAAAAAGCTCACCCAGGCCATACACTAATGAAATATTACGGCTACATACTTGAAAGAGCATGAAATGATAACATTAGGATTCCTACAGAAACACTGTCCTCTGCTACATGCCCAACATAGTCTTTGATTAAATCTGTTAAATCTGTAGTCTCTCATACATCTGTTCATGTTGTTAAGCACATACCATAAAATGTAATAGATGTGCAATAGTGCAAAAATATTTAAACTTACACTGTTTGTAGTTAATGCTTACAATATGCAGAACCTGTCAAAAATCTAAAGACATAGTAAAACTGCAAGATACCCGGTTTTACGCTTACACATGATTTCTTCCTGTTCCTGATGAAAAGGTTTTTGAAAGACTGTCCTGAAAAGGGGATGAAGTGGGGAGGAAATCTGAAGGATTGCCATGCATGGCATTTTTCAATTTGTTTCATGATTTTGTTTAATTAAGCCACATGCGTTTGCAGAGGAGTTTTTAATGCAAATTTTTTCAACAGCAGTGTGAGAGCAACATCAGACATCATGGAAGATGGGTGCTGAGATACTAGCACAGGCAGGACAGGATTTCGTCAGGCTTAGTTAAAAAACTCCACTGATGCCATCAGAGCATTCTCAAAAGTGCAGCCATTTATAATTTTATAATTGGCCAATCAAGGTTGTTTTTTTTTCCTTCTAGCTTAGTTATTGAAATGTATTTTCATGATTCATGGTATGCTCTTTATGTGTCAAGCTTTTTCCCTGATGATATATCAGGTTTCCTTGTAGGCTTGCTGTATATCCATCTTCCTTTTTCACACTGTGGATAGAGTGAAGGAGGAGAATTATGAAGGTGCTGGGCACTGCTCCAAAGTTGAGGCTGAACTGAAGTTTGTGCTTAAAGAAGGGATCCAGTCACTTTACTATGCACAAAATATACTGTATTGTTCCTAAAATTACAGTACTTACTGAGTATGAAATGGATTTTCTGAGAATTTACAAGTAAATCCATTAATTAGAGTTAGAGTTAATTGAAAATAGGTCCTTTCGCACCTTCTGTCAGACTTTTATTTATCCCTAATGAATTCTGTTATAAAATACAGACCCTTCATTACTCATATATCATCAGAATTCCTTGAAGTCTTTCCATAGGACATTTTCAAAGTAATTATTTTAGGAATTACGTCCCTTTTTGCTGTTATTCATCAGAGCTGCGAGTTTCTAATTTATCAGTGAGAGAAGGGAAAAGCATTGCTTGGGGGGCTTCTCAGAAAAGCTCCGCTCCTTGGCTGCCGCTCGCCGTTGCTCTTGTTCCGACAGTTCTCGGAGGAGGGAAAGAAAATGAATCATCTATGAATCAGTTTAATCCAATGACAACTTAAATCCCTGTAATGCCATAATCGTATTGCTACTACAGTGTCACACCAGGACAAAGGCTTTACAAATAGAGAGACATCGTTTGGTGTCTTAATATTACTGTATTTTTCTGAAGTTGAGGGTAGCCCTTAGTTTCTGGGATCTTGTTTGAGAGATAATTCTACCTTCCCTATTGTATTTTGCCCTATCTGTAAGTGTTTATTCTTTTATTACCGCAGGGTCTAGGAATTCGCATGTCCCAAATGCCTTGTACTAAATGCTACACAAACAGAGATCAGTAAGTTTGCACTTTAATTACAAAAGATGAAATAGAGAATAGAAAACCAAAGGAAAATGTACAAAAAAGCTTAGATATTTTTGGCCTGGATAGGCAGTGACCTCAGCCTGTTACTGGCCAGACTAGTGGGAAGTATTGTAAGCCTTGCAGCAAAGGGTGATCTTTCAAGGAAGGATCTGAAAGAGTCCAAGGGTTTAACTACGCAAATACCCTGGCATAAGGGGCAACAGGGGTGAAAATATATGTGAGGTGGTTAAGAAATTTATCAAAGGTGCAGGGAGCTGGATAGCTGGCGATGGGCGGCAAAAGATGCAATTAAAAGTACAAGAGGAAGCACAAGTGATGGGAGGATGTCAGGTGAGAGGAGTGGCTTGCTTTCACACCGCACGGAAAGGGCTGGAAAGGGAGTGGCTGAATTACCAGTAAAGGAAATTATCGTTCCTTCACTTTTCTGAACTGATAAGAAAGCAAGAGAAAAACATCTTGCAGTAAGCAAGATGCAAGTATTGAGAATCTGGAAAGAAGGTTTATCTCAGTTGATGCGCAGTAGAGCCTGTGTCACGATGCGTACAGATCTAAAGTCAACTTAGATGTGTTTTTCTCTGGCAACATACATGGTCGCCATTCAAATGTATTTCAGCACTGTAATTCAGACCTTGCTCATTCTCACATTAGATCCCTTTGCATGGGTATAAATGCTGATAGTCTGACCGTCTGAGGCCATCTGAACAGCATGCACAGCACGCACACTGGAAGCCACTGGTTTCCCACCTGTGGCTGCAGAGCACCAGTGGCCCATGAGGCCAGGGCAGGTGACCTACATCATGCCCATACTGCACCCTGCTACGTAGCATAGTCACCAGCTCCGTTACAGCACTGGGGTTTCTTCCTCAAGCTTTCTCAATCAAACACACTTACTGACACCAGGCTCTGCTGATGCATGATAAGCCAAAAAGGAAGGAAAGAAAAAAAAAAACCCACATGAAAAAAGGCATTGAAACAAATAACCTGTGGTCTGAGGTAGCCTTGTCATCCAGTCAACTAAAGACAGATCTCAGCCATTGCTCCCTATCCAGGCTTCCCTTCCAAGGGAAATTTGGAGACATTCTCCCTTTCAATCTGAATTTCTTTTTGTTGTTTTGGAATTATAGGTCCTCCCACAGAACACAAACTGCAAATTTCAAAGCAGCTGTATTTAAACTCAGTTGAGAGTATAATGCAAACAACTTTTTTCAATAAAAAAGAAATGATAGAAAATTAAAATACACACAGTCAGTGATTGTTAAAATAGTAGTTCATCACATAAATTTGCATTAATTGCACAAAAGCTGAAAGTACTTCATTAAATACTCTCATAACACAGTAACCTCTTTAGAAAATTATCTCTGGGATAAGCATGTAAATAATTACATACTCTCTGTCCCATGTAGTTTTATCTGCCTAAGCAAAGGGGAACGGAGTGTTATAGCTCAAGAGCACTCTGATTTTTGAGCAATTGATTAAAAAGAACAAGCATTTTAATGATGTTCATCAAAAGTGCTGTACATATACAAATTGTATATTCAAGTATGTGAGGATGTGAATGCCTAAGCTCAGTTCAGTATGGAAAAATCAAGCGTATAAATGAGGTGTTGTTAGGAATCAGCACTGAAGGTAAGGATTTGGGAGTAAATCTGATTAATTTCCATGTAAATGAACAACGTGATACTGCATGTAAGTATGAGGATGTAATTGGTCCATGCAGGTCCCTGTTGCGATATTCATAGTGACAACTTTGTATTCTATAAAGAGATTTAGTTTAATGAAAGAGTTGATTCATGTTGCAATTTCAAATTAGTCTCTATTCTTAGGAATTTTTATTTCCACAGTATTCGAGCATTTTACAGTAATTAATACTGTTATCCTCATAACTATAGTCTAGCATGAGATATTTTTCATTTTTGTAAAATGTTGGGATTTCCAAAGTTTTCCCATTACAGATTAGGAAGAAAAGTCTCCGACTCACGAAAAATCAAGTAGAGTCACTTTTGGCCCATAGATTAGAGTGAATTCATCAGGTGCCGTGGAGAACCGTTCTTTTTTGCCTGGAACTTCTGTATCCTGTAACTGAATGCCAGGTATGCCGTAGCTGAGGTGAGTCTCCACAGCATTCTCCTGGAGAAACTGGCTGCTTATGGCTTGGACGGGTGTACTCTTCACTGGGTAAAACACTGACTGGATGGCCGAGCCCAAAGAGTGGCGGTGAATGGGGTTAAACGCAGTTGGTGGCCAGTCACAAGTGGTGTTCCCCAGGGCTCTGTACTGGGGCCATTTCTGTTTAATGTCTTTATCAATGATCTAGATGAGGAGATCAAGTGCACCCTCAGTACGCTTGCAGATGACACCAAGCTGGGTGGGAGTTGATCTGCTTGAGGGTAGAAATGCTACAGAGGGATCTGGACAGGCTGGATTGATGGGCTGAGGCCAATTGTATGAGGTTCAACAGGGCCAAGTGCTGGGTCCTGCACTTGGGTCAAAACAACCCCATGCAGCACTACAGGCTTGGGGAAGAGTGTCTGGAAAGCTGCCCAGCAGAAAAGGACCTGGGGGTGTTGGTCGACAGCCAGCTGAATATGAGCTGGCAGTGTGTCCCAGGTGGCCAAGAAGGCCAGTGGCATCCTGGCTTGTATCAGAAATAGTATGGCCAGCAGGACTAGGGAAGTGATCATCCTCTTGTACTCATCACTGCTGAGACCAACTACACCTCGAATACTGTGTTCAGTTTTGGGGCCCTCACTACCAGAAAGACATTGAGGTGCCGGAGCACCTCCAAAGAAGAGCAACGAAGCTGGTGAAGGGTCTAGAGCACAAGTCTTATGAGGAGCAGCTGAGGGAACTGGGGTTCTTTAGTATGGAGAAAAGGAGGCTGAGGGGAGACCTTATCGCTCTCTGCAGCTACCTGAAAGGAGGTTGTAGCGAGGTGGGTGTTGGTCCCTTCTCCCAAGTAGCAAGTGATAGGATGAGAGGAAAAGGCCTCAAGTTGCACCAGAGGAAGTTTAGATTAGATACTAGGAAAAAATTTCTTCACAGAAATGGTTGTCAAGCATTGGAAGAGGCTGCCCAGGAAAGTGCTTGAGTCAGCATCCCTGGAGGTCTTTAAAAGGTTTGTAGACTTGGCACTTAGGGACATGATTTAGACTTGCCAGTGTTAGGTTTACGGTTGGACTTGATCTTAAGGGTCTTTTCAAACCTAAATGATTCTATGACTCTATGATGCTATGATTTTTTGGTTTAGATTAGCAATACTGGCTGGATCTCCTTGACAAAACATTTGGTGAAAGGGTTTCATTTCTAATGCGATGAAGAAATGTACAAGTTCCTGGGAAGTTTGGTTTTTTCAGTGTCTTCCAAAGAAAAATTTTATTTAGCTACTTTTAAACATCACCACTCAGAGATGGGAATGTGCCGTTATCCCCGATTTTAGATAGGACGTTGGAGTGAGCAGGAATATAAAGAGTCTGTATCGAGATAAAAATGAAGGGTGGTTTCCCAGATCCTGGCCATGGATCTCCTAGACTTCACTCTACTGTTAATAGGAGGAAAAACACTATAGCTAGCCATGTGACATTTATTGCAATAGTAACATTTTGTGACAATGCAGAAGGACTTTCAGATATCCAAATGTCAATGCAAAACCTGCTTTGGCTTTCAACCAAATGGGTTCTTGTAGTCTTCACTTCTGTATTTTTAGCCAGCTTACTATAGGAAGGTGTCGTTAGTTAAAAGGATGCTTGTGAGCATCTTTTCTAAGACAGCAATTGGCAGGGTGCTCAGTCACAGGTTAAACAATGTTGGTTGTAGGAGTTCACTTTCAGAATGGCACTTTCAGGCATCACCTTAATGCTTTGCATCCAGAAGGATCAGCATGGGAGGGAGGCAATCTGTGATCAAAGTGAGTGCTTCGGAAAGAGAAGGTATCAGAGTATACTTACTCAGTAAAAACTTCTTACATATTTCAACTACAGTAGTAAACATTCACAAAGTGTACAGCATACTTTCTGTTTTCAATATGACTTTTAAGTCACAATCATAAATGCCATTTTCTCTCTGAATCTATGATGAAATTATAGCATACATTAGTTAGGTAAATTGCCCTGCTGTGTTTAGTAATAGCTGAACAGTAACCAAGAGATGCACCTCAGGCCCAGTTTTCTCCTCAGTGTAAATGTGTGAAATGTCAATGTGCATCATTCATCTATGTGTTACTCCTGAAGAGCATTTGTTTGCTCCTTTCCTACTCATAAAAGGTTTTTCTTTTCTTTTCTTTTGGTAGTGTTGGCCCTAGCACTTCACTAATGAATGAAGCCTCGTATTTCTTTCCAGGTCTAATGATAAAGACCCAATTCTGTTAGATCTGTTCTCTCCCTCGTCTAAAAAACAAGTAAACACTTCACTCAGCTGAATTGCAACTTAACAGCTGACTGTGCAGGCCGCAAATCAAAATGAAATTTTTAAAATGCAGATGTAGTCATCAGAGTGCTAATTAGTAATTTGGCTGCTGCCTCTCCACTCCAGATCTTCACTTTAATTGTAAAACCGGGCAGGGGGGGAAGGAAGTATCTTAGGGTCATATTCCACCTGGCCTTCCCAGGGGAGTGAGCGTGAAGCACTCTTTTTGTGCCTGGATAGGATCCATGCTGCCACCAGGAAAGCAGCACAAAGGCTTTGTCTCCAGGATGGAAATACTCGCCCAAAGTTCCCCGCTCATGGAGGTGCATCAGCAGTGATCGCTCTGGCAGAGGAACGTGCAAATGCCTTCTGCTCACTGTCAGCAACAAGAGCAAGGGTACAGAGGCACCCAACTCTCCATGTCGCCCCTCTCCCCAGCAGAGTAGCCCACTCCTTGGTAAGAGACAGTGGCTTTATCTTTCCAAAGAGCATCCGTGCCCATACAGCCTCTGCATCCTGCCATCTTATGTGAAGAAATATTCTGCATACTTGAGGCAAGTTTTCCTTTAACTGGCACAACCCTGGCTGCCATCACCATTGCAGTCCTCTTCACCGTCATGAACAGGAGCTGCTATCATCTTTAGTACCTTTGCAAGCATTCCTTTTTCCTTGTGAATGAAAAGCTTAATAACGCTTTGGAAAAACAACTGTGCTGCATCCTTTAAATGAATGATGCTGAGATTTGTTTTGTAATCATGACACTTTTTTGGGAAACAGTCATTCTTGTTTAGAAGTGGGAAGAGCGGACGACTGGGGTCCTGTTCTTCACCCACCTCTTCCTCCTTCCCAGCCATGATCAGAACATTACCTTATCTTGACTGTCATTGCTATAGCTTTGATTGCGCTTTTTGGATGACACCTTTTTTTTATGTTAAAGCTCTATCTTAATTGCTAGATAACCATCATTCCAGCTTTGTATCCACCTACAAAAAGAATAACAAAGCTTTTTTAAGGCAGTTAATAAAGACACTTTCAAAATTTTTATAATTTATTGATTCTGGTGTCATTGTGCCCATATTGTTAAAACTGACATTATTTGCATATAAAATATACATAACTGACGCATTAACATATATCACTCTTTGTACAATGGTGACAAAACTGTACCCTCATCATGAAAAAGTCATGTGGTCTGTTAGAAAATCTTTATTGTTCAATGAATTAAAAGATTTACCTGAACATGTTCATTATATTTAACCTGTACGTTGCTAGTGCTCTGTTTCTTCATAAGTCTTGCAACATTTGTTTTCTTTT
This sequence comes from Sagittarius serpentarius, assembly GCA_034782735.1. Lineage (NCBI taxonomy): Eukaryota > Metazoa > Chordata > Aves > Accipitriformes > Sagittariidae > Sagittarius > Sagittarius serpentarius. Next base: position 31,770,172 of record JAVKLA010000053.1, read on the forward strand.
CTCAGATTATCAGTTCTTGAGTTATTTTATTCCTTCAGAATCTGAGATGTTCTTATCTGTAGAAATATTTTTCTAGGCCTCATGACTGGAAAGAAAATCATGAAAGCAAAAACCCTAGAGCGTCAAAAACCAGGAAGAGAGAGACCTTAAACTTTTTTTTTTTTATCTTATTATTTAGCCATTCTTATGGCAATAGTGAGACATACAGGTAGAGCTGTAAATTTGAGCAGGTTACACCACCATATTTATAAAAAGCAAAGAATTAATCCCCTTCTTAAGTGAAAGCCAATGTACTCTTAATGGCACCTCCATAATTAAGCTGTTCTGAGTCTGATGTGCATTTAGACTATGACCATTTTATGTCACTCTGGTAATATAGGGAAGTCTTGAAGATGTTGCAAAGGGGCCAGAGAGTAACGACAATTAGAGGCAGTACACGTAAATTATGGAGCTATAAAAAGACATGGGTATAAATGTCCTCATTTTCAGGGCTGCAAAAGAAATTTCTATTGAAGACAAGCAAAAAAGAAACAGAAAAGAGCAGAAGACAGATTCCAATGAAAGCACTTGTCAGATCAGCTCTATTAATTAACCATAAAAATGCAGATTAAGGATACTTTAGATAGGATTAAATCCTCGTCACACAAAGCTTATGGTCACAAAAACCTTATTCAGCAATATGGGAGAGAATTTTCTTCCTGTCTAGATAAACATTTCATGCTTTTCCAGACAGCACAGATTGTGGACCTCTGTCTATGTACGCCTGTGAGTGATTTTTCTAACTTAGCTTTTCTGAATGTGCAACATTTAGAACTCAATATACACATACAGCAAGCACTCACACAATACATGCCAGATCAATATTTCATGTTTACAAAATGATTTTTTTTCAGCAGGGCGACACTTTATCTCCTCTAGTCCTTCATCCTCCCTGTCAAATTCCTAACATAGAAAAGTCATTTTTAAATTAAGAAGTCATTTCTCTCTCCTATTAGATACAGTAATAGTTTTGTAGTTGCTATGTTGCATGACTTGGTATGTGACGAGCTGAGCAATTGGCAAACACGTGCCTCTCACTTTGCTGTTCTGCAGTGACATTTCTGTGTCGGTTTTGCCAAGAACCCTGCGGCTTTCCTGATCTTACGCACTGAACTTCTGATCAAACCTGATGGGAAAATGAAGGGAAAAAATAATGGGGTCTGGGGTCTTTCTTAGCATGGAACAAAACCTCCACCAGGCAGCAAAGGAAATAAACTAAAAGGCTGTGGTACTAGTGAAAGAATCAGATTCCTACCAAGATCGTCTACAAAATCTTTATGTGGTAGGCGAGACCGAGACTTACCCTGATAGAAATAAACATTACAAATTCGGGACAGACTGAGCCACACACTTAGGCACAGAAGTTTGCGCAGGTGGCCTGATGAGGTGTGTCAGTCACATCTTATGGTTGAAAGGGTGGAGTGGGTGGATGTGCTGGGTCAGCAAAATGGTCCCGCAGGTGCTCCTGAGGGTAGTCCAAGACTGACTGTGGTCACTGTTAGAGAACGAGGGGACTTACAGGAGCACGCACCACCTCAAAGGTTTGGATGGAAAAGTGAGTTAAATATTTATTCTCCTTTCAACCCTTTCTGAACAGTGTGGAGGGACACACACTCAACATTTTGGCTTTGGTGCATATGAGAGAAAAAAGTTTTTCTCTACAGGAATGACCAAAAAAGCATATAAAGGTATGATTAGTTTTGTATGAGAAGAGATCATTTCTTATTGTTTTTCTTGATCTTAACTGAAAAATGCACATATTCTGAGGATCTGAAAAACTACTGACAGTCTCTCAAGTACGCCTGATTATCCCAGGCACCATGCAGCAAGTCTTTAGATACGGGTGCACTATAACACATGATGTTGTAAACAAGCTTTTTCAAGCAGTGACTTTAATGGGATTTCCATAACGCCCCAGTAAACATTGAGCTTGACTGCTCATCTACAGTATTTTGCACCAATTTGCAATTGTGAATTTCAAGAATGCAATACCTGATACAAAGTGAGATCACAATAATGCTTTTTCTTTGCCCAAGACCTCTGTCATGGCTTAGAGCATCCTGCTGCAGAAAGCAGCTTAAAGACAAAACCTATCTCTGAATTTTAGTGTTTGGTTTCATTCACATGACAGCAAAAGCCTGCATTTTGTAAGCAAACTCTTAGAATAACTAATTCCTCATCTTTTTTTCTCTTCTCCTCCAAGTTGCAGCCCTTTCTTGCTTCAAGTTTTCAAGGAAATCTTTCCAGAGGAAAGGTCTTTAATCATAAATTTAAGTATCATCTGCCTCATGCAGAGCTTTACATTGGAAATCATCCATGTAACCTTCCAATGCTGTGAAAACTATGTTAGTTTTAAATATGGCCTCCAAAACAGAGATAAATGAGATGCACACAGAACTGGAGGAATTGCAGTTTGCCAAGAGGTTACAGCTTGACACACCACAGGAACAGGCCATTGTGAGATAGTTTTGTTGTGAAGTTTTCATTATTTATTTGTTTATCTGCACTTCTGATTCTCTTGCCCCTAATGTCAATAAGTTTATATAGTGAACAGGGTTACACATTTTTACTTCATGGTATGGTACTTGGAGATAATCTAATACCCCAGAAATAAGTAATGGTACTGAAGGGGAGTGAATTCAGCATACTTCAGAAGGGTTAAAATACGTGATATTTTCCTTTTAAAGAAAGCACAGTATTCTAACAACCCCAAAGTTAAGGAAAATAAAAGTAAGTTAGGTATTTTTAATCATACCAGCATACTTTTTTTTTTTAAATATCACTTTTTTAATCTCATTTGAAGTAGGCCCATTAAACCTAATGCACTGAACATTATGTGATCAGAATAAATTGGGTCTATAGAGCTAGCCCCTCTAATGCAGTCATAAGGAAAAAATATAATAAACTAAGTCATTAATTCACTGTGTCATCACCTCTTAGTAGCTCATCACTTTCTGGGTGCTGTAAATTTCTGTTGCTTGTTTTATCTGTCTTGGCTAACCTTATTGGCATAAAAGACTACAAGGATGGGATAAGATTTTTGGAAGCTTTCAGATATCTGTAAGTTGTTCCTTACAAACCCACAAGTAATCAGCTTGTCTGTTTAAAAAGAATAAAAATCTGTCCTTGGATCAGATGCCAAACTTTCCCATATTTTCTATTTGCTTTTCAAATGTACCTGGGTAATATAATATAATATAATATAATATAATATACATCTGACTGTTTCTCAGATACAATGAAAATGCAATATTATTTGGACTGGAAAGATGGTGGGCTTCATTCAGCCCTAGGCTACGGGTCACTGGATTACTCTTAGTAACAAGGCACTCTGGAATGGGCACTGAATAGTGTCACATATTCATTGTCTGGGCTGTTGGATAACTTGATTCGTCCCAAAAGTGAGGAAGGAAGGAAGGAAACAGGATCAAACAGCCTAAGGCCTTCCTGATCTGTACCTTCTCAATGGAACCGCAAACGTTGCTGCTTGGGAGTAGAAATCTCCTCTCAGCTGTAATTCTGAAATAAACGATGTAATAACTGTGAATTGGGGATAAATCTTTTCTTGCATTATGTGCTTTGATGGGATTTACACCTTCTTTGTCCAGTTAGCAGCTCTGCTACTTATAACCTTGGGCAAAAACTTAGGACTAGAGCTGTAAGGGCCACAGCTGTTGTGGTACTAACTGCTGTAGTGACAAATTTTTAAACCAGTAATGGAGGGACACGAGTCTTTTCTATAAAAAAATGACTGCAGTAGCAGAAGATAGCCCCCTTTCATCTGCAATTAAAACATTTCCAGGGTTTTGAGATACTGAAACTGATTCTTCTTTTTCCCAAGAAGGGACAAACATAAGACTATCGCCTAATTAAGATAGATGACATAAAATGAGAAGAGGACACGAAATGTCCTCTAATTTCCTCCCATTGAAACCTTTCCACATGACGTGGAATAATATTCATCAGGAGGGAAGAGGAGACCAGGTGTGATTACAACTGTACTTAGACTGTACAGAGCCCTTCCCTTGGCACAGAGAACCCAGATTCCAGTCCCTGCTCCTCCTCTGCAGTTTTCCTCCTATGTAATTTTGCAGTTATCATGCAATGTCATTGAAAAACTGACCTCTCTCTGATACCACAGGCCTCTCTATATATAGGTCTATCACACTTTTACAGAAGTATTGGAAATACAGCCCTGGCAGTTCCTTGGGTAACATTCTGCTGGGAAACATGTTAATACCAAAGTTGAAATAACACCAGACAGGGATAATTTACTACTTTTAGTTGGGCTTATGAGTGCAAGGAGTGGTGATAGATGTGTAAAAGTCACTGTATGAATACCTGCCACAATAATTTTCTGACATGCAAGTTCTCCTCTCTTCTTGAGACTGTAAAAGACAGGTGACATGATATCAGGTTTTGTTTTCTTTGGAGTTTTTTATTGCTATACGTTTTTTGAGAAGCTGAGCAGCAGTACTTCAAATGACCATGAAGAAGGAAGGTGGATGGGATGCTGTGAGCTGGTGGCAGACAATTGTCAATGCATGTTCAGTGGAAATGTAAGTGATGAGCCGTAAGGGTCCTTTCTGAACTAAGCTGGCCCACTTTTTCTGTTCTCCTGCTGACAAGACAAGCGTCAGAAACTTTCATCAAGCCTGACTTCACTCAGGGAACATCAGCAGGAAATTTAGCAAATAATTAGCAATCAGAGTTTACTGTGAAGAATCGAGTTGTGGGGTATTTTTTTCCATCTCAAGGTAGAGGGTTGATAATGAGGACTTCCAGTCTGACACAAATCTCTGCTTTCTCTTTGCCTCTCTTTCTGTTAGGCTGAAGGTTACAACTTAAAAAAAAAAACAAAACCAAACCCTTCGTATTTCTAGGTTTGATTTTTTTTCTCTCTGATGAGGACACTCAGCATGGTTAGTCTAATTATTTTCTTCCCACTGTCTCTTATTGTCAGCCAAAATAACAAGTTTGTGTAGGTAATGATTTACACAAACTACTTGCTCTCTCAGCCCTGCCAAGATGGTGCTTCCCAGGGGACAGCTCCAAGAGGAGGCCCTGTAAGAAGTTAAGCACCCACAATTTCCACTAAATCGTTATCAAATTACAGGTATATATTGTCTCTCAAGACTAGACCCTCTGTATACATCTCAGAGCTTTATACTTGAAATCCTGCCAAGTGCATCATTGTCTCCACCTCATTAAACACTTAATTCCTTTTATCTTGCACCCAGGATCTTAACAGGAGAAGGAAATTATGGCTAAGTACATTTAAACCACACCAGAAGTGAGAGTGGTTGGTAATGGAGGCGCTATCTATCAACCCTGCTTTTCCACAGAAACTAGCAGGGTGGCAAACTGTCACCAATATGACTGGTGGTGGTCAGCTTAAGGAATAATGGGAGACCTATTTCTACTAAAATCTTTAGAACGATTCCCATTCATTTAGGAAGAGCCAGGATTTCAACAAATATGCCCACACATTTTTCTGCATATTTGCTTACGTAGCAGGCACATGAATTATGATACCAAGAGCATAATAGTGACTGCATATATTTATGTTAGACCCTTGCCGTGGAGTTAATGGGCTATTTATAGAGTGAATAACCATAAGTAAGGTTCATTTCCCATAAGGATCAGAGCAATATGTTTTAGGTTTGGCCTAAGGTACAGAGAAGGTACAGTGCAAAGTTTAATGCGATTGGGGGGGGGGGGTCATCTGGAACAATTTGGTCCTGAAAGTATGTGTGGTGTAGAGCTACATAAAACGTGGTTTCCTGAGGCTTACAGAGGTCAAAATTGGCAAGTATTGCACAGGAACTTCTGAAATACATAATCAGTGCTTTTCACACACGTGGTGCAGGATAGGGCTCATACTGGGACTTCTAAGCTGCCTTTTTCCCATGATCACAAATAAAAACTATTGTTAAAAACAAAAGATATATTTAAATTCAAAGTACATTACTGGTTTTACTTCATATTCCCACTACATAAATACATAAATACAATAACTGTCATTACTGTTCAGGAGAAAGTAAATTTTCTTACAAAAATAATTTATTGGCTATATTGCATCTATTTCATTTTATAATTTTTAAAGATAACAAGAAGTAGGACAGGAAAGGAAACACTTGCATGGGACAAACAATCTGAGCAGACTTGCATCAGTGGAAGCCGTGGCGCATGCCCTGCCTCCCGCCTGCCCCAGAAGCACCATTGCCAGCTTTATATTCAGCATTTGCCTTTTGGGGATTATTTGTATTCATATGGTGTCATTCACCTGAGGATCTCAAATGGTTTACAAACAATTTGACCTATCATCACTCGTTCAGTGCTGGAAGGCTTGCTCCCCGCTCGGATCACCCCAGCTGCCAGCCTGCAATCCACCACTTGGTAGCCTTTCAAACCAGAGCTGTCATTCCCAGGCACGGGAGGTGTTCCCTGCACACAGCCCTAGAGCTCCTTCATTGGTCTCCTTCAAACTCTTCTTGAAAAGCACCTTTGCCAAGATGTCAACAACATTAAAACCAGCAGTTTGGCAAATGGGTCTATTGCTGGAAAGCTGAGGCTACTGCCTGTTATACCAGCCAGTAACACACTCTTGAACCTGCTGTACCTAACCACTGGCTCACTTCTTTTTCTTCTTGGACTGTAAGATCCTTGAGGTACAAATACATTTTTTTGGTCTGTGTCTATGAACTGTTAAGTAGCTTAGGTCCAAGTACATAACTTCAGACTCCTAGGTGCTATGACATTGCAAATATTATAGAAATAAGTAATAAATCTGACAAATGTAAATGATCCCTCTAGAAGTGAGGAAATGAGAAGCCAGGCTCTTAGTTAACTTACTGAGTACTTAATCACACAGCCTTCTAGAATACTTGAGCATACCCAATATAGCTGAAGGTGCAATTTGAGTGATAAATTATGGACTGTATAATGGTCATTTTTAATATTCACAAGGCCAGTCTATTCATGTTCAGAAAATCACTCTCTTTACATGAGAGAGAAGTAAATGACCCCTTGGATACTCGACAACTTTTATCACTAATCTAATATATTTCCTAGGCACATACCACTGGAGCACTGAGGACCAGAGGTACCATCCAGTGAAGTGAATGGAAGAACTCCCATTGAATTGCAGACAATTTAAATCAGGCCTGAAGCCAATTAAGAAAACTGGACATTGCTTGACCAGCACAGCATTTATGTTGCTTTCCAGTGTCTATCCATATTCATTAATTTTTAAATGGAAACACTTTTAAATTGGTGCTGACACTGCTTTAGCAACATAACACCATGAAATCTCCGCTTACCATGGGCTTTTCATTTCGGTGATATTCCTATTAAGAGTAATGTCTATTAATTGGAAAGGTAATATGGAAAGAAATCACACAGTTTGCATTAACAGTGCCATTGTGAGCTGGTAACTACCAACAGATGCCATAATGAGACAACGGTGTGAATCCTGCATGCAACTATTTTTTCAGCCTATTCATTATTGACTTTTTATGGTTCCTTGCATGTATTTTAAAACAAAATCATCCAGCGCACTTGCTTCTTCTCTTGTTTAGTGTCATGCTTTTGCATGTTTTCAGGCATTTTCTTTCACTGACACACTAACTCTCCCTGACAGAGGAAGGCTGTCTTCCTCTTCCTTAATTCATGGTTCACAGCAGTCGGATGAAATTTTTAATGAAGAATATATATTTTCCTAGTCAGGCTGATAGACTCGAGTAGCTAAAAAGAGCAGAGGTACAGAATCTAACTTATGTCATTAAGCATTTGAAAGGTATTAATCAATACTAAAAGGTAATTACTTGTATCTTGTATCTTTAAATGCCCATATGCGATGGCCCATATGAGCCCCAAACTTGCTGTCTGCATGTGGGTTATTAGAGAAAACTCATTTGGAAAGCCGGGGTACATGTCTTGTCACAGCTACAAAAGTTGGCCACGCGTCGGCCATGAGAACTCTTAAATTGGTCATCTTGCTGAAAGAGAGGGCACTTATCAAGAGGTTTTAACATGGACTGAAAAACAAGGTAGTATTAAATCTGCCTGTGAAATTTGTTTCCTCTGTACTTGGGGGGAGATGCCTCACTAATTTTGAAAATTAGAAATCCAGAGCTTTTAGAAAGTTTCTGGATTTTTATTCCATTTTCTCTGTTTTAACATGTCTCATGTTTATTACTATCAGTGTTGTGTAGGTCCTGGCACAAAGACAGCAAGGAAGGAAACCTATCCTATGAAAGGTACTGAGGGACAAAATGTTATTTTGATCCGAGGCCTTAGACAACATGTGTTTTGCCCCACAAAGGTGTGCTCATATCTGCTGGGACACATGCAAACAACAGTAGACCAAAACATAAAGTGAGCTGGTGGAGGTGGTTTGCCCGGCACGGCAATTTTTTTTGCTATTGAAAAAATGTTCCATTATCTCCTAAAGTGAAAAAAAGAAATTTTTCTTCTCTATTTGCTTGATTGGCAGAGAGCAAATAAGTGGTCACAACGCTGATATCCAGAATGACCAGGAGTCTGAGTGTCCAGGCAGTCATCTAGGAAGTGGGAAACCTGGCTTCTATTTTTATTTTAAATCTTGTTCTACTGGAACTGAATTGAAAATCCCCATTGGTTATAGCTTCACTTTCACATATCTTGTACTTATTTTTCACCCTGTTCATTAGCTTGTTTAGAACCTGAAGTCAATGGGAATTTCAACAGTGACTTCAGTGGGAGCAGTGTCAGATCGTTAAACCTCAGTACTTTTGAAAGTATCTTTTAAAAGCCATCCAGAAGAGACCCATGGGAGAGAAAGTAAATGAAGTGATTTTACCTTACTTCAAAGCTCAGGAAAGAAAAAAAAGAAAGGAAACCTGCTCTTTTTCTTCTTTAAATGCAGCATCATGTACAGCCTGAAGGAAATATTTTAGGAAGTCAGAGAACTGAAATCCTGCCCTGTGATTGTGCTCAGTATGATATCAATGCCAGGTCTAATCGATGGCATGCTTACAGCAACTCTGTTAACTGTTTAATTAATTTGGTGATGTCTGGTGCTCTCCAAATCTGACTTGCTTTCATCCTGTCTGGATTTTCTGAAAAGCTTTCACTTATTGCTTTTAGTTGCATCATTCTTGCTGCCTATAGCGTACCTCTACTTTTCTTCTAGCATGGTGACAGCTTGTATAGCCATCCTAATGTTTTTCCCTCGGTTCTTTGCACCTCCTATTTCCTACTGCTCTTCTGCTTGCACACCGCAGTCATTACTAAGCATCTCACTTCAACTGACTTTTATTCTAATAATAGCTTTGTTGTCATATGTAGTTAAATTGTCCCTGACCAGATCTTATTCCCCAGACAGTTTTTATCTCCGTATGTAGTGGTTCCAAGAGCCCCTGCCTCTGTCACTTCTGCCTGCTGGGAAGGGTTGATGCCTTCATGCAGCTGGAGACCTCAGTGCGTTTTTCTGACGTCTGAACCACCCGGTTTTGTAAAGAATATGAAAGGTTACGTTGAAACAATCTTCCTGCAAAGTGCCTTAGGTGCCAGACGCTGAGCAGCGACTTCGATGGAGGAAAAACAGGGAAGTCAGAGCTCATCTGACACGGGCAAGGCTAGAGGGGGAGTTAAGCTTTTGTCCTTGAAGTATTTGGGGTCTCTTGGGAGAAATGAACACCTCTTGCTGCCAGCGTTCACCAGTTTTCTGTTGAATGGACTCATTGGTTTCCCGTTGCATGTCCAAAGGGAAGAGAGGAAGGCAAAAACATACAATTGCTTCCGCCTGTTCCCACTTAGCAGTAACACTGCTGTGGGCCTGGGGACTGCAGGCAGGCAGCCAGATTTCTAGCTTCATTTCCCTTCTGCCCTGTGCTGCAGATTTATTTATGCAAGTGCTTTTTGAAGCAGCAGCCCATCACCTTTAAGTGCTTCCTTGATCACCCGCTGATTTCTCTAGCCTGTCTTTCCTCAACAGTTAGGGCAGCATTAGACCTGTGGGTGATTTATAAAGAAAGGAAATGCTAATGGAGACACAAATACAGATGGAGGTATTGGGCCTGTTTTCTCCCTTCCCAAACCAAAGGTCAAGCATACATTATCAGTCTGAATAACCTTCAGATAAAGAAAACCACTAGCTGGGAAAGCAAAAAATAATGCCTTTCAATTACTGCCTTGACTTCGCCTTGCAAAATGGACACTAATAGGCCTAAAGATACTTGAGAATTTCTGTGTCATACCTGAAGGAAAAAGTGCTAATTCCTTAGAACCAGCTGAGGCTTATCAGCCTACAGAAAGGTATATGGGTGTACAGAGGTGTGTATAAAAGACATACCAGTTTAGAAAGATTGCAGAATGCTCTTTTCTTTATAAAGCTCTGCAGAGATTGGCAATGGGAGCCATTAGTAAGAAACAACCTGTTGGCGTAGGAACATCACTGTGATCAGCTATGGCTTAATATTATGGTGATCAATGTTATCCAAGTGTTGGGATCTTCTCTGGATGTAAACCAGGAGACTCCATATTTCTTATTACACTTGAGATTTCTCATCATAAGCACCTACCTGTGAATGCAAGACATTAACCCGCCAGATCTGGGCCTGGGACACTGCCTTCTGCTAAGTTGGTGGTAAAAGTTGGTTTGCTTTTGCTGTTGAATGCTGATTAGTCCTGTTCATCTTGTGCTTCCTCTGCTGACAAGTACCAGGAATAACCCCTGTGAAAGGCGTTTCTCAGCTGATTCAAAAGCTAGATTAAAACAAGTTATAAGCATTTATGGAACTTAGAACAGGACCTTCCTTTGGATTTCAGAAATTATAACGTAATTGTCCTCTGAGAACCCAGTTTCCTAAGAGCAATCACGGATTTTGAGTCAGTGACAGAAAGAAAACACCAGACCGGTGTGACACAACAGCAACAATATTTCTAGATGATTGATAAGAAAAGGACTTCCCAGAGGTAATTTTGGCAGATGCCCGTTAATTCTGTTCTGCAGCTGCCACTGTGACTCATAAACCTGCCAGCAAGAAGGGACCTCAAGTGGCCACCTACTCCCTCCTCAGAAAGAGGCTGAAGCTTACACTTTGACCAGACCAAACAAAGTGTGCGTGGCCTGCTTTTACATCCTCCCACTGAAGGAGATTCTCTTAGCAGCCTCTTCAGTTTTATTTCTTGCATTCAGCTTAAATCTTCTTTGCTGCCAAATCACTCAACAGGCGTAGCAGGCAGTTTTTCTCTCTTTGTAATAACTTTTTACTTATTTGAAGACTGCTATCTTGTCCCACATTTATGCTGCTTTTTCCGACCTGTATAAAGCAAATTCTTTGAGTGCATTCACAGGCCATGTTGATTGATTCTCTGATAATTTTATTGTTCTTTTCTGGGCTTTCCATCAACTGCTTTTTTTAAATGAACACATTATTCCAGGCAACAATTTCTCAGGACAAATGGAAGAGAATAGATATCTCCTCTGTCTTCTGTATGGCAAATTTACAGTAACAATCCCATAATTACAATGTCCAAAATGTAAATGTTGCTCTTCCACACTGCTTTCCCAATGTCTGTCTTAAGAAATGTCTTTCAGTTTAATCCTAGAATAAAACAAAATCTTAACTTGCACCCAGCAGGCTTATTTTCAAGTCTGTTGGGAAACCCCAATTAGGTCTTTGTTATGCTTACAGTCTTTGCGAAAATTACAGTAATTCTCAAAATGTCATGGGAGAAATTCTGTGTTATGGGATTTCAGGAAAAGCTCTTACTATTTACCATTCTTTGACTTGTTCAACAAAAGGCAAGGACACTGGACTCTTTGTCATCAAGGGCAGCAGATCTCATCCCATGATGAACATGTGGCTTGTAAAGTCAATATTGGTAGCTCTCAGGGCACGACCAGTGTCACCGAGAAGGTGAACATCCTTGCGTATAAGGACCAGATATGAAGGAAGGTACATAGTGAGCAATGATGGTCAGTAAGAGATGTGACATCCAAAAGGCGGCGTAAGTTGCCAATCCTCTTCTAGTCCTCTGAGAGAGAAGGTTTTGTGCGCATAGTGTTGCATATCCATCTCTCTTCTCCACTGTAAGAGGAAACTGATGCAGAGTAGCAGGATTTTTCTAAGGTAACTAAGTTTATTTACACTCCAGCTACTAATTCACCACGAGAGACTGTCAGACAGTAGTCATGCAGTTTCAGTCAGAATACCAAGGGACCAGTCCTGCTCAAGGTATTGGCTTGAGTTAAAGAGGTTGAGTTAAAGATTAAGACAAAGAACAAACTATCCTGTTCTAGTGTTTCAGACCTTATAAAAAAATCCAACAACCTAACATTTCCTTAAATATGAAGACTGTCTGCACACAGGAAAAATACTCTTGGGAAGGTGGATGTAATGGCACAACCTCTTGCCTCTTTCTGTCGTGACACAGAAGTCAGAATTCGTCCCTGGATCAGCTCCACAGAGAGCTGGTACCAAGGAAGTGAACAATTTTCTACCGTATCTATCCAATCTGATGCAAGGCCGTGGGCTTTTAGCTGAAGTACTTTAATTGCTTCCTAAGTGTGACCTCAGGATCTGGTTAGATGCCATTTCACCTGCTACAGACAAGCCTTTTGAAGTGCTTGATTTTCTCTATCTAGACAGGCAGTGAAAGTTACTGTTTTGTTGAAACTGTAATGAGGATGGAATTGTCTTTTGAGAGGCTTTTGTTGAGTAGAAGCTATAGATTCCCACTTTCCTTTTATTCTGCAACAAACTCATTACTGTGGCATTGGCCACAAAGCAGTGTGTTATCCCTTTCATCCTGTTCTTTGTCTCATTAAGACAAAGCCCCATCTCTTTGCTATTATTTCTTCTTTTTGGTCTATGTAATTAATACCCAAGCCTTCGCAATGTCCTGTTTCTCAGAGCATATTGGAAATCAACAGCCAGAGCCACAATCTTGGGCAGAAATCCAGGTCCTATCATCCACTACCAGGCCCAAAAGAAACTTCGTTTGCTAGCTTCACCCCAGGCGATGTTCATCATTGTTTCCTGCTGTTCAGTCACTTGATTCTGGTTTTTCTGACTTTCTTTCTCGAACAGTGCCCAGCCTCCTGTACTACATATTGATCTGGCTCTGACAAGCTCTAACTCACACGTCTTGGACTTGCTATTGTCTCTAAATATTTCCAGCTCTGTCTTTATAGAGGGTCACTTTTTTCTACTTGGCTGGTAAGAAATATGCTTAGAAAACCTATTAGGTTTAATGAGATCTGCCATTATCTATAGGCCGAAGACTTACCCTGTAGTAACTTCTCCATATCTGAACAAGCTTCAGATGGGCTTTGGTGCCAGAGACTTGCCTACCTGACAGCAATGTTTGAGGAAGGCAAGAAGGAAGCCACAAGTAGGTGGAACAAAATGAGTAACTATGAACTTTTTAAATTATTTGGGGTACTTAAAACCCTGCCTGGAACAGATAGGTTTACTTTATATTCCGTGTGTTAATAATTTAGGATTTACTATGATCAGTATTCACATTAACTTAAAAAATCAAAACTGTGCTAGCCAGCATGTTTTAAAACACATGCAGTTTCCCTACACAAAGCGGGGTACATAAGATCCGTGCAAGGTAAATTTCATGTGAAAAGAAGGACAGGCAAGGCCAGAAGTTTTCAGTTTCAAAGAAACTCAGTATTTCACCCTGACAACTAAGCTGTTTTTTCCAAGTTCCTTGTAAGAAATACAAAGAGCATTAATCAAATATGTTTGATTAAACAGCAAAGAAATGGAGTATTCCTTTCCTAAGAGGGGCTTGAGAAATTGTGTGTACATGGTAGAGGGTGGTTTTTTCCACATTTTTTAAGGTGTTAAAAACAAGGACAGACAGTCAGACAGATTTAAACTTACCTTGATAAAAGGGTGCGAGTACATAAATCAAACATTTTGTGTGAAGCAAAAAGCTTCTCCTTCACAAGGAGATGCTGCTCAGTTTAGCACTGTAGGAGAAATTACACAAACCATTGCCCATAGAAAACAGGGCATAATGAATAAAATTTGTCTTGAATTATTTATTTTTAGTGCTTTATTTTATCTCCTCTATCTTGCACGGCCTGGAAATTGTTCTTGATGAGAGCTTTTTGGGTGTCTGAGTCTCAAATTAAAACAACACATTAATGTCTTCTATACAGTATAGAGGTAGGAAGATTAGAGTGGAGTGCTTAGAAATGCACTGGATTCGACACTTTCAACTAATACGACCACTAGTGTGTACCGCTTTAATTTACTGCCCTAAAATATGTCCATAAGATATAGTATTCTTGGATGTATGATGACTGAATAAAATTTGATAGATACACAAGTGGCAGAGCAGAACTAATCCTTTCCAAGGTACCAGCTCTGTCATAAACTGTATTTATTTTGGAATCTGATTAAAAATATGTCTTGCAGCATTAGCAAGACCTTAGAGAGAGGGAAATCAAATGTAGTGTGGGCCATAAGAGATTTCAAATGGCCAGATCATCTATAATTGGAGGAATTTTTTTCTTCTTATTGAGGAAGGATTTTTTTTTCTTTTTGTATCAAAGCCTGTTATCCCTTTAATACTTTTTTAAAGCTAAACCTTCCTGTCTGTGGGTAGCAAAGCAGCCATCCTCCTGAGTGTGTCTGTGCTGGGCTTTACATACCAGAGACGATGACAATGAGTGATCTTCAGTCCAAAATGCCACCACAACTTAATAGATTATTGTGTCAGTGTGACTTGTTTGTGTGGTCTTAGCCCATGCCAAGCACCACATCAAGCTTAGCTACTAGTGAAGGGGAATTTAAGAAACATGTGCCATAAGAACTACCTGTGAAGAGTTACCAGAGCTAATGAGGGGTAAAGGTGATGACAAAAAAACACAGGGTAAAGTCATTATTCATTTGAGCCCTTAGTCTAGCTACCATGCTCCACTCTATTGCCAATCTGATGGACTGAATGGAGGCTCAAACTGAGATCTGTGCTCTCCAGATTCCCTCCCAGATATGTCACAATAAATCACTAAATATCCCCTTGCTATTTCAGTATTTTTCTGCATATCAGACTACATTAGGGATCTATCTCATAAAGGGGAAGAGGACAGGGAAAGTAATGCAAGCCACTTACATTTGCTTTTGAATGCAAACCATTTACCAGTATCTAGGGGTGGTACTCCAAGCTTTGGCTACATCAAGCTGAAACTCTTGGATGAAAACACTGTCTAAAATTGGTGAGGATAAGAAAAGCCACAGAGACAAATTCAATGAAGAGTCTATACTGAGTTGGTGCTCATATGTTGCATACTGTGAGGTAGTGAAAGAGAACCAAGCTCGCTCTAAACTTATCTTGAGTATGGCAAGCAGTCCAGCCAACGTAGTTCAGGCTGAATTCTCCTACTGCCATGCCTAAATAGGCCATATGGGATATTTCCTTAGACATTTCCTTCACTTCTTTTCCTCCTACACTTTGCAGAAGAACTCAGAAGAAAGGCTGAGAGCATCTTTCTGACAACAGACACAGGGAGGTGACTATGGGGGCCAGGAGAAAGCTTAGTCCTGCACAAAAGGCCCAAACAGATCTGCTTCTGTAATTTCAGTTACTGTTTTCTTCAACATGTCCTTTGTTATCTCTGCAAGTCCAAACACACAAAGTAAGTTGCTGATGGTCTGTAACAGAGAACTACAGAATGCTGAGATTTTTTCCCGTTTTTTTTTTTTCTTGGAAGAAATCTTTTTTTCAGTAAAAGCAGATCTTTTGTATGTGAAAATGTCTATTATTTCAGGAACTTGAAATCCCGTCTGCAGAAAAGACATTTCAACTGATTTTTTTTTATTAGATAGTGTATTTAGGAAGTAGAAGATTACATCCAGAGTATAAAATGTGGACAGACCTTAGGCTGAGACTGTCCTGACTGTATACACTGACTGGGTCACACAGGCAGAGGGTTTAAAGCAAGATCTGTAAGTAGCCTGTAAATCATACATCTAAGAGAGCTCAAACAAAAACTTCATGCTTCCTTAAAAGAGATGCAAAAGTCCAGTGGAAGTCTAAGAAAAAGCAGGAGGGTTTGCTCCCTTACAGCACCCACCATCCCAGAGAAGGTGCCCTGCGATCATGAAGATTTACCTCCCTCTTTTGAAGCTTGCAATTCCTGTTCATCCCCTCTCGGGGCGGCGGGGCGAGAGGTTGAGCTCTGGTAAGGTTTACTCTCTGTTCAGCACCATACCCTGATTCAGAGACAGAAGCCTGCTGTAAGTTTCTCTCAAATATTTAACTTCCATTTTTCTGAGGAAACTTACTTACAATGAATGTAAATGGAATTGCACCTGCAATGTAGATTATTTTAAATCCATCCCTCCAACATCCCCCATCTCCCGTACCATAAGAGGGCAGAGCAGCAATGTAGGATCCTGAGCCAGGTCTGTCTTACATACCTCAGTTTCATGTTTTTAAGAAGATTTATGAACCTAGGAGCAACCAAACTCTTCAGGGACCTTCTACTCATGTCTCACAGGCACTGAAATGCTTTATCTTCATCTGGTCTTTACTACTTACCTCACCTAAGTCTGTGGTAGCAATAGAGGACCATATGAGGGAACAGCCAATTTTTTACATCAAAATCTTCATTATCAGAAAAGGAAGTCTTCACTCCCTCTCTGTGTGGTAGAGAAGCAATCTGTCCCCTCACCCACCACCCTGTCAGACACTGCTTCTTTGTGCTTAATATACCACATACATCGAGGAGGACATTCTAATTTCGGCTTCAGCAGTAGAAAAGGAGTTCCTGCCCATAAAAACCACATGCAATAGCTTGCTGAACTCTTAGAGGGAAACCAGTCAGACTGCAAGATGCAATAATGTTTCCTTCAAAATATAACTGATTACGTAACGGATTTGCTGCATTAAAAATTAAATAAGGCTTGAAATATACAGCAATTTGTAGGCACCAGGGAGTGTGCCTAATAAAGAGAGTGCATTAGCTGCTTCTGCTTTTTGAAATCCAGTCTATAAATACTGTAACATCTTCCTATTTACTTCAGTGTGGGAGGACCAGACTTTCTGAACCTGCTTGTTAAAATCAGCACTGAGTTCACTTTGACTGACATTTTTTTAGCTATGCCTCAGTATCAATATTCGTCTAATCAGCATCTGATGATTGCCGTTCAGGTCCCTGGGGACACCGTGCCTTGTGCATGCTTTAAATGCAACATGAATGCAGAATTCAGTCCTTCCAGGAAAAGTAACAGGACCTGAGCAGGATCTTAACCATTCCCAGGGGCCAAGCAGCAATTCATGGGACTCAACAGTGTTCCACTGGTTTGGCAGTGGTTATGCTACTGCCTATATTAACCCTCCAAGCACAGTCAATGCAAATCACATATTTCTCAGAGTTAGTTAGAGCTGCTTTCCAGTGCAAGTTGGGAACACAAAGGCACTTCAGAAAGATCCCACTTGATATCACCATCTACATCTTAAGGCTCCCAAACACACTTAAAAATCAGGCCCTTAGGAGCACGGTTCTCACTGCAAGTCATACATTGACGTTAGGTGAGATATAAATTCACAAGGACCTGATTCAGAGAAGGCCCTCCATGCTCACTTTTCATGGAATAATTGTTCATAGGCAAGGCAAGAGGGAGAGAAAGAGTCAATAGATAACTTACCAGGGGAGTGACCTTCGGGGCGAAGTTCCAGTCCCTCTTACAGTAGCTGTTCAAGTATTTTACACAAAGGACAACAGCCTTACCCAGGAAGACTGAGAGCCCCTTGGTTCATGTCCAAGCCTGGAGGCTGGGATGCCCGCTGCGGATGTGGGCATCCACTTCCCTCCAGGAGCAGAAGGCTTTGACCCATGAGTGGGCTCTACCCACGAGGTCACGGGTTAAAAGGAGGCATTGCCGCAGGCAGTGTCCTGCCAGGACCTCTGCCTGCACTGGCCATGGCAGATGCCCCACAACCGCAGTCAGAAAGAGCGTGAACTCAGCCGGACAGTTTGCACTAAAGAGGCACAGAGGATGGCCTGAGGATCAGAGAGAGACCGACGTTCTCACACCTAGGACTGGGTCAAAAATTTTTGGGGCACTGTCATGTCATTCTGGGGGTGTGCTTCCACAGCATTGCTCTTCTTCAGCCATGCAGAAAGAAGTTGTCAGTCCACCACTTTTCAGGCGTACTTCGCCCTTTTGTTTTTGTAAAGCTGCATGAGAAGTAGTAGGTAAATGAATGAAGTTAAATGAAACGACTGTGCATTGGGTTTGTGCAGTTTCCTTCCTGTCACATTCAAACGCATCAGCAGCCCAGTCCAAGCACACACTGGGCTAGGTTAGCAAGCTCATCAGGCATGCTATCCTCGCCTTCTGACTTCCTCTTGGAAATAAAAACGGTGGCCCTAATGAGAATTAATTAGGGCTGGGGGTGGAGAGGGGGATCCATCGTGTTTTTGTTTGTATTGTTTGTTTTCTGTAAACCCATGGAGGGGAAAAAAAAATCATATTACTTCTCCATGCAATATAGTAAATGTAATAAAAAATGAACACATGGTAATTAGCTTCTCCATTAAGTATACCAAGCATAGACAATAGCAATCGTGCAGTGCTGATTACAGACATTATCCTTGCCTGGATTTTTTTTTTCCACCATTCAATCAACACTGCTAAATAGAAACTTCAGTGTTCAATATTATAAGACACTAGCTGGCAGTTATACAAAGATGCCTTACACAATGTCATCTGGCTGCTTGCCTGATTCTCATATTACCTTCCTGTCTTGCCTTATACACTAATACGCATGGCTGATTAGAAGAAAAATGCAGAAGCTGCTTCCTTCTTTTCTTGCTTTTTTCTCCAGCTTCATGCCTTGAGGGAAAAAAGGAATCACATTTGCTAATTTTGCCAGCAGTGCTTAACCTGGGAACGGAACGATTCCCTTTCAGTTCTGCCTTAGTTATAATTCATACACAAACACTGCCTTGCACCAGATAATTGGGCAGTCTTTGATTCCTCTCTGAGAGAAATGTTGATTACTGTTGTTGTACAGAAGTCCTCCAGTAGCCTCAGTAAAGAGAGTCTCGGAGTTCAAAATAAACATTTTCGGGGGTTGTACAGTATCCAGGGGTTAGATGTCTGGAAAGAGGATTTCAGACTGAAAACCCCAGGAGCTCAAATGACTCTGGAAAATGTCTAGGAACTCCTTAAGTGACTGCTTTCGGGTGGATTTGCTGATATCAGTAGACCCCTTGGGGAGTCACAGTACAGTTTATGCCAATTTCTTCAGGAGGATAAGCTTTCTTGCAGGAGGAGTATTTTTCACATGTCAGAAAAATGGGGGTTTCTGTATTCTTCTTTACACATATCTGTTTTACTCTTTGATTTCTTATGGTAAAGCTGTACTAAGGCAGGTATTGTACTTCCAGGTTTCTCTGACAGGCCTTCATTTTTTCCCGGATATTTTAGCCAGGCTGAATTTGAGGTCTGGTCAGGTGTCCAGGATTTCTAGATGTCTAGCAGCCACATCAGAGCTACTTCTTTGTATCTGAAAATCCTGGGTCACTGAGCATACAGATGGACACACTTTATAGCAGAATAATCAGCGCCTAGGATGCCTCAGACAGATGTCCAGGTGCAAGTCATCTTCACAGCAAACATATCACAGGTCCAAAAATTCCTGGTGATAGCACACTCTCAGTGAACCTTTCCGGAAAAGCATAGGAAAAAATGTGGGTCCTTTATGTTAGGGATAGGAATCTTTTGACATTCTTAATTGATATAGCAGCATAAGTATAGATCAAAGTCTACAGGCTGAAATCTTACCTTGCAACTTAGCAATCATTTCTGGAAACAAACTGGCTTGTGAAAATGTGGGTCCTGTAACAAGTGACCCAAGCGCATGTAGGGTAGCTGGCCTTGTGCTGGATAGGATCTCTTCTCTGAGCATTGGACACTAAACACTGCAACCAGTCAGCAAC
This sequence comes from Sagittarius serpentarius, assembly GCA_034782735.1. NCBI lineage: Eukaryota > Metazoa > Chordata > Aves > Accipitriformes > Sagittariidae > Sagittarius > Sagittarius serpentarius. The sequence continues at coordinate 31,790,171 of JAVKLA010000053.1, forward strand.
AGAAAGCTTGAAAAATAATCTTCCCAATTTATTCCATCACTATAACAAATATGCCTAGAATTAGCCTAAGAATTTAAGCATGGACCTTGTATTGGGTCTGGCTGAGATGGAGTTAATTCTCCCCACAGCAGCCTTCACAGTGCTGTGCTCTGTATTGCTAGCTAGAAAGGTGTTGATAACAGACCAGTGTTTTGGCTACTGCTGAGCAGGGCTCGCACAGCACCAAGGCTGTCTCTCCAACATTCCCCCCCGTCACCGGCAGGCTGGGGCTGGGCAAGACCTTGGGAGGGGACACAGCCAGGACAGCTGACCCAAACCGACCAAAGGGATATTCCATATCATATGATGTCAGCTCAGCTATAAAAGCTACGTGAAGGGGGGACATTTGTCATTTATGTTTGTCTTCCAGGGAAACTGTTACGCGTACTGAAGCCCTGCTTCCCAGGGAGTAGCCAGACATCACCTGCTGATGGGAAGTAGAGAATAAAAACCTTTTGGTTTTCTTTGTTGTCATGCGTGACCTTTGCTTTTGCTTTATTAAACTGTCCTTAGCTCAACCCATGAGCCTTTTGTTATATTTTCTCTCCCCTGTCCAGTCAAGGAGGGGGAGTGATAGAGAGGCTTTGGTGGGCACCTGGCACCCGGCCAGGGTCAACCCACCGCAGACCTTCAAATTAACACGCGTATATATATGTGCATATATAAAAACTTATATACGAATCTGTGTTAGTAGACGTTAAAATGTGTGTGTTGCACAGAGGGGAGAAACTTTAGGCCACCTACAAACCTTCTTCCTTTCTAGCTTTGTGACTGCTATACATGAGCTTATGCAAATGGTGTGATATACAGGCAAAGAAAAGGATTAGAAGCTAAGCACGAAGTCAGTGGAGATCCTCCTTGAAATATTTATTTCTTAAAAATATGTGCCTGTGAAGGTAAGTTTTCTGTGGCCAGAAGGTGAGGTCTAGGATTGCCAGGCACCACAGCAGACAGTCTCCACTGCTGCTTTAGCCTGCATTTGATGGCACAGGAAAGTCGGGCTGGGGACAGACGCCTCTGCTCATCTGTCATGGCCCAGGGATCCTGAGCCAGAATTGCTCAGGTTTGACTTGACACAAGAGTTACGAACAGCTGCAATTAGGCTCTCTGATCAAAGGTGATGGCAGCAGCTCACAGCCCAACAGTATCATACATCTCTGAAGAATATTTTAAATATCAGGAAACCTTTGTCAAGTATTTATGATTAAAACCTAGCTAAGCAAGTCTGTTTTGGCAGAAACATGTTCTTGCGATAAGTTGCCCGCCAGTCAATGTGTACACAGACTGCAGTTTTACTGCTGTTGCTCTTCACACATTATGATTGGCAAAAAAAATAAGGAAAAAGGCAAGTCAAATGCTGCATTTAAAAATATATTTTAAAACCTCTCCAAATTATACATCGTTTTTTTTACCCTAGTTACACTTCAGAGGATGACACAAAACCATGCACGGTCAGCAGCGTCTGGACTTGTTTTGTTCCCGTAAGCCAAGCAATAAGCAGGACCTCAAAAAACCCACCTGCCTCCTACTATTAGAAGACAAACAGCTCAGTGCTTAGATAGAGCGAGCTTTAAGGGATGCCAATCTGCTGTGTCAGTCACCAAGTGCTGGTTGTTTTCTTAAGGAGAGATTGAAGGTAGGCTGGGGAAAGGAAAACTCATTATAAAAAATGAGGTTCACACTATGGTTATGAAATGTGTATTTTTACTAATCTCCTCTCACTTCTCTCAGCAGCTCCGCTTCTTGCAATGACTCCAGCACTGATCACAAGTTCAGTCTAGTCCTCCTTGCACGTCATTTTCAGAATTTGAAGAGTATATATTAAATACAAGCCCACTTAACTAGATGACCTCTTAACGCAGCAGGTGAAAAGCTACTGGTGTCACCTAAATGCTTCAGACCTCAAACCCAGCCCCACTCCACCAGAGATGATCAAATACCCAGCTTTGATTGTGGCGTATGAATATATGAGCATATTCCTGCAGAGGAAACACCTGGTACAAAAGTGTTCTTCAATGCAGAAAAAACCATTAGGGCCTGTAGTGAAAAGCTGAAGTGACAAAATTAAATTCTTTTGCTTTTTTTAAAGCAAAAATATAACAAAGTATTAAGAAAATTCATATATTATCCCTCTACATGTGTCTTCAAATCAAAGCTGGATACTTTTATGGAACATATCTACTAGCAAAACACAAGGTACTGGTCTCAAAGGAGGGGTAACTGAGTAATATTTTGTGATGTGTGTCTTACAAGAACTGTCATGAAAGGATTCTTCCTATCCACAAAGGTTGGGTTCTGTCTAATTCAGAATAAAAATATATGTATGCATGTGAGAGCATGAGCAAATAAAACACAGTGTTCACAGAGACTGGTCTGAATAGCATTTCTGTCCCCGGGGCCCTCAGCATGGGTCAGGCCCGTTTCCACAAGAAACCTTGCATGGCATTCCTCCTGGCTTCACCACCACCACCACCACTGCTCATGTCTTCTTGCATGTAGGCACCTACAAGGCTAGAGAGTAAAACATCCCTCATACATCACCAGCCCTTCCAAAAATACTTTAAATAAATGTATTTTGAAGGTCAGCTGTCACATCCCTCAAGTTCCATAGGCAGCTGAGTTCATGACACCCTGTCCAGCATCCAGCTTTTGATGCTGCTGAATAAGCAGAGTTACTGTTCCAGCTACCTACATGACTTACTGTGATTTAGATGTCTTGTAGGTACTTGCTTTATAGTTTTAGGTTTTAGTTTATTCAATATAACAGGAAAAGAAAGAGAGAAAAAGAAGGAAAGGAAATGAAAGTTTCTCCGAACTAGATCCTTCCATGACCTCAAATGATTTTCAATTGTGCTTTCTTGTGCAAGTGGTTACATCTTTGCATTAGCTAATACTTAGAGCAAATTTCTTTGAAAAGCATTTTAAATGTGCTTCAGTATTTACTTCAGTAATGCATTTTGAAGCTTCTTGCCGTCTTTTGATGGTGAAATGTCCTGCTCTTGTACATCTTACAGTAATCTTAAGTGATTTGCACTTCTGATTTCTTAAGTCAACACATGGCATAATATGACATCGAATTACATCTGACCTTCTCTGTTCCCTCAAAACCACACTTCAACACAGAGATATGTACATTTTATAGCAGATATTTTTTACTTTAAAATGTGGTCACAAGAAGCCAAAGGTTGCCAGTATTACCTATCTTATCTGCAGAGCAGCTGGTAAATGCATGAATACCCAGATAGTTACAGTCATTTTTCTTCTCCCTATTTTCAAGCTAAAATAACATTATAGCTTATAAACTATAACCAAATAAGGCAGTGAACTCAGATAATGCACAGGGGGGACGATAGACAGGGTATCTTGGCACAAATTAAGCACAATATTTAGGATCTGTAATAAAATCTGGCATTTTGCCAGTTTGCCAGCCATTAAATTGAGGGTCATTTAAGCCATGATCGAGATTTTTTTTTGTTTGTTTTAAAGAAATAAAGAACTACGTTGAATTCTTGAGCTTAAACCATTAGAAGACACTTGCCTGTGTTAAAATAAGTTTTTGTACTTAGCTGGCATGGGCGCTTCTCCCTGACAGACTGTTTTCACACTGTGAAGCAGATTCTTTTGGACAAAGTTTAGCACAAGGCTCTAATGTATCAGACCAGAGACAAAAATGCAGTGAGGTAATGCCATGGGATAACACTGAAATATTAGTGAGGAGGAAAGCTAAGTGCTGGCAGCCTCAGTGCATCAGGCTGGGGTTTTATGAACATCTGGGCGGACTGAAGGGCTCACCAGTGCCAGCAGGCAAAGCATCACCCTTTCTTTCCCCGCCACACAGTTCTCCCCCTCCTGACACTGAAAAGGAAAGCACTATGAGCCATTTTTACACTTTTCCTTTAAGGAATTTTTGTCCTATGCCCTGGAGCAGAGGCTGTCCCGGCTGTGAGCATAGCTGCCTGACTCTTCCTCACCCTAGATCCAGGCTTAGGTTACACCAGCAAAGAGTCATAGAATCATAGAATCACAGAATGGCTTGGGCTGGAAGGGGCCATCAAAGACCATCTAGTCCAACCCCCCTGCAATGAGCAGGGACACCTTCAACTAGATCAGGTTGCTCAGAGCCCCGTCCAGCCTGGCCTTGAATGTTCCCAGGGATGGGGCACCCACCACCTTTCTGGGCAACCTGTTTGAGCGTTTCACGACCCTCATTGTAAAAAAGTTCTTCCTTATTTCCAATCTAAATCTGCCCTCTTTTAGGAGCATCCCCTATGTGAGCAGGGCCAGAATCCACCCCTGGGTCAGTCACTTTTCCTCCCTGTCCCAGCACGCTCTGAACATAGGCGATTGATGGGACAAGGGACATATAAGGACGGTAATTCTAGCTCTGTGCCAGGCAGGAACTTCTTCACTCGCAGAGAAATGGAGTAAACACAGCATTTATAACAGAGGGATGCAGCGCTACAGTTGGTAACAATAAAAGAGGCTTCACTGTATGAAAAGATCAAGTTTTACATCTGTATCATCTAAATCAGGTTGGTTTAAATGCTAATGCCTTCAGTTCTGTGACATATTTTCCCCTTAGTTTAATATTGCCTTGGCAGTGTGACCTTCAGCTTTTTTCACAAAACCCCTTTCTCCAGACTTTGGTGAGAGAAAATTAAGAATAAAGCTCCTGTGTAGGAGGAATCATGGTATGAATAAGCTTGTTGAGAATGTAGTATTGAATTTTGCCCAATTTGCATTAATTTCTCAGTGTATTTTGTATATAGGCCCAGAGCTTTGTCTGTATTTTAATTACATCTCAGTATATAGAGTATTCGCTCCCATTGTTAATGTTGTCAGTGCCATAAAGTCAATGGCAGGCAACACAAAACTGAAAGAAATTTACCTCCATTTTGGTTTTTTCTAGTTTTTATATAACTCACTTGGTTCCTTGCTCTTTCATGAAAGGTCTTCCTTTACCAACAGGGCTGATAAATCTATGGCCTGAAAAAAATAAATGAAAGAACCTATCACAAATATGCTAAATTATTTATCTGAGTAACAGGTTTGATTTTATTTAATCAACTTTCCCTCCTAGATGTCTTATTTCTAAGATTTTTTTTTTGCATAATTGAATAAGTTCAAAGAAAAGAATGGTGAATTGCACAGTTGCTTTTGTTTTGTTATGCCATTTCTTATTCCTTTTCCAGCAGACCTACTCAGATTCTCTCCTTGTTTATTTATGTTTATGTTTTATTTTTTAGATTTATGCCTTTGCGTTCAGGTGTTACATTTAACCTGCAACTGCACAGCACCTAACACATCAGGGTACTGACCTAGTGAGTATGCCTTGTAATTTAAATGCATTATTGCAGCACTTGTTGTGTTATTGTTGTTTTTATTAAGGAACAAATGCTCTTTGGCAATTATATTCATTTGATAGATTATTTTTTTCAGTCATTGTATAATGTGTTCACGAGTAACGATTTTCATTACCCTGGTCACCACTCCACTGAGACATCAACAGACATTTTTCCTTTAAGAGTATAGTTGGGTAAGCAACCAACTGTAAATACATGAACTAGAGGAAATGTAGCTGAGAGAACAGAAGCTCCTGTATGGCTGGCAGCTACAGATATACCTTTGAAAGTGAATTTGCAGTTGGACTAGATAATACATGCAGTTTGCTGTAGCCCCAGGCCCAGTGTTTCATCTAAATCATGGTGCTTACTCAGCATTTGCAATAGAGCACATGTGCATGTGGGATTTCAGCAGAAATGTGCCAAGGAGCTCGCTCAGCCAGGAGATGTCAAAACGGATTCAGGATGAAGCAAATGAAAGTTTGTCATTTTAGCCTTTAATGTGGCAGGGGAGTAAAAAACATGTCAGGATATGTGCCATGTAAGTATTTGTTAGAGGCCGGCTAATTACAGGTGAACTGAGCATGGGAGTGGGATGCTAACTTGAACTGTGGCTTAGTTAAAAGAAAAGTTGGCAAAAGCCAGCCAATGCTATAATCTGTAGTCACCATTATCATGACCATTTAGTCACCATTACCAGCCATAGGGAAAAATGACCCTGTGAGTGAGGAACGGGTCAGAGATCAAGCCTGGGTTCAGTTCCCAGTTCTGCTGCAGGTGTTGCGTGTGACAGGATTAGGTGGTAATATCCTGAATCACAACAGCAGGTGATTTTTCTGAAAGAAACAGGAAATAAACAGGTACTGAATAGCAATTCAGTGTAAGCAGGGCTGACTCTGTACGAAATGAGGTGCTAGAATAGTTATTCCGAATATGCAAAACCAGGCTTGGCCCCAAATGAACCTGCATGAATGAAAAGCATTAAGAGGGGTATTAAAAAAAAGCCCTTCAGCTCTGTACATACTTCAAGTCTTCATTTCCAAAACAAGACTAAAACACTGCTCTGAATAAAAATTATGTCTTCTGTCTCGTCAACTTGGACACTTTGGATAGAGTGTCTTTTCTAGCTGTGTGAGTAACACCGAGAGCCCAGAAGCCCTGATTTCAGGTGGAAGATCTAAGCACTGCTTATGAATAGAATAGAATAGAATAGAATAGAATAGAATAGAATAGAATAGAATAGAATAGAATAGAATAGAACAGAGAAAAACCAGAATATTTTCAGTTGGAAGGGACCTACAACAACCAACGAGTCCAAATGCCTGACCACTTCAGGGCTGACCAAAAGCCAAAGCACGCTATGAAGGGCATAGTCCAAATGCCTCTTAAACACTGATGGGCTTTGTGCATAAACTACCCACAGCGCCCATTGGTTCCCGTCCTGTCAGTGGTCACTACTGAGACAGGTCTGGCTCCCTTGCCCGGGTTCCCTCCCATCCAGCATAG
>JAVKLA010000053.1:31805338-31895112 GCA_034782735.1 Sagittarius serpentarius
TCGGTAAAGCAATGCTTCGTAACATCCAGCCTGAACCTCCTCTGGCACAGCCTGGAACTGTTCCCCCGTGTCCTGTCGCTGGATCCCAGGGAGAAGAGCTCGGCACCTCCCTCTCCACTTCCCCTCCTCAGGAAGCCGTAGAGAGCCATGAGCTTACCCCTCAGCCTCCTTTTCTCCAAACTAAATATTTAACAGCCGTAAAGTATTTTCTCACACCTTTCTGTTTTTTAAGTTATGCTTTTCGAAAAGCAAGATCAGCTTTTCTCTTGGAATCATGTTTTTTTCAGCCAAGTATAGTAACTGCAAAAAAATCTGAAAATGAGCTTTCAGATGACAGAGACCAAGGCTCCTGATTCATCTCAGGTAGTAATGAAATATTTGAAATATAATGAAATAAGTGTTTTTGAACGAGCCATCTTTAATTTTAATTCCCTAAATTGGAACAAGGATTCTTCCTTTCACGTACTAACATTCTAGTATAATACATGCTTCCTTCTTCTCATCTCTCAATCTTTTCAATCTCTGTGCACCTTTGTCTGCTGGTGGAATATAAGAAAACTTTTTATAAAATTCATAAACTGGGTCGTAAGGGATTTTGACTCATTTGCGCTTACCAACTGGGACTACCACAAGAACTGTGAAAATAAAATTGTCACTGATATAGCTGCAATCCAGAGTGAAAGTGCTTGACATCTCAGGAGAAAGATATTTCCTCCAAAATTTCCAGCCTGGCTTGCCAGAACTGGGAGCTTCAGATGATTCAGTTAATATTGCAGGAAACAGCAGCTTCAGGGGCATAACTGTTCTGTTCCTCTGTTCCCCTGTCCCCCCAGTTCTCAATCACAAAGTGTGAACATCTCCCAGTGAATTCATGGATTTTCTTTTGTCCACAGAAAAGTCTGTATCTTTTAAGACCTTTATTTAACTTGAATCTCAGTGCTTCAAGGAATTATTTATGATCATTCCTATAATTTTATCTGGAACTCGTCAGAATTGTTAGCAAACTTACAGAACTCTTGACTTCACACCTAATGATAAATAAATGCTTTCTGTCTGTAGCCTAATGAAACTTGCTCTCTACACGTTATCCGTTAAAGTTTAAACAAACACCCTTCGGCATGTTGCAAGCACTTTTACCTGCAGAATAATAACATTTCCTTTGATTAAGCTTGGCCATCTTACAGATCATTGATTAACAGGAAAAAAATGTGACAAGACTTTCAAGGAGGGAGTGGATATTGAATGGATCTCAGATTTTGCAAAGGACTCAAATATTTCTGCCTTTGTGAGGAATAGTTTCCTAGTGAAAGATGGAAATTAATTCATTTTTTAAAAGAAATGTTCTGTCACTCACTATGATGTGTGTCTTTACATAAATACAAGTTTGTTTAACTTTCACTAATTCTGCTAAATCCACTATACTTGCAAGCTGGCCCCAAGGTTTTTGTATTAATCGGTCATTTTGTAACTCCAGAGTCATTCCTCTTTTCACCTGATCATCCTTTTTCCCCAACTTTTCCTCCTAAATCTCCATGTACATTTGGGATTGGCTGTGTCAGTAATGTTTCGTGGTCTTCTGAGACACAGCCTTTGTTTGCCCAGAAGTCTTAAACTGCCTCAAAGGTGAGCACATGCTAGGTTATGGGTATTATACTGACCTACTGGCAGCAACAGAAGGTGCTAATTTTTCACCTTTTTGAATAGTTGGCCTTTATTCAACTGCTGAAGGAGAGACTGGTGTTTGTTACTGTTTCTAGAAAAGGGTCCTCTTGATTGTTCAGGGCACTTCATTTCTTGGTTGAATTGTGTACAGCCCTTTTATACCTTTTTGTGGCTGACTGACATACATGTGTTTCAGTACTACATGCACAGGAATTCTCTAAAAATCATCTAGAAATTCATTAAATTTAAAGCCAGAAAGGACCATTAGATTGTCTAGTCTTTATATCACAGGCCAATTATACATCACTTTTACATGGAGCCTAAAGACTTGTTCCTGACATAGTTTCTACAAAGGTATCAAATCTTGATGAACATACTAAGCAATGGAAAAAAATCCACCTCTCCTGTGAACAATCTGCTGTAATGGAAATCACTACTAAAAACCTGTGCCGTATTCTTCAGATTAATTTGTCTGCTTTCTGCTTCCAGGCATTGACTCCAGAGGAACCCTTTAGAAAACCAGATTTTTTCTTCATTAAGATATTTATACACTGTCACCAAGTCTTGTGTCTGATAAACAGACTGAGGTTGGTGAGTTTTTCTTTGTAAAGCATTTCCTCCAGGTGTCTCATAATTTTTGTGTCTCTGTATTGTCTCCAATTTCTCAACAACTTTTTAAAATGAAGGTGCCAGAACAAGAGGTGTTATTCTAACATTAATCTTATTCTAGAACGTGGAAGTTAAAATCATTTCCTCATTTCTCATTAGTGATCTCCAGTGTATACATCCCCAGGTGGCACTTCTTGGCATATTGTGAAAGCAGTTCTGGAATCAGGAGTTTATAATCCTTAAACCCACAGAAGAATCCCATTCAGTGACGTTTCCCTCTGTGCATTTATTCCTTGAGATCTATCATTTAGCCAGGGCTTAATCCCATTTCACATATTCAATACTGGTATTATAAGAAGAAATTTTTTAAATAAGGGTCAAATGCAGTGCTAAGTCAAATGTCTTAAAGAAGTCTATCCATCGATCTTGATAAGCCAAATTTAAATTAAAAATAAAAAATACATCAGGTATGTTTCACAAGACCTCTTTGCCATAAAATCATATTGTTTCATATTTATGTATTTTATCCTTTATCTTTTATTTATTTTCAGATTTAATCTTTCATCAGATTTTCTGCTGTTCCACCTTGTACTGATGGTGGGTTAGCCATTCTCTATGTAATCTATGCTATCCCTGTTGCTTTTTGAGTATTACCATAAATTTAATATTCTTCCAGCCGTCTGTCTTTTCCCTGGGTTTCCATGATACATACCTAGCCAGCTCTTTTGGAGATCTTGGAAAAGTTCTCTTATTTTTAAAACTTATGTCTTTAATAGACACTACCATCTTCCTTGGTCACTAATGGACTGGACAGTAATTCCTAGCACTAATGCAATGAAGTACCTCTTGCTCCTTCTTTCCAAATTCTCCAGAGCCTCTTTGCCTTTAGCGGTCAGAAAAAGTGTCAAATACTTTATAGGCCATCTGCGCATTTTGTCAAAATACTCTTCCCATGGTTTCTTGCTGGTGTTACTGGACAAATACACAGTCTGCTGGCTCAGTCTGCTGCCAGTACAGGATGGAAGGGTCTTATGTTCCTCTTTGTTAACTAAGTTTATTAACCGAAAACATTTTTTATGAAACACGGACTTCCTTGATTTGGAAAAGAAAAATTACACACTATGTGACCTGAATGATAAACTCAGACTTCTGTTTCCCACATCCCTCTGTCTCCCACTCAGATGTCCTTGGGCTCACCCAAGGGTTCAAAGTTATTGGGAGGGTATACACAATTGTATGCATTGCAGGTGCAACACTGCCAGATTTACTACAGGTGGAACCACCCAGAGTGCTGTTGGGCAGGGAGCTGAGCTGAGCCATACAAGAAGAGACATGAGATTTTGGCTTGGTTTGCATTGACAAAAGAGAGTCTGAAATGAAATTTAATAATATTGCATTTAATAAGTACATCTTGGGCCAGTATGCCTGAAGGAGAAAAGCTAGTTGAAGTAGCAATGTTGACACCAGAGTAAATGGGTATATACTGGCCGGAAATAGATGTAAGCTAAAGTCCCTGGTGTGACATGGCACACTGCAGTACCCAGACCCTGGCCCTCATCCCCAGCAGTTCCTCTCAGTGCTGTGTCCTGTGTTTTTATGGTTCTACATAAAAACCGCACTTTTTGAGAGTTACACCAGTCTACATCAATCTTGGTTGTCCTTGAAGAAATAGCCTCAGTTGCAAATCAGGACCACTTTTTGTCAGTGTATTTACCAAATTACATAAACAGTGTTTGGGCAGAAGATAACTTCTGAGCAAAAATATCAAGAAAGAGCACACAATAACCTCTCTGAGTGTTTATGCAATGCAAATAAGGATTTCTTTGGGGAGGGAATCAGGATTGCTTTTCATATTATTTACTTTTGTTTGCTTGGGTTTTTCCTCTCATTTGAATAATCATGATTACTGCAGTACCACCTGTGACAGCTGTAACTGTTATTTAATAACGAAATAGACAGAAGGTAGAAATAATGTGAAATTGCTGTTGCAAGTATAAAGAAAAAGAAAGGAGAGTTCCTTTACACTAGATGAGTGAAATGAACAAATGAGTATTTATTGTTTAGACATGTAGTATTCTTCATGCATATTAGAAGTGACCTTTCTTCTTCCAAAGTTGTACTTTTTCTCCTGCTGTCCATCTGGTGTCTTATACTGAACCAATTAAAATGTGGGGACATCCAGAAGGCAATATTAAAAAAAGAATAGCTAAAGTAAAATAAAATGGGCTTACAAGCAAACAGGAAAAAGCACTCAGGTCTGAAATACATTTCTCTCTTGCTAAACTAAGCAGACTTAAAAAGTCTACATATCAAGAGGAAGAGAACATGTAACTGCTCCCTGTGAGCTATAAAATGAAATTATTATCACAAAGCTGTTTATCATTAGCATGGGAAGGGAAAGGAAAGAAGAAAGTTTGACAAAACTTTGCAAGCAGATTATAACTTTTTTTAATATATATGCCATCCTTAATCATTCGTTGACTAGTTTTCTATTGTAGCTTCTGGTCCATACCTCACTCGGAAGCTGTTAGCTGCAAGTGTTAGAGATTTGAGGACTTTTGATGAGAAACGACCCCCATGTTGTGAATAAGAAGAGCAGAGTCCTTAAAATGAAAACCACTCTTAAAAATACCACCTGATATGAACACTTACAACTTGGAAGGTTATTTTTCCTCCACTTTTATTTTCTCAGATATCTGCAAAAGATTAAATTTATCTTGCTGCAGTGATCAAAATGGCCCCATATTCAGCAGCAGCATATACGAGTGTGCCAGCATGTTCTGCAGACAACAGGACAGAAAGCAGCATATTGGGACTTTTTGTTTCCATGCAGTTAATTGCAGATATTGATACTGCTACACCTGAAGTCCTGTTTTGACTACTGCCTGTGTGCAAAAGTCAGTATGGGGTCTTAACCTCACTAGCCCCCTGTTTGATGACTGCAGACAAGCAAAGGCTTTGTAGTATCCTTTGTACGGTTGAACTTCACTTTCAAAGCAAAGATCCCAGTAAGGAAATATAGCATCACTTTTTATCTCAAAATAATAATTGCACAATAAGTTACAAGATATCGTGGTTGCGTCACAGCTCTGAGTAAATCTGAGGTGGTTTTGGTGTCTCCTTTCTTCTGCCCATAACAAAAGCCTGGCTGTTACTGCTACTTTTCATAAAGCACCATATTTCCAAGGTGTGGATATTCCCATGTGTCAAACATTTTTGTTGTTATGCCTCCCAAATGCAGTCAGATCATCACAGCTTTTTAATTCAATGGCAATGGCCTTAATTAGATCAGATCATCAGCTAGAAAATTAAGCTACCACAAAATAAACATGTTAACACAGTGGGAAGAATCCTGCTTGCAGAGTGCATCCAGCACTGCTTTGTTCTTGGATTCATTCTCCAGCCTGGCTTCACGTGCCCCTGCTTCCAGTTGACAAGGCTGTGGAGTGCTACAAAAGCAAGCTGAATATTCACAAACTATCCCAGGCACCAAAGATCTTAGGGCTCTATAGATGATGTTCTATCAGGGGAATACATAAATGAAGGCTAAAAAACCCACCAAGTTATAAGGCAGCACAGTAGCGGAGTGCTTACAAATTTGCCATACATACTGACATTTATTTTGGCCATCAAAACTTTTTCAGCCAGTTAAGTGGTTCAGCTGTTCTTAGATTTTAAGACCAGAAGGTATTTCCCTGTTCATTTAGTTGACGTCTACGATGTTGATGATGTCAAGGGGTCTCATGCAGCAATGCCTGCATAAAGACTGTAACTTCCAGGTGACTTCTAGCTATAACACATAATTTAGAAGGACATCTAGCTCTCTTGAAAGACTTCAAACGGGGGAAGTCCATCTACCATAGACCAATCTGAGGTGTTCAAATCTATAAATAAAATACTACACTGCATACACTATTTCTTCCCTACAAAGAGGCTGCGAAAAAGAACGAACCATAGGTAATGTACATCATTTGCCTTGCTTAATGTGAAGGCAAGTCTGCTGGGCACAGCAGTCTTCTGAAGAGAGACACAAGAAGCTCCAACAGAAAAACTGAGAAGTGAAATACATTAGTGCTCACATAGCAGCAGAGTCTTGGGGTTAAGCTTTCCGCTACCTGTGTGCATCTGCCAGATTTACCTTGGGTACCTATGTACGGTGAGGCCCTGTGCTGTGTAGAGGTACTCTGAGAACAGCAACGTGGAGTTAAAATATACCATCATTGTCAAAGGATTCTATTTTCTTATAAATTCTGACTTGTCCAATACCCACAATTTTTGTTTCTTTCTTCTCCTGAGACAACATATACTGACATTCAGTGCTCAGCCATTCCTCTCGCAATAGGCAGGATAATTATCAGTCTTTTCCTCCCCAATGTGCAGGGTTATCTTCATGTATTTGAAAGTTGTTCACCTGTTCAAACATAAATGGGTGGAATATTGAACACTGTAGCACAAGACACAAAAGTTGCTAATGTATTTTCCATTTTCACCCATTCCCCCCTGCCTTCCTAAATCTTACATTCAGGAACTTGCAGGTAGCAGAATTTAATTACTGAAACACATCAATCACTGGATTTAGGTCCATTGTGAAAAGCAAATTAGATTTCCTTGTGTATTACGGAGGCCTTCTCTTTGTTTTGCAATAGAAATGACATAGCACAGGCATGAAAAGCAGAGACAGAAGAAAGACAACAGAGAAGAATTGGACTGTGAGCATAAAGAGCATATTTATACTGACGGACACAAGAACACCTCTGGAATTGGAACTTTATTGGCCTGATACATAAAGGCACATTAGTTAGTACATCGGTCAATAGGAGTTAAATGCAGTCTAGCAACTGCATTAATGTAAAAAAAAAAAAAAAGAAACGCCAAAAATCATGGACTTATAGAATCATTTAGGTTGGAAAAGACCTTTAAGATCATGGAGTCAACCATTAACCTAGCACTGCCAAGTCCACCAGACTTGAAGAATCCTGCCTTCGCTAGGGCATTGCTACTCAATGAACTTTAAGAATAGCCAAACTGGTGAGAACCAAGGTGGACAGGAGACAGGGTTTGAGGTTGCAGCTGCTGTAAATGAATAAAGTAGGCAGGACTAAGCAAAAGGCAAGAATAGACTATACCCCTCCATGATACTTTCCCAGCCACCACCTATTTTCAGCTCAGGGACTTCCTCGGTTAAGTCTGGCTTCTATGTAGTTGGTATTCCCCAATGTATTTCTCTTCCATTACCCTGTCCAGTCTCTCCTTGGTCCCCCCTAAATCTTTAGTATTCACTGCATCCTTAGGCAGGCAGTACCACTGATGCATTACCCGCTGCATGAAGAATAACCTACTTCTGTTTGTTTTGAAGCTTGTTCCTACTATCTTACTTTGATGTTCCCTAGTACTTATAGTGGAAGAGACAGTGAACCATCAACCCGCATCCATCCTCTCCACCTCACTCCTGATTTTATAGCTCTCTAGCATGTCCCCTGTAATTTGTCTTTTTTCCAGAAAGAAGAATCTTAGCTTACTTAGTTATTCCTCGCACAGCACACATCCCATATATTGATAGCCCTTGACAATCAAGGACAATTGAACTTTTTTCCAGTTCTACTATATTCTTTCTGAGATGAAAAGAACAGAACACTACAAAGACACAGACGCGCCATGCATTTATATAAAGGCATAATGATGAACTCTGTTTTGTTCTCTGTTGCTTTACCAATAGTTCCTAACGTTTGCAATTTTGTTGTTGTTGTTGTTCAGTGCTGAGCACTGGGCTGTCATTTTCATGGAATTATCGATTGTATCCCCAAAGTCTCTCTCCAAACTGGTAAAGGTTAGGTCAGAACCCCTCATTTTACAAATGAAATTAGGGTGATGTCTTTCCTACATGCATCACTTTACTTTGACATGCATTTAATTTCACCATCTATTCAGGTTGTGCAAAGCCACATTTTCATTCAGATCTGTCTTTTCAGTTATGTTCTGTTCTGTTCTTAGCAATGTTTTAATAGCTGCTAGGAGCACAACACACCAAAGCCTGCACACACAAGATGAGACATGGAGTCCCAGGAAAAAAAATTGGACAGGGAGATACAAGAATGAAGCTGAAAGAGCTTTCTCTCTGTCAGCCATTAATAACTCACCTCTTTTGGTGAATCTAAACTGTAACTTGGTCAGTCATTTTATAAAAGAGAAGGTGAAATCAGCATCTGTGTGTTCAAGTGGAGGTCTCACCTAAGGTGTGGAAATCAAACAGAGGAAAAACATTTAAAGGCTTAGAGTCCTCACAATGAAGTTTCCTCTGGGCGTATCTAGCTCCTGCCACTGCTTTCCTTGTAAAACTTTATAGTATTTTTTATTGAGATTAGGGGAAGTGTTTATTATACCATTATAAATTGGAATTTTTTGCAGCCATGATAAACAGAGGCCAGAAGATCACTAGGGAAACTCTGCTGGTAAGACACAGAACAGAGATCTTGAACTTGTTTATTCTGAATTTAGTGAAGAGACATTCTCATATACACTTTTGTAAGTTTGTGTGAACTCATGGCACTTTGCTGATCACAGTAATGTAGACCTGTCCTATGATCCAAATTCTGTTTGAAAGCATGATCTTGTTTCTGGTCCTAATTTTAGGTGTTGTCTACAGGGATATTACCACTTACATATTTTTATTCTTTTTTTGCTCATATCTGTTAAATGTCTCACCCAGAAGACCTGGGAAGGGTATATGGGAGGTTTATTTTCCACTGTTGTGTGTATACTTATTTTCCCTACATTTTGGCTGCAGTATAAAATTCCACCACACAGCTTTGTGACAGAGTTTAAATGTTGACAGCTCATGAAAAGAGAATTACTTTGCAACAACTTGCAAAAACTTTTCTTTACCCAGTATAGCTGTCTTAGCCAAATTCCACTGGGCTTTTCTAAACACCTTCCTCCTTCTGTCCTGTCCCCTACATGCTTCAGAGAGTCACTTAACATTTCGTTTGTCCTGAGTTACTGTAGTGCCACTGCCCGCTGTTACAATTACTACATTTCATCTTTCTCTGTGGCTTTGCTGAGCTCTCTTTTATGTTAACACAAGTAGCAATATTTGCAAAGTGCTTAGGGATCCATCTGCTTAGCACAGTATGGATGTGGGATCATTACCACCACTAATAGTTGATAACCTTCTGCATCCTCCTAGAAATACCTGTATTTATTTTGTCTAGAGCCCATCTTCAGGAAATAAGATGGCACAATTCATCATGGTCCAAGCATGCAATTGTCGTCTTAGGTCAGAAAAAAAAAATGCTGCAGGCTAGGAAGTCAGCCCAAGAGCTTCTTAAATACAAATGGTGTCAGGGCTCCAGGGGGGTGGCAGGGCAAGGTCTTGCCAGCTGGGGCCCATCCCATCGCCTCAGCGGGGACCAGGGCAGGTGGGGAGCGGCCGAGGGCACCCCCAGCCCAGAGCATCAGGCACCTCCCTGGGGAAAGGGCTGAGGCCAGGCGGGGATGGCAGTCTGTGGGTGGGGGTCAGCTGGGCTGAAATGGGGTTCTGGGCCACAGGCAGGGTTGGGGACACCCCAGGAGAGGCTGGCAGGGACAGTCCATCCCACTAGTGCCCTCAGGCCCTTGGGCGAACTCCAGCTAAATTCATCCTTTGCTCCCTCCATCCTCCATCCCCCCCAACTCTTTTAAAACTCTTGGAAACTAGTACCAACAGGTCATAGCATATTAATGTACCTCCTGGGATGCTGGCAGGCCAAGCTTTAACTGGTGCATGACTGAGTGTTTCAGTCCTGGCTGCATGTTCTGATATTAACTGTGTTTGTCATGCTACGTAAGGGCTGTGATCAGCAGCTGGCCTCAGGCAAAGGGAAAGTAATCAGTCTTTTGGAGAACTTTTCCAGTGGCTGCCAAGAATTTTCTGCATGAGGAAGCCTATTAACAAGCATCATGTGAGAGAGTGTTTACAGAAAGTCAGAAAATGCTGACCCAGGGTAAGGAAAATGTCCCCTCTACGTAGTTTCACAGCTGAATAACTCTCTGATATTTCATTGAAGGGATTTATAGATAAGAGTTACAAAATAACTGTACAGAAGTGCTTTTAAAACATGTTTACACCAACAACAGCCTGGTCCCATGTGGTAATTTTTGGGCAGAGATTACACTTTGCAAGGGGCAAAGGAATGTTCCTGGGGTGTAAAATCTGTGCAAAGTAAAATCTCAAAGGTCAGCTGCTCCATCTGACCCCACGAGCTCCTTACTCGCTGCCTCACCTTGTGACTGAGCCAGCGTAATGATGGGCCTGCGAAAGCCTTGTGCACAAGTTAACTTGATGTGCTCCTAAAGGAAACTCAATAAAACCTCAAGTCGTGCAATGAAAATAAACTACACAATTACCAATGGCAGATATTCTATTATTTGTAATCCACAAGGAAAAGGGCATTTTAAAAAACCTTTCCAGGAGCTTTGCCAGAGGAGCGAATATTCACATAAACTATGCCTTTTAATTCTGTTACGATTTTGCTTTTTTAGGCTATAAAAGCATGTTCAGAGCTGAAACACGGAATTTAAGCATTTAGGCTGACAAAGTCATTTTCCTCACAAAAATATTTTTCTCAGGCCAAATATTCAGTAATTATATCAGGTCAACTATTTTCTCATGCTTGCCTCTAAACTTTCAAATGACTGAAGCGTAGCAAGTTCTCAGGTGTTTGCAAGTTGCCTGCCCTAAGCCTGTCACCAGGGATTTGCAAAACCCTTGGTGGAGCAGTGCCAATGACCTGTCGTATCAAGCTGATGCACTTCTGTCACCTGTGTGATTGTTCTCTTGTCGCTGAGCCGGGGGGGTGGGGGCATAGGCTTCCTGCCCCATCTGCTGCTGTTCGTGCAAAACTGTTGAGACTTTTTTTATTAGCCTCATTTAAACCCGCAATGAAAAAAAGAAGAACCGAACCAGTTGTGACAGAAGAGATTAGTCCGACTTGTTGCCACATGACATGCCTGAAGTTAATACTCAGCATTGCTGCTTTGAAATAGTGACATTTCCATTAAAAAAGCTAGTAATCGAATCACCCTGCACTAAACCGTCTGCCTTTGTAACTGAGATTCTATCTACAATGGCATTTAACATAAACTGTAAACACAGAAAATGAATTTTCCTTTTATGTATCACCTTGTGCTCTTAGCAGATAAATTTCAAAAGGCTGTATGTTTTATCTCTCTTTCAAACTTCTCCACCTTGTGCCTGTCCGTGCCTATGGAGACTGACGCACGTATCCTTAGGTACATGCTCTATGTACACATACAGTGGTAATACTAGAAGCAAAGTTTCAGAGCAATTTAATATACATCCTTTACCACTGCAGGTGAGCTCTGCCAACTAATTGTGCCTACATGATCTCCTAATGAACCCTCTTTTCATTCTAGCAACAGTCAGAAGTAAAAAATGCCTGATAAATGTTCCTGCTTTTCCCAAAAATGCCAAATCTGAAATTTCCTCCAAAAATTATACTGGATGGAATTTCAAGGAGTCTTGCTTGGTTTTCCTTCTTTGATTTAAGTAAAAAAGATACTAAAATCAATGGTTTATGGCGAGGGGAATAAAGTAAATAATAAAACTGCACAGAAGTGTGTTTTCATGACCTTTCTTACGCATCCACTGATGGAAAACTGCGTAAATTGCCTATACACCACACTGGCCACGCAGGCACTGAGCTGTGTTTCAGTAGGTAAGCAGCCATGTGCTGCCCCAGCTCCTCCTCCCGGAGCTGTGAGCGAAGAGATGACAGAGCCGATGGCTCTTGGGAACATGCCCTCAGTGGAAGACGCATCCTCTACCACTTCCCTCCTGAAGAAAGGTGTTCTCTGAGCAGCAGGCTATGTCCTGGTCTCTACTGGGGGCTGCACGCCCCAGGGATGCTTCCCTTAGAGAGCCTGAGGCAAAGCTGAGCTCAGAGTTACGGTCTTGGCGGTGGATTGAGCGGGTGAAGGACTCTGTCCCAGCAGGCGGTGTGAATTCCCTCATGTGGCTTTGCAGGAGTGGTAGGCTGCCCTCCAGAGAGCTGCTGTTGCTAAATATTAATGATTAACACTGCTGATGAAAGGGAGGAGGCCAAAGGAGAGGTCAGAAATATCGGCAGGAAATACCAGTCCCTGGTACAATTGGGGGGGGGGGGGGGAAGATGAACAAACATGCTTCAAAACAAGCCTGAACGCTGAGCTTCAGGGAGATGGAGAAAACTCGAAGAGCAGCTTCAGAAATGCAACTGCAAACTAAAAACTGTGAAATGGCAGCAACAAATGCAAAAAATTAATTTAGGATATCACAATTGTATGGTGGTGCCTTTTGCCCACTGACTTATGGGCATTTTCATGTACGCAGCCAAGGTACAGAAATTCTGCACTCTGCCTGTATATGCAGCATGTATATGAAGCAATTGGAGCTTAATAGTAAATAGTTAAAGATTTTGTGGGAAAATTTGATACATATTCAGTGAAAATTCTTGTCAGGATTAATTCTTCTTACAATAATAATTTTAAATCAATTTTGAAAGGTATTTACTTTTTTTTTTTAATAAACAAAATCACAATTCCTACATCTCTACTATTAAAAATCTCTTAATGACAAAAGCTTTGCTTCTGTGAAAACAAAATAGTCTTTTCCAGGAAATACAGTTCAAAAAAAATTAAAAAGGTTGAACACGTATCTGGTTCCTACAAAATATTTTAACAGATACCTCTTGTCAGCTATAGATAAACATTGCTTTCAAACTCCTACACTACATGTTACAGAACTAGCTCATTTTTTTGTCCAAGAAACACCTGAACATAGCATCAGGCATTAATATTTATGTTATCATCATCTAGACATGAGCACAAAAGATTTAAATTTTAAAAAAAAAGAAAATACTCACGTGAATGTCTATCTAAGAGTTACATGACCGGTTGTTCCTGAGAGTTGTAAGTTTTCCATCTGACCCTCTTCAAAACAAGTTCCACATGCACGTTTGGATCTGTGAACAAGCCACGATGGCCATCATGACTGGCCCCGCTTGGCATCGGAGTAACATGAACCACTGCTGCCATCGCTGAAGTCTATCAGCTTGGTAGTCACACTGAAATGTGTTTGCCTGAGAGCCTTCCTGGGGACTACTCTGGCCATGCCAAGCGCAATCTGCAGGCTCTGCATGGCATTACACGGACAGAAGCGATTCCCCACTCTTGGCAGAGACGCGCTGGAATCTGGGACGTGCCGCTTCATTCCATCACCTGCTTTTTACCTCCTGGAGGACATGATTTTCCACTTAGAAATGCCAGCAAAAGCAATCCGCAGCTTCCGACTGGCTGATACAGGCAGCTCTTCTGGAGTGCAGCATGGCTGAGGCCTTAGCACAGATCTCATCATCCCCCTTGCACCCTATTGTATTTCTCATCCTATACCAAAGCACTTTTTTTGCTCCTTCTTCCTACCCACTTCCCACGCATTTCTGTGATAACCTCATATCTGTATGTATGGCTTCATGGGATCACAGGACAACTCAGGCTGGAAGGGACCTCGGGAGGTCTAAAGCCCAACCTTCTGCTCAAAGCAGGATAATCTGGGAGATCAGGCCAAGTTGCTCAGGACTTGACCCATCTGGATCTCAAAAATCTCCGATGGAGACTGCACAGCCTCTCTGGGCAACCTCTCTATCCCACTGCTTGCCTATCCGCATGGAGAAAAAGGGCCTAAAAAACAGAGGTCTGTGGCAATGGCTTTCCCTCAGAAGCACTTAGGCATATATAGTCAGAAGCCGGGCTCTCCCTTCCATTCAGTGTTCTCAAAAGTCACATACTGAACAGCCCGTTTGGTGTGCTCTGGACTGAGCTCATGGCAGTGTGACCCCTGTGTGGCAGCTTTTGGGGATCTGTGGCCAGCAGCAGAGCTGTGACAAAACTCTGCGCACCCTGTGCAGTGCTGCTTCTACCGGACACCCACACATGTCCTTTTAGAAGACAAAACCCTGTGTTTTCTCTAGCTATTGTGATTTTTCTTTGTTGCTACAGTGATGGTAAATGAGGACAGGGACAACGGTCTGAAAAAATCTCTGGGATTTTGGTGCCAAAGCAGTTAAATGAGCAATGCCAAGATCCTTCTCAGCTGAAGAAGCACAGCAAGCACAGAGGCGGTATTTAAGGACAGCAGCTATGAGCGTGATAGAAATTTGCAGCCTACAAGCCTCAGTGCAGTAGGTATATTTTCTCTGCTTTGGAACAACAGCTTAGCACTGTAAGAAGAGAGGCTTCCCACAACTATTTTTCACAGGCTTGGCAAGATACAACTGACGGAGATGCACAAGAATCTGACTGATGTTTTGCAACTAAGACCACACAAGTGCATGCAATGCAATTACCTTGTGCTATTGTGATGAGAGAAAATTTCATTTCAACTCTGGACCCAGACGACAAGTGTTCCAATACCTTATTTTTTTCCAGTAATGATGTCTGAGGGAAACTCTGAGTCATCCAGAGAGGGAAGAGATGAATAATATCCACCTTGAACTCTAGACATAGATGAGAGCTTTCCAACCTGGTGTTGGAAGTCTGTTTGCTTCCTATAAAAGGAGGGTGGTATTTTGTGAGAAAAAGCAGAACAGGGGGATATAGAAGCCATCCCCAACCTATCTAACTTCTCATTTATTACACAGTTACATCTTCCAGTATCTTCCAGAGCAGCTGGTTTCCACCAGTGTCAGAATATTGGGCTAGTAAATCCTCAGCTTGATTCAGCGTAGCATCTCTCTTGCATTAGAGACATGCTGCAGGGCAGGCAGATTCATATGAATGTTGGTAATGGTTAGCAACATTTTGCTCAGTATGTACTCTGCCACAGGGGCTTGAAAGAGAACTGCAAAGCAGAACACTGACTTGTTTGCAAATACGGGAGCAATTCTGCAGGCAACTTCGCTGTCTACCCTCTCCTATAGATTAAGAGCACTGCTATTAGGCACACATTGTACAGCATGTATGGGTTTGAGCTGAGAGTTTGCAGAGGTCTTTTTCTTATTTAGCTTCCTTCTGGTTCTTAGAAGCAAGAA
This sequence comes from Sagittarius serpentarius, assembly GCA_034782735.1. Lineage (NCBI taxonomy): Eukaryota > Metazoa > Chordata > Aves > Accipitriformes > Sagittariidae > Sagittarius > Sagittarius serpentarius. Next base: position 31,820,671 of record JAVKLA010000053.1, read on the forward strand.
AAATCTCCTCAGAAAAGGTGGATTGCTTTAGTTGCTAAAGCACAGAGTAAACCATGTTTGCTTGAGGTCATTTCCCACAGTCTGTCTGGCTCACCTGTGAATGCCTGACAGTTGTCAGTGAAACAGTTGAATTTGTTGTATTTTTTAAATGGTTGAAGACAGGATTTTCAGCACAGAGAGATCAATTTGCCTGTGGGAATGACCTTTGCAGCATCCTAGATCAATTGAAGCTCTTGCATGTGTGCAAAACATCTGAAAATGTGCAGCAAGCATTTTCTGAGGGGCTTGGATTTCTAAACCCAGAAGTAGCAAGCCCAAGGAAAACACGGGTCCAACAAACTTGACCTAAAAGTCTGAGCTGTTTGTGCTATTGGAAAGGAAAAGAAAAATGAAGAAGGCTGTCCCGGTTAAAATTTCTAGACTACTTCTATGAGTAATGCCCAGCTAAATGCAAAAACAGAAATGCCAAATGGTCCCATTTTGTTCTCTCCATTTTATGATCAGAAAATCAAACTTGGCCTGTGGAGGGGACTCTAGGAAGCTTCCCAGGGTGAGAGGGGTGCCCAGCCCTGGGGCTGAGCCTGAACTTTGTGGCTATGGTACTCTCTTCTGCATCATCATGTCCAAAGCAAAAGGAAGGGTTTCAGCAAAAACAGAGGTGACCAGAAAACCTGCAACTTGGAAGCTCTCGCTCTCTCTTCATCAGCCTAATTCCTGCAAGATCCTGGAGAACAGTCAAATAGTCTTAGCACATACTCAAACCCTGGTCTGAGGCTGTCCCTGTAATTCCTCCCCATTAGCACTCACAAACCCTACCGAGGTAGGATCTGTCTCATTTGGGTGAGTGCGTGCTTCGTGGCTGCCCCTTGGTCACATCATCTGTTATTCCAATACACACTGCAATCTCAAGCTTTACTTGAGACATTTAGGGGTGGCTGCATTCCTTGTATGACACACTGATTATATGAAAGCATCAGTCTACCCTGTATGGTCTCTGGGTTAAACTGATCCAATCCAAATTACATTTAAACAGATTAAAATGCACACCTTTTGGCCCCAGTACAAATGAATAAAATTGAAATAATGCCTACCATAAAGGCAACTGCTCTTGCCAGCTTCCTTAACAAGGCCCTGATTGATGCTGATTTCACCCCAAATGTCACACCAAGATGCATCTACAGGGAATTTAGTGAAAAAAATGCTGTGAGTTTTGAATGGATTGAAGTACAGGAGACTTATACCATCGGAGTCCAGGAACCAGCAATGGCCTGAACTTTCTAAGCACTGCACCATCTTGAAGAATTCGTAATCTTGGTTAAGTCAGCAAGACAGGCGGGGAGCATTTTAGACTAGCCAGTTAGAAATGCCACAGAGAAGGAGGGACAGTGCCTAAGCCTGCGTGGCAGGGGCAGCAGTAAGCTGGAGAAGCAGAACGAGGAGGTGACGGCAGTGCTAGAGCAGAGAGGAAAAATGACTCCCCCATTCCATCCCAGCCGTTCCTGGCTAGTAGAGGCCAAGTCATGGCATTTCCCATACTAATAGTTATTACTCTGCCTATGGACAGACAAACTGGTACCAGTTGAAAACTGATGATAACTCTATTCATCTTGTCTTTGTCTTTGTGAAACCCTTTATCCTTTTTTCTTACTCTGAATTATTAAATAGGATTTACCCATTGACAGACGTGGAGCGAAGCCATTTCCAAATCAGGGGAAGTCTGCAAAATTGTTCTACGGGCTTTGAAGAACAAAAGAGGCTGGAAAATGTTTACATGCTGGTGAACACAGGGCAGAATTAAAGTGAATGAAGAAAATTCCTGGAAGAATCAATGCCCTCTCCCTGAACCGTCGGATATTTTGGTTCACTTAAGCCGTGTGTTTATGTTACTATTATTTCCTAAGTTCACCTTGGTAAAAACTAACCGACTCTGTCTGGATACAATGAGAAACAATTGAGCAGCATAAAGCGAAAGAGAATGAACAATGACCTTTCATTCTGCAGAGCCCATTGCTGAGAGAGGCAGGAAGAGATCTGTCTGGTAATGTTTATCTGACTAAGGCAATTTACTGGATGATAGCTTTCCCCAGAAGATCTAAGGACAAAAACGGCATAATATCAACTCACAAGGGACCCACTAATATGAGCCCTAAAATGAAGCCCTCTGTGCTGAACCAACTGTATATTTCACGTGTAAGCCATGCCATTGAGATGTTTAATGTTCCTCTGGAGAGCAATAGACCAGTGACAAGAAAAATAAACAAGAGCTAAAGATGAAGATGTCCTTGAACTGAAAGTGCTTCACTTTAGGAAACCCAATAAAGTGAGCGAGAAACTGTGAAGCATGATTGCATTAAAATAGGCAATATTTTTTGTGTCTTCAGTGGGATGACTTGGGTATTTTATACCATAGGTCTCCATGCAATTATGAGGACAGTGGTTTCAGCTCACTGTGTACTACTGAAAGGTAGAACTCCATCTCCTGATGGCAAAAATTCATTTCAGTGGGAGTGGAGGCTTAACCTGTGGCCTTCTGTATCTGCCCAGGTATGCTCACCACTGGGCTGCAGTGCCCCTCTCCTTTCCTCCTCACGCATGTGGTCCCTGACATTTCAGCATGTCAATAAAAGTGTTGCTGAATCTGACTTTTTCCTTTAGAAGATTTGATTTTTAACCAACAATTGCTTTGTCAGAAAACTCCCAGCGAGCACCACATGAAATATACTAAAAATCAGGTTAATCTAATAAATACTTTTATTCTCAAGCAGTTCATGCCCACAGTATCCCAAGCTAAACAATCCAAAAATACACCCAAAGGTTTGTTGACCTTGTTTTCAAATCCCTGCCTAAATGCAATCAAGCCACTAGATCGGGAGTAAATATAATTAAGTGAGCAGAGGTGCAAGGGTATGGCTGGTTTCATAAGGCATGTGCACAAATAAACACGTATAATGGCAAATAACCTTTCCCAGGGTGAAACAGGAAGCACAAAATGTCCAGAGGCATACAATGATACAGTTAATATAATAGCAAGATTTTAAGTGCAACCGGTTCCTTTGAGGTTGCTTGCAGAGAGAAAATGCAGTTTCTAAAAATTAAAAATTGTCAAGTAAGTTTTTTTTTTTCTCTAAATTTTCAGTTTTCCATAAGTATTTCAGCATTGCTGAACCCAAATTGTTAGACATTCCCATTCTGTGAGGTAAAATATATTTCCATTTGTCCTCTTCACCTAAAAGTTAAACAGAAGTCAAAGTGTCAGGACTACCTTGAGTGGTAGAAAATTCAAATTTTTTTCTGTTCTAATTTTAAACTTGGAACTTGTGGCCATTCTTAAAATTAAGGTATTGATCATTATTTCCAATCAGTCATGCTACAGTCCTTATTTTCATGCCAAGGTCTTTTTTTAAGCGTGTCGAAAAGTAATCTGCACTATTACTTTCAATTACAGTTTAATAATTTATGAAATTACTTAGTATCATACCTGCAATATGTCAGTCAGGCTTCATTACATTGCAATGAGATCTGATTTAACACAGTCATTATTGCTGCTGTTAAGGGTTTGTGGGGGAAAGATTCCTGCAACTGTATTAATTTTAGCCATTTTAAACTAAAATAAGCAGCTACACTTAAATGACAGTATACAGTGGGGTACTTAAGCATACCTAAGACTATGATGTCTCCTAATTGCAAATACTTACCTCTTGGAACAGCTCCATGTTTTGCACTCAGTTAGGGAAACGTTCTCCTAATTTCTTACAGCAAATTGTTTTACAAGCAAGGATGAGCTATGAGAACTCATGAGGAAGGCAAAGACTTGCATACCGTTCCCTGGCAGCTAGGATGCGGGAAGCTTAACTAGCACAAAGACTCCTTGGAAGCGTTAACAGGGACATCATCTTCACACAAAGCCTGCTCAGGTCCATCCTTGGCCTTAGGCTGGCCCCCACGTTGTGGTTACACTGACAGTGGGTTTGAGTTTATGCCCTTGATGTATTATGACACCATTGGTGGTACAAGGCGAAACAGTGTGCCAAATCATAAGGAAAAACTTTATTCAGTTCCAACAATCTTTGAATAAGACAGCATTCGGGAAGGAAGCGCATGAGGCTTTTTCCTTGGCATTAGTTCTCAAATTTACCTTTAGGTGGCCAGAACTAAGGGTTTGCCAACTTTGAGATCAGGGGTTATTCCAGACTCTGAAATTAACTCAATAAAACAGAGGTTATATGGGTTTCTCAGGGCATGTCCTGTTTGGTATTGAAGCATGAAATCCTGCAAACATGTAATTCAACCTAAGCATCATGCAATGTTTAGAAAGTTGCACTTATTTGTCATTGCTAATATGAAAAGCTACTTTCTCAGGTCTCAGTCTTTCCACCAAAGGCAGTCTAATTTTCTTGATCATGTCTATAATGCCGGGCCAGGGCAAGGACCACTTTCTTGCCTGCGTGTATCCCAGGCAGAGATAAACTGGAAGAAACAAATCAAAACAAAAATGGGATCATTTACCTGGGATTTCAACAGGAACAGAATTAAGCCAAAATTTCACCTTCCCAACAATTGAAAACAGCCTTTACTCCAAGGTTAATACTTCTGACTGCAAGCCCCAGAGGCAATATTGTCTTCAGTTTGTATTTGATACAGCTCCAAACGCAGCACACTGAAGAAATAATCAGTATAATTCTTTGCTGTTGCTTTCAGCTCATAAGGAGTTTTTTCTGACTCGAGCACCAGTGGCTGAAGACAATTGGAGGCATCAGTCAGAGGGGCCATTTATTCGGGCGCTGTGCTGTTGGGGAGCCACGACAGCCCGGCAAGATAGGAAAGGTTAACTGAGGCTTCTGCTGGGGAGGGAGATGGCAGACTTGTGTGTAGAATTTGAGGAGGAGCAAACATAAGGGGAAAAATGAATCACAGTATTGATGTCTGGAAAGAACAATATTATGACTATATGGATTTAATGACTGCTGATATCTAGTTCAGTGACAGGTAGTCTCATCCGCAGGGACAAAAGTACACAGTGTGCTTTGAGGAGACCTGGAGGCAATCCTTCAACTCAAATCCCATGATAGGATAATATGCTATGGCTCCTTTCATGCTGGAGGTGGCATCCTTTCTAGATCCCTTCTGAGTATGTCAGTTGATGATAACAGCATAATTTGCCTTAGAAATTTTAATTCCCCACACACACCCTTTTCCTTACAAAGAAGAAAAGCGTGAACATTTCCTTTGAGCTGTCCTCAATAAATACTTTAAGAATATTAAAAATGAGAAGTGGATTAAAGCTTTCTGAGTGAATTCCAAACCATGTAGGGCGCTTTGTTAATTTTGAAAGGAGGGATGTTATAACCTTCAGTGCTCACGCTGTATGACAGACAGGCGTCATCGGTGTTAAAAACAGGCAAAGTATATCTGTGGCTACAGCCAGACGTACAGTCTCTCCTGGAACAACATCTCTCTGTCTTTCCCCTTTCATGGAAGAAATTTAGTGAGGAGCAGGAAAGCAGTTCTATGACATCATGGTTGTTCTACAGGAGCTCCTGGATGTCATTAGCTGTTGCACTTTGTTTCCCCATATTTTATATTCAGCATGCATTAGCAGTTGCTTGTTTTGAAGTTCTCCAGGGTATTCTACAACGAAGTTGCCTGGTAGCAGAACAATCTGTGTTCCTCAGATATGCAAGTGACTAATTTTCCATCAATCAGAGATGAGACTTAAATAAATAAAGGTACTTCATGGGGCTGCTGTGCCTAATGATAAGCAATTATATAAAGTCAAATTAAGGCAGTTCTTTGTGAAGGTCCTGTGAAATTGGTTAAGCAAAAAGAATAACTGCACCATTTCAGTGATTCATCCTATTGCTCATTTCAGTGGGAGCATTATCTCAGTTAACTGATGCAATTAATATGAAAATGAGGAAATCATTGTTTAAGGAGATGAGGAGAGAGAGGGGGTCTTAATGCGGCAGCAGTGAAGAAAAAGAGTCAGAGAGATGGAAATTTGCATAGGTCAATGGTAATGTAATGCATTTAGCACATATTCAAAGCTTAACTTGCATAGTAATACAGATCCATTAAATTCTCATTACGATGACCTGTGTCCAACACAATTCAATTTTTCTGAATCTTAATGATAAAAAGTTAATTACGGTAAGGTGAAAACCTTTTGTACTTGGTCTTAAAATAAAGCATTGAAAGGGCATTGAGACTATCTTTTAGATATGGCAGGTAGTTTCACTTCTGCTTAATTCAATATTTTATTAAGCATGACAAGATCTGAAGTTTGGCTTCTCTGTGCACTGCAGATTTTTAATGTAGTCAGTGGCAATAAATAAGCCTTTGTCTGTACAACTACAATTTAGTGATAGTCATTTTCCACTTACAGGCTTCAGTCACAGATTGCATTCCCAGTTTATCCTGGTTTTCTTATTTTTAGTAACCAGAAAGCCTATCCAAATTTGGGAAAGAGAGGGGGAAAGACATCTTTTCCCTTTCAGCACTGTATACCTATTCTAGCTTTTGTTCGCCAGACATGTCTTTGAGCCAACGACTCTTAACATGGTACAGTGCAAGGTCTCCAGCAGCTGTTTCTTGTCATTACCTGATTTTTCTTCTCACCGCAGCTACAGGTGGAAGATAAGTGTCTGAGTGCTGCTCAGCCTCACACCATTTCCTTCCACTTATCCCACATTTGCAGATAATGGTCATTCTTTGACTTACTCATCCGAGACAGGGAGCAAATGTGCCAATTTCTTAGTGCTCTGAATCATGCTTTGGAATAAGCAGGAGTTGCGGAGATACACTATAATCAAGTTCAACAAGGCGGGCTGCCGTGTGAAACAGGTTGTTATTTGTAAAAGACAAGCATGTCAGAGTGGCACCTTCCTTACTCCTTTACATTGAAGCCACCATACATCACTCAGGCCATGTCAGGCTGTTTTAAATTGTGATTAATTTGCATTTAATAGATTTGTAAGGCACCTTTATTAACATCTGTGTAATGTAAGTCAGGCTTAGTGCAAACAAAAGCCAAGTCCGGCACATATTATTCTCCTTGTCAGGTTCTTTTATCCTGGAATCTGCATTATACTCACAACGGTACATGACTGGTGTTTGTGGAGGCGATCCAAGTGATGACTTTAGACACCTAACACAGAGCCAGACCTCGGGATTCATTTGGCAAAATGCAGACATCTGCAGAGCAGATGCCTGTACCTGAGCTAGTCACGCAGGGCTCTCCATGCAGGCAGTGAAGACACCCAGCCTAAATGTACCCCAGAGCAGACGGCCACACGTGGTCCTGGGCAACAGCACCGTCCCGAAGATGAAAAGCTACATGAAAAAAAAAATGACACTAATTCTCTACACCCAAGCCTGAGATCCCATCCTTACCTCACTTTTAAGGCTACAATTCACAGCAGTTTAAATTGCCACAGTCCCCTGAACGCTCCTAAATTCTGCTTTTCACGTCTTCTAGCGCTTGTCTGAGTCCCTGAGGAGCTATTTGACCTCCCAGGGAGCCAGTTCAGCTCTCTCAGCCAGTGTAAGACTAATGCAGCCCCTGCCCATGCATAAACACATGTACAAAAAGGGATTTTTTTTCTCCCAGTGAGTGGGCACTGGTCAGAGCAGCACCAGCGCTGGTGCAAGGCAGGGCACAGGCTCATCTCTCCCAAGCACTGCCCTACGCTCCTCATCTGATCTCTCATCTCCCATGACTCAGTTTCTTAGCACCACACAGGAGCTGCACTTTTAAAACTATCTCAGTGCTTTTAAATGCATATAAGCCTCAACATCTAAAAGTAAGAGTTAGGTAGCTAAATATTTTGTTGGGCCAGAATCCTATTAGACAATAATTGATCTCAGTAAGAGTTAAATGTGGTTCAGTTTTAGGCATCTAAATACCTTTACAGATTTAAGCATATGTGCTTCAAAGGTCTACATCTTTGCGGACTTTTTTCAAACCACAGTTTTATGCTTTAGAAAAGGTAGAAGATAGATGTGGCATGTAAGCTGCAAGGTTATACAGTCATTCTTCTGGCTGTTCTGGCTGTTTTCATCAGCCTCCTTTCGGTAACTTTCTGGCTGTCGCTTGTTGACCCCCATGAGGTGGCTCCATGTGTGGCTGGTCAGTGGACAAAATCTAGTTGAAAAGTAACTCGGAAAAAAAAGGTCATTCATTAATACCTTGCTTTTAATCTTTCCTGGTTTGTCGTTTCACAACATGAGAAACGTAAGAAGCACTGAACAAAACCGTGTGGTCAGTCTTGGAGTATGTGGAGAACTGTAAGAAATGCTTATATAAAATTAATTGTGATTAAACCTAGTAGGAGAAATAACTTGTAGATCACACTAATGTTGCTTAAGGGCAGCATATTCACCACACTACTTCACAAATACCACTCTAATTAATAAGCTTCAGTTAAAGAAGAATCAATAAATACTGCTATTCATAAAAAATGGATATTATGTGAGGAAGAAGATTGGATTTTAAAACAAGTTGGTTTCCTCCAAGCACAATTAAGATTCTGTTAGGGAAAAGAGAAACACCAGGTAGTGACAAATTGAGGAATAATTCAATTAAAGTTTCATTGGTTTCATTGTTTATGAAGATCTGACAAAAGCATTTTATCTCAAGCATTGATATTTACCAAAAGGGGTATTCTGTTTCTAAAAATAGAGAAAATCCACCTTTCAAAACAAACACCAATGCATATTGCTAAAAGAACTTCTAAAGTGCCGTATAAACAAAGCAACAAGCAAAAGCAATGCTAGGAAACCCTGATGACTACAAATGGATATCAAGAAATTCCCAGGGCATGCCATGTGATATAAAATCTTTGTGACTAGATTAACTTCCATTATTGTCACAACCCAATGTTACAAATCCAAGATATCCCAGAATGAGAATAGACTATGGCATAGATTACCTTTTTTCGGTTGTACAGGTGCTTTGCAACAAACATAGCAATAATTTGCCAACAAAAGAAGAAAAGTTCTGTTATTCCCCACAGTTTCTGCAAAAAGTTGTCCAAAGGACATATTTTATAAACCATCAAAATCCTTTTCTTTGTACCGTTCTTCTATGAGCTGCTGCTACTGTGTGACAATGTCTTGACACATTGCTGTCCGATTTCACTTGCAACCTCCTTGGAGAGTGAGGCTCTGAAGCCAAATGCTTTGCTGGTACATACGATCTACTGGGGTCTAAGAAGCTATACTGAGGACATGAGAAGAGTCTTAACAGCTGACAAGTGAAAGCCCAGCTGCTTCAATAACCTGTTTGTAACCACAGCCTGTGGTCAGGGTAGAGTACAGGAAACAAGAAATCTTTGAAATGAATATTTCCGCTTTACAGCTTCTAGGTTTCAAGGGCCTTCCTGAGCTGGATGTTGGCACTGGACTTCCAGTACAATCAATTCTGTGCAAGAGTTGCTTGAATCTCTATGAACTGGTCTAATCTCTTTGTGAGACACTTTTGGCCCTTGCAACACCTGGTAGAGAGGAGGTCCTCAGCATCTGTGCTTTAGGTTCTGTGAAGGTGTCTCTCTTTCCACCTCCGTTTTGGAGTTCTTTCCGCTTTCTTTTGCATCAAAAAATTGTCCAGGTATCTTTTCTCTAATCACCACTATGCTCTCCAGGCCAGCCAAGGACAGTAAGCTATTCCAACATGCCAAAGCATTCAGGAAGCTTTTTACAATGTGCCCACAGAACATTGGTCCTTCAGTGCTCATCAGCTTCCACTGTAATCTGCAGTTGTTCTTACACAGACCCACATCTAGGTTCGTCTGTATTTTCCACGCCTGTTAAATATCTTTGATCACCAATAACTCTGAATGGATTTGTCTCCCCTAACTTCAGAGGTCTGAAATTAAGCCTTTTGTCTACACTCCTTGTCTGTGCTCTGTCTTTTGTCAGATAGATCCCTCTAGAGAGGTATTCAGATCACCTATCTCAGGCCCCTATTTTAGAATTAGATTACTTGCTGTCCATTAATGCCTTCCTCTCTTCATCGAGGTGACTGGCTTAGACACAGGTTTTTAACAGCTAAATTTAGGAGAGATGACTCTCACCTGGGGTGCCTTCCAAAAGTCAACCAAAACAAAAAAAACCCATCCTTAAACCAACCCTACTTTGCATTTGCACATTGTTACACATATTAGAAATTTATGTAAAACATTGGCATGGGCCCACATTTACATATTTCCTTAGCTCCTGATTCTGCAGTACTGAGATCAATACAGGCTCCATGCAGGATTTTCTAAAGCAAAAGATGCAATATCATTATTTATATTTCAGAACTAATAGGACACACAGACCCTAAGCATCTAAGCAAAGCCTCAGGAGCTGACTTTCTGCCAGTCCCTTCAGCATCTGCTCTCTGCGACCCTAACCTCAGAGAGCGTGCCCTGCCTGTAGTCACAAAAAGCTTAATTCAGCCATTAGAACCACATTCAGATTTCAAGCCTCCACAGAGCTGAGAGGACAGGTCACAGACTTAGGTGAGACCCAGTTCTGTTTCTAATGCCATCAGTAAACTAGAGCTGAAAGACGCTGTCTCCCATTGCTGCTCAACAAGGCCAGGCAGCTACCCTTGTGCAGCTCTGTTACCCCTCCACCCTGCTACCTGCCAATACCCGCCCTGGGAAATCAGAGCCCTTGCAGTCAGCGTTTCTCAGGGCAGTGTCATAAATAGGCTATCCGGGTTTCTAAAAAAAAACCAAACTTGCCTCACTGTGGAAGTCCTAGAAAACCAAGGAAGACAAAAATTGGCATCTTGCCAGGCTGTCAGTTCCCTTCTCTGTTCATTCCCCAGCTTTTGCTTTTGGCAAGAACACATCCCTCTGCTGCAGTGATCCCTGCATAAAATTTAAGTAATCACCCTGATAGTTTGCTAGACTAAATTTTGCTGGATATGCACACAAGAATGTGAAAAGCTATTTTTGTGCAAGAAATCTTGCTCTGTTCTAACTCAGCAAGAGAGAGGAGAGTATAGCAATGGGGAAAAAGTTACTGCTGTGGGAGAGGCAAGGGGTCTTATTATTTCACTTACACCAGTGTAATGCAGCTGCCTCCTTTGATAGCTTTAATGCAGCTCCTTCTAATTTACATTGGTGTAAGTGAAATCAAATAAAACCCATTATGTCCCTGAACCCCAGTAGGCGATCAATGTAATGCAGACTTTTACAACCCCAATTTCTTTCTGTAATAGCAAAGGAACAATATGGATTTACAGAAGGGCCAGGCTAAAGATAAACCTCCCCTCCCTTCTCTTTCTTAGGCTGCAATCAGAAGAATCTAAATGGCCATTTGAGTGTGAAGACTAAGGTCAAGAAGGACAGCAAAAGATCAAATGAGAGCCTGGGAGCTGAACCTGGAGATAATCTTGAAACAGAAAAATGCTCAATGCACAGAAGATCATCTACCAATTATACAAAGACACAGAAAATCAGAACATTAGTTAAGATTATTTTATTACTTTATTAATAATGAAGTCAAATTGAGCTATAATGAGTTAGAATGTGAAGATGATTTCTTTGTATTGTTAAATGTACTTGTTTCAATTTTACTGCTTCAGAATTGCAGTTTAACTTAAATTTCAAAAAGAATAAGATAAATTTGTATTAATTATAGCATAGGGGAACACTCAAAGCACTTTTAAAATAATGCATTCCCTAGACTTGTTTCAGCATGTCTTGTCTCTGCCTATTTTTCTCTAGTTCTCCTTTCCTAGCACTGTCGTCTTCACTGTGAGTCGGCAAAACCCCCACCATTTCTGGTGCCAAAACTTCCTCTGCAGCTCTGCAAGTTAAAACAGTCTGTCTGTAACTCCCTATTTCAGCACTTTTCTGATCTCCTCAGGAAAAAATTAGTAAGATGGATTCTTGGCTAGGGAATCTGCAACAGGACTCAGGATACTTCCCTGGGCTTCAGTGCAGCTGACTTCTAGTTTAGCCCAGATGAAAATTGCCGTTCTCCATTCTCTTTTCCTCCTCATTCCTACCTTCTTTGGTCATTTTTCACTTTGCTGCTCTATTTAATGCACGAAGTGTTGCAGGGACACCGTCTGTATGAAACACGTGGTGTGAAACAAATTATATGCTAGTCAAGAGAGTGACAACGCCTGCCCTTCCGTACGTACTCCTGAGTCAGTGAGTCAGTGAAAGTGGCTTTCATACAGAATATTCAGAAGTCAGCTCTCTAATGCAATAGTAGTTCACTTGTGTGGACAGCCAGAGATCCAGCTTTCTGGGGCTGGGAGTGACTTGTCTTATGAATTGAAATGAGATGAAGGTATCTTAAAAGTAGTGACTTTCACAGATAGCTTGGAGCGTCCTTTTGACAATGCAGCACAGGAGCATCCTAGATAAAGTGCTCTGCCCCAGCACAACAGCCTGGGAGGCAAGTAACAGAAGAAGGCGCCTCAGATGAGGAAAGGATGGCAGCTTTGTGCATGGTCCCCTCAGTCCACAATTTCACCTGCACAAATGGAGAGAGGGAAAAATTCAGCTCCCCAACGATGAGACTCAAGCACTCTGAGGAAAGAATTTCCTGATTCCCGGTCTTGAATTTCATCTGAAATGAAATACTGTCTGCTCTCACAGTCTCCTGCTTCAACCTTTGCATTTCATTGCAGATATTGAAATCGCCGTTCTGTTTTGACACTTAAAGATGCTCTAATCAATATCACTGGAAATGTCATTTAACTTTTCACTCGGACGAAAGGTGATGCTGACATTCTACTTTTCCTGAGTTTCCCAGGAGAACATTTAATCTCTCTGACCTTGCAGATATTTAAGGAACCATTCACAAGATAACATTGCATTGTGACAGCCAGCAGGGACACAGACAGCATTTTGCCTACAGAGACCACAGAAAACATCTGGATTCAGATAGAAAATAATAATAAAAAAGAGCACATTATTGTTGTTCATCAGTATCACTCGGTGATACATTATTGTTTCTGCCTGTTGGAAACAATGCTGTTGTGCTTTTAAAGCAAAATGACTGTGACCTATGAATCTGACAATGAGAAACTGTGGTGGTAAAAGCATATGAATAAGATACTCATATTGCTGAATGCAGACCAGCCCCTGACATCAGTATTAGGTTCCTCTTCAGGTTTCTTGTCCCTTTGGAGGGAATATGAATGTACTCTGTGGACGTGCTATCACATTCAGGGGTCAACAGGAATGGCAGTCACTGGCAGCTATATCTAAAGAGCTCTGGCACAAGCCTCAGAGGAAAGCGGTTTGCTTTGCAAAGCAATAGGAAGAGACACAGGGGTTAAACAGTAGAGATCAGTGGGACCCTACTAAAGCTGCTTTGGTCGGTCAGGTGTGGGCACAGCAGAAAGCAAAATAAATTAAACTCCTCCAGCTGGAAAATAAATATGAAACAGCAAGTGAATTTGTGCACTTCATGACTGAGTGAGCAAAGCTTAATTCTCTAATTATTACCTCTATTCTACCCACTGAGATAAAGAGCAAGTTAGGAGACATAATCAGGTTCTAAAATACTGTGCCCTCTTGAATTCAGCCCAAACGTAACAGTCAGCAATCATTCCAAAACTGATGTATTCCCTTGAAAGATCTATAATAATATAATATTTGCTATTTTGCAATTTTGTATGTCAGTAGCAAGTGAAGAAAAGCTTCATTCTTATTTATTTTTTTAACCCACTTTTCATTGCTTATTAGATGGTTGAATTGCAGAATCGTGCATCTATGGCACAAAAGTCTGGTTGAGTATTCTACATTATATTATTCTAAATATTCATATTCTTCTAATTTAATAGAAATTCTGCTAATACCACCCAGATGTCATCTTGCATTCACAGTCTTTAGTTGTGTCAATGGCATATCATGTTAGGATTGATCATAAAATTCCCTGGTTTCACAAAGGCACTCTGTGCCCATAGCTACTCTACAACAAAAAAGAAGGGGGGGAGGTTCTTTTTAGGTTTTGCAATATGAAAAGAATAAAAGCTATCAATAGAATAATTCAAAACGCTACTTGCAGTCAGATTATACGTTAATTATCCCATGACCCTTAAGAGTGTCTGATAGCTAAATAACACTCTAATCATTTGTTTCAGCACTTCAAGATTAAATTTTGTTCATTCAATACCTGCACTAGATAAAAGCAAAAAAATGGAAGAGATTTGATTCAGGTCCATACAATTAAGAAGGGTATCAAGGAAGCTGATCAGTTCCTCCTTCTTATCTTGTTCCTTTCTTCATGAAAAAAAAAAGAGCAGTTAAGAAATAAAAGTCTGACTGAATAGCATCTAAACTTAACACAAAGAAGAAGACAGGCAAGTTAACGCAGGAGGTAGTCAGCCAGCAGATAGCTACCGCAGGCAGCCGGACAGCAAGTCAGCTGGCAGAGCTCAGTTTTGAAGAGGTGACACAATTCTGAGCACGAGCAAACTTGCTACTGTGCTAGACCCCTCTCCAAAAACAGTTGTTACCATGTGCTGTGTGTAGGGAAAGCGAACACGGGAGGAAAATGTATAGCCTCAATAGCCATAGGTGACTGGAAGAATGATCACCACTCTTCCAGGCGACGGCCATAGCAAGGGGACAGGGTCCCCAGCTTCCTCAGCAAAGCCATGCCTGTTAATGGTGCTCAGAGCAGCACAAGGAGCTTCTTGGTGAGGTGGCTATAGGAAGAATGAAGCCTGAAATGGCTTTATGAGCACAACAGAAGTGGATCTGCAAAGCAAATTCCTCAGTGCTGCACAATGCACATCTCGATGTTTGACTTCAACAGGCTCTAGGCTGACCCTATAGGTTCAGCCCTAGGCTGAGAATGGGCAAGGCGTGCTTCTGGAGAGCACCTTCCAGTTTAGTTTCATTTCAAAGGAACCCTTTTTTATGCCTCGAGGCTGCTCTGAGATACTAACCAAAATGAATGAAGTAGGAACAACTGGGCAATGCAAGGTGAAAGGATGCATAGGTTCCAGGATAGGTATCTTTTAAGTTATTTTAGATATTAATTAATCCAAATAGCCAAATAAATGGCCATCATTACTTAGTGCAGTGTTCGATAGGAGGTACTTTCCATATGTTCTCGGCACGATAAGAAAGCTTTTTTTAATTTCATCTTCTTGTTGATTCATGCTGGCTTCCAGACTCTGGTAAGTCTGAAGTCTCTGCTTGTTCTTTGCTCAGTACTTACTTTGTCAAATTTCTCAGGATTTTCCTTGAACAAAGATTGAAGCAGGGTTCCCCAAGATTTTTCCACTTGCTGTGTGGCATGCTGTTCAGGGGCCTCCAGCTCTGAGCTATGGGCACTGCTGCACGGAGATACAGGCATTTTCAGAGCAACCTACCAAACAGGGAGTCAGAAGTAAAACACAGAGGAAAACAGCACAGTGCTGACCATCAGTTCACCCAGTTAGTGAGGGGTGTGGAGGCTTCTCCTATTGCCTGGGATTACAATCCATAAGCCTGGAGCTAAATGTTTCCACCTCATTTGCAAAAAGAAAAGCAAGGGAGGTTCCACCTCACAGGATCTGATAATCCAATTAGAGCATCCCTGCAAAGTCAAAGAGCCAGGTTCAAACCACTCTTCTGAATGATTTGATTTTTGTCCCTTCTATGCTGGGGATCCCTCCTGTGGGAGCTATTCATTGTGCACACAGCGTTAAACATTCAGCAGGGACTGAGACCTCAGCTTCCTAGATCTCAGCTGAGTGCACTTACCAGAGGCGTATGGACTCAGTCAGTCAGACCAATTAGCATTTAACTTAGAATTGACCTGAATCGAAGCTATCCGAACAGCTCCGACAGGACGAATACCCATGGAGAATGGCTGATTGATAGTCATTTTTCTGGCACGTGAGACACCACAGCCTGCTTCGAAAACAGAAATTTGAGTCAGGACTTCCCCTTTCCTAGAAAACACTAGGTCATTTGGGGAGCCAAGGATGATCTTTGCACCCCTAATGCCTCAGGTCCCGTTCTTAAAAAGTGTGTGGGAATGGCTATTCTGAGAAGACAGCTCTGGGCCTGCATGGGCAGGGGATGGGCTCCAGGTGAGGTGATGGAGTATCTGCGCCCAAGTTCACTCTCCCCTTCCACACTTTGGGTGAATCTAGCCCTGCTGTGCAGTCCAGACCAGTCTGCTGCTCAACAAATAAACAGAGCAAACGAACTGGACAAAAATCGAATTCTTGCCTCAGTAATGATACAATTCCCCAAGGTTCCCATGCTGTCAGTCATTTCAAGATTACAGGTTTTCAGGACAAAGCAGGTGGATGAATATGACATCAGTGTAAAAACATCAGTATCCACTCCCTGCTGTATTGCAGTGACAGATATGCATTTCTGCCATAAGAAGAGTTACAAAAACAGACAGGTCATCCTAACAGGACAATATATGTATAATTTGAAGGAGAAGATAACAGTGCCGAAAAAAATGGTCCTGCTGTTTCTTTAAATTTGAGTGATTACACAGATAATCTCATGTCTCTTTGAAACACAGTTTACAGGTCCTCACTGATCTCCTTCAATCTCAGCAGGCACTGCGTTGTTCTAGCATCCTGATGGGCATTTTCTCCCTGGCATATGTTGAAATTCAAATTCAGTCCCTGCCCTGTGCCAAAAAAAATTATCTAGCTGTTTATTTGTCATTATCAGCTGACATTTGAGGCATGTTAAGAATTTTCATTGTACAGGGAATAACCAATGCACTCACATGTCAGCTCTGCAGTAGAGACAAAACCATTCTGAAAAAACAGAAGTTCTCCAAAGATTTGCCCTAAATACATAAACTTTCTGTTAAATTTACATTTTGTTATTTTACCATTTTTATGCTTTTCTATTTCTCCTCTAACTTTTGAGAGAAAATGGTGAAATCACAGAAGGCTGCTGCTTCAGAAATCACGAAATCTCGGCAGCTTAAAGAAAGCTTTGCTGGGTGACGTATTCAGCTTCACTTTCAGACCGAGAAGTCTGAAACAGCGTGGGACTTCTCTGGACTTCTGAGTGCTGCTCATTAAAACTTAGTATAAACTTTGTCCCATTTTGAGATTCTTCTGTATTAGTGCTGACTGAGGTATTAAGCAGCTGTAAAATCTGCCATATAAAATTTTGAGTAATATAAGCTAGTAGCATATAAAAGCTTGCATTGATGTAACATTCAGGTTACAAACAATAATGCTTAAAAATCAGGAAACGGCAAATTTATGGCAAAGTCAGCCATTAATTCTCTTCCTTTTACTCCATTATATGGTTTATAACACAAGATTTTTCTGCCTGTTATTTTATTCTATCTGTATTCCCATTGATTGCTATAAAATAAGAGCATTAGAGCAAATTATCTGTAATCATAAGACTACTTATTTTTTCCCTTAAATAAAATAGTCTAATCCCATAAATACAGCTGGGCATGCACTGGATTTCTCTTGTACAGAAAACCCTTTAATTAAAAAAATCTTAATCCAAGATAGAATGAAAACCAAAACGATAAGAGAAATTAAATTCTGAAAGAAAATCAAATGGTATGGGACTTTCAGCATTAAAATTAAACCATTTTATCTGGAGTTTGACTTGCTGCAGGATGTTGCGGTTGCTAGAAGTTCATATGAGTGCAAAATGCATTTTAGTATATTCACAGAAGAAGAATCTGTTGGGGTCCATTCAAGACAGAGACCCCTGCTCTGCCTCACAAAGTTTCAGAGCAGAAACCTGTTAGAGGCTGCTAAAATTTTCTGTGAAAGAGTACTGAAGTGTTTCCTGGAAGTGGAACAGCTGTTTTTCCCTAGATATCTGATATCACTACTGTCAGAGATAAGACACAAAGCTCTAGCCTCTGTAGGTGGGAATGGTGTGCTGGTCCCTTGAAATCAGTAATGCTGGTCTACCATACCTTTCTGTTACTTGGCATTTCATTAAATTAAAACAATTAGAGGGGAAAAGCACTTAAAACATAGAAGTGAGTTATTCTGTGCTGAAAAGACCAGAACACTCCCTTCTCAATTAGCTTTCCAGAGCAGAATGACCAAGCACTTTCCAAAATAAAAGGGTTACACCAGGAAACATCTTACACCCAGTGTTCTCTATTAATCAGCTTTGATTCATAAGCTTAGCAATTAGCAATACAGAAACTCTTGGAGCGAGACAAAAATTAACATTTTTGTTTGTACGAGACTGGATTTCCTTTGATCAATGTTTGTAAATGGCTGGAAATGACATAGAAAGGAGAGCAAACTGTAAAATTTCACAAATAAATTTTACATGCAAGGGCCAAACTTAAAACTAATGATAGGTCTTTCAAGAGAAGAATGCCAGAATTTTAGACTCTACTTTCATAGTCTCCCAAAGACATGCCCTAATTTTGCTAAGATGCTGTAGCTGCCATTCATCTGCACATCCATTCTGAAAGATGAAACTAGAATCCATGGACAGAAGATAGAGATGGGCAAAAATGTGCAGATTTTGCAGTAGCTGTTTTAATTACAGTTACTGTCTATTAGGAAAAAACAATGTGCTTAATACATAAAAAAAAGAAAATGGAAACAAGACTTATTCAAAAGACCTTAAGAGTATCAAAACTAGGACGCATTAAGCATCCTAAATGGAGAAACAATTTGGAGAGTTTTCATTTCATTCTTATTACTTTTAGTCTTGTGGGCTCTGTGGAAGATGTCAGTGTTTTAGAGGTCTCTAGCATTACGCTTTAGTCATTATCGGCGAGTGTTTACAGTTCTCCAGGTGGAAATAAAATGTTAGACAATAGCCAGCACCATTGTCACATCACTGGATAAGATATTTTCCATCTCCAGAATTCAAAAGTGCTACAAATGGATAACAGCCCAACTTTCCAGCAGCAGGAATTTAAGAACTTGCAAAATATGCCAGGTTTTCTCATTGAAGAATAATACCATTACAGCTAATGGAGAAGCAGAATGATTTGTTAGAGCTATTGGGAAAATGATTTCAGCTATAAATGCTGAAGGAAAAGAACAGGAGCTAATGAATGTAAAACTGTCTATGCAACTATAGAGTCGTGCCTCATAGTGCTATTGGCTTGGCCCCAGCAAATGCCATCTTCAAGACAGAAATTTACACTCAGTTGCCCAACTATTTTGACATGCGGAAAACGGACTCCGCAATCTGTATGATTGTAAAGTAGGTAAGTTTATTCAGCGCTGGGCAGCACGGGGTGGGGGTAGTCCCACCAAAGTCGTGGGCACCCTAGCGAGGTAACTTGCCTTGGATATATACAGCAAAGTGTTACATATACATGAAGTTTCCCAACACGCCTATACATATGCATGACCTATCCCCACTTCGTATTAAAATTAGTCCCAGGAAGTTATTTCCATAAATTCCTCCCGACGGCGCTTGCGCAGTGTCTTCTTGTGGTGGTCTCTGGGGGTCATGATGAAGGCTGCCGTCTCCTCTTCCTCATCCTGCAGACTCAGTTGTCTTTGGCTCTCATTTAAATTGCTAGGTAAGTTCCTGAATCCTATCAGGATCTGTCTTTGCAGGGAGTCACCAGATCTCTTATATCAGTCACTTTACACAATAGTTAAAACCATTTGAGCAACATTTGTTAATGCAGTTTCCTGGAACTATACAATGATCTAGTCAATCAGTAAGCGACATCTTACTTGCTAAGATTCCCTTGGCCCCTTCCCTCAATTTTCCTCCAGCAGATGATGACGAAAGAATAAAAATGAATCAAGTTGCAATCGAAACATTACTCAGATGCCCACCTTAAAGAGTTCCTATTGCAAAATAAAAGAACAAAGCGAAATAAAGTGGTTTCCCATTTCAGCCCTAGCTGCCAGACTGATTCTGGGCTTGTTCTACAGGCTCTTTCAGATGAAATGTATCTTAAAAAGCCTTTGAAAGAGGAACGGGTATCCAGGATTCCTTTCCCTTATATGAGCACCTCTGACCATGCTGGTGAAGCTCTTCTACTTCTGACCTAATTAGTGTTTAATTAATTTATGTAGCTTCAAAGACGAGGGTGGAGAAAGGCTTCTTCATCTCCAATACTGAGATGGACAACTCATCCCCTCTCCTCACTCTTCTCCAAATCCAAAAGGGCACTAGAGGTTTGGTCTTTCTGCCCTGGCACAGGATATGGGGCGCTGGGTCTCCTGGTCAGCAGCCTCCTGGGCACTGGGTGAATGCTGAGCCCTGGCCTGGGGCGTTCACAGGAACTGCCGATGAAATAAGTGTGTCGGCTTTAGAGAAAGAGCACGACATGACCATGAGCAATTGCAAAGGCGGTGGTAGTTGTTTGCATTCACAGGAAACAGGTAAGGTAGAAGGAAAATTCAAACCAGGATGATCTCAAGATTTTGGGCTCTAGAGGCAACTGACGAGTCTGGATCTGAGGAACGTGGTGTGCAATGCCTTGTAGAGTAGGTAGTTGAGAAGGAAACTCTTTTTGAGGCTTAAAAAAAAAGTGATACTCTAAAGAGGGAAAAAAATGGTTCATTTGTGCAGCCAAGCCCTACACGTCAAGAAGGAAATAAATTAGCCGTTGACATTTTACACTTTCGGGGGTGAATCCCTATGTATGAAGCACCCAGAAATAAAAGCTTCACATCCATTTTTAACTTCACTTTTTTAGGTGCTGGAACTTACTGAAGCAAAAATAAAGCAATGAACTAAAGCAGAAGGAAGCAGACTGAAGTTGTTAACAGCCTAACAGCATGGCCGTTGCCTAAGGCCAGAAATAGCTGATGGATGATACGACAACCGTCAACAGACAAATCCTCATTACAATTGTAAATTTTGTGTCCCGAACAATTTACTCTCTTCACTATCATCCCTACACTCACTTTTTGCAGCAGCTGCACTACCACCTTTCAGCGCTGGCATAGCTTGCTTATTCTGTATCCCTGGCACAGACCATAAGCTCCGAGATTGCCCATGTCAAAGTAAAATGATGGTTCTGGAGGAACACCGTGGCAGAGGGACCAGAGGTAATGTCCAGGTGTGTACTGGCCAGCCTACAGCATGCTGACAAGAAAGGCTGCCCGGTGGGGCATTTTCTGGGGAAAATAAATAGGAGAAGGGAGCACCCGCCCACGAGCAGATGCAGCACACAGTCTGTATCACGTGGCAGAGAGAGGGTGCGCAGCCACAGTGTGTCTGGCTGAACTGTACCCTCATGTCCTCAGTTCACAGGAAAAACGTCTTCAGAAGAACACAATAGCATTTGAGCAGGAAACTGATGGGAAAATTAGGCACTCAGAAAAAGCCACAATTAAGTTTGACCCAAACCCATCCTCTTGCCTGTCAATGCATACAAGTACGTGGTCGCATGCTCTTCTCCACCCAGGACTTTTTTACATATAGTCACATAATTATAGCCCACATCATAAAGCACACACAAAGGGATAGAAGTAAAGATGCCTGGGCAATCTTTCCTCCTCCTTCCCTAAGCATCTGGTGGTTTTATTTGCAATGTACGGAACACTTTTTGTATGTAGGATTGGTGTTGCTCACATTACAAATAGGTGAAACAGAATATAACATGCAGAGCTAACTTCCAGTCTGCTGTAAAGTCGCTGGAGTCACTAGACGAACACAAGTTGCAAACGTGGTCTGCATATAAACAAAGAATGTTTTTTTCTTGACTCATGTATATTCTGGTTGGGCATTGAGACAGACCAGTTCTAGAGAAGAAACTTAACTTACCTGCCTTTAAAAGCAAAGTGGTGAGGGTAACTATCTAGCTGCTTGATTAATGAAAATAGTCTTCAGTGTGAAGCCTATGACTAACATTCAATAGGTCTCTTTATTGATAAATTACCATATATCTCCAAGCATGCTATAATTAGGTAATAGGGCAGAGCTGTAAATCTAATTCAATTTTTATTGATGTACCTCAGCTCTGTATCCCATCCTGTGGGACCGCTAGAAAACCAAAGGGTTGTTTTTATACCTTTCTAATTTCAGAGAAATACTCCACTGCTCTCATAGAAATCTTCTGGCTGCAAGCTATTGCTGAGTGCATTAAACAGGGAACTCGTTACTCTTGCACCATTTTTTGTTACTTCTTCACCTCTTTCTCTTTGTTCCTGCCTTCTAAGCTCACAAGAATGAAAGACAAAATGGGAAGGTACTTTCTCAGTGCTTAGATGTTGGTGCCTGAGCTTCTGTTTCCCATTTGATTTGAGCTTGGATTCAGCTCACCTATAAATTCATTGATATGTTGAATCTGCCTGAAACACAAAGAAGTGCCTGTGAAAGAATGAGCCATCTCAACAATCAAACAAAAAGGTATCAACCTCCCTGTTCCAGCTGGAAGGACTGAGTCTCCTTTTTTGTTTTGGGTTATTAGCCCTTGGTTTATAAGAAGTGCTGCCGTTTGCTCATGTGCTCAGCAAGCTAACCTGAAAAGAATTAAAATTCACTGCCAGGATTTAATTATCTCATCCTGCATGTCATTTTGCACAGTTCAGGAGGAGAAAAAAACCCCAAACAAATAAATAAAGATTATCAAAATTTGCACATTAGAATAGAATAGTTACTGATCCAGATACCCCTCAATTTATTTCATATGGAAGAAGTAATGACCTGAATCATTTTAAAGGTGAAATTCAAAGATGAAGCAAATTTTTGACTAATCCTAGCTTTACATATTGCCCCAACCCATGAACCAAAGTGTGTTTGCCGTTCTGTTTCCCCCTCCCAATGGCAGAGTTTCAACTAACAAACGTTTTCTTCATTACCCTCAATGGTTCTTATGCCTTTTTCTGTGCTTGCCTCTGCCCACAACCTAATCATCTCCCCAGGTTGCTCTGCGGCTAGTTAGGGTCAGACACTTAGGTAATGTAAAGCGATTTATTCTGCGGGCTTGGAAGAAGCCAAGACAATGCCACACACCTACCAGCCGAGAACCTGAGCACTCTGTACATCTCTTTTTCTCAAGCGCTGGGCTTACGCAGCTCACCAGGATTCTTGGGTAATAAGTTCCAAGGGAAACATCAAAAAGGTAGTTTAACTGAATTAACTTCTCAGATGTTACAATACATTGATATTTCTTTACAAAGGCAGATTTCAAAATTTAATTTCTGAATGTCTTAAGTTCCCTCTGAGAATTGGATGGAAATAATTTTCATCTCTTGTATGAGTGCAGAGAGGTGATTTTAGCAAAGTTTATAACACCAAATATTTAACTATTCCTTCATATGACAGTGAGCAATCTAAAGACTCCTCGATAATACTCTGGATTTCTTTAACAATCTATAGTTAGTCTGCTACTATTTCACTTCAAATATTGATTTATTTGGTTTTCTGAGTTGTCTGTTGCCTTTCGATTATTCCTTGCCTATTACTCTTTGGGAATCTTGTATATTTTTTCCACCAATCAGTTAAGCTTAAGGGCTGAGTTTGAGATAACTCAAACTCTTCAAAAGCTATGGCTGTTGGCCATCAAACTGTCTTCCTCAGAGCCACTAAAACTGTATTCCCTTCTGTTGCTATGTCTAACTGCTTGTGCACAGAAATATACACTCCTTAAGTTATGAGATATCGGAAGGCATCAAAGAAAAGGATTATAGGTATTAATAAGAAGCTGCTGACAAGATGGCCATTGGCAGAAAAAATCACCCTTACATATAAGACATAGGAAGCTAGGATTTTACTCGCTGGATAGAAAGACATATTATAGGTAGGAAATATTTTTTATTTGCCATTTTATGAGCTGGATTCTATTATTTCAAGACTTGTAAACTGATAAACAATAGCAGTAAGAGGGGACTGGGCATTTTGAATATTACTGCAGGGCTTATGTTATGGCTTTCTTAGTTTGCAGGAATGCATGTTACACTTTCATCATGAGGTAAATCTCAGCCTTTGCTTAATTTATGGAAAGATAAAAATATCACTGGTTAGAACCAGCAAGCTTTTTCAGAGAGGAACACAATAAATCCACAAAGCTCCATACTTTTCAATTGACAATACTAGATCATTTGAAAAAAAATGGCTGTTTCCATCTGGTCAGCATCTGTTAAGCTCCATGTCACTACAGAATGTGCAAGATTTTTTTCCTCTAGCATTTGCTAAATTTGACCCAATTTAATTTCAAAAATCAAGCAGATGCACATCTTAGAGAGATGAGAGAGAGACAATCTTCTTTGTATCTGCCCTCGGAGATACCTGTACTGATCATCTCTTGTATTAAACAATGGAATTACTTGGCCCCTTCTACATGCTGATCCCAGCTCCCTCTATTTCAGTTCTCAGAGATGCTGTCCTTTAATGAAAACCACTATGGAACAGAAGATGTTTTATATTCTTTACTTATTATTAGCGGATTTCATTGGCCAGTGACTGTGCAAAATACCTAACAATTTCTTTGGTCAAGGACAGCTCCCTAAACTTGTGAGACAAACAAGAGATGACGTGGGAAAACTGGTGCGCCCGGGATCCCATGCCAGGTCCGGAGCAGTGCTAACTCAGCCTGTCCCCGTGTGCCAGCTCAGTCCCCCATCCCCTCGCCCAGAATCTCTGCTCGTAGCCAGGTACAGGCCAGTGGCCAGCTTACAAGCCACAGTTACTGATCTTATATCTCTCACAACAATTATCTCTTTTTGTAATTTGCTTGATTCTCTTCACATGAAAGCTAATCACAGCAGTGAACAATGCCAGTTTTGCCCATTAGCATCAGCTGATTTTCATACTTGTTAAACATCCAGCTTAATCTTTTGTCACTTCAAGTATTGTAAAATTCCCTCTTTGATAAAATACAGGTGACAGAAATACATGTGAATATACATCTGTTGTATTAGCAGACATAGCATATTTTTTGGCATCAGTGGGTTCTCAGCCTGGCAAAGCAGAAAATCCTTTGTTTATATGATATGCGCTTTCATCTAAAATGCCTTATTATCCTGTTTATTGGGTCACTTTCACCTATTTCATACCATTGTTATTCCACTTTCCCTAGGGAATCACTACTGATTTGAAGCAGTATTAGATAAAGACAGGGCCGTACCATACCTCAAGATGACTTCAAGTTTCCTTTATTTTGTGAAAGGTTGATTTAACATTAGATCAAGCATCTCTTGAGATCTTTCCATAAAATTGAAGTTCTACTGAAATATCATGTTTTGAGATAATCACATGCCTTAGAAGTCATGGATTATGTGTCTCATGTAAGATATTAAACCTGTCAAGATGTTGTTTTTAATATGTCTTTTAGTTAAGACCATATCTTGACATGAATTATTCCTAGCATAGTTTCTCACACACTGGTTCAGCAAGCAATCATCCACTACATCCATCATTTCTGTTGCTGTCTCACCATATGTCTCAGAGGGGGTAGAGGGGGGAAGTTTCCAGTTAATCTTTTTTTTGCATTTGGTATGCAAATCACTTAAAATTGAATGATGTGGCAATTTCAAACAGTATTGTCCTAAGAAAGACTGAAGTTTTAGTGCTGAGTTAAGTTTGATAGGTTTACTGGGTGGTTTTGGTTTTTGGGTTTTTTTGTTCGCATCTTAACAAAATTTTACAGCTAGAAAAAATTCTCATGATAATCTCTAGCCTATTTCCTCCTCAGAGATACGTTTGCAAAAATAGGTTTTATACTATCTTAGTGAGAGGCTTTTGCTTGTAATATTTCAAACCTTCATCTGTCCTTGGCTGCCATGACATTCATCCATCTGACAAAATGGAAAAAAAAGTGCCAGCCAACGAGTGAATGCTCCTTTAAGTAAATTTGTTAGCCAGGCATAAAGGGTACTGTGCTCACTGAGGCTACATTGGCAGCCGCATCCTTGAAGGTCTTGTGACTCCTACAGGCAATGGGTAATACAGGGCAGCAAGACTCAGGACGGGACATTCGAACAATAGAGCTTTTGCTTTTAAGAACAATCTGTTTTCATCAGCCATGAATTAATCCACAGAACAGTAGCACTGCGTAGGTTGCTCTTGGCTCTCTGAAGATGCATATAATGAGATAAACAATGGTTTGTTAAGTTTCGCATTCATTTTCTAACCTCGTGAAAAGCTCTGCAAACTGCTTCTCAATATTGGGAATTGTTCAGCCATAAATGCACATCAGTAAAGCACAGAAGGCTCAAATTTAGGAAACTGAGCACAGCCTGAATAAAATCTTTGCACAAAACCGGCAAGGCACTGAGACCTGAATTTCTCAGCTGTATAAGACAGGTTGTCTGTGCAGTCAGGCCTCAGCTGGGCACAGAACAAGACAGAGATAGGGAGAAGGGACATTATAAATTTTTATACTTCCCGAGCTTTTTCTGAGAGGTCTGTGCTGCGCATAGACTACGAGGTAGTCTCTCAGGCTGCCTGCACTTTCTTTCTCTGTAGATAGTAGCAGGGATCCATGGAAGCTATCCCCAACAACAACAACAACTGGTTTTGATTTCGTACTTTCTCTGCAATTAAGACATATTTTATAACCAGCTCTTTGTTTTGTGGGATCATCAGGTCAGCTTGGAGCTTCACTCATGAGACAGATACAGCAGCTTACTGAGCATGTTTTCATCTTTCCATTCAGCAAGAAAAGCTTCATACTTCTGATAAGGGTTCCTTCTATGCAAAGCACTTACACACAATCCAATTTTAAAAAAGTGGAAACAAAGAACATAGGGTCAGATTTTTTTTTTTATGTTATCCAATGATTTTTCCATATAAAAGCACGCAGATACGTGTAGGTGCAGAAGTGGTGTGCAGATTTCGTTTTGCCAAGTGACTGTACAAACTGCTAGATGATACACTCCTATTTCGTCTTGGTCCCTCTTGGATCTGTTGAATTTTGAAGGTTTTTCGGCGCAGTGGAACAGCTTCAGTCAAAATGACAACAGATGCTCTCTGCCCCCTCACGCCCCACTCCAGCTCCTGTACCAGCATCGTAGTGGTTGGGCCTCTTATATGGGGTAGAGGTGAGGGATTTGGGCTTGAACCATCTCCGGCAGGGCAGGAAGCTGAGATGGAGTCTTTAAGACTCTTCACAAATGATCCGGCTTTCACTGTAAAATAAAAAACCATATAATATCAGGCAACTGTGGAGTTTAGGTTCCTCCATGTGTAAGTCAGAACTGAGAAGACGACTTCAGAATTACAGTTTTCAGTATAAGCACTTCAGTTTTGCCTGTTTTAGGCACCTACATCATTTTTGCAGGAGATCCTTATACTATGCCCTGGATAGCAGTCCCACTAATTCCTGAGCAGAAGAGCTACAAATGCTAAATTACCCACTATCAACAGAGAAGTGGCTATTTCTCAGGCTGCCTGGATATTACTGGTAACCAAATTTCTCAGCTGAGAGTATTTCTCTTATTCAGAAACAGGAGGTCTTGTGGTTTAGTGCCTGTGAAGGCAATTTTGTCCATCACAAAGTAGTTCTCTGGAGCTAAGCTGTGCCACTGCGCCCAGCAATTATTAAGGTATTTCCCTTGCACACTGATACCTTGAAGCTGGGCCTGAATGCTCCTGTGTCACAGTATGGAGCTCCAAACCTCTGAATCTTCATTAAAATATTACCTTCTGTTTCACACAAAGAATATTTGGCAGTCGATATCTGCCACAGATACCTGCCTGGGTCCTCCCACCCACAGTCACTGAGCCACTGAAGCCCTGTTAGTGAACCGCAGCTCAAAAGCCTCCGACCACAACTTCTGCAGGTCATGCTGGTATTTGGGTCTCAAAGCATTTGCCTTTCTGGTGTACAGCAGGTAGGTCCAGAGCAGCCTGCGGCAGAGGGGTTCTCTCCCACAGCATCCCTGTGCTACATGCGGGAGGCAGATGTACCATCTTTGTCCTAGACCAGCTGGAAAATGACTATCTTGCTTCCCTAAAAAATATAGTTCTTTTTTATATTACTGTTAGAGTAGGGCCTGCAGATGTGACCCAAAACTTGATTCCTCTCTTACAAAAGGAACAAAGAACAAGATGTGGATGGAAAAGGTAGAAGTCTTTAGCCAGGAACCTCAGCTGAGGAAGGCCTACGCAGGGCTCCATTTCACACCACTCCTAAGGGGAAAGGACACTTCTTCTTTAGCTGAAAAAATAATGACCGCTCTCTGAAAACCATATATTTTATTTTCCCTGGGTAACTCACAGACATTTTACAATGGCAATAAAGTTTTAATTTAAAGCATCGATGATGCCATCTTTCAAGAGGTAATGCTTGGTTTAGTCTCTGGCAGCTCTTTGGTCCAAATCTCTTGGTCTTCACTTTTCATGGGCCATTAATGAAGAGATGAACTGCAGAAGAGAAACTTGATCCATTAAATCCATGCCATTAGCTCTTTTGTCCTCTTTATCAATCGTATCCAGATCCAGGTAGTGACTGGAATTTTCCATAAACCCCTATTGCTTGTTCCATTTTTCTTTCCTCTTTGGGCAGTTGTTATTTTAGTTTAAGCATAACTTTTGCCTACAAGATCTCTTGCGTGGAGAGGAAACTTGCTATGAATACTGATATTTTATTGACTCATTTTATTTCTCAAAAAATGCTATGACTTTGCATAACTCTTGATCTGGAATGTATTGTTTTGTTGCCTAAAGAAACATTAATCATAAATTCAGGAAAGACGGGAACAGAAATAACAAAGATGAAACTGGAACAAAAAATGCATAAAACATTGAAAAGATGTAAATAAATTCACCAAACAAGCCTGTTAAATCCTAAGAATATCAATGATTTTATAGAAATAATTGCTTACATGCTAAAGCAAAATGTTTCTGATCATGACTGTTGTATTCTGTTTTGATAGCCCAAAATATTCCACTGTCTGAAGCATCTGAAGCATTTTCCTTTCAAAGTAAAAAGAAATATCAGATACATAAATAGAACTAACAATAAAGGCTTTTTTTCTTCCACAACAAAAAAAGTTAAAACAATTTTAAGTAACTTATTTTAAAGAAATTTTAAAGTCTGACACCAGACTTTCTTTTATTCTGAAAAAAAAAATGCCATGAACATTTTTAG
This sequence comes from Sagittarius serpentarius, assembly GCA_034782735.1. NCBI lineage: Eukaryota > Metazoa > Chordata > Aves > Accipitriformes > Sagittariidae > Sagittarius > Sagittarius serpentarius. The sequence goes on from JAVKLA010000053.1 coordinate 31,849,609, forward strand.
CATAAATAGATATTAATTTTAAAATCTCTCTACTTGACAAGCTATTTTCTTTGAAATATGAACCCAGAAAATTCTCAACCATTTCAGTATCTGAGACCCTAGAAGGCAATAACCTTTTCTTGGTGGCAACTTTTCTGTGATAGCCATTTTACTATGTGTAATACTGTGTGGGTTTCTTACGCTTGCTTATCACCTTAGAATTTCAAAGTTATGTAACAATATTGAGGAAAGACAAAAATCGTCTTCCAAATACAACGGGGGACACTAAACTAGACAGACATGGTCAAGCCAAAGCTTCAAAAACATCTACTCTCTTTTGAACGCTCAGTTTGAATTCTTCCAAGCTAAGCACAGAAAAGACAGAGGACCTGAAATTAATGCGCCTGTGTTAATGACTTAGTCAAGGACACTCTGAGGAGAAAACTGCAGTAACATACATGAATTCACTCGATGCAGTACCGTTCCCCATCCAAGGCTGCCTTCCCCTTCCCATCACAGTGTGGTGGGAGGGTCAGTCAAAACTGGCACTCGTCCTTCTTCGCCGCCCTGACGGAGGGTAATTTACCCATACCAATGCCAGGAAGAACCAACAGCTGCTATAAGGGACTGGTCCAAATATCACCGGTCTTGTAAAAAACTGGCTAGTCAAGGAATCTCCATCTAACCACATGGAGGTATGATTTGCGTTGAAATGTCACTCAGAGCTTGTAACCACGGACATGGTCCTTCTGGTAAAGATTTGCGCTTCTGGTGCCTCTTCTGTGTTTGCACATGGGGCAGGAGTTTCGGCATCAGGTCCTTAAGTCCATCAGGTTTGTCACTTAAATCTAGGACATCTAGCACTGCTACCCAGTGCGGAGGAGTTCAGACAATGCACACCAGAAAAAGTATGTTTCCAATGTTAAGAAAAAGAAAGAGAAAAGGATTACAAGAGCAGTGAAAATGCTGTACAAAGGATTTACCTATTCTCTAGCCGTGTCACTCATAGAGGATTTGGATGGATGTTAGCTACAGGGAGTCAACTCTTCTGACTGTCTATAGTATACAGTAAGGACTGCACAAACAGGCATAGTATCCATTCAGATAATGCAATCAGCCTCTTATTTCCTTACATTACACAGCAGCACCAGAGGCACATGTTGTCTTGGTTTGCCACATAACCTACCTGCTTCCGTGCTTCATCCAACACTCTTCCTCCGTAGGAAATTGAGCCCACAGTCTTCTTTGGCATATGGATGATCTTCTTCTCAGGGGCTGCTAACATCTCATCAGTTAAGTCAGGATGCCAACCAAAAAACAATACTTTTTTTGGAAGCTAAAGGGGAAAAAATCCAGCAGCAATGAAACTTAAATGATGCAATTTATGCCATTTATTAACTGCTAAATTTCACTTGTAAAGAAGCTTCTAGTGTATATCACTATTTCTCTGTCTTTTCTTTCTGCCCTACAAAGACATGAATAACTCACATCCTATCTAATGTGGCACTGACCTGTAAAAAACACAAAGAACATGTTTAACAGAAAGTTAAATGTATAATGTATATTTATATAAATAAATAAATGTATATTTATTTATTTTTCTCAAAATACGCACACACACAGTGTTTTCAATGCTGTTTTACTAAAACAAATCCTCAGACCCCCAGCAACAAACAGCCAGTCACTGATTAGTAAGAATTCAAATGGATATTACAGAGCCTGACTACTTGTGCTTTTGAGATGTAAATATCAAAATTGCTTTTTGAAGAAGTAAAATGTAAAAGCAGTTAAAGTCCAGGATTCAGTTTTTTTCCTCTTCTTTTCATAAATGCATTTACATTTTAATTTTCAGTGTTTTCAATTTTCATCAGTGAAAGGCTGTATTTCTGGATGAAAAGCACAATAATAAAATGTTCTTCACTCCATAATTTTCTTGTAATTCACAGAAATGATCTGAGGGCATATAGCTCACCACAATATATATTATAGTGTTCAGTGCAGAGAACTCAATTGTTCGGGCTGCGATTTCAAACATATGTATATTAATGAACTGGCTGTGGCTTCATTAGAAATTCCTATAGAGTTTTTTGCTGACATAGAATCATCACTGCTGTAATCTTACAAATCTGCAAAGACTGTCAGAGCAGTGCATGTTATTTCATATATTCAGTCAATATAAGTGTCAATGCCAATTACACTGCAGAAATCCATATAATAGTCCTATTTTTTTAAGTCCATATGGCACCATAGATTATGAAAGGAACAGAACAATGCAACATGCCATGTCTTACATAATTTGGCAAAGCAGCGTGGCTTTATTTATAAGAAGAACATACTATAAATCCTTTTCTGCTTTTATTGCAATCAATTCCCTTCCTGTGCTCAAAATGATAAAGCAGATTTTGCTAATGTGAAAAAAAAGGTCCAGACAAACACTGGAAACATTATTGGTCTTTATCCATAGCATGGGGTAGATTTTAGCTACACTCCTTAATCACTCTGGCTGCTAGAAACTGAAGAAAAAATTACTGTAACTTGCCAAACAGACAACAGCATCTACAGCTAACAACTGTTCAATGCGGTACCCATTATAAAATGTAAGATTGGTGTGCAGAGCTATAAAAAGCATACAGATTCTATTCTCAAAAAAACCTGGTACATCAATAAATAACGTAAGCTGAGAAACCAGAGGATAAGGCAAAATACGTAGGAGGTCAACAAAAGTCTGGTAGATAAAGCTCAGAAGCGAGGCTGAAAAAGCACAGAATGGAGAATGCATTCAGCACGCTGCCGAAGAATAGAGACAGGCTGCAAGTAATAACAGGCTTCCTTGGGGGAGTCTGCAATTTCATCTCAGCACGGAGAGCTTGCCGCCGTAGGCAAGTGTCCCTCTGCTCCTGCTAAGGAAGCCCAGGGAGGTGTTTGAAGGCTTGCTCTTTGGGGAGACTGCGTTTTCTTTACTACAGATCGGGCAATGGGGTTTTTTTAATGCTTGCAGCAGACACCTTGCCTCGCTCGCATTCGTTTCTCTTTCCCTCTCTAAAGCTTTGTTTCTCCCTGCCTAGGTTTGTGGAAGCTCCCACCAGCACTCCTTGCACCTAACCTTACGTCTTCTGACCAAGTTTCTTTTTTTCAGGTTTGGTCAGCATTCTCCTTTCCATGTGGCTGTGAGGTTCGTTACCCCTTTTCAGTGCAGAGAGATGGGACTAAGATGGACCTGTAGCCCTCCCTCCTTCAGCGCTGGCACTTCCCATAGGCATCCTCCTCTGCCTCTGCATCATCCCATCCGGGGAGAAGAGAGTGTTTTTTAGAATGGGAGGTGAAAAAGCTTGGCCTTAGCAAGCCAGCGACTGAAAGCTGGCTGCTTTCTGGAAAAACATCTGAGGAAAAGCATCAGGAAGACCTGTTTGAGCTAAAAGTTAGAATTAGCATGAACGTCATAGTTGTAAAGGAGGCATGAACCACATCATACTGGAAAGAAACACACAAAAAAAACATTGGTCTAGGAGTCTAACTTCTTTTAAGAGAAAAGTCAATAAACATAAGAATAAGATTATGTAACACAATGTTTTCTTGTTCAGATCTGGAGTGTCCCCAGCCCTGATACAACTGATACAATTTCAAACTTGAACATCATATGAAGAGTAAAGTACTTTAAAAATAGGAAGGAAGCATATTCACTTCTACAATAATTATCCCTTATTATATTTACATAATTATACGTATTATTCTAAACATAATATATACATATTTGTTGACATAGTGATGTCATCAATATATTTTTCCTGAGAAAGTGTCTACTGAACCAGTGCTGAAATCTGAGTATTTTAGTGGATTTTAATACATCACACCTGTTCACTCACAAGATCATGTCCTTCACGTTTTTGGAAACTTAGTCAAGATTGTTGTGTTCACTCATCCTAAATTTATTTGACCTTAATCCGTGCTTGATGATGCACTGAGAAAGCCAAAAGGGATACAGCAGACATAATAAGAGATGTGCCTCACGGCAGGGAGCAGTATATTCTAATGATTATTTATAAACCCCTTCAGTTCCCCAAGATGTGCTTTAGCCATTTATGAGAGGTTTTTTCCAGCATTTTAGAAGCTGTTCCTAATAAGATGGTAGATTTTTCTAGCTGTTAGAATTGTTTAAGTTTCTGATTAATTTTGTATCAGTTCTGATACTACGAGGAGATACTTGTCCCTAGTCACAGCCCGTATAGCCAAAGAAAGGGAACCTTGCAGCTGAACACCTACCCCCAGCACAAGCAGGCAGTCGAGAGGCTCTTTAAGATAAAACTCCCTTTGATTTCTCCAGATATTTTTTTTTCCCCAAGTTAAGGCTGCAGGACTTGGCTGTGAGTTTGCAAGTGCCAAGGAGCTGAACTGAGTTTTACTACTCCATTACTCATGTGTCTCTATTTTTCCCCAAACTCTTTATATAGCTGCCAGAATTCCTCTGCACCTTGCAAGAGATGGATGAGCCAAGAAACACCTCTTTAGCAATACCTGTAGCACTTGCCAAATGCCAAGTCATCTATTTTACGTAGGATATCAGCAGTAGCTCTGTGTGCTATACTGCAGGCCAACTGTCCTGTAAATAAACCCTGGTCTCTCCAAGTTGACCCTCTGCGCACATTTAAACACTTCATCCTGCAGGACTCGGGGCTGCGCCGTGATGCACAGCAGTTACGAGGAGTCTGCAGCCAGGCAGCCCTGCAGTAAAGCACTGGGGACATCAGCATAGATGGTTTCCGTGAATTACCAAAGTCAAGATTAGAATTTGACCACTTCTGCCTCCCACCCGGAGGTCACTGCTCTCTCCTCTTGCCCAGGTTTGACTCTAGGATTACAGGAGCTGAGGTTTCCCTCACCGTCCTTCTTGGCAGCTAGCCGTGATGGACAGCGTGTTCACAGTGGGGTAGAGAGGACAAGGGAAATAAATAGCAGGATAAGCCAAGGCTTGCTGTTGCCTGTATATTGTTTTCTCCTCTACAAATGTTTGGCAGAGATGTTTGTTTCTTAGGAACCACTGAAGCTATTTGCACGCTGCTTGTACCGCAAAATGACTGATTGTTCCTATTCATAGGCAGAGCTAATTTACCTTTCTGCCAAAGCAATTTTCATGGAAAACAGAGTTTTAGACATCAACTGCAAAAAATACCTTCTTTATAGAAAGACACAACTGACAAGCACTAACCTCCCTGACCCCAGACCAAAAATGTAGCTTTTATGCAGGAGTCTGAAAAAACCTATAATGGGTGAGGCGAGGGAAATCACTGCATCCTTTCAGGATTACTTTTTGCTCTTCCAGCACCTACTTCTCTGAGGGGCTGGATCCTGCAGGATGACAGCAATTGCTGCGGTTTCTGTGCATGCTGCAGTGTCACCGCTGGCCCGACAAGGTGAGGTAAACTACGCTGCGCTGGCTCGCGGTCCCACACGAGTGCTGTGACCATTACATGCATAAAGACATTGAGCATTCGACTTGCAAAAGGCGGGTGGGGGGTTTATAATATTGTTTCATTAATGGCCACGTAGTGACTTTCCTTGAAGATCAGGTTCTCCCGTACCTGGGCAAAGCTATGCCACAGCAAGACGCAGCAATGGGCTTACAGTATGGAAACAGCTACCACAGTCAAAGCACAGTCCTGCTCCCACTGCAGCCAACTGCAAAACTACCTGACTTGAGCAGGATGGGCACGTGTGGGACTGAATTGAGCCCACTCCCTCTTCTGCAGCACAGTCACTTCCCCTGTATCCCCCCTTCCCATTTAAGCACAGGCACAGAAGCTTCTTGCTCAGCTAAGGAGACTCCTCAACCCACCGCCTGTGCAGAACATCCCAACACATCTGAGCTGTGCATGCCTGCCCTCCCCACGACCTTCTGCAGCCCACAGTACCATGCCCTGGCTTGTCCCAGGTACAAAATGAAAAAAAAAAAAACCACCTTAGAGTGGGCTTTGGTTTCCTTAGTCTGTAGCTTCTGGATTTGGTGGGCTTTTCTGCTTGCAGTTGAGCTGACTTTCATAGCAAATAGCATAGATTAAGTTCTGTGCTCTGAGCAGGGATTTCTCATTTCATACATCATTTATAACTTTCTGCAGTGATTCCACAAAGTCAGTATCCCTCCGTAACACAAAGATGAGAAGGATGGAAAATATAGCTGAAAAAGTGACAAACCTGCAAATTGCATTTATGTAGAGTTCTGGTGCCACAAAGCTTCTACAGCAATTTTATGGAAACCTAGCAAATTCAGTATAAATAAATTTGCAGTTTAGGAAAGTTATGCATTTATGGATTTCAGCACAGTGCCATATTACAGCTTAGCAGAGCTGCTAAATATCTCTTGCACAAAATGGAAATTAAATCTGCTGTTCTGTTTTGCCAGATCAGGTCTTGGACCATGGTACGCTGGGCATAGATTTCACTGCTCTTCCCTTACAGAAGTTTACAGCAGCAGTGAAAAATCACACAAACAAAACCCACTTTTGCAAAGGTTGCGAACACTAAGTACATCAGATGGCTCTGTAACTGGCAAGTGACATCTTTTTTCATTTTCTGTTTCTCTGGGATATTCCAGCCATCACTCATTACCAGAAGGTGAAGAGAGGCTACTACGGAAGAACCCCAGTACATTTTAGTGACATCCTGATTCCACTGAAGTAAGCAGCAAAAATCCCACAGGTTTTATTAGAGCCACAAACTGCTCCTTTGTACTCTGTGCTTGTTTTTATAGTCAGAGCCGGTTGCCAAAATGCTGGTCCTCGTCCTGCTTTCGTAGCTGGATAATCAGCATTTACTATGACCTAAATGAGTGAAGTCAGAATGGTGTAAATGAGAGGAGAACTGGGGCCATCTGCTGTGAATTTCCAGACACCAAAAAGGAACTGAAGTGAGAGATTTTCTTACCCACCTTCAATTCCTAATGATCAAAGGTTTACAAAGAGAAGTCCTATCGTGCCTGTCACCCGTATTTAACTGTATCTTAAGTCTTTAGGAAATAACGTCAGTAGTATACACACACACACAAACACACACATATGAAAACATAAAATTGAATTCAGCTTGAAATGCTTTTCATTTCAGTACAGCATATTGCCATCAGATAAAGAAAAAATATACATTATTCTCTGTCTAGCTCTTCCAAAGGAAACAATACCAAAGGTTTAAGAACATGCATTGGCTTCCTTCCTCATATGACTTAAAATGTTCTTTTCCAATATAAGTGCAAAACCAAACATTAAGGTTGAAAATCAAGCACGCTAGTCACGCACATTCAAAACTGATGTGAAAAACCTGGACCTGCTAAAGCCAGTGGCACAACTCCCATTGACTTCCATGGGGCCAAGATTCCATCCAGTGTTCCTAGGAGAACATTAAATTGGTCACATTATGTATCTCATTTAATGGACTACACTAACAGGCATGATTTATTAAGATTTATACTCAACAAAAATATCACTTGAGTTGTGGAAAGTATTTAAATTAAAGTACTTCTAACAATAGGACCTCTGAATGAAGGTAGCATTCAAAATCTTATTTTTGGTACTGCCTGATTTCTTGCTTTCCGAAGAAGTATTGCAGTAAGGGATTTGAAGTTGATTTCCCACTTTTCCCACAATAGAACAGCAAAGGTATCACTTAACATAGGAGCTTTGTCAAAAGCTTCCTTAAAAAACAAATGAAAAAGACTTCAAATCAGAATATATTAAGGCATAAATTGTACAGAGACATGAGTAAATGATTTTGTTCTTATTTTTCTCAAACCAATTCCCTGCTTATTTTTAACCTGATTACAAGTCTACTGGCTGCCAGTAAAATTTGGATCCAAATTTTTTCTCCTAACCAACTGAAATTGTTTGAATAGTAAAGTCAGAATTTCTAACATCTTAATCAGGTCGCTTGCTGACTTTTTTAATAGCAAAAGTAATTGGGTACATTAAAACTGCTATTCTTTAAAGTCCAAGATAAATATCATAATAAAATACCCATTTCTTTAGGGAAATTCTAGTATAAGAATGAAACTAATGGGATTTTACTGAAATTACTTTAAAAACCTATAGCAGTTATCAGATTAATCTCCTTTCTGTAAGTTTTGCTGCATCTTAGATAGTTTTATAGGAGGACCAGAATTAGATATTCCGTTACACAGCCGCTACACCTCTTAGAAGGTTATGAATTTCTTGTCGCTTCATTGTGGCCAGAACAGACAAACAGATCATTTCATTTGTTTTCCTGTATTGCAAAGCTGGAACATTTTACTGATTTTGCTTTGTCCAGTACATTTGCTCGGCCTCGAGCATCTCAGTAAGCGAGAGACTAAGCCCCACCGGCCACGCCAGGCTGGTCACATTCTCCTGCCACCCTGCAAGAGCAGCGCACTGACTGGCGAAGGGTGGGCAGGCGATACCAGCACCCTTTTGTGCTATAAGCAGTGGGAGAAAACAGCTGAACCCCAGCTCAAGCCCAGCAGGTTGCCGGCGTGGGCAGCCACGGCCGTTCAGGCAGGCCCCGTGCCGTGCGGGGGGCCGGGGGCGACGCTTCTGGCTGCAGCCAGCGGCCCACGCCGGAGCGGATCAGCCCCCAGCGCCGACGCACAGCGCGGGACACGGGGCGCGGGGCACCGCGGCACGCAGGTGAGGCGGAAACAGCTCTCTGACCCCAAAAGTGGCCGTCAGGCTGACCCTGGGCGTGTGGAAAGCACGCACAAACCAACCGCCGAGAATGATTTTAACTTCCAAGAGCAAGTAACTGCCACCCCCACCCAGCCCCACAGAAAATATTTCCAGGCAAATCTGTACTGAAAGGGAATAAAGTCTGACCACTGCAGGCAACTGTCAGAAACTCTAAATAATGAGATTTGGTTATAGGCATTTCTTAATGCAGAACAGCAGTAGCAATGAATATGCTGGGACAATGCAGGGGTTTTTATTCTCTTTCTGTGGAAGAAAATAAATGGGGAACTTCGTATATTCACTGGCTCCAAAGCCAAGAAAAAATAATCGCAACCACTCAGCATAACCCGTTGCACAAGCAAGTTGTATAACTTCTTCTGAGTGCTTGATTAAATATTCTCCTAAAAGATGTGCTTTACTTTTGCCATAAACACATCAAGAGATGCTGAATTTACCGCATTCCTTGATAAATTATTCTTTTTCTCCCTGCTAAGAAACCACATCTTCTTTCAGGATTCATTTTATCTAACTTCAGTTTGTAGCCATCTTGTTATGCCTTTCTCAGCAAGATTGAAAAATCGTCAGCAAGAGCCTTGCTGAAGAACCGTGCTGCATTTGTGTTAAGCGTTAAGCACCCTTCCTTCAAGCCATCTCTCAACTTTCCCTTTGATAAGGAGTTCAGTCTGTTCACAGCTTCTCACATCACGACGCTTCATGTTCAGCCACTGGATCTTGTTTGCAGCCCCTTTTTGCTTCATAGCTCTTGCAGTCCTGCCCTTTAAATAATATTCCTGTCTTGTCGCGCATACGCTGTCTCGTTTGTGCCGCAATCTTCACAAACCAGGGGCCTCCCAAGCACACTACCGGGATACTTTATCCACCAAAACTCTGACAGAAATTCAGCTGTTAACCACTGAAATATGATCTTCTGCTGCATCTCCCCTGCCCTCTGAAATGGCGTGATAACAAGAAACTTTTACAGCAATTTCAGTACCGAGGCCTATTTTAAACAGCATCGACTTGTTTTGAACCTCATCCTATAAATGCACTGTGCCCCGGATCTCCCCTTGAAGTATCATGGGAAACACACCATAATTACTTAGATCCCCTTCTCTTTTCCTTCCTGTTCCTTTTCCCAACCGCGACAGCTGCCCACCAGCATGGTGCAAGGGGAGGTTTGTCCACACGGCTGGATGGGTCCTGCCCTCCCTTCCTTGCCCACCTCCTCCCACCGCCCCCCCATGGCTTCACCCGGCCGCAAATATTTAATACCATGCCTCACTTTGTAATTTTCTTTGTCTGTGATTTTTTTTCACAGTGGAAAGAGAATACAGTTTATTAGTTGGATCCTGTGGGTTTTTCTCAATATTACTAGAAGAAGCCAATATTTTACCAACTAAAGGAAATTTATAAACAGCCAATTTCTAAATTAAACAGATGGCTTATTAAAAATGAGCAGTCACTTCTTTGGCACACAAAAACAGTTTTAACTCTTTTTGTATTATAATATTACTGGCGTTGTGTATGTTACAAGTAAGAAGGGTGATAGTTATCACAGACCCACCACGTTAAGCAACCAATAAAAAAAAATCAGTTGTGCGTTTTTGTTACAAATTGCAAAGATCCTGTTACCTTCAGTCATACGTATGTAACAGAACTAAGTAAAATATCAAGCTAGTACCGAATTCACGAACAACTGGTTTCATTTATTGCCAAACGTTTGCAAAATTGATCCAGACCTGCTAGACAGAAAAAATCACCGTACTGGACTTCTGAAGTGAGTGCTGATGCCATGGTGCCCCTTCAACTATCCCAGGGTTAGATCCCTCACTCAGGATGTGGGTAACCTAAGTTAGCCTGAGACGTAGAGACTTCTTTTCTTCTTAGAAAGTGAACAAAAAGCTCTTAACACATGAACAAAAACCTCAGTAATTCAGACAGCCCAAACACGTAGCCTAAACAATCACGTATGAGACAGTCTCAACTTCATAATTGCAGAAATGAATAAAGACTCATTTTCTTGCAGCACTGGACAAAAATCTGGAGGACTTTCTTTTGCTTTTCATCAAAACTCCCCAAGAAAAGCTTCAGACAAGCTTCATATAGATGTATATGGACATACATGTGTTAGAAAGCTGTAGATGCGACATTAGAATACAGCTTTAATTTCTCAGAAATTAGGGGACTTGGTTTCTCTCCGTTTATCACATCTCATCAGAAGACTGGAAACAGCACACTACTCTCAGTCAAAATCTCATATGCCCTGTATTTCCTAAGAGATGAAAACAAATTTTAAAAAGACAGTCTTGCCTATTCCTCATCCAAAGACTGTGGCTGTTTATCTGAACCAAACTCCTGATCTAAATGCTGAAACTTGTGGATTTCCTTTTCTTCATCAGTGCAGTTTATGAAACAAGCAGCTTTGAATATATTTGTTCGAAACTGAAGAATATTATGCCCTGAGAATATTAATAAACCTAAATAATATTAAAACATCTACATCTAGGTGAAAGGTATGATAATTCATCATCTGAAATCACTATTTGGATTTTCTTCACAGATACAGAGAAAGCAAGCACTGACCTCTAGAATTATTTTCGGCAGAAAAAGGAGGTCATTGCAAAAACTACACATATGCCAGCAAGCTAGCATTTTTTATGGCCCAGGATTTGCATGTTTGTTGATTATCTAGTGTGTGCAGCTTCCAGAAACTTTAATCAAGAACTCACCATGGCAGAGAAAAAAGTTATCACCTTAGTTACAAATATATTTCCGTAATGGATAGCTTCCCCAGCCTTGCCAAGTTAGCCCACACTGTACTTTTCTGGAACGATGTTGCTGACACCATCATGAGATATTGGTATATTTAAGCTAAGTCTGAGGATTTCAAAAGACTTTCAGAGAAAGAAACCTCATGACTTTCTATCAACTGGGTCTCTGTCTCGATGCTATGAATAATGAATTTGCAGTAATTTCATTTAGAGAGAAGCAGAGAAAAAGGTCACTTCAAACATGGGAAATTAGGCAATGTGATTCTAACAGAAATCACGTTGAAAGGATTCATTTCTTCAAAAATAAAATAAAAGAGCAGCTAAAAATATTAATCTTGTTCCACAGACTTTTGGTGGAAAAGAACACATGAAAGAAGCCCCCAGCCTGTAACAGACAGACTGACACACTGCCGCATCCAGTCTGTGATTCAATTAGACAAAGAAAACACATATACGTAGGCTGCATTTTTCTTCAGTTGTTGCCTCCCTTCTGTAGGATATTACGTGTTGGAAGTGCTGCAGCTGCTCAGTGCCACCCCAAGGGAAACAGTGTGGGCTCCCACTGCTGCAGGATTTGGTCCAGAATAGCTGAAGACGCTGTGGCATTATCTCGCCACCTTTTCCAGGCATTAGCAGAATAGTACAGGGAAACAGAGCACCAGAAGTCCTGACACATCACGTGTACAGTGATTTGATTTTTGAAATGCCTTTAGCCAGCAGGACAGCAACCGAGGGCATTTCTAATATCCCTGCTTTATCAGATCATCCTCTTTAACCAATAGCAGTTTTAGACACTGATGAGTGTCTGCCCGTGCTTTAGCTGCTGGCCTCTCCGGTGATGAAACGTGGTATTTTCTATCTCACAGCTACTCTCTGCCCTAGAAGGTTGTCTTCTGTGCATTGACCATACTGCATAACAATTATCCTGAGTAACAGTGACTGATATTTTTAAGTCTTAAAATATTAGCAATGTGGCAAGCATCTAATTGCTCTACTTGGTCTAAACCCAGAAATAATATCCAGTCTGAGCTGAATGAAAAGCCAGACAGTGACAAAACCAAGAGGATTTGTGTGTGACAGTGCGCTTGATTTATTGCCTCAGATTGCAAGCAGTAAAAGGCAGTGTCAGTACTCATTTTCAGGTGACAAAAGATATAAAGAGGTTATTATAAGGACTCCAACAAGTTTCTACAGGTCTGATCTGGGAAAAGATAGTAATGTTGGGTGTTACATAGGGACGGAGCAGAAACACAAGAGGCTGAGAATAACTGGCCATGGAGGAACTTCCCAGAAAGCAGCTGAGGGCTTCAACCCTTGAGAGCTCTATACATCCAAAACACAGATTTTCAAAGCTTTATCTAGTCCTGAGGCATTTCAGCTGCTAACAAGTAGTAAAGTCCCCAAGGCATGTAATATTTTGCTTCTAGGCAAAAAAACTGTGCTCCGAAATGAAGGGCTGAGCACTGAGCTCATGCCTAATTCCCAGCAGGACTGGCACAGCAAGGTCCCTTGTCTCTCTCCGTGGTTTAGCCCCACAAGGTCACACATCCTGGCAATATGTAGCCCAAGCAGAGCAGACAGCGTACCCTTTGGATCATTCACGGGGGGCTGTCAAGGGGAACATGCTCAAATCCCTGATGCTTACACAACCCATTTCTCAGAGCAGGACCCCAGCATCGAGCTCCAGGGTACTCGGAGGCGAGCCGCTGGCAATAAAAATCAATGGCAAAATCTCAGCAGAGTCACATATTTCGCACCTGTCTCTTTTATGCTTTCAGTGGGCCACCGAAAAAAAACACAGTTAGTCAGTTAGGGTGGGTTTCACCTTGTCTAATTTCAGCTGCCTGAAAGTTAAGTGCCTGTTCAAGGGGATATTGTCAACACAAGGAGAGAAACACTTGCAGGGGGCAATTTATCCCATGCATCTCAGACACTGACCTTAGGGTCAGACAGCTCACTGTCTGGAGGGTTCTCTTTCTCTTAGCAGTTTGGGGTATGTCTGTACTGCAGGACAGTGCAATCCGTGGTGTGTCCGGTAGCCCTGCTCAGCCCTTTGTCAGCCCGGAGGAGGGCTCCTGGGGCTCCTTCCCAGCCCACAGGCTCAGGTTTTCCTGCAGGAACTGCCAGGGCATGCAGAGGGACTGGAAAAACTCTGGTTTCACCCTAAAATGCAGTTGGGTTGCAGCTGGAGTAGACATCTGAGGATGAGGACCACGGAGGGTATTGCTGTGCGGTATAGTGTAAGATAAACACAGCTTAGGTGAGGGCCCTTTCAGCCAGATAATTAGGGGAGATGAATCCAGAATTTAATGATACATACCTTAATGATACTTTTAATGGCACTTAAGAAACAACACCAGAATAAACCTTGAATATATTCTCTTTTACTATCTTTCAGACTGAACTCACGCTAATGGCAAATACGTTTTAATGCTGATTACATTTTTTTTTTAATTTAAGATATTACAGTAGTTTCTACACAAATATGGTGCTGGATTTGAAATATACATGTTGCAAAATAAAAAACAGAAATATACAGGAATGCATCCACTACTGCTGAACACATTTTCCAGCTTCCAAAATACTTCTCAGATTTCAGCATATTTGTTATTACACCATATTTATTTATTTTAATTCAAGTTCCTAATTTGTATTCATTGAAATTTCACTTAAAGGAAACTTTACATAAATAAGAAGAAAGCTGGTCATATTTGGTCTAATTTTTCTTCTTTTTTTTTTTTTTTTTCCAATTAGAACTGGCCAAACCAGAGATGAAAAGAAGCTTCTTTCCCATTCTGTTTTACTGTCTTCTAAAAAGAAGGTCTTAACTGGTGTTAATTTTCAGAACTAGAAGTAAGCACATAATTTCAGAAATTATGTCAGAACTAGAAGTAAGCACATGCTGCCTTTAGATACACACCATTACAATGGTAGCATTTAATATTACAATATTGAGGTACCTTTACTAGTGCTTTGTCTGCCACGATTAAGTCTTTAACACTATGCTACCCTAATGTTTTGGGGATTCGACACAAAATGAATGGTATTTTGAATGTTATATCCTTTACTGAGCATCACAAAGAGGTCTTGCTGTAGAGGCAGCGAGAGAGATTCCTTATCCACACAACTTGCAAATGTAACAGGCAACAGAACAGAAAATAGAGGCACAGAGAGTAGAAACTATGTATTTATGAGAAATATAAGCATATGGCCTATAGGTTAATAGCAAAGGCAGGATGAAGATTCGTGTCTGCTGATCGCCAAGGCAGGGATAAATCCGACTTGTGGAGGGAGGCAGGAACTGACCTGCCTCCCGCCATTGTTGGGCACACACAACCGAGCTCTCTTCCAGAAGATATACAGGAACATTATATTTTGTCTTTCAGTTCATATGGTTAACATCCTAAAGCCAAGTTTCAGTAGCCTTTTGGCTGCTCTGAATTTGCCAGCTCCTCTAAGATCAGACCTGAGAAGCAAGCCCTATTTTGGGCCCCCAAGAAATGTGAAGCATTTAAATGGACAGGGTGAAGGCTGGTCAATTCACCAAGTACACTCATTCTCAGGTAGTTACATGTTTCTTTTGAACTGTCTCAAGTTTCTGCAGCCTTTATAAGGTTAAGCATGGAGCTATCTGCGTGACATAGGGTAGATGAGAGGGGAGACATGCACCATCAAAAAGTATATATTCACTTACAAATGCTTGCTAAAGAAAATGCTTCAAAAGGTACTAAATAGCTACTCTATTGTAAAACAGGAATTTAACTAATGTGCTTTGTTTTATAAGAACATAAGATAAAACTAATGGATGTCTGACATACAAAAAACAATGAAATATGGGCTGAAAACCAACTACTCTGAGCAAATAAAAAACATACTCCTGGAGCTGTCTTCTGTAATTCTAATTTATCTTAGCAAAGCGAGTTAGGACCTTTCTAGACTCTTAGAGAACTAAAGTACTTGTGCAGCTCCCTCATCCAGTCCATTTCAAAGGTACAGTGCTGTCACTGAGCTCTTGATCTTGGATAACATCCATGTCTGTACCACAAAACTGCTGCCCTAGCAGCCGTTTGCCCAACAGCTACAGGAGTTTCATACCAGATTAGCCAAGAGCAAGCTTGAACATCTTTGGTTTTCAGTTACTACCAAAGTTTGCTTTTGAGGAAAGTTGCACAGCAGTGTGAGACTGTCTTTTATTTCTGCCCTTTCCTTGATTATTTGGGGGCTGTCAGTCTGGTGACACCTTTGGACCGCACCGTCTCCTTCTCTCCAGAGATGCCTGGCTACCAATAAACAGGACTGCCATTAGACTTGGCAAAAAGAAACCCAAAACACTTTGATAAAGTGCCTAGCAAATTCAGTCAGTACTGGTGATTGCAGCTATCTGGAAACCCTGGACAAATGCAAATTTCTGCTACAGATGTTAACTCTACAGGGCATGCACTGAAAGCTCAATGCTTTTTGGCTTTGTTGCTTACATCCACTGTCTTTGCTGCACTGGACATTCTGCGCAGTTACCTGGATTGCAGTGTTACTGTCCTGAACACACTGACAGATGTAAAAGCTCTCTCATTTGCAGTAATCACTGTGTGCATGCTACATGGCACATGTACACGTAGCCTTGCCCAGGAGAAAAACAGAAGCCCAGCTTCTACAGAGCTGAACCCCTTAGCAAAGACTGACTATGAAACAATCAGGTAGGAAGGCAATTGGTTCTGCGGCTTAAGGAAAGAAGCAAAATAGGTGCACATGCTGCCATTACAGCTTTAAGAGAGCATTTCTTCTTCTGGGGATGCAAACAGGACAGAGCCCTGCAGGCCTGCACCTGGACTGGACCCGCTATCGGTTCATCTCTTTGAACCTTTGTCTGCCAGATGCTCTGTGAAAAAAAATAGGTTTGTACCATCTACGTACAGTATGTGCCATCGTGGACTCACTAGAGCAGTTCTGATTTAGCGTGTCTGGTCAGTGAACGGTACACTGAGCCGGGCAAGTCTTTGCAGCCAGGCGAGGAGCAGGACAGACAGGAACCTGGTGAGGCAGATCATTCTCAACAATAGTCTCTAATGCAGAATGAAGTGGCAGAAACAGTACATTATGGATATTATCATCATTATCTCTTGCTATCTCTAATAGGTTTTTATATCATTTTGCTCATTTTTATAGCTTGCTGGCTCAGAACCGACATTCTTCATAATTCACTGGAAGAAATGCTTGATTTCAGCTCCCCTTGTTCTAACCATCCACAGAATGGATGAAATAGGGATGTGACCGCTGGGGTAGAACAACCCTTTCTTGCATGATTCAAACTAAGACATTTCTAAAGCATGATTTTTTTTATATACAAAGGGATAAAGGAAGCTTCCTTTTGCATTTCTTTTGGGCTAGATTTTTTTTTTCATTTCTTTCTGCTGATGAAAAACTACAGAAAGGCGCAAACTGGGCGAAGCACAGTCCTCATGAAGCTGCAAGGAGGGATTCAGCAGTGAAAAAAATCTTAGAAGACTATGTAAAATGGTGACACAAACCCCTGAACCAATATCTGTAGGATTTTCCCAGAAGAGAATTGATAGTCTGCCTCTTTCAAACTGCCTCAGGATGTGGAACAGAATGATAACTCATTATGGAAATATCATAAATTGTTCCAGCATTTTTTATCATCTGAAAATGAAACCTCTTCTGTGCGAAAGCTAACAACAAGTTAGCAATCTGTGTTATGATAGAAACCCCACTGTAAATACAAAATAATTTAAAATCACCACTATCCTGGGGGTGTGCCAAGAGCCTGCATCGGGGCAGCTTTGAGGAGCAGGTAATGCATGCTACTTTCTACCTATTCCTTCAGCAGTTTATTGTTCTTCTCATGTATTTGCTGATATAGGCGATACCCTGGGTTTCTGTGTGCTCTGCAGGGACATACACCCCTAGGAGGGGCACAGGGAAAAGCAGGGAGGTTCCAGTTTGGGGACACAGAGGGAACGAGGGCCGAGGGGGTATCGTAGCGTATGGGTGGGGGAAAGCAGAAGCACTGGGGCTGCAGAGTGGGAGCAACAAGACAGCAGAGAGGCATGAGCGTGGGGTCCTGGGGGAGGAAAACTGAGTCTGGAAACACAGTGCAAACACCAGTTCAGTGGGAAAATGGGATTGTGCACGAAGCGTCTGAGGAGTAGGAGATCTGAGATGAAAGACAAGGAGTCTGCCGCGGGTACAGGAGAAAGCGGGGATACAGCCACCAGCAACACACTGCCACGCTAACGGACACCTGCAGTGTGGGGATTAGCTGCTTGCAAAATAAAATAAAACCGAGCTACTGAGTGTCATTACTGAAAGAGGCAGTTTCAGGTGTCACATCCATTGCTGTTTCACACTGCTAGGTCTTTATTAAGCTGCCCACACATTTGCCTCATATACCCCACTCATACTGTTATTTCTGAGTAGTTTGCTGGCCCCATTCTTATTACATTCAATAAGTTTTTTTCAAAATGGTGGGCGTTTGGTCTGTTGTGGGAAAGGAACAAGAACTCACTAGGGAATGCAGGTGAGTTTTCTGCCTCGTTGCTCTGTATTCTTTTCCAGACTGTGCATTATTCTCTTAATGTGTTTTCTTATTTTTTTAAGGTAAGTAGTCAATTCCTTACAGTCTCTCTATTTAGAGATTTTTCTTACACCGTTTATTACTGACAATGTTCTTTGCTAACCCCCTCTAGTCCTGCTTCCAGCCAGGCTGGGCCAGTATTGCTCCAGCTGTTCTAGAGAGGTCCAGCCAGACGCATCTTGGGTGACATCTGAGATGGCAGTCACACATCCCCTGAAATACTGTATACACACACATGTATACGTGTTCAGTGTTCGGTAGGAGTTTATATATCATCTCTAAATTTTATTATGCCACTTAGACAAGCAAAAAGACTTGCACTTGAGGAGGAAGATAGTAGGTTTGGGATTACCCTCATTTCCTGTGGGTGTTCGGTCTAATCTTAGACAGGCTGTCAAGAAATCTCTGTTCCCAACACAGTCAAATGTAACCTTTATCTGTAAGAATTTCTGTTATGCCAGAGACGTAGAAACCTTGAGCACAGTCTTTATCACAAAGCTTTAGCTAACACTATATGTAAACTGAACCCCAGCCATTGGAGGTCTGAAGCACGACGTCCAAAGCCTTGAATTTTCTTTGGGGCTCTGCAGGTTAGTTTGGGGAAGAGAAAAGATACAGGTTGTGCGGGCTCATGTTGTTGTTTTCTGCAACTTGCTGGAATGGCCAGAGTGCCAAGCCTTTGCATGCAGGTTTAGGGGATTGCCAGTGCCTGCAGGAAAACAGAGTCACAGCGAACAGGTTGATGTTTCTGAGATGGAACGAGGGTCCTCAGGATAGCTGGAGATGGTAGAAAGCATTCTATACAACTATACTGCTTGTTTGGAATCTATATATTTGACTGGTACCCGGGTGCCTATTGTCTAACCTCTTGTCTAGTTGTTGCAAGTGTAAGTTAAATAAGGCAGAAAAAAGAATTAATCCTTCAGGGACTATAAGTGAAAGAGTGTCATGGGGAACACTGACAGGTCCCAGATATAGTCTTCAGGGCTTATGCTGTTAAATTCTGTACACAATACATGTTCACACTCTGCTGTTTTTTAAGGAGGACCAAAACATATACAGTTTTTTATCTCCCTTTGGCAAGTGGTGTCACTGCAATGCTTCCTATATATTTCTCAGAGATAACATCCTGCCACACAGTGCTGCATTTATTCTGGAGTGCCTGTATGTAAATGAAACCATCAGCACCAAGGAAGCGACAGATATATCAGCCAAATACTGTTTTCTTCTCCAGGTTCTGGAAAAAGTTGTATTGGATGAACAAATACTGATATGATTATTAGTTCTGAGATCTTTTATTTCATTTGAGAGCTTATGTAAGAGTGTATTTAAGATCCACAGCTGACTGTTTTTTTTCTGCATGCAACCATGTTTTGCAAAAAGAGATACTGAAAATCTCATCTTTTCCTTTCAAGTTCTCCCTGTTAAAGTGGATGTTGAAGGTTTGATTTCATCTGTGGAAACTATTACTGACAATACATTAAGACCACACACCACTGGTAGTTTGCTCATGAATACCACAAAAACAGTAGAAGCACATTTTTAAACTGGTGGCTTCTCACCCCACTGGTTTTGTCTTCTAAAACTGGGACTAAATTCTGATGAAAGGGTTGTACATATGCAGCTGCTAGACAAGAGGTCATACCGGTACAAAGCAATGGACCTGTGTCCATAGATTTCTTCCAGATGCCATTAAATACGTCAGGCTATGTGTATTTTTCTTACAGTTACTGCTGTAGTTTTCTTCATAAATGAAAGTACCTATGAATCCTGTCCGTAAATCAATCAGCTATAAATTTCAGCCTCAATAGTGGTACAGTGAGATAGATACAATATGTTGTCAATCCATTTTCTTGACCACAGTTGACTGTCTTGGACAATGCTGTGAGTAGTAAGAAAACAAAGCATTGCTATTTCATAGTAATGCCATGGTACTTTAATGACAGTGAAGACTGTTGCTGAGAATCCTGCTTATAAAACTGACTTCATACAGTTCCATCCTAGGATACGTTTTTCAAGTTATAATTATCTAATCATGCGTTCATTCAACATGAACTTTGTCTTCTCATGAAAAGATACAATATTATACGGTTTAAAACAAAATGTGGAACTGCAACCCTGTATTTTAGTTTTGCTTGCAATGCTAGAATACACACAGTTACGCTAGCTTTTGAGAGGAGGCACAAATTAAGAATGCATGTTACGAAATGCATTTCATGTGAATAAATGTCAAAATGGCACAGTTTCGCCCCTTGACTAAGCTAAAGAATTAATTTAATATATTAAAATGAAACTATATAGACTACAAGGGAGAAAATATTAGCAGAGTATCGAATTCAGATTATTATTACCTGCTATCCTACAGAGACTGTCTAAAAATGAAGGCTTCCATTTTCTTGTTTTTCTACTTCAACCCACCATCCATCCTGCTCACTTTTAGAGACCATATAGTTTGAGAAAGCTATACTGGGGTGGCAGATATAGCTCATACATGCCTATGGGTAAGCTAGTATTGCAGAGTTGTTAAATCAAGAGAGCAGATCTAAGGAGCAACGCTGCACATTACAACCTCTGCATCACACAGCCCAGTGCCGTGACTGCGGGGGTACTGCAGGGCGAGAGCACACCAAAGGTACAGCCCTGTTTACAAGCCCTTCACAGTACTTTGCTAATAAAAATTACAGTTAGATAGAAAGGAAAAAGAAAATATAGATTACCCTGTGCCATATTAACAGAATTTCCTACAGCAGTGTGTTTTTTCAAGGATAAGCAGAAGCTGAAATCTGCTGCGCTTTTTAAAGACAAGGAGAAAGAGCTAAGGCATCTGCACACATACAGCAGGTAGCTAATTTGGGAATCCTTTTCCCTAGCTGTATCTGGAAAGACAAACATAAGTGTTCACAGTAGAAGCCCCATTTTGGAAGCTTTTTCCACCAGAAGGAAGTATGTCACAACACTGTCTCGTGGACACCAAACGCATGTATGACATGTGAAGGAACTAGAGAAAGTAGTCTGATTAACAGGAAAGCATACTGAGTTTAGCCGTTCCCTTCATGACCCTGAATCCCTTTCAGTCCATTAGGTAAGGGCACAAATAGTTAAATAATAGCACTTACTGAAGCCTCAGGTGCTCAGCTTGCTCAGGGGTGATAGAGGAGAAACCATCTAGCCAACGGCCATTTATGCCTTCCTCCCGATCTACTTACTGAAATGTTTTTCCCCACTGATGAAGGCAGTTCGGCACGATTTTCCATGCACCTGCTTTGGGGACTTGCACAGCTCTGTAACCGGTTCAGCTACACAGGGGGAAGGCTATAAGAAACTTGGGTTTCATTGTTTAAATTTTTAAAGCATACCTTGGGGTTAGGTGAGATCAGACCTCATCCTAACAGAGAATGAGACCAAACAATGGTTGCTAAAAGACAGGAGTATTTAGAATAGACTTCTTCCTTACAAAGAGGAAACGATAGAGACAGAAACGGCTTTCTGCTGGAAAAAATGCACCACATGTGCAAAACTGGAAGATGCCTAGGGGAAAAGACAAAGTTGATATCAGTGTGAGTGGCATCTTGGGGAAAACCCCAGCTGACAGAAGGAGGCTGCATAGAGGGAAGAGTGCTGGGAACTACTAGATGACTGACTGGCACATATGTGGTTTCTGGTGATTAAAATAAGCCATTTAAAAACAGACCTGCTTGAAAAGCAAAAAAGTAAATGACATTATACTGGATGGAACAGCTACCAGATGGTCCAGTTACCAGCAGCTACTAGATTTTGTTTTTGTTTTTTTTAAATACACACATGCACTCGCATGAGCAAACGCTCATGGGCCAAACTGGACTGTAAAAGCCATCTGGCACTGCCTGTGTAAGTTTACTACACTGCAAAACCTCATTCTCTCTGACATTATTTGTGGTTAGAGGACTAATTCCAGTTTCAGCCAGGCAACAAGGCTGCAATCTGGAGCATGAGAATCGGAGGGCATGGAAACAAAGCAGGGAGCCATAGGGTGGATTCTCAGCTGCAAAGAGAGAACTTCCAAAAGGAAAATGAACTTCACTTTCTCTGTTCCTATCAAGAGTAATGGGATGGTAAAAACAAAATCTCCCCTCATTCTTTGCTATAAATCGAGAGCTGTAAAAGCCTCCCCCCACCCTTTACACACGGCAGAGCTCCACAATCCCTTTCCAACTAGGGTTTATTATTTTTATGGTCACCCACTGCTTTCTTCTGTCTTCTCCAACATTAGGACATCACAGTATTTGATGAGTTTCTATTCTCCATTCACTCATCCACTCACAGTTCAATTCCACTTCCCTGCTCTGGCACATTGAGTGGGTTGTGATCATCTCCAGGTGTATCCTAAAAATGATGGAGAAGTATCTGCCACCATGCACAAATGACATTTGATAGGTCATCACAAAGCCTTTATAAAATACGCTTATAGCACTCCTCATATTAATATCTCCTGTACATCTTTTTCTTAACTTTTAAGGAAGATGTTTAACAATGTGTATTCCTAAAGGATCTCATTCCGGTAGTAACTGGGCATTATTTTTACGAAACCCAAAGCATTAGAAAAAAAGTTGAACAGCTACCTATCATTGCACAAGAGACAATGTCCTTGCCCTGGGGTCTAATCTGGCGAGTGACTCAATACAGTCAGAATTCAGTTTAGTTTCATTAAATACTGTCTTTGGCTGCAACACAGAACTGGGTTTTGGTGTAAAGAAGGAAAAAGAAACAAATGCAAACAACAAATTTCAGATCTATAAGCATGCATCAACAATCAGTATAGAGCTAGTTTCCTGGCATATTAAAAGCTACATCTCCATCATACGTGTTAGGTATCTACCCCCTCCCAGCTGAGACCTGTACCTGAGGATGTAATAACAGCGCTTCAACACTGTTGCTGGACCAAAGTCCAGAGCCCAAACTGAGGCTTAACACGTGGTACAAACATAGCCCAAAGTAAACGCTTGTCCCATGTTTACCTTACAGTCTCTGAAAGTCACTGGCAAAGCTTTGAACTGTGTGAACGTGAACTAGCTCTGATCTACAGAGCATCCTGACAAAGCTTAAAGCACTGCCATCAATGTCCAAGCTATGAACATTGCCATATAGCCCACTTGTGAGGGCAGAGAGGCTCAGGTTTATTGAATTTATCTATATAGACTTGCCCTTGCTGTACTTTGCCAAGAAAATTCAAGTCACTTAAATTGTGGCTGAGGGCATTTACACAGGGACTGGATGTGGTTCAGTTTCTTTTCAATATTCTGAGATGGCAATTTAGAACTCTGAATTAGGAGGTTATAAAATCCATGAGTCTTCAATATAACAAGAAAAATGCTGGTGAAGGAGATAGTGGAAGCTGCAAGCTCCCCTCTGTAAGGCTGGTAACTCTTTGTAACCAATTCAACCCAAAATGTTCCTAGGAGAGTAACAAGTCAGGGAAAATGTTATAAGGGGCCAATTATCAGTATATAACCCATTCTAAAATTAATTGAAGTTACAGATAAAACCCAGAAATGCTCTGGTCACAAAAGATGACACCTGCAGTGCTTCTTAACCATCTTCCCCACAGAAAAACTCGGGAAAAGTAAATCAAATAAATTAATGTGAAAGCTAGGATAGCTCACTGGGATTTTCATAATCCCTTTTCCTCTCTCTCCTATCTTAAATGCATTGTTTTCATGCTTGAAAACATCTGTTGAGGAGGCTGATTCACAGAGCTTCCAGAGGTCAGGGACAATGGCTCAGACCCACCTCTGATTTTTGGCTATATATTTTAGAATTCAGATATTGGCTATATATTTTAGACTAACTTTTAAATGTAGAAATATCAGTATTTCGATGATGGTCATTTGATTGATTATAATCAGGCTGTCAGAGTTTCATTTTACGGTAGTGGAAACACTAAGCTCCTGTTATGATAATTCTGTGGAATTTACAGAGAAAGATCCATCCCCCAAGGACCTGTGTATCTCTCTACCAAATGTTAGAGCAGACCTCTGAACTCTATACGACAGCCCGAAACCCACAAAGCCTTCACACGTACTTACGATGCCTTTAATGGAATTTCACTGATGGAAGATAGCTCTTCAAAACCCCTTTTTATAAGACTAGAGGATGACAAATGTATTTCTTTGCCTTAATTCCCAAGAAGCCTTATACAAAAATGTTCATGAGTCAGACTGGAATTTCTCAGCCCTTTCCCAATCCCATTGCAAACAAAAAATAGGCTGGAGGTCTCACTTCTTCAACTTGTAATTACCATTCTACTTAAAAACAGTGGCACTAAAAAAAATAAACTTTTTATCAGGTTTGGTGTATTTTAATGATTTCTCATTCATTTGGACTCAGAAGATGCAATTTTGCTGATGGTACTGTTGCGTATAGCTGATCACAAGAACTAACAGTCATTTCTTCAGATTTTTAAGTTTTGGACAAAACTAACCATTGGCGTGCATTGCTAGACACATAATATTGGCAAGCCCTACCAAAAGATAAGATCTGTGAGGCTCTTCCCAAGGAGGACATAACCAGATGTGCCACAGCACTGCATGCTCTGTTCCTGTGCTCCTGGAATCCCAGGTTACTTGATATGTCACCTCCTGTTTACAACCAAGTGCTCCCATGAAAAGAAAATACTTACACTCACAGTTACCCCCATCCTTCTGCAGGCACCTGCCTTGCCTTTTCTGCTTGCAGTTACAGGGCATTTTCTGGAGAGGGAAGAAAGGGTTAAAAGAAAAACAGCCTAATCTCCACTCACACATTTGTCACCTTCCCCAAAATAGCTGCAGAATTTGAGCATAGTATGCCATTTTCCTCCCTGACAGGTTAATCCGTTTATTATTCATCCATTTAATGAAAATACTGTGTCTCCACGCTAAGAACAAAACAAAACCTCCAACAACACTGGTTCTCTTTAAATCATACTCATAATCTTGCACAATTTGATTTGTCTTTGAATTCAGCTTTATTTTTTAACTATAAGTTAGGAGCAGGAAACCTATTTCTTCAGATTTCACATTGTTGCCTCTAGCCACATTCATGGAATGTTTTCTCGGTTTTGCAAAATTATCAGCATTTCATTACCTGCTTCTGCAATGGCCATGTATCTACTGTGAAAAGGTCACCCAAAAGTTAATGAACCTCATGCTTAGCCAAACTGCTCTTCTCCTGTGGGACAGAAATGATCATGAAACTGCAGGGCGCATCTTGCAAAGTTTCCTGAACATGCTCCAAAAAAAGAATAGTTAGCAAGTCACAGAAGAAATCTGTCCCCCTTTCACAGGCAACTGGCTGTATTAAGCTTTCTGCAAAAACACGGGGCTCGAGTTCTCAATGGCGTCATTTCTAAAGGAAAACTACAGCAGTGTTTTGAACCAGTCACAGAAGCATTATGACCATGTAGCTGGACAGAACAATCATATTCTCTTCCAGGCTTTAATTCTTCTAGAGGATTCCCTGTCTCCACTGGAAGCATCTCTTAAGACACACCACATATATTTTTTTTCACAGATTCATCATATTAGAAGACTAGATTCATGATCCATTTGGGTAGTATGCCTAGATCTTTCTCCTCCTCAAGCATTTTCTCATGATAACTACCTTGAGCACAGAAGAATTATGTAATACTGCATTTTGAACTACTGAATTTCATACCACTCCTCTTATGCCAGTCCTCATTTCCATCTTATATCCCAGCCTATTTCTGTACGAACAGTGCCTTCCGACTCCGGCCAGCCAGCATGCTCCCCTGTGTTTCAAAGAAAGCGTTAACAAAGGTATGAAATAGGAAAAGCCCCATGAACAATACTGGATTGTCTCTCTGATATGTCCTTTCCCAGCACTGATGACTGTTGCCATTTTCTCTGCCTTCCAGTTCCCTCAGATAGCCTCTACTCCAGCACTTTCCACTTTGGGACCATACCAAAAGTTTGCTCTTATCAAGGAGTGACATCAGAGAAGTCCAGCAGAATCTATTCTTCATGAGCCTGTTTTATTATTCCCCACTTTGCCCTTCTTATGTCCGAATATCAAAGAAAGATCTGTAGCCATTTATTGCACATTTAGTTGGAGCTCACAACATCCTGAAACACCTTTGTGGAACCTGATGCTGTCTCAAAAGTGAAACTCTGCAGTTAGATTTTGAATCTGATCTACTACTTAGACAGAATAACTGCATGAACAAATTGCTGGAAAAAAGATGACTGGATGATTATTGTTATTTTATTTAATTTTTTGAGGGAATGTTCTTGCACCAAGGAGTACATTCAAAAGGAAAATATAAAAAAAAAACTAGAAAAAATCAACATGTAAAAGACAAGGGCACTTGTTTTGGGGTTGTTCTGCTTTGCATTACAGGCAAATTGTTCCAACAAGAAAAGGAATGTTTTGTCTTTTTTCTCTTAGAGGAAATTATTACAGCATTAAATGTCTGTAGGCGAACTAGAAATAGAGCAAGATTTGAGTTTAAGGGACGTTAATTCAACTGAATCAAACTCTGCTAGACTCTGTGGTGTCTGGATTTCATTCACTGATAACCAGAGTTGCTAATTTGAGTGAACTGTGATTTCCACCTACATCAGCCTCTTAGTTCAGACAATGCCATTCCCCCAAAAAAGAGACTGTGTTGTCTAATGCTTTCAGTTCATGATCAGGAGCTGGTCTTTCCCAAATAGACGAGGTTATGGAATTTAATAAAAGGCATATTCTGATAAAAAGCCAGATTAACAAGGGAAAATGTTAATAGGAATAAATTGTTTTGTGGGGAGAAACCCAAAGAAGTTTGTAGAAGCTGTAAAAACTTCTGGTCACCTCTAGAAAAAGACTAGGCAAATCCAAAATACCCAAAGGTCAAAAGATCTGTGGTGTGCCTCGTTGGTCCAGAGATGTTAACCTTGTCTCTTATATGTTCTGTAAGTGTTAGTTATTAGTTATCCTTGACTCTGAAAAAAAGGTCTTTCTCTTTCCTTTGAAATGTCCTGGTTTCACCTTAGTACAAAATAGGGAAAAAATCTGGGGTAGGAAACCAGTTCCTTCTCCAGCTGCATTACCAAAACCTGATCTCAGCCCTCATGGAGGCTTCCCTGGGGCTTCAGCCAGGGTCACCTTTTCCATGGTTTCCCCAGCAATAATATGAGATAACAGCTCACAGAACTACTGAAGGTTAACTGTTGTTTGAAGCACACCTTGGAAATGAATAGTACTTGCAGAAGTGTAACTCTCAGGGCCAGGACTTGTAGAGGCACAGCAGGGCTTGACCACGTTCAAGCCTTGAAGCAATGCAGCAGTCCATGTGCACGATCACAAGCACTCAGGCTGGAAGGGACCTTCAGAGGGCTCCAGTCCAGCCTCCTTACCAAAGCGAGGTAAGCTGTGAGGTTGGACCAGGTTGCTCAGGGCCTTACCTAGTTGGGTCTTGAAAACCTCCAAGGACAAAGACTGCAGAACCTCTCCAGCCAAAATGTGTATTTTAAAACATCTGTTGTTCAAGTGCTGCCTCAGAACAGCAGTTTTTCCAGGCCTGAATATCCCACTGGTTTTAAGTCAGCAACCGTTCCTACTTATCTGTCTTGACAGAAGTCGTCACCATGGCATCCAAGCACCTGGAACAACTACCTAAGGGACAATATGGAAATTGCAAGGCAGCTCCCAGCACAGCTAAGAGGACTCAAGGGCAACACAATGCCCAGTGCGTCTGCAGGCTGCCAGGGGCTAACGGCATGCTCTTATTTCACCCTAAACCTGGGTGACTTTGCTCCGGCATGAAACCTCCAGCCGCCTGCCTGTGGTGAAAGCAGACTACGCTTCCCAACCTGTCAGTGGATGCGCGGGTGTCATCACGAGCCGCACATAAATACACTCGGGCATAGGCGGAACGACGAGGCAGGTCATAAACAAAGTAGATGAGGTTCTTAAAAATAGCAACTCTCTTTGAGAGGTTACACTTGAAAACGTAATGACCTGCACTTTTTTCTTTATCTGTTACTGTAACTACACAAACTTCACAAAACTATCACTGTACTTCTTTAACTAAACAAAAATAATGTTTCATACTCTGCTTTCGACCAACAGACACAGTGAATCTGTGCAGGTTCATTTGTTGTGGTGGACTGCACGCCCTTAGCATAATTGTTTAACTTAACTGTAACTTAACTTAATTTCCTAATAATCCTCATCAAATTTCCTCAAGCTGTCAGAATACAGACCATATTTAAACAGCAGATTCTAGGTATTAATAGTCCAGAGCAGTTAGACAATGAAAACCTTTTTTTTTCTTGCCACTGCCAATAGACAAGCAACCAACAAGGTATTTTAGCTTGCTTGTGTCTCTCAGACAACAAGGCTAAAATCAAAATACCTGTTGTGAAAAGACTTACATATGTCTAGATTTCAAAGAGAAATTCAAATTTCCCACAAAGCTTAGAAAACAAAATCAGTACTCATTCATTTTCATACAAAACCTTGCACTGCTGTACATTTTGGTATGCAAAAGAGGTCTCAGAATGGGGCAGGGAGAGGGGATGTCAATACTGAAATAGCCTTAGACAGAGCTGCTTTGCAAGACTGGCACTTACACAGCGAGAGCTCAAGGACTTGCTGACCTTGGGTATGTTATTGGCCAATTGTTCCGCAAGGAAAGGACATTAGATTGCTTGGAACTAATAAGGGAGGCAAACACGTAGCAACAGGCATGGAAATACCTGTATTTTTTTTCTCATTCCATCATCTGTTTACAAGATTCATTTGAAATATTAATAGGTGACATTAAGTCCGGATGCTAGAACATGCAAGTTTATGAGGTCTGAGTACTGGCATATTAATTAATGTCTATGGTTCACGGTAAAAGATACGATACACACAACTCAATTTATACGGCTCAGTTTTGAGTTGTGGGAGTTCCTGTCTGTAACTGAGAGCTGGGGATGGGAAAGGAACAACTCTGACTTGTAAAGCAATAGGCTTTCTAAGTTCTGCTTTTAAAAATACTTTGATGACTAAGCAAGCGTTTAAATGTTAAGAGAGATCCGGAATGAGATCTCGCCCAGCTCCCAGTCAGAACACCCGATGCAAGGAAGAAACAGCTCTCTCAATAAAAAAGAAGAGTTTGGTTTGTGCACGCAGAACTTTTCTGACGTTCAGACGAAAAGTAGAGATTGCCACCTGCTGACCACACGGAGGGTAGCAACGGGCACGAGAAAAAGAAGCACTTGCAGCGAAATCCAGGCTCTGCCAAAATCAAAGCGGATTTTGCCGCTGATTCCAGCGCAGTCCGGATCCCACCTTGGCTCTCACCTTGCCTCGCCAGCCAAACCAAGATGTGTACTCATAAAAACCCAAAGCTGTCTAGTTTGTCCGCGGAAGAAAGCAGCTGAGAGGACAAGAAATGTATTCAGCCAGCAGGTCTCCAGTTCTGTCAGCTTCAGCTGATGAGCTCGTATCATCACCGTCGTAGAATCATGCAACGGTTTGGGCTAAAAGGGACCTTTAAAGACCATCTAGTTCCAACCCCCCCCTGCCACGGGCAGGGACACCTTCCACTAGACCAGGTTGCTCAAAGCCCCGTCCAACCTGGCTTTGGACACTTCCAGGGATGGGGCAGCCACAGCTTCCCTGGGCAACCTGTTCCAGTGCCTCACCACCCTCGCAGGGAAGAACTTCTTCCTTGCATCTAATCTAAATCTACCCTCTTTCAGTTTAAAATCATTCCCCTTGTCTTATCGCTACAGGCCTTAGTAAAAAGTCTTTCTCTGTCTTTTTTATAAGCCCCCTTTATATACTGAAAAGCTGAGAGAAGTCTCCCTGGAGCCTTCTCGTCTCCAGGCTGAACAGCACCAACTCTCAGCCTTTCCTCACAGAAAAGGTGTTCCAGCTCTCTGACCATTTCCATGGCCCTTCTCTGGACCTCTCTAACAGGTCCATGTCTTTCTTGTACTGGGGACCCCCGTGCTGGATGCAGTACTTCAGGTGGAGTCTCACGAAAGTGGAGTAGAGGGGGAGACCCAACTCCCCTGACCTGCTGGCCACAGTTCTTTTCATGCAGCCCAGGATACAGCTGGCTTTCTGGGCTGCAGGCACAGGTTACTGGCTGATGCCCAATTTTTTTGTCTACCACTTGATCAAGTGAGGGGGAACATCTGATCAATGGGATCCTGCAGTGGCGTGAGGGCCCCCTGTGAGGCGGCTGGTGGAGACAGGCGGCAGGGCTGGACCACAGCCAGGGCCGTGTTGCTGCTCAGTCTTGGCCAAGCGCGGAGGCTCCTCGCCACACCAGAAAGGGGGCTGCAAACACACCTGGCATGGCCATAGCCACCCGGGAACACACGGCCAGTACTGCACTGCGTTTCCTAATGAACAGGGGGTAAGAGGGGGGAGAGGGGGACTCCCTTCGTGCTCTGAGAGGGGCTGCAGCTAGTCACCCCTCATGAGCTACCAGAGAATCCACGTAGAATGGGGACCTTATAAATGCCTCAACCACAGAAGAAGCTTCAAACCAGAGCTCACACCTTCTTAACCACCAAAGCTGATCACTTCTGGATAAATTTAGAGGAAACCAGGCTATATCTGAGCAGTGCCTCTTACTTTACCAGGGTATCGTGGTGGACACAGATCATTATGTTATGCTGCTACCTCCTTTCCACACTGACAAGAAAGAATAAATAATCAAGAAAATATTTGCTTTGTTTTCTTTCTGAAACACAATAGTCTACTTCAACAAGACATGCATTGCATGCACTGAGACATGTAAAAATATAAACCCTAAAATATAGATTTCAACATGCTCTCTTTTTTTTCAAATTTTTGAAATGTATTCTTCATTCAGGGTTGAATAGAAAGCAAGATGTCACAGTTTTCCACAAAACTGAAAATCCAGCCTGATGTGCTCAGGGGTAATTGCAAGAGGCCACTGGCCACAGGACCAGGGCCATATGGTTTTGCCTGGCTCCTAGCTCACAGGCAAAGCCACACAAAGAAACTTAAAGCATGTCTGGAGAGACATTACTTTTGTACAGCCCCAAAAGACCTTGTGTGGATGTCGTGGTTTAACCCCAGCCGGCAACTAAGCACCACGCAGCCGCTCACTCGCTTCCCCCTGCACCCGGTGGGACAGAGGAGAGAATCAGAAAACAAAGTAAAACCTGTGGGTTGAGATAAGAACAGTTTAAGAGAATAGAAAGGAAGAAAATAATAATTCTAACATTCTTCTCATACTAAACCCAAAACACAGCACCATACCAGCTACTAGAAAATTAACTCTATCCCAGCCGAAACCAGGACAGTGGACTAGCACCATGTCATTAGCCCCTAACCTCTGCATTATACTGTGCTGCAGGAACTCTGCCAAACTCCTAACTGTCCTAAGGCATCCCTCCCTGCCTCCCACACCTCAGCCATAGTTCCTACCCCTGTGCCTGCAGCACAACAGAGTTTTCCCTGGTGCAGATCCATATCGTAAACTGAATAAATGAATTGATTCAGGCTTCTTTTCTGCAGAGAGGGGAGAGACTTTTTTAACCTGTCTCAGTTCAGAGATTTGGCCTACACCAAAGACCCATTAGCAGCTATGTGATGGCAAGTAAAACAGTGATGCAGATGTAGGAACAAGCAATCTGAGTGGGCAGGAACTCCTTAAATTCCTTAAGTCAGCTTCAGTGCCAACGTCAGAACATCATGGAACTATGGGATCAAAAAGTTGTGGCTGGTGTCCAATAATCTGCAGCAACAGCACCAGATTTGCCCCGCACTTCAATCAGGAGTGCAAAGAGGTAGAGGCTACTAAGAAAGTCTTTCAGCAAAATGCTTTTAGACTGCATATAAAGTAAACTGGATCGAGTTCGTATCAGTTACTTTAAAATACAAATCTCAAATCCAAAGGGAAGTGAACTAGGCATTGCAATGCCATGAACTTCACACATATTAAGCAAAACCAGGAGTTCCCAAATTGTCAGAAAACAATTTATTCTTGTGAAAAAAACATTGCTGCAATAATGCTCCAAGTGAAAAGAACTTTTCTGTGCTGCAGGCGCAAGCGTATGTACTGAACTCGCAGGTTTCCCAGTGCCAACTTGTGTTCATAACTTTGAAGCAAGTTATTTATTTTGGATAGGTATGTATTAGTTATCCATTCATCTACTCTTTTGCTTCCTCTTTCCCCCCCAGCCAACAGACTTATCACCCACTAAACAAGCTGTTGATGCTTGTCTCTGACTTGCCATTTTGCAGCAAGTGGCATACAAATCCCAAATTGGCTATTATATGTGGGTTTTATGAGGGCCTAAAAATTCTGCCTGCTTCAGAGAAACTAGCCAAAATGTGTAAAAAGTCACACACTACTGCACAAACAGAGAGCTTTGTCGTGGAGGTGAATTCGGGGCTGAGAAAGGTTGGATGAGCTCTGTGGATTACTGCCTGCCTCTTGTTACAGGGAACGTGGGAACACTTTCCTCAACAACAAATTTAAGTTTTCTGGCTGAAATACTCAGGCTACAGGAGGGAATGTGCCCCTTTATATAAATACTGGAGAGCTTCTTCCTCTGCAGACCTAAGAAATTAGGTTCAAATATACTTAGCTATTGAGTTACACAAGTGTCCCCAAGGGAAGACTTTGACACAGCATTTTGGAGAAGACATAAGGAGAAAAACCATAATGGAACTGTCATACTGGAAAAAAAAGTGATGACCACTGTTACGGACCAGAAGAAAAGGAATTATATGGTCCTTGTTTGGAAAATTAAGAAATTAGATTGGAAAAAAATATATACATCTGATCTAAGCCTATGTGTTGGCAGAAGAAATAGACTTATAATAAACAGACATGTAAATATTATTAGTATAGACAGTAGTATATTTGAACTGTTTAAAGTTTGTTACTTTATGTCAGACTGAGGAAACTGTGAAAGGAGGGTTAAATGAGAAAGCACAAAGAAATAAACAATTGCAAAGTTTTAATGAGTTTTGCAGTCCTTTAAAAAACATGAAAGACCACTGGAGATTTAGCAACGAACAAAGGCAAGATAGAAAAGGAAATCAGGTGCATGTTAGCAGAGATAAGAGCAGTGTAGCCAAATAGCACATACTTAACGGAAATTTTTCACTTCATTATATTTAAACCTTAAAAAGAAACTTTGCTCTTTTACACTATCACAATATGAAGCCTAAAAGTAAAATTGTGCTTTGAGACTTTAAATAGATCATGTCTCCCTGGCAATTTTAATTAGCATGCTTCTGTTTATACAAATGTGTCTGTGGGGAGCTGGTTTGAAGAATGGAAGAATAAGCCTAGACGAGTATATGGAATAATTTTAGTATCCATAATTTAAGTTTCCTTTGTCTGCCCATGAGCAAAAGGATCCAAAAAAGCATAAAATTAATATTTTAAAATTATCCAAAATCCCTGTTCATTTAATGCACTATTTACATTTTCCTAGCTTGCTCATATGCTAGTGCAAATAGCCATCTCAAATAGCATCACAATTACACAGAGCAGTATTTCAATAAAATGTAATTGGGAGAAGCAAGTTTTAACTGCAGTTAAACTGGAGTTTAAAAAGATTGGGGTGGGGAGAAGAGAGAGAGAGGGATGGAGGGATGGAGGGATGGAGGGAGGGATGGAAGGAAGGAAGGAAGGAAGGAAGGAAGGAAGGAAGGAAGGAAGGAAGGAAGGAAGGAAGGAAGGAGGGAAGGAATTTGAGTTAATTAGTTATATTTCTATTATGAAATGCCTGGTCAACCCATCTGTCACAGCTGAAGAGTGTAATTTTAACCTTGGAGAGGTTCTAGTCAATGCAAGATCAACAAAATTTCATTGGCAGTGAGTCCCTCTTAAAGCAAAGACTACATGGATGTGGTCCATATAGTGATATTTCTGCCAAGGAACTGAAATTACAGAATTATAGTCTGAAATGAGTGAGCAACTAGCCAAAGCGCTTACTAGAAGCAAGGCATAAAGAAGAACTGATGACAAAAATGAGCTGATCAGTCCTACACCTTGCTCACTTTCAGAGCCAGTAAGTCGGTTCTTAATCACAGCCTCATCTGAAATTGGTGGTAGAGCACTCAGACTTGATTTATCTATACACCCCCAAAAAGTCTCATTTATAGAACTGAAATTTATAGAATATAGAGAAAGAAGGCAGAAACCCATTTACATAAGCAGTAACACATGGAAAAAGACTCAAAATATTAGTAATATACTTCAGTAAAGGGGGAGAGGGGATAATAGGGATTTGAATATTTTCATTTCTTTATCTTGGATAGTTCTTTCCATTTGTTAAAATCATCATTAACTTGCAAAGTGTTGGGAAAATTGCTTTTAATTTTTCCTGGGTCTTTTTTTTAGAAAACACTCTACTGTGCAGTAGAGACCAATAGAAAGAGATTTTACCATTTTGTGATGCTAGCTGTGGCCTAGCAGAAGTATTACATATTGAAAATTGAAGGATCTGTTTGTCTAATGTGTAATACATAAAGGCCACTACAGATGTCAGAGAGGCGTATAAAGAATTACACACTACAAAAACACAGTGATTTGGTACGTATCTGAATTTTTCATTAGAGTACGTGAACAATTGAAATTTATAAAACAGTGTAAAGAAATTATTTAAAAAAAAAGAAAAAACAGGAAAGCAGGTAACTTTTCAGCAGTTTCCAGACATGTTTTCACCTGCATCTAGAGAAACAAACTACTCGATTTTTTTATTATTCATTTTAAGCTAACATAAGGAGAAACATTTCCAGTAACATATACTTCAGCAGCTCTTTGTACTTTTTGAAATACAGCAATGCACTATTTAGAAAGACAGAATCAAGTGCTGCTTCTTTCACACGCAGGAGACAGATGCCTGAAGGAATATGCCTGTGGAGGACAGAGACAGGCAGGAGATGACCTCAGTTGTTCAGAAAGCTCACTTAAAGGCAATTGCCACTCCTTTTTAATTGATGCAAGGACATTTTTTGCCAACATCAGCTGTGAGGAAAGAAAGAGAAAAATCGGAGTATTTTTCTTCAATACTAAACAAAGGAAATACGAGAGTAAGAAAAACTGTTAGTATTCCTTGCAAAGTGCTTGTGTATTACTTAAGGTTGAACCCCTCAAGGCAGTTGCTGCCTATATGAATACATAAAGTTTCATTTTAAAAAGTGTTTCTAGCTTCTGCAGCTGCCAAGATAAGCTAGAATACACAACCTCAGTGAACCTGAAAGATTCCCAGGCAGGTGGCTAATTAAAATTCCATCCACTTCTACAAACTGTTTGCTTGTTTGTTTGTATGTGATTATTTTATGTCTTCATGTGATTTTTATGCAGTCTTAGTCATGACTCTTGAATGTTTAAGATGAGCAGTACCAGAGCAATTCCATTCCTAACGCTGCATCACTTCTCTGCACCACTGCCTAGCAACTACTGAGAACCTTCCCCCCCAGCTTCCAGAGTCATTTTTGGCAAGAAATGATGCCACCTACTTATGGCTGTAGTGAGGCATGAAGTACATCTATCCCCGCTGTGGTCCCTGCAACGCGAATTTGGGATATTATGCCCACTTCCTGATGCATGCTCTGACTGAAATGTTATGCTAGCATGTATAATGGGTCTACCAGGATGGAGTTGCATTGTGTCACTCGTGTTCCTAGAACACTTTCTTTCAATTTAACAGATTTAACAACTTTCTGGTTTGAAGCACTTGCTATTAGTGTCAGCCTGGCCAACAGTGAGGGCTCACATAGATTTTCTCCATGATAAATTTTTTCTCCTTTATTTTTATAATAATCACTCTATTTATAAGTTCTGACACAGGAACCTCTTAAGTTCCTAAGAGTGCTGCTACACTTTCTGTATTGGCTAAAGAAGCTGTTAATACAAACTTTAATGTTTAACTTATCTGAAGCTAATTGGATTGTGTCTCCATCTTCCAATTGCAATCAGTGATTACTTGATGACTCTATGCAGTTACAGCTCTTTCATACAGTCCATCACTCATATCATTGATTGCAGAAGAATCAGTTTCCAGAACACAAATTATTTCTGTGTTGTTTTAATAGTAGTTGGATAGATGGAAAAGATATCTTTTGCGTCGTAGTGCAATATCCTGAGCTGAAATTTCTCAGGGGAACTTTACGTTGTGTGAAATTATGAACTCATTCAGATACTGCAATTTTGAGTTCCTTAATTTGTCTTAAGAGATCCTTTTTTTTCTTTCTGCAGCTGATGAGATACATTGATTAAGGCTTATGATGAAAAGCAGATCGGCTAACAATCACAAGTCTTCAAGAGGTTGAAACAAATGTGGAATGCTGCTCATGGAAATGTGGTATTGAGAAATAGTCAAATCTTTGAAAAGTTACTTAGACAGAAGTATTTCATTGGGTTTGAAAGGCAGCAGTCCTTTTCACAAGATCATGAACCAGTCCAGACATATGAATCTTACTTGCAAGAGGAAATACTTCAACTATGTTCACATATGCATTTTGGGGCAGTGTTCTGGTTAGTTTAAGTAATCTGATTAACAGTTCCAATTTTTAAGTTTGGAAAAGGCAACAGTAGTAGTCCATAATGTCTAATGCCTCTTTTCTGGAAATAGCCAGTCCCTGTTTCTGGTTACAAATCAAAACAAAAAGTATATAGTAAAGAATGAATCAATAACCCGAAGCCTGAATGGAGTTTTTTGTACCCAAATACGTACCTTTGCAGAAAACAGTTTATCATACTGGTCAAAATTTTTTATATTTCCTGAACTCCTACATTCCTCAAGAATTTTCTTTTTGGTGTCAACTATTATCTATATTCTTCAGACAGATTCAAGCAAGGGTAAAGATTTAACCTGAATAAAATGTATATTCATCATATTTTTCCTGCAGTTGGAAGTTCCAAAACTATCCTTTCATTAGACCAAAATAAACCTTGTCACTAAGACTGTTAATTCAAATCATATGGTAATGAACTCTTTGTTCAATGGTAAAACTAGGCAAAAGGCTTTCTTTACTCCATTGTGCCTTACAGTCTGGCAATTTCATCATGCATATTTCTCTCATATTGAACAAGAAGACCATCCTATTTTCTTCTTCTTTTTTCTTTTTTTTTTTTTTTTCCCCTTAAATCATGGATACAAGAACTTACAGACAACACTCAACAGTTTTGGAACTAGATCTGATATACTTACATTTAAAAATAGGTTTATAATCCCACAAGAGAGTTTTTTTTACAGATGCTGTAGTACATGTTGGCTTTGGATCAAGTTGGGAATATGGCTCAGGAGTCCCTTAAAATTTCATGTTCTGATCTCAGCCAAACCAGAGTTCAGAGGAATAGGTGTTTTTTTTTTTTTTTAAAGTGCAGGGGCCTTCATTTAATCTCAAGGGTCTGATTTGAAGCATATCCAAAGTGCAAGTCAACACCAACTTTTATTTTATCCATATCTGCTCGCCTACATATCTACTTACCTACATCAAAAGACTTGAGAGCTAATTCTCTGTTACGGTGCTGTTCTTTTATACAAGTTTAATGGTATATAGGTGTCTGAAGAAGAGCAGGAGTAGTTCCCTGCTGAGAAAATATCTTCAGTACAGAGCTGATATGCAAGAAGTCTACTGCACATTGCTCAGATCCTCTCAGACAGGGGAAAAGCCAGATGTATGGAGCTGGAAGATGGAGAAGACAAAGGACATAGAGGAAGAACATATCACTGTGGTTGGTCTCTGTTCACTGTGATTCAAAGTAAACATGTCATATTAGAGCCAAATCAGGACCTGTTCTAATTTCTCTCTGATGCTGTTTAATATTCCCAGGTAGTGAGAGGCCAACTTCATGAGCCTTAACAGAAACAAAAGAAAAAAATCATTGAACCTTAAAAGATTTTTTGTTTGGTAGTATTAAAAACTTGCTTTTTCCTGCGAAAATGGAAAAAATGGGGAAATTTTATCTGGTCTTCATGCACAGGAACTTAAAATATGTTGCAGATAAATGTATATTTTTATTTTAATCAACCATTTCTAGCAGATATGGTTTTGCCTTTCCTAAGTATTGCTTCTTGCCTTGAGAGTTACATAGCATACTGGAAACCCAATTATTTCTTTAATGATCTCTAGAAATTCCTTTCCAAAAAACAGCAGGTCCATTTCACAGCAATTAAAGGTAATCATTGGAGTGATTATTTTCCACTATGATATCAACTCAGACTTCAAGGCAAATTTGTTTATTACACAATGTCTTTCAGTATAAGAAGGCAACTCAAGCTACACTATACTTCCAATGGTAATGTCAAAATTCATAAAAGTAAAGAAAAATCTAATTAATGTTGTAATTGAATATATGAGAAGAAATACTGGTTACAATATTCATGGAGTTAAACTGGGCTACTACAGATCTACATAAAGAATCCTCATTATATTTTAAGTTGTAACGTTGCTACAAAAGTGCAACATCAGTGTTACTCCAAATCTACATGACTATAACTTACTACAGAATCCATACAAGATAGTGCTTATTCAATATTTACTTATATATTTGCCAATGAGGCAAAGAATTGAAAAAATCTCACTCTTGGTGATCCTTAGAACCCTTAGATTAAAAGGTTATTAGTTTCCATGTTTTTTTCCTTTCTAAATTGAATCCAGATAGAGGTTTCATAGCCAGCAGGTCATCTGCTATTGCTGGGGTTTCTGCTTTGATTTTTAATTTTTCTTCTCCTTCCTCTTTTTTAAGTCATTATAACTGACAGCTCTTCTCTTCTTACCCAGGATGGGGCTTCATTATAGCTAAGAAGCTAAAATGGGATGAAGGGAAATGGAACAAGCTCTAGTAAATGAACAGTCAGAAGCCAAGCCTTCATCCTCCTTGTTCTGAAGTGTTGTCAGTCTGAACTAAATGTACGAGAGAAGGAAATTAAATACTGCAACTATACTGTCATGTTCCTCAAAGACACCATTCTCTGTGGTGGTAATTATTCTGTATGGACAAAGTCTTCCTGTCCCATAGCAGAGCAGGAGCCAATTTTAGAGCCTTGCCAGCAATGGCATATCACTGATTGCAATGAAAGCCTGTCAAGGCCCACTGTTTGAAGGCACGCTTGCAGTAGGTTATGAAGAAGAGAGACAATGAGGTGAGCACAGGAAGGTGAAGAGGGGGTTCATTTCAATTCTTACACCATGACCTTTGTGCAAACAGTGACGCAACAGTGCTTGCAGGAGGTCAAACAGTCTTGCATCTCAGTAGATTTATTTGATGTGTCTCATAGGCTCTCACTATCTTCAAGAGGTGCACCAAGATGCGTGTAAATACAGGAACTCAGTACAGCTACAGAGGACATCCTTTGGCTCTGGAATCCTTCATGTTCATCTTCCTTTGAATACTATCCCTTCAACACTTCTTTTCTCTGAGTCCGTGGCGTGTGGTGACTCCTCGGTTTGCTTGACCTTTCAAAGCAAGAAATAGGGCAGGAGGATCACTCCCTAGCAGATTCAGCTCTTCCTTTCCAGACCTGGCACTGTTTTATATATGATATTTTATTCACTAGCACCTGCAGACTTTATTGGTTAAACATAACATAAAACATGCTGCTGTTATGGTGGTTAGTGTTTGCACTGTGAGCACCTGAGATGTTCCCATCCATCCCCCTTTTCAGAATACAATCTGGTTAGATCTTATCCTTTCAAATGAGCAGTTATATTTGATACTAGAATTTTATAACAGGTACTGTTGTCTGCCAACAAGACAAATAGCCATGCTTTGCCTCCAAGGAAGTTCAATATAAAAAGCTTCTTGATGGTCATTAAGAAAAAAGAGTTCATCAACATAGACATTACATACGGAATTTAGGAAAAACAGCCAAAGAATGCACATATTAATTGCAGAAAAATACAAGTGTGAGGTTCACACATTTCAACCCAAAGTAGAATCAAAATACTTGAAAAAGAAAGCCAGTCTAATGGAATGACAATGAAAGCTATTTCAGAATTGTATTAAATGCCATTATCTGTGTTCCAAATTAAATATATAAACTTAAGCTTTTTTAATTAAATCAAAACTGAAGTTCAAAACTATAAGCTGGTAAGAATTTGCTTTCAAAACATTTTGGTGGGATTTTATTTTTGTTAAAAATTGTTATAACAGAAGCTTTATAAAACGGGGGGAAATCTGCCAGGTAATGACAGGTTGCTTGGTAACAGCAATTTGGTCGGAAAGTATCTTTCAGAATGTACAATGATAGTTGTCCTTGCAAAAGTAGAACTTCCTGACACAAGACTGTCTATAAGAGCTATTGAAAATATGACTGAATACTTTGGGATTCAGTTGCTTGTGAAATGTTAAAAAAAATTCCAAATATTTTTAAACCAAGCCTACCACCTGTACTTAAACAAACAGACAAAAAGACAATACAAGTTTCAGCTGAAAAGCAAAATAAGTCCTTGGAATCTGCAATGCCACAGTTCCAATTATCCATATAGTTTTGAATCAGAAGTTCCTTTCCGATGCAGTGCACTTCTTGGGCATAAGTTATGACTGTGATTCTGCATGTGAGTAAATATATGAAAGAAACATCCATGCTTCACAAGGCTAAAGATTTAAAAGATTTCCTTTCAAATGATGAGATTTTTTGGTGTAATTAAATTTCACAAGTTATACATCAGAAAATTCTAGTGCATTTTTCAAGTCCTACAATAGAAATTACATTAATTTTATACTTAGATGCATTTCTCCTTTATTTACAGCATGCCAATATTCCATCTCAACTTTCTCTGAAAGTACAGAAATAAATAATTCATAGAGGCTTCTTACTTAAGGATGAATCCTTTGTGAAAATAGTCCAAAATTAATAGAGATGCAGGTTGTGTGAAACCAATGCCTTGAACCATTTTTGGCCACACAAATGATTTATTGACTGAGAACACCACCTTTCTCTTCAAAAGTTCTGGTACAAAATGAACAGCTGCTGTGAGGGATAAAGGCAGAGGCATTGCAGAAGGAAGCACATGCACACAGGGCCACTGAAATGATGAGGGGATTGGAGCACCCGTCACATAAGGAGAGGCTCAAAGAACTGGAATTTTTTAACTTGGAAAGAAGACATCTCAAGGGAGGGGGAAACACTTATCAATGTGTCCAAGTACCTGAAAGGGCTGAGAAAAAATGATGCAGCTAGATCCTTCTCAGGGGTACACAGTGAAAGGAACAGAGACAATGAGTACAAACTGAAACACAAGAAATTCCATGTAAACATAAAAAAATGGTAAGGGTGGTCAAACACTGGAACAAGTCACCCAGAGAGGTTGTGGAGTCTTCATCTTTGGAAGTGTTCAAAACTCAGCTGGATACAGTCCTGGGCAACCTGCTATAGCTGACACTCGTTGAGCCGGTTGGGTTGGACTGCAGGTTCTCCAGGCGTCCCTTCCAACCTCAACCAACTTATATGTGGAAACTACTGGGAATAAATGACTGTCAAGCCTTAGTTAAAACACAGTTTGGCAAGAACTTATTTCTGCTGTCCAGACGTAAAGACTGAAGAAACGTAGTCACATCTGTCCTGTAGCAATCATTGAAACATGCCAGAAACTTCCTTGTGTCATTCACAGAAAGGGAGCTTCTGAGCCTTGGCAAAGGTTATGCTCTTGGACTCTTGCAGCTGAGAGAAACAAAATGTGCTTACTTGTAACTGATGCTTATACCAGCTGGACAGAAATACTTGGCTAGTAAAAGATACCAAGTCCCTGATTGAGATAAATGAGGCAGTTCACATTTCTAAATTTAACTGTTTAAGTGTCTTCAGAGAGTGTCAGTTAATGTTCATAATTTCACATCTAATTTCACAATATAAAATGTGACATTAAAGAAGCACAGTCCAGGAGTCAAGTACATAGCTGGACGTTAAGTTTTACTTTGGTACTATAGTCTGTTTCACTCTTCAGCTGGCAGTAGCAGCAAGCACTTGACGCAGCCTGACACTTTTTCTGATTGGCACCAGTCTATCAGGCTGTCTGTGGTGCTGTCAAAACATTTGATATTCCCCCCACTAGAGTGCACAAGAGTTTCAAAAGTGGAAATCAGGAGTGGTTTAAGTGTGTTGAAAATTTACTTCCATGCTTCCAGGGAGAAATCCAGTTTTAATTAAAGCCACCAAGTAATGAAGAACATGACTGTGCCAGTGACTAATTACCCTCACTGTTTTACAGATACTACCAATTCTGAACAGAAACTGTATCAAATTGTAAATTATTTAATAAAATGGTGACTGTAGTG
Source organism: Sagittarius serpentarius (assembly GCA_034782735.1). Taxonomy (NCBI): domain Eukaryota; kingdom Metazoa; phylum Chordata; class Aves; order Accipitriformes; family Sagittariidae; genus Sagittarius; species Sagittarius serpentarius. Next base: position 31,891,870 of record JAVKLA010000053.1, read on the forward strand.
CTAAAATATATCATACCAGCTAGGGAAAAAAAAATCAGTTGGATAACTTGGTTGTTATTATTAAGACAACATGCTGAGGACAAATTATACCTATGTCCTGGATGGAAAAATCAGGCACTCCAAAGTGTACCTACACAGCATTTGATTGGCAGAAAGGAGTTATACGTAGAATATACTTTGAAACCTACCTACTTACTGCCTTTTACAGTCTTAGTCTTCCATGTATCTGGAGTCTCATTTGCTCTGAAAAGTAGCCTCTAGCCATGCCTGGGACCATGTTTATAGGCTTATTATCTATAGGGCACATGATCCTGATCTTGAGGACTGCCTTAGTGAAGTCTCTAAGATGTAGTGTAGACGTATCCACTTTCTCCTTACTGTAGGCATTTATTTGTCAGCATGTCCAGAATAAAGGGTTGTTATCTTACAGAACATAGCCAGCACTAAAACCGCAGGCACTGAACCCGAACACAGCCATGATGGTGAATTTATACATCTCTGCTCTTTCGGAGATCTCAGAGCCATGCCCCACACAACAGAGAAGTGCTCTTAAGGCTCTTAAGTAGCAATATATTGCTCATTTTTCACCCTGTCATGTGACTTCTAATCAAGCTATAGCTGTTGTCACATCCTTCTACTGAATGCACCTTCACCACCAGGAAGAATAAAAATCTGGCTGGTTCCCATTGTTACAAAGCAAGATTTATTTCTCAATGGATAGATGCTTAAAGACAAATTTACAGCAGCAACAGCTTCATTCTTTTCTGCTAATGCTTTATTATTGGGGTTTTTTTTTTGTTTTCAGCAGGACGCATTACAACCACCAGCTGATTTAGGAATTCTTCTGATGGTAACTGTAATTAGGGCAAACACCCTGGCAAATGCTGATGTACTTGGAATGAAGTCCATAACAAACAAGGAGATAAAGTGATAAAGGTTGATCCTGCAGTATTCAGAGAGGATTTTGGATCCTTTATGCCATTTGATTCAATTCATGTGGCTTCCGAATGTTCCCTTCCTGTGCCTGTTACCTGCTGGTTTTGATGAATATGTTTTGCCTTTGTTCTGTGCCTGAATATAACAATCACATTGGTATGTTATGAAGCATGTAGTCCTTTTTTTCGGTCATATTTGGACTGCATATTCTTATGTACGTCTACTGGTACAACAAAACAATGAAATATTCCTCCATAGGATAGCTTTTGGCTGAAATACCATTAGTAATTATATTTTTGTATTTTCAGTATATTATTAAAATAATATTGCCTCTCTTTTCTCATGTCATAATTATTCTCTTCAGAATGCCATTATTTACCAGTGCCTTTTTAATTTACACAGTTTCTCTTCTAAAAAATTGTGCTGTTATTCTTTTCATCCTCTGTGCTGATTATTATAGTTCCAGTATTGACAAGCTGAAAAGCATTTACTGAGATGGAAGTTCAAAGCTTTTACATCAAAAGAATGGACTTATCCACTCTGCTATAAGACCTCTGATGAAGTAAGCCAATATTTTTTTTTGCATTCAATGAATTTATTTATTTTCTAAGCAAACTGGTACCTCCAAACTCATAGGTTTTTTTAAACCACAGAAAGCAAAGAAGCTCAGAGGAAAATTTTGTTTCCTGTATCAATGGAATTACATAGTAGCCTCCAAAGATCTCTTTAATGTGATGTTAACTTCAATATTGTTTTGAAAACATGCAGAAATACAATGATGTTGTTGAAGTACTTAACTGAGATTCACATGATCATTTGTTCCACTCCTAGCTTTGGGACATTGGATATATTATTTAAATCATCCAGCTTACTTTTATTGCTTATATGCTGGTTATAATAGGACTTGTCGTAGGTAGAGGAAAAGTGGGCAATTGAGTACAGTAGCTAATAGAAAGTAAAATCAGAAACTCCAGAAAACAGGTGTAAGACATAGATACCCTGGTATACCTGGTCAAGACCACAGGTGCAGAGTGGGACTTGAATGCTGACAGCAGAACTTTGTCAGCCTCATATTAAGGTAAAGAAGCTCTTCGGGCCATGTGTCTTGGGCTCCTAAAATGCTTGTTCTGCTTCTAACACTACAAAACTGATTTTTTCACATTACTGAACCTTTGATCTAAGCCTGGGGTTTCATAATCTGGCTTCTGTCATATTAAACTGTAGTATGGATATATTCCCTTATGTCTGAAAGTGCCCTAAGGTCCAATGTAAACGTGCTCCTCTGGGCTTGTGGAGGTGGGTCTTGGATGGCTCGTGGCTCCTATTGTTGGCCTGGGAGGAGACAGGGCAAGGTATTATTTGGGCTCCCCCACCTCTCATTGTCTCTCTGTGCTCCTTTGTGGGTCTACTAACAGATTTTATCTCGTAACCTAGCAGAAAGAAAGCAAGATTGCAGAGATAGGAAAGCTGATGGTGAAAATCATAGAAATATAGAATGGTTTGGGTTGGAAGAGACTTTAAAGATCATCTAGTTCCAGCCCCCCTGCCATGGGCAGGGACACCTTCCACTAGATAGGTCACTCAAAGCACCGTCCAGCCTGGCCTTAAGCACTTCCACAAGGGCATCCACAACTGCTCTGAGCAAGCTGTTCCAGTGCCTCACCACCCTCACAGTAAAGAACTTCTTCCTCACATCAAATCTAAATCTACCCTCTTTCAGTTTAAAACCGTTACCCCTTGTCCTATCACTGCACTCCCTGTTAAACAGCACCTCCCCATCTTTCCTGTAGGCCCCCTTTAGGTACTGGAAGGCCGCTATAAGGTCTCCCTGGAGACTTGTCTTCTCCAGGCTGAACAACCCCAACTCTCTCAGCCTGTCCTCACAGGAGAGGTTCTCCAGCCCCCTGACCATCTTCATGGCCCTCCTCTGGACCCGCTCCAACAGGTCCATGCCCTTCTTATGTTGGGGGCCCCAGAGCTGAACGCAGTACTCCAGGTGGGTTCTCATGAGAGCAGAGTAGAGAGGGAGAATCACCTCCCTAGACCTGCTGGTTATGCTTCTTTTGATGTAGCCCAGGATACGGTTGGCTTTCTGGGCTGCAAACACACATTGCCAGGTCACATTGAGCTTCTTATCAACCAGCACCCCAACTCCTTCTTCTCAGGGCTGCTCTCAATCCACTCATCACCCAGCCTGTATTTGTGCTTGGGAATGCCCCAGCCCATGTGTAGGACCTTGCACCTGGCCTTGTTGAACTTCATGAGGTTTGCACGGGCCCAGCTCTCAAGCCTGTCAAAGTCCCTCTG
>JAVKLA010000053.1:31916354-31932509 GCA_034782735.1 Sagittarius serpentarius
GGCTGGGCAGGAGAAGCTGAAAAGTCCTTGACTTGGTCTAAACACGACTGAGCAACAACTGAAAACATCAGGGTGTTGTCAACATTCTTCTCAGACTAAACCGAAAACACAGCACTGTACCAGCTACTAGGAAGACAATTAACTCTATCCCAGCCGAAACCAGGACAAGCTTTTAGACATTTGTGCATCTGTCGGTCAGCTTGACTTAGTCTTTAAATTGATGTTTTACATAGATATGTACATGTGTAGATATCTGTCTACATACTGGTATATATGAAGCAAGGAGAGCTCTTATCCCTTTTACAGGGACAACTGTAGTACTAATATTGTCATGCTAATGCTCTCTGCTTTAAAGCACTGATGTCCAGAGGATATCTTTGAAGCTGGTACACATAATTTTCCAAGAGAAAAAAGCTTGGACGAATTGGCTAGTTAAAAGTTGTGTGATCATGTTCTGTTTCAGTATTTTTAGCGTGCATTTCTCTCTCCCCTTCAGCTTTAAAAGCAGAAAGTTTACAAACTAATGTTAGGCTGATACTGATTTTATTTTTTTTAATTGTCCAAATACCTGTTTCAGGCATGCTGAAGATGGCTGCAAAAAGAAATATGAGCCATCTGAAGAAGAACCTAAAGAAATGCAAAAGACAAATGAGGTATGTGTCTTTTAAATATAAACCTTATGATCTCACTTTTTAATTATAATAGTACTTGTTCATATGTCCATACCAAACTGCATAATACTGCATTCCTTCTTATGAATTAGTTTTTTCCTGCTAGTTCTTTCAATTTCTTTAGTGATCTGGCAATGCTGTAGTAATGTTTTCTGAATTCCAGTGCCCACTAGAATATACAGTTTGTTTATTCAGTGCTAATGCATGTTGTAGTAGAACATGAGATATAGTTTAAGCCCTATTTTGTGAAGTATGTTGGGTTTTTAAAAAGAGCAAAATGTTTTATACGCAAAGACTTGAGGATCTTGATCTATTTAAACTTCTCACTGAAAAGTTAAGGGAAAACAGAATGTAGTCCAAACGCTAAAGGGAAGAGAATTTTTATGGTGGGAGTTTTTACCAAGAACATTGTTAATGAAAAAAAAAAGTGATAGTTGGAAGTTCAAATGGAATCTAGATTTATCTTTTGTGGGTTTTGGGGTGTTGTTTGGTTTGGGTTTTTTTGGGGTTTTTTTGTTGTTTTTTTTTTTAGACAGCATAATGGCTGTTTAAAGTAACTTATAGAGTACTTGAAATTGTGATTGTCCATTTAAAAGTCCATTTAAATCATTTTAGAAAGAAAAATCACTTTATAAAGAAAAGATATTCAAGTTCAAACAGACTGGTTAAGGTTAACTTCTTTCTTTCGATTTTCCCACAATGGCAGATAGTTGAAATGAAAACAGTAAGTTTCATTTTTGTACTTGACTGTATTTTAGGTGACTTTTTATTACAATGTTAAGCGTGTTCTCTGTTGTATTGATTTTACGGAGAGTTTGCCCTTAATAATTCTGTTCGGTCACGTAGTGAAGGAACTGTGTAACATTTGCTTATATGTCTTAAAACTTTCTGTTGTAGACTTGTGAAAAAAATTCTTCCAAAGAATTGAAGCATAATCATGGGAAAAGTGAAATCTCTAAACAGCTTAGAAGACTTTCAGAACCGGTGCATTCAACTGAGGAAAGCAAAAGTGATTGTAAAGCAGAAAAAGAACATAAAAGAAAAACCTCCACCTCTCTTCAGGCTGAAGGAGCCCAGCAGGACAGTGAAACAAGGGATCCAAAAAGACAACTAGATAGAGCAGAAGTCAATACTGAAGAACTACAGAAGCAGAAATCCACACTTAAAAATGAAAAACATCCCAAAAAAGATAGTGACACAGAAATTCAACATATGAGAAATGCTGCCAAAAAAGAAGCCAAGGCTTACAGAGATAAAAATGAAAAGGAAAGAACTGCTTTAGAAGATAAACTTCCTTTAAAGCACAAATATAAAGGAGACAGTATTCACAAATTAAGTGAAGATGTTGAACTCCATTCATTTGAGAGAAGTTTGAAAGGAGAGGATGGTGGTCTGAAACATAATCAACAAATAAAGGTTTCCTCAGATGACAAATCTGAAAGAAAAAGTAAACACCGAAGTGAGCGGAAAATATCGGTAACTGGAAAAGATGGAAAAAATATTTCTGAATCAAGCTTAAAAGCTGAAGAATTGCTGCGTAAGGAAAATAAAAAAGACAGACATCTCTCAACAGAAAAATCAAGAGCGGAATATAAGTCCAAAAGGTCCCTGAGTGATTCTAGGCCACAAAAGGATTCCCTAAGTGCCTCAAAGCAACCTGCTTCTGCATCACACAGAAGGAGCGAAAGCTACTCTGAAGATAAACGTGAAATAGAATCAACTAACTCTGATTGTAATTTGAAACAAGAAGATGGTGTTCATAAAGATAGACGAAGATCCAAGAGCCTTGTAGAAGACAAGATTTTGTTAAAGTCTAAGTCAAAGGCTCATAGTAAACAACTCAAAGCATCTGAAACAGAATTACAGGAGAATTTAACAAAACAAGAGACTGGTCAGAAACTAGACAAAGATAAGAGCACGGAAGAGAATGATTCAGATAAGCAACACAAATCCAGGAATGAAGACAAAGTTTTTGAAGAGAGTGGTGCTGAGTTTGAGCTTGTAAGTGGCACACAGTCAGCTCAGGGATCACAAAAAGACTCTAGTCACAGAGTTAAGTTACATTCTGGAGAAAGAGGATCTGTAAAAGAGAAATATAAAGGTGATAAAGATTTAAGCAATTCCAAACTAGAAAGAAGGTTCTCTGCTGAAGGTCACAAAAGCAGAAACTTAAAGCACAGCAACAAGGAAATAAAGAAGAAGGAAGAGAGTATGAAATTGGAAGATAAAGATATTAAAGAAATGGATAGTGGGCATGAAAAAGTATTGAGCATCACAGTGGCAATGGATAAAAAACAAAGTAAGAAGGTAGCCTGTGAAAACAGAAAAGGAAGTATATCAAACCAAGATTTACTTGGAGAGGAAAAGGAATCAGCTAGCACAACTGAAAGCAGCCATGTTCCAGTCCCTCAAAATTCAAGTATGAGTAATGATGACTTGCATTCTGGTCATGAGGAAGAGCTGATGGAACTTGATTTGAAACAAGCAAAAGTACAGGAAGCATCTAACATCGAAGGAAAAAACATTCAAAACTCACTCCAAGCCACAGATACTGAGTATGCAGCAAAAGAAAAAGTATCTCTCTCTATTTCAAATAAGGTATTAAAACAGAGCTTGGCAGATCCTGAGTCTTGTGAATCACAGTTTCTGCCTGCAGCTGAAAAAACTGTTAAACAAGAAGATATCCTGAATAAACAAGCTGGTGCCTTAGACACTTTGTCCAAACAAGCTTCTGTGGATCAAGGACCCAATAAACAAGGGGCTTCTAAAATGAGTGTTGTGTATGAAACAAGTGGTAGAATCTTACTGAATGTTCCCAGTAAGGATAAAGCTTCAGAAGGTAGCAGAAGACCAAAGAATTTAAAAACTGTGATAAATTCTAATTCAGATGATGTTCCTTTAGCAATTAATTCTTCCAGAGAAGATGCTGCTGATGCAAAGTCCATGGATATGGATATCTCAGATTTTACAGATTCCTTGGGTAGTATGTCTAAGGAATGCCATAATTCAGATGGGACTTCTTTATTTGAAGATACTTTAATTTTGAAGAATGATGGAGCACAGGTTGTATATGTGGAACAACAAGATAGTGCAGTGCTGAGTTCTGTCATGAAAGATGATGGTGACAGCACCACTATGACAAACAGTGTAGAAAAAGATGACATGCCCCAGCCTGATGAACAGGCAATAGAAGACAGTACAGCTGGGTTACCTAGTCAAGAAGATTATGATGAAGCAGCAAAGTTAGAAAGCACTCGGGGAAGTGAGTTGAAAATAAAAGAAGAAAACTTGCTGACTGATGTAACTAGAGATGGAGCAACAAAAGAACTTCTAGAAAGAAAAGAAAGAGAGTGCTTGAATACAGATCCTTCCACAAAGGGAGAAAGGACAATGATGGATGATGTGGAAAAGAATGAGGTGCATGATATTGATGATATGATACAATCTTCCTCTGTGTTAGTGCCTGAAAGAGTTCCTGAGGAAACAGTCAAAGGCTCTGTTATAGCCAGTGGGCAAGAAAGGAGTAGTGTGATTGGTATGGAAGATAAAAATGAAAGCAATGCGGTAGGTACCAGTGCAGGAAGTAGTGAACTTGGTTTGTTGTACAGCGGCCTACAAACAACTGCATCCACTGTAATAGGAACTAGCACAGAAAAGATCATTGAGAGCACTGTAATGGCCACTAGTACAGGAGAAGAAAGAGCTGAGGGTGCATCACATTCTGAAAAGGACAGTGATGCTACAACCACTTCCTCAGAAGAAGAAAGTGAGGTGACAGTAATCTGCACAAGCATAGAAGCTGATGAAGGTTTCACAACAGGCATATGGGTAAAAAGTAGTGAGGGCGGCAGTTTCATCACAGGAGCAGATATTGGTGAGTGTACCGTTGCAGCAGCTGAAGAAGGTGGTGGCAGTGTTGTCACTGAAGGATTAGCAGAAAGTGAAAGTTTCCTAACGAGTACGGAAGGAGAAGAAAATGGTGACTGTACCATGGTTGATGCAGAAGAAAGTGGTAAGGATTCAGTCAATGCAAGCGGAGTAGAAATTGAAGACAGTGTGAATAGTGCTGGAGCTGAAGAAAAAGATGATGCTGTGACTAGTGCAGGCTCTGAAGAAAAGCGAAAGACCTCAACTTGTGTAGATACAGGCAAATTTGAAAGTTCTGTATCCTGCTTAGGTGAAGCGGAGAGCGATGGAGCTGTAACTAGTGCAGGGACAGAAACAGGTGAAGGGTCGACAAGTGGTGACAGTTCAGGTGCGTTTAGAGGCAGTGTGAGAGCTGGCCAAGTAAAAGAACACGAAGGTACTGTGACTTGCACAGGTGCAGAAGAAAGAGGTCATAACTTCGTCATCTGCTCAGTGACGGGTACAGATGCCCAAGGAGAAAGCACTGTAACTGGTGCATGTATTGCAGTGGTCACAAACAACAGTGCCACAACTGGAACTAGTCATGACAAATCTGAGGATACTGTAAATGGTGAAAGCGCAGTGACCAGCACAGGCATAACTCCAGAAGATGATGCTGAAGTTTCAGTAGTTTGCGCAGGGCTAGAAGACAGCAATGAGGGGTTTGCAGTTTGCTTAGAAGCTGAAAAATGTGAAAGTCTAATGGACAGTACAAGGGCAAAGGAAGAAGCCAATATCGCTACAGTCAGTGTAGGTCTGTGTGATGATGAAGGTTTTGTGACTAGTACAGGCTCAAAAGAAGAGGATGAAGAAGGTGAGGGCATTGTGACCAGTACAGGAAGAGGAAATGAAGAAAATGAGCATGCTTCTACTTGTACAGGAATGGAAAGTGAAAATGCACTAATTTGCATAGGTGCAGAAGAAGGTGAAAGTTCTATTATCTGCATAGTTGCTGAACAAATGGAAGCTGAGTCAGGAGTGGCTGGCACAAATATAAACAAGCTTACTGTCGACAGCATGACAAGTGCAGAGAAAGAAGCTAATTGTGGCACAAACTGCAAAAATGATAAAGGGATTGTTGAAAGCAGTGTAACCAGCGCAAGTGCTGCAGATGAGGGTGCGTTGACCGCACATATAGGAAAGCATGAAGGTACCTTGATTCCGTTAGATGCTGAGGAGTGTGAGGGTCCCATGACTAGTGCTATGGCAGTGCAAGATAAGAGTCAGTCTGGTGCTGAAGACGAACATGAGAATGCCATGACTTCCTTTGACAGCAGAGAACTTGATGCCTCTATAAGTAGCGCAGTTCCAAAGGAAGATGAGAATTCTCTTACTCCTGCTGACAGAGAAGAAAAAGTAAAAGGGGATATCATCTCTACCAGTACAGTGGAAGAAAGTGATGTTCCCCTACATTCAGCCATGGATGCTGAGGAAGGTCCACTTGCTGTTGCAAGAGCAAGTGAAAGTGGGGAAAGCTCAATGATCTTAATAGACGCTGAAGACACAGAGGTGCCTATGCCCAGTACAGCTACAGAGTTTAAAGAGTGTGTGCATACTTTCAGCAGTAAGCAGGAGAAAGATGAGTGCACTATGATTTCTACCAGTATTGTGGAAGAATTTGAGGCTCCTATGTCAAGTGCAGCTCTTGAATATGATGGTCAGCTCCCCTCTGTGAAAACAGAAGAAATAAATGAGAATGCTATGGTTTCTATAGATATGGAAATATATGAGGTTCCCATGCCTAGTGAATCCAGTGCAGGAGGAGATGATAACGATGATGAAAGTCACCCAACTGCTAGTGGCAAGGAAGAAAAAGATGAGTGTGCTATGATTTCCACCAGTGTCATGGAAGAGCAAGTAATCCTAATGTCAGGTGAAGTCACAGAAGAGGCGATTCAACATGTGTCAGACACGGAGTCAAAAAATGAAACAGTAATGATCTCTACAAGTACAGCAGAATGTTTTGAAGCTCCAATGTCTAGTGTGGCTATGCAAGATGAAAACAAACTCGCTGCTTCAGAAACAGAAGGAAGATATGAAGCTGCTATGATCACTACAAGCATGACAGAAGAATGTGAGATAGTCCTGATCAGTGCAGCACCACAAGCTGAAAGTCAGCTCATTGTAGCAGAAGATGATGAAGATGCCATTATCTCTCCAAATGCATCAGAGGAATGTAAGATTGTGGAGACCACTGCAAGTGTAGATGAACAATTTGGACTAGCTGCTTTCAATGCAGATGCAAAAAGCAAAGGTTCTGTGATTTTTGTGGGAGAATGTGGAGCTCCTGTGCTAAGGGTTGCCACCAACAGTGAAGATCAACATGCTGCTTCAAGTATAGGAGATAAGGAGGAGGGGGCAGTGATCACTCTGAGCACAATGGAGGAATGTGATAGTCTCTTCACCTTTACAGTCATAGAAGAAAGTCAACTTGCTGCTGAGAGTACAGAAGTAAAAGACAAAAGTGAGGAGATTTTTAATACTGCTAACCAGATTGAATGCATCCTATCAACTACAGGTCCAGAAAAAAGCAATAATTCTTTGCTTGTCATTGGTAGAGAGAATGAGACCCATGAGACTGGTGTGAGGGGAGAGCCAGCAGCATCTCAGACCACAGTAGACAGTGAGAACACAGAAACAGATGAAAATTCAGTGAACCTCATGAGTGTAGATGAAGCCCTTTGTGTGGAGATTAGTACAGAGACTGCTGTGAGTCCAAGTGCTTCTTCAGAGGCAAGTGAGGATGATGAGCAAGCTGAAGATGTTTTGCATGAGGATGTTACATCAGAACTCTCTTGTATGATTTCAGAAGCAGTGGTAGAGAGTGAAACTCTAAGGAATGTAAACTATAAATTTAACTCAGACTTGCTTTTGGAAAGTGACTTTTCTGAAATAAGGACTCCCCTGCCTAGGGCACAGGCTCTTTCCTTAGCTGCTGCAAATGAAGTGACTGTAAATACCAACCATGGTGAAGTGACGCTAGAAGCAGAATTAGGGGAAAAAAGTGACTTCCCCTTGTTGCATGTAGAAGAGCTATACAGCAGCAATGACAAAACGAACTTGGTCAAAATAGATGATACTGGAATTGAAGTTCCTTTTCAAAAAAGTAATGCAACCTTTAATTCAGGTGAGGATTTTTCTTTTTTTAAGTATTTGGTTTATAAGCTATCATAAATACTGCATTTTACTATTATTATAGTTAGAAATAACTTGCTGTGTTCAAATATACCTGTTTTCTTTTTTGGTTGCAAAATAACTCAGTATATTTAAGAATTGATGACATTTAAATAAGCATGTGATTCAGGAAGTACAGGAGTGAACAAAATTATCTGAGGTATGTTGGAAAAGAATTAAACGTTAATAGAGTGCAAAAAAGTTGTTAAAATACATTGACTTAAAATTGTCAGCTAATATATGAAGTAGTTTGCAAGGGGTCGTTATCATGGAGCTACAGATGGCTTTTGTTATTAATGTGTTTTGAAATTCAAAAATGCTTTTATAGGAAAGAGAATGCATTTCATTTAGACATAGGTTCAGCATTTTAAAAAGGTAACTTCTTAGTAATTTTGAAGGTTAAGAGTGGCTATCCTTAATCATAACTGCAGATTTTCTCTGGATCGTTATTTAATGGTCATATTCAGATTCACCCTCTTATGCTGAATTTTGTGTTTGGCATGCACTTGAAATAGGCCTCCTTTGTGTTAGAAAGGAGTCATCCTAAATAAATGAGTATTTTAAGTGAGCAATGATGATAAGCCTCTATTTTAAATAGAAAACTTGTTATGATAGTGTATGACATTAAGGATACCATATTTTATTTCCTAACATTTGAAATGAACTTGCATGGTTGCTAGTTCCTAAAATACCATGTAATGGACATCCTGCTATTTTCAGTCTTTCTCCGTTTTGACCCTCCAGAGTAGTTGAAGCACCAAGTTTATGAAAATTAATAAATTCTGTAGATGCTGTAATGAAGTCAAGATTATGACTTCATTATAAATTTTGGAGAAATTAAACTGTAGAAAAATAGTAGAGAAATCTGCTTATCTTTATACCAAAGGAAGTGGAATGATGCTGTTCAAGCACTACTTTTAAAACCTTTTCCTTCTCATGTCTGTTTTTGCTATTATTTCAAAAAACATATTATAATGTGAGTTTAAGTCCAGTTTCTCAAAGGTTGGCTTTATTGGTATTTGGGTGAGAAAGCTCACTCTGCAGATTTTGTGATCTTAGGAATTTGTCAAGGAAAGATGCTGATCTAGTAAACTTGAAAAATGTTATTTGGTATTTATACAAGAGACAAACATGAGCCATGAAAATGTAAACTGCTACACTAAGGTATTTCTGTCTTGGTGCTTTGCTCAATCCTTGTTGTCCATTGATGCAGCCTCTGTAAGTACTAGTGGTAATAGTAGTCTTATTCTGTGGACTGCAACTGCAATTTAATCACTTGACATGCATCATTGGTGAATTACCGTGTTACAACTTTTTATTTTTGTTCAGGAAAAGCTGTATAAACAGGCTTCTGAAATAGGTGTCCAAAAAGGCTGTAGAAGTCATGTGAAAATGCTGTCTGCATGGCCTGTTTTTCAGATGTTACAAGCATACAGCTGTTTCCATGGGGAATGAAATGGGTGGGGTTTTAAGATTTTCTGAAATTACATTGACACTAACAGCAGCTACTGAGCTTTCAGTCCCTATGGAAATTGGAAATTTCAATGGTTATGGTTCTAGAGGTTATGGATTTAGATCTAATTGACACTTAAAGAAAAGTATTATCCTTAGTATTAACTCTTAGCTCTGCATTCATTAATACAGAGGTAATTTGCTGTTTGGAATTTGGTCTGAAAATCTGTTGGTGTTTTTTTTTTTTTTTAAAAGGAAAAGCAAAAAAAAAAAAAACCCAAAGTCAGAATTCATAAATGAGCTGTGGTTAATTCTGATAGCCCATATTTTCCGATCCTTTTGTGTTTAGGGAAAACATAGAAGTACTTGTGTTCTTGCAGATGCCAAGTTGGGGTTTTTTGAGCTGGTTTGCTGCAGACAGACTTGCTATTGTTTCTGTTGCCTGCAGGAAGGGATTAAATCCATGTGCTGTGTTCATGAGGTGGTACTGAGAAGTAGCATCCTACTGTAGCATGAGATAAATACAGCGTATTGTAATCTAATAACTTTAACATATTTGTATTTCATTAGGCAATAATGCAGCTTTACCAAAGTTGGCAGAAGAACTAGAATTTGAAAGTAACTTGAGAACTGACGAGGTATTTATGTTATTTTGAAAATTTTGACTATACTGTTTCTTGTATAATGATACATCTTGCTAGGGCTTCTTACTATACCTTTTGATTTTTGTGCAGCAAAAATGGCATTTGAACTTCAAAACTTTTGAAGGGCTGTTTTCCAGATTATTCAGCTGTACTTTTTGAAGCAGCTGGCATTTAAATTGTGGACTGTCCATATTACTCTGTGGTAGAACCAATTCCCTCCCTCAACCATGTTCCTTCTGGGATCGTGACATCGAAGTTTGCTTTTTTCAGAATTGCTCATACTGTATGCATGTTGCTTGTGATAGTACTTGTAAAATACTCATACATGCCTTAGCTCTTACAGTTGGTAATTGTTAGTTTAGTGCTTTGAGACAGTAAACATACACTGCTGTTCATTTCATTGTCTTGTTTCCTTGCCAGTTGTTAGACTCGCCCATCCTCTATGTGTTTGAGGAACACTTGCTGCTGTTCTGTACTGTGGTAACTGGAGCCTGTTATCTGCTGTAACGGAAGAGTAGGGCGTCCTGGATATCCAGGATATTGGGGCTCATGGTCACCTATAGCTTGTGTAAGACCAAAGTAGAGTCTGTGTGTGTGTGTGTCGGTGCTGTGATCCATACTAGCCAGGATTCCAGATGGGTTAATTCTTCATTCAGATGCAGGACTGGATCCATGTCTTCATATCTTGCCAAACTCTGACAGAGAAGCGTTTTGAGGGAGAGCATGGTTCAGAGTCTCCCAAGCATCTGTGAAAGTGTGGATCTGCACAGGGCTACTGGCTGCAGCTCCAGGGCAGACCAGTTATTTCTGAATCATGGTTTTGATGCCTGGGATGCACTTCAGAAGAATCAAAATCAGCTTCAGTCTTGTGGAATTTACTGACTTGAGTTGAGTTCCACCTGCAAACAACTGTACTGTTTGCCAGCATGAGGTGGTCCTAGAGTCAGTGTAGCCATGTTCATATGGCACTGTATCTGAGTTTACAATGTCCAGATCTGACTGAAGTACACTTAGCTCTATATAGCATTATCTATGCATCAGTACCATACAGCTGATCTGCAACTTGAATTAAAAAAAAAAAAACCCACACAAAAAAACCAAAACACGAGTTGAAAAGTGTTCACTGCATTTTGTTACACATTGCAGATACATATTTTTCTGTATATGTCAACATTTCTAGAATATTGCTCGTATTTGGAACTCGGAGTAGGCGCTGCACTTTCTCTTGAGATCTCCTTTTTTTAAATTAATCTCTGGTACCTCTGTTAACTCTGAGGTCAAGGTTAAGCACTGTACTGTTCAACAGTAATGTGACTTAGCTCTGCCGGTGTTCCTTATTAATAGTTGTACCGCTGTCTTAATAAAGCTTTTGAAGACTTCTATAGATCATGATAAGACAATGTTCATCATGAGGCTAGGGAGGGGAATGAGACATACTTGTTCTGGATGTCTGTGATATTTTTGTTTCTTTTGGTTCTGTGTTTAGACACAACAGCCTGAAAGTCCAAGAAGTGAAGAGGGATACGTGGATCTTCATACTAAAGAGTTTGAAAAAGGTGATTTTTTTTCATACTGGTTTGACTGTTATTTATGATGGGAGGGTTGTAGCTTTGGATAGATACTGTGTGTAGGGGGATTGAAGCAAAGCCTGCAGAAATCTTGAAATGTTTCTAGGAGCTCATGTGGCTTTGCATGTGGTTTGTGGGAAAGAAGGAGGGTCAGCCTTTTCTTCCAATATGATAGGCTGAAAGAAAGGTAGAAAGCATTTAGGATTTTAAAAAAGTAGACTGCTAACATTCTAATTAAAATCAATAAATACAGAAAAACGTTTGCCCAGGAAAGATAAAATAAAATTCCCAAAGAATGGCTTTCTTCCTTATAAACTTAGAACATGCTTGTTTCAGGTGTTGTGAAAAGCCCTATGAGGATATGACAAGAGTAAGCATTATATGACTTAAGTCACAGAGACTTTACAGAAATACTTTTTTTTTTTCCCTTTCTTGCTCTCCAGAAGATTAAAATATTTCTGGCCATACTCTGAAATTTGAAGGGTACTCATAAGTAGGTAACCACCTAGGTAGAAATCTCAATTAGTCAACTTGGATCCGGGCTTAGAAATTCCTTTTCCATGTACTAAATTAATCTGCAATAGGACAAAAAAAAGAAATTCCTGTTTCCCAAAACTATGTTATTTTAAAATGTGTTGCAATTGTTTGGCTTTCCTATTAAAGCAGAAACAAACCCCTACTTTGTTCCCATCCTGATGGATTTTGTGCTCCAGATGCATTACAAAGATGTTTACAAGACTACCAGATGAGAGTTAATCCTCAGTTAATGGAGTAACAAGCAAAACTGAAGTGAATTCCAAGAGGTACCAGTGATACTGCTGCATATAGAGTCCAAGGAGGTTAAAGATGCATTTCCTCTTATGGAAAGTTGCAGCTGAAAGCCTAAATGCTATGAAACGACACACTGTTAAGCTCACGTCTAAATTTTTAGACATGCATACCAAAATAACAATTTACTAAATAGAAAACAAAAATAGGAGTGAGATACGAGCATTGGTAAAAAACTTTAGATTCCTTTTTATTCTTGGAGTAGGTCAAATTTACATACGTAGTTTAATGGTGGTGTGTATTCATCTAAATGATAAGAAACATGCTCTACTCACAAGAAAGAAAATGTAAACCCTGAGAATGGTTTTAGAAGAATGTGGTCTTCAGGACAGCAGATCCAAAACTTGAGCCATTTTCTGTACTGTGACGTTTCTTTGAAGTGCCTGAAAAACTGTGCCACTTCACATCACTCTGTCACCCAGACAGACAGTAATTAAAATTTAAAATGTGCAGATTGAACTACCACTGATAATCTTGTTCCATGTGAAATATTTAACAAAAATCCATTTGTTGTATAAATCATGTTGGACGTTACACACACTGAAGAATAATGCTTTGTCGTTTTTTGTGGACAGTTTTTTCTTTTTCTGTCCCACCACACAATAATCTCTCTTTATTTTTATATATACGCACACACATGCATGTATACATATAGCTCAACATATGTAAAAGGAAGTTGTTTAAAAGACAAATGTGTGTCCTGTCACGAGTATGAACACCAGACACAGTAGTTTAGTAGTCCAAGATTCCTTGGAATGTAAACAAATCATTGCTGTTTGAGTGGGTAGGATCTAGCTCTTCGTTTGACGCTGCTTTAAAAATTGAAAGATGTAGTGCAACTAAACAGTATAGCTGTGGAAGAATTGTTCCTAACGCATGTAGATTTAAGAAATGAGCTACAAATTATGTAAACTTGTATGTAGAATAGAGTGGTTTTATTGGATCATAGGTTTATGTTCTTACTGTAGCTGAAAAGAGAACTGCTTGGAATGTTTCAGCAGCTTTTTTCTTTTTTAATTCAAATTTTAATTCAATGCCTTTATGAATCAGACTTTAAGGGTTTTGTAGAAAGCTCAATGGAGCAGCTTCTTTATGATTCTCTTTATGTATCTATATGAAACGGCTGTGATAGTTATGGATTTTTTCAAAAGTGCAGAGCACTTGTCAGCTCCTATAATTTGTAATTATTTTCCACATTTTTCTGATATAAAAGACTAAGACTACTTTATCAGAGTTGGGAGTACAGTAGAATCTAGAAATTGGACAATTTCCTTATGTGCAGTGTATCAGGTACAGGTCTCGATAGTACAATTATGCAAACTTCAGTTCTCTGGAAGCATAATGTTACAGCATAGTTTTCATTGTGTTTTACTTCATCCCATGATCCAGCATCTAGGGTTGTGATGGATGAAATTCTGATTCATTCAAATGCTAGAACTATATTTGAAACGTCAAAGTTACCATATATTTCAAAGATGACAGCCCTGTGATTGCTTGTATTTTAGCCATAAAATGATTCTCAATATCCTGTACTTCAGAAATCCATATTCTTTATTTTTTTTCTTTGAATATTGTTAGAGAAGATTTGATGCCTCTTACTTCTAACATTGAAAGTAAGTTTTATATAGTTTCAGGTACTCTGGAATCCTTTCAGAGGTGAAGTAGAGGATACTGTGATACTCTGCTCTTACTTAGCTTTTCTGATTATTTTTGTAATTATTTTTTAATAGATTTGCTGCAGAGGAATATTGCTTTAGAAGGAGAAACTTTTCATGTAAGTTCTTGGTTTTTAAATTTAATCTCTTAAGTCTGTGCTTTTTTTTTTTTTTTCTTACTTACATTTACTTCTATTTACATTAAATATTCTCTAAAGGAAAATACTATTTTTGTATATTCAGAGCCTACGTATATTGAGGCTGTGCAGCTGTGTAGGTTGATGTCTAATTATTCTTTCGAATTTGCCAGTAAATAAATCTTTTTGTATTTTTGTTCCACAGTCTATGGGTTTTTCAAGACTGTTGTTAACTGGCAGTAAAGAGAAGCTTAATTGTCCTCCTTAAGAACAGAGGACAATAATAAGGATTATTCTTGGGGCATTGCTTAGGACTAGAAACTTGTTACTTTAATGCAGTCTACTGTGATTTCACAAGAACTTGGAGCTTTTAAGTATAAAAGGAATGACTGGGAAAGTTGCAAGTATAAAGTTTTTCTTAGGGAGCAGAAACAAGACATTTAACACAGATGACAAGCTAAAAAATGTGTTTTTCTTAAACTTGAGTAGTAAATTTATTTATTACTATATTGTAATGCTGGTTGGCCACAGTTCTGGTGCTAGTGAGATACTTCTGTTTCTGCACGTAGGAGAGTGTCCTTTTAAATCCAAAATATTTTGTGTGAATTGCCACAATAAACTGCTTTTAAAGCACATAGTAGGGTGCTTAATTAAAACTGAGACTTTTTTCATTAAAAATATCAATTAGAAATTCTGAAAATACTACGAGTCAGAAGTTCTTTCATGGTGCTATCCTATAGTAGTAATATTACTTGAGCTCTACGAATAAATTGCTTTTGTAACACTGCTACTTCCCATTTTAATGAAAGTAGGAAGTAGGAAAAACTTTCTGCCTTCTGTGTTTATAAACTTTACAGAAAAAGAAGATAAGGAAGTTACCTTACTTTGTGTTTTATGTGTAGGTGGAAAACTTGGATACCCAGGTAACTGAAGAACATAGATCTAGAGAAATACAATGTAAATCTTCAGGAGCAATGGATAAAGAAAAACGTAAGTGATACAGAACTCCACGAATTTGTGTAAAGCTTTTCTGCTGCAAAACAAAGTTCTACTGCAGTTAGGCCATAAAATGGTATTTTGAAGGAAAGAATGGAATATGGGGAATTCCAAACTCCAAAGCAATTGTTCTTTCCCAAACAGCTTTTAATATTACACTTAATATATTTGGTAAAAGTAAAGCAAACAAACTTTTTTCTTTAAAATAATTACTAATTTTATCCTTTTTAAATAAAACACAGGGAAGGAATATAAAGCTGAGGAAAGCTGATCATCAGAGGAAAATGTAGCCATTCAATAGACTTTGTGAGGTTGGATGCTTCCTCCTGTTATATTGGAAAGAAAAAAGTTTTAGTGTAACCTTTTATCTATCTAGAAGCAAAAAGTGAGAAGGAGGTCAGACTACTGAATGGCATAAACGTTTCTAAATTAGTTAGATAAAGTTAACTTAGAAATAAGTTAGACATTTTGTTGACATAATTATGAGACTATGTAATATTATTCAAGCTCTGCCCTCAACTGCTTTTGTCTTTTCAGCATCAGAACAATTAAAAAAAAAACACCCAGCCATTAGAATAATTAATGATGTCATTTTTTTATAACAGTTTTTATTCTGCTTTTAAGAATTTTGATTTGATGAAGGGAGTAATTAGAAGCCATGCTGTATGCATTAGTGTCTCGCATGGCATTAACTGCTTTCTCTGTCTCTGGGTGTTGTGGTTTAACCCCAGCCAGCAACTCAGCACCACGCAGCCGCTCACTCACTTCCCCCCAACCCAGTGCGATGGGGGAGAGAATCGGGGAAACAAGTGAAACTCATGGGTTCTGATATGAACAGTTTAATAGAACAGAAAGGAAGAAACCCTAACAGTGACACTAATAACAGCACTAAAGTGACAATAATAATAAAAGGATTGGAATACACAAGACAAGTAATGCACAGCGCAGTTGCTCACCAGTCGCTGACCTACGCCCAAGCCGTGCTCCTCCCCGCCCACCAAGCTGGGCATGATGTCCTATGGTATGGAATACCCCGGTGGCCAGTTGGGGTCAGCTGTCCTGGCCGTGTCCCCTCCCACCTTTCCTGTGCCCCTCCAGCCTTCTTGCTGGCTGGGCAGGAGAAG
>JAVKLA010000053.1:31932609-31950737 GCA_034782735.1 Sagittarius serpentarius
CTTCTCATACTAACCCAAAACACAGCGCTGTACCAGCTACTAGGAAGACAATTAACTCTATCCCAGCCGAAACCAGGGCACTGGGTGAGTTGAAGTTAAGGTTGATGTTTTATTTCTTGATGTGGTACCTGTCAAATTTCAATTTTGAGCTTGTCTTTAAAAAAAAACAAACAAAAAACCCAAACCCTACCGATAACATACAAGAAACATGGAATTCTTTTTTTGTAATTGTTTTGTCTTCCCTTTTTGAAGAGGGAATAGCATAACTTTCTGTTCATATTTTTGTAAATAAGATGCTGCTTTTCAGAATGTTTTGAACTACACTAATGGTGAGCTCATACAAAAGTGGCATCAAAATCTGACAAATGCAGAAGGCACTGTTAACACTTGAACTGTTGTTTGTTTTTGCAGGCAACCAGCTGATTGCTCAGGATGTGAGAAAAGATGATGAACGAAGTCAGCGTTCCAAAATGAAACCCGATAACATTAAGGTATTTTCAAGAACTTTTTTTTAAATGTTCTGCAATTGTAATGTAAATTAGATGGAAGTCTTAAGTTTTTATTTCTATAGCAGTTTGTTTTGGGAGGTATTTTCATAATTAACTGTAAACTACTTTTGCATTGTCTTGAATACAAAATAACTGACTGCAGAATGATACCCATTTTTCAAGGGGGAGACAATTTAAAAAAAAAAAAAAAAAGGCAGGGGTCTCTGTTGTTGTGCACAGCACCTGAATCCCTTTGAGGTGTGGTGGACCAATTTGCACAATAGTTAGGAGCTTGGGATCGCATGGAGCATTGCTGGACCCCAGCTGTCCAGTCAGTTCGGCATCTTCATGGTCATACTGATCTGAGATCTGCAAGAGGGTATCAGACTTTACCCAAGTTCTGGGTTTGCACTGATCCCTTCTAAGTCAGAACAGGAATTCAGGACAAAACAGATGTTCCTTTTAAGAGTACGTGCAGAATATTTGGCGCTGTCTCACCCACTAATTTTGATGAAGCTTCTTGGCATCAAAGTTTTTAAGAGATATTACAAAATCTTGATGAATGACATAACTACTTGTATATTGAGGTGTGGTTGGTTTTGGGTTTTTTTTTAGTATAAGTAACTGACAGTGATCTTTAATTTGTAGTAAGACGCTCTTTTCTTTGTTGTTTGAAAATAATATAGGAAGTGATTTCAGGTGATACAGCAGAAGTGTCCAAAGAAATTGATGTAAAGCATACACCTCCTAAAAGTACTATGGAAGAAAAAGGTAATGAAACTGCATGTTCTGGGCAGTTTTCTGAACCCATACTGAATGAATGCTAATTTCTCTTCATTTGAATGATTCTGAGAGACATTAGGAACTTGATCCTAGCAACTTTGATCCCAGCAAATACTTGCATGTATTTTCTGGTTGCTGTCTGTTCTATTACTGCTATCAAATAATGCATTAATCCTAGTTCCTGGTTAATGGTGAGAGCAGATTTGATGTTTCTGCTGTACTATCACCCATCCACTCCATTATTGCTTCAGTATGTACCTTGGGTAGGAAAGCTAATTGCAGATAAACAGGTGGATAAGGAAATAGCACAACCGGGGTATGTGACAAGAAGAACTTCTCCTCCTAAGAGGTGTCCTTCTGTGGAAAAAAAAGGTGACGTATTCACCATCAAAATCAGTCCTGTTAGTTTCTGTAGAGAAACAAACCAGGAAAGAGTGTGCAAGTTGAAGTTGACTTATTAATTGCACTAAAATAAATAATAAAAGATGGTGTGTCCATGGTGTTAATATTGGCTTTGATGTAACTTCAGTCTGTCTTTGTGTGAGCAGTGTGTCTTCCCTAACGTTAGTTTGACCTGTTAATAGTTTTGTCTCTTCAGTGAGCATGCTGACAAGTCTGAAACTGTTCTGCAGTGAGCTTGTATCCTCAGCATCCTGTTTCATGCAATGTGGGAGAAAATTGAATAGTGGCTTGTATTTATCTTACCATTTCACCGTGGGTCACACTCTTAAGCTTTTGGTTTTACCTGAAATTACAAGACCTGCCGAACTCATGTAGTGTTAGGGAAGCATTCTGGCAGATCAATATATTGTTGCTACAAGGCAAATAGTGTTAATTTCTGATGGGTGTTTTTAGGGAATTTTGGGCTACAGAATGAAGTAAGGCTTTTAGTGCAGAGGTTGTGGCTCATACCTTTGTCTAATAGAACAAAGGTGTACAGTTACTCTCTTCTTTGGGTTTTTTTGCATGTATGAAGATGAATTTATCATTGAACAGGAAATGTCTGAAAAGGAAAAGTGCGGTCTAGAATCAAATGAAAATTCTCCAGAGGTGAGTGGTCTTATTCATGTTAACTAACTGAGATAATGCAGGTTCACACTGCAAATAAGTACTTTGTATTTTGTTGACAGCAGTATTAAAACTTTGACTTCACCAACATAGAAATAGCTGTGAAAATTTATGTTTGGTACTGTAAAGACTCGTGTAGTTCTGTGTCACGAAGTATGAATTCACACACCATAAGACATCACTGGCTGACTACTGAAGTAGAAGTAACTCCCTTTCTACATTTAATAGCCCTTATAAATTGTATAGAAAGCAATTCTATAGAGTTGTATAGAAATCATGTTTTCTGAAAACCTTGTAATTGAGATGTAGACACTTTAGTCACTAGCAAATATGACTTGGCTTGACAAAAATATTATCACTCAACAATGTAAAAACTTTATGTTATCTCTTAAGCATATATTTGTGATATTCTACAGTGGTGGTTGTAAACAAATGTCTGAATGCTAGAGATCAAAATTGTTGCTGGCCCCTAGAAATGGACAGCGTTCTCATAAAGGTGTTGGATTTTGTCATTTGTTTATTTTTTGCCTCTGATTTGGAAGTGGAAGAAAATTTTAAAGAATAAATTGTTACATTTGTTCACTTAAGGCTTGAGTCACTAAAATCCACTGTGGGGGTAGACCGCTAGACTTCAGTAAATGCTGAATTGAAGGACTTAGACTTTCTCCTCTTTACAAGGAAAGAAGGTTATTACTGGTGATTTTGTGATCTGAGATTGGGGATCTTTATGATCTGAACACCGGACCATATTCATTACTTAAAGTTGTCTGTCAAAGCTTAAACTTCCAAGTAAGGGGCCTTTTTTATTAAAGGCCCTGTTCATATAGAGAACATCACCAATCTGTATATTGGGATAACTAGGATATTGACTGTTTAATAGCACTTGCTCAACTATTAAAAGATGTAGCCTGTGCTATGTGGCATTGGGAAAAGGAGCTCAGGATAGAAAGTCTGGAGTTCTTGTAAGACAGAAAAGGTGTGGTGGGATATACAGGGTAAGCCAGCAGCATTTGTGAGACCAAGCGATAGAGTTGTTGGAGGGAGGGGGGCAGAAGGCACTGTGTTCTTGGTCATGCTTTGTGCCTGAGGTCAACCACAGAGAGTTTTGTATAATAGGGAGCTGTCTGTCTTTCTTTTCAACTGTATCGATGGATCTCATAACAGGCAGTGTCTCTTCCTGTGAAACCTGCCTCATCTGTATTTTTAAATTGACGAGCACTACTTCTGCCACTATTGCATTATGAAGTTAGAAGCGATCTTTGTATTATATTTCTCAAATGCTAAATGTCAGTTACAGTAACTAAAATATTTTTGTTCTTTACTTTTAATAGGAAAATCAGCCTGTAATAGTGAAACGGAAAAGGGGAAGGCCTCGTAAATACCCTCTTGAAGCTGTACAGCCTGGTGGTAAGTAGTTCATAATACCCGTATGGAAAAACAAGGAAAATAGTGACATTCAAGTTCTGAATTCATATTTCTTCCCTCAGGTGGGGAGTCAAAAGCTGATATGAGCACTGGGAATGTAAGTGCCTTTATTTTGTTTGGGTGCATTTAAACACAGTAATTCAAGACCCATTTATCTGTTTAACAGTTAACGGTATTTCAGAAACATCTTATGGAAAACTTGATAATTGAGTTCAGTCTAAGCAAACAAAAACTATTCATAGTATCTCCTAATATAACTGAACTTTGTAAGCAAAATATACTTTTAAGTCAGAACACAGCAAATAACCTAACAGGGTCAACGTTAGTACAACGTACTTAATACAAATCTAAGTGTTACACTTAGCAAAGTGTACACTACACAAGCTAGCACTATACTTGTACACAGGGTGACATTGTGATTGTGTGCACACGTGACTTTTAATTTGTGCTGAGAGTAATTTTGGCCTGAAGGTCAAGGTGACTTTGTTTTGAAAACTTGAGGGTTTTTTGTCTTTACTGAACCTGTCATATAATAGCTCATATTAACTCTTAATATCTGTAAAATACAGTATAGCGTAATGCAGTTGTATTATCTATATTACAATGTGTATAGTTCATTCAAAAGATAGAGACATGCTGGTTAGTAACTTAAGAGCTCATGAAACATACCTCTGTCTTTTAAAGCTCAGCAATATCTTAATTTCTTAACCCATGTGAAGTACATTCACTGCTAAGAAAGTGTTCTGTTGGGAGGGTTTCTGCAGTCTAGTTGGATTACAGCACAGGATGGTAGTGGATCAGGAATATTTGTGGAATACAGCTAGCTGGATTTATTCTGGTGGAAGGCTCCTCTCTTGGGAATTCTGGTATGTCAGAGTCAATGTTATTACATAGAAAAGAGGTGATCTTAAAAACGAAGTTGTATTGAAACTCGTGTTTTCTAGCTGCTTGCCTGGTGAGGTGCCAGCTGGCATGAGCGTTACAAGTCTTGGGAATTTACCTAGGCTATAGATAGCAGGGGGTCTCGTCCCTGCTTGTTCTGTCCCCACAGCATTTCAGGTAGCCCCTGTGAGTCCTGTCCCTTCTACAAGTCTGGTGGAGTTTTGTTCCAGAAATCCTAGTATTTCTTAATCGATTTTCCCCCTGACCCCCCCAAATATTAATTTAATGAAATTTAATTTGAACTGGTGTGGGTTTTCATGTTTGGGGGGTTGTTTTGTTTTGTTTTGGGTTGGGGGGGGCATTGTTTGTTTGGTTTTTTCAAATAAGAATTAAAACTAATTTTAAAGTCCTCCTCAGAAATAGATACAGCTTGGCACCCTCAGTACTGGAACAGTACTTGTTCTAGTTCAACTGTTTTGAAGGTCTTGTACCTCTTAGTGATGACTGATTGGTGTGTCAGTCAGTTACAAGCTGGCTCCAGGAGGAGCGGTATCTGCCCTCCGTCTGAGATAATGGTTCTGTAAGGTGAGATATTATCTTTGCATGATGGTTTCCCCTAGGCTGCCTCGAGAACATGTTACCGCTTCAAAAGAAGCGTAGAGATCCTAGTGTAGTTGTTCAGTGATGAAAGCAACTGAGTTCTTTTGGATAGTCATCGTAGGAGATTATGTAATTGTATGTAGCTCTTTCTGCATTCTGGGTAGATACAAAATTCTGGTGATTTATAATTCTGCAGATCTGTGTGTGTGATTGCATAAAGTGACTGCACTAAACTTTTTTTATGTTGTTGATAATTAAGTTTTCAGAAATGTATTTGAAACTGCTTTTAACTTTGTGTCTTTTATTGCAATGACTTTAGTGTCAATTAGGTTACTGAAACTGCTGTGATTTCTTTTGTTTATGGGCTGATTTGACTCATTTCAAATACTTACTGTAAATTGAAAAGTGCATGCTACTGTTAAGAAACTCAGTGCAAACTTTCTGTATGCTCATTAGAATGTTCATGCTATCTAGATTTGCAGATATGTTACACTATGAATGGGAGCAAGTTTCTGTGTTTGTGTAATATAATCATGGATTTTTCTGATTTTCTTTAAATTAAAAACCCCACTGTTTTTTTAATTTCAGCTGCAGTTTCCTGTCTTTGCAAGCAGAGGAAAACCACCTCAAACAGGTAAGCAAATGATACCTGCTTTAACAAATGAAACAAAATGAAACAAATAGAAGAGGATTTTCAAGAAAATCACATGGGTCCTTAGTGACTGTTTTCCATTTCTGCTTGTTTTCTTTCATACAGCAACTATCAATCACACTTATTACATTAACTGTTTTAAAATACATGTAGGAAAAACTCAAATTTTGTTCAGTTAATTGGATTATCTGTGGATATGTGTCTAAAGAGCTTAGTGGTAGCTTGAGGGGATATTTCTTTCCCCTTTCACAACTGCTGTAAGATCTTTAGAAGATGATTGCTTAACTTTACTCAGAAATATACTTTTAGTGCTTCAAAGTAAAGTCAAATGAAGTGAGTTACTTTTCTATTTCTTTTTCCTACTCAAACGTCTGTGATTTGTAGGAGGTCAAACTTTGGTGGATTTTAGATGGTGTAGTTAATTTTTCGTGTGTATGGAGTCTGAACTGCGCTGGTTGTTTAAATGTGTCTTTTTAATTACAGCCATTCATAAAATAGACTTTAAAATCCATTCAGGAAGCAGATGAACCTGAAAGGCAGGTTAAAAAATGGTTTGTAAACAAATACAAAAATTCATGCAACAAATGTGAGAAAACAAATCTTCAAAACAAATATTCTGGAGTTCCGAAAGGTTTAGATTTCTACAGAGATACTGATTTGGCTGCACTGCACATATGGACTATTTCCTATTTTCTCTGCATTTGTTAAAATGTCAGCTTTAATCCACATGCTTCAGAATTGTCTCTAAAGGGTAAGCTGGTTATGTAGCACTTCGTTTCTATCACTTGCAAAGAGAGCAGACAAGAATGCAAGAAAAGTGTAAAAGTGCATTCTGGTTTCCTTTTTATTGTAAAGGACAGACACCTGACTGCGTACTTAAAGCTTAATTCAGTATGTTAAGCAACATTTTGTTTTCCAGGTAAAAGGCTGTTGATGTCACAGCAATATTAAGAAGAGCGTGTAAAGTGGATGAAATCTCCTGTTAAACTTTTCATCATACATTAGTATTCATGTGAGAAAAGGGGTTGAAAACCTCTGGCAGTGAAAAGAAAACAAACTGGAATCCCTCTGTGCATTTCACTTACTCTGGTAGTTTTGGTGTGTTCTGCACAAGGGTTTGTGATAGGGACACACTTGCATATAGAGTGGGAAGCAGAGAGTTTCTTTTCAGTCACTACAACCCATGCATTTGAGACATCTGGTTTCTGAAGGCAGCATCCTCCTGTAACACTGACACTGAACTTGAAACTAAAATTATTTTGCGCTTACCAGCAGTTGCTACTGTAAAGTTAGTAAGATTTTAAAATGCTATACCTTATTATTTTTATACTTATCTTAAGGCAAAAGTACTACATTATCACATCCTAAAGAAAGGGTTGTGTCTGTTAAGGAAGGCATGTCTTATACTTACATGGAATATTTTTCAGTCAAAAACCATTTTGCTACAAATTTGCCAAAACATACCAGAACTTTGAAGTATCTATCCTTTGAACACAACAAAGCTACTGAATGTTGGTTATATGTTAGACTTACTTCATGTAAAATCCTTAATACAGCAGTCAGTCCTATGTTTTATTGCATTTCTTTATTGAAGAGTTAAACACCTTTGCATTTTACTTCATTTGCTTTTGTGTAAAATTTTTTCCCCATAATCTTAACAAAGAAAATTGAAAAAACTTTAGAATATGTTTCTGCTCTTTGAGATCTATTTTTGATCCATTGCATTGACATTCTTCTGTTTGTTCTGTCAGTCTAACTGGTGATGGGTTTAGAGTTTCTTTTGTGTTGCTTTCAGAAAACAAAATTAGGCAGCAGTTTTATGGCAGGGAAAAAAGATATAAAAACTTGCTTTTGTTTAGGTTGCTTCTCTCCTATTTCCAAGGATTTTTATCCTGGTAGTGTTGCAGATAATTCCATTTGACAAAGCTCAAAAGCTTTGTAAAATAATCTCTTTCTTGTCGTAGAGTTAGTCAGGGTAGAAGTGGTAAGCATCTACTATGGAGAGAGGCCAGGTTGAGACATGGGTTGTAGGGTTATAAATGTATTTTAACATGCGCAGGTCAGCCTGTAAGAAGTACTTGAAAGTAAGAGGTGCTTCAACAGAGGAAGTCACATAATTTGCATGCCAGGTATTAGACAGGTTTAAATACTGTCTTTTTTTGAGCTATAGCCATCTTGGTGCTTCACCATGGGCGTAGTTAAGCACTAGAACCGATTGCCTGGAGGGACCGTGTTCTTGGAGAATTTCAAAATTGGATTGAACAAGATATTGAGCAGTAGGATCAGATCAATTAATTTAGCCATGCTTTGAACAGGAGGTTGGACTAGATGACCTCCAGAGGCCCCTTCCAAGCTAAATTTTTCTGTGGTTCTGTAATTGGTTGACAGTAGTTAAAAGGGGTTAACTTTTGCTTTTCCGTTAAAACAAAACAGCATATGCAACAAAGCGATAAATAATGTCAGTCATATAAAGCCTTACTACTTTAAAAAAAATAAAATTTAATCATTGTCCCAGTGTCTGTATATAACAAAATACAACAAAGCCCTATTCTAAATTAGACAGAGACTTTAAAAGTTTTCTGAGCTTCCGTGATGTTTATGCAGGGTTGACAGAGTTTGAAAGAACTTTTTAAACTGATTGGCAAAAGATTTGAAGTTCAAGATTAAGTTTTGTTCTTTCCTTTCATTTTAGGTACAGACATATCTAATAAGAAGGAAACAACAAATGTAAGTGCAACCATTTTAATTTGTAAGTTTTTAAGCAGTATGTAAGGAAAAATGTCTGTCTTCTATTTAAATTAAATTGTTCTTTCCTTACTTGCTTCCATTTTATTTTTTCAGGAAGATGAAGCTGAGAAAGCAGAAATGATTGTGCGTAAAAGGGGAAGAAAGCCCAGGCGTTCTCTGGTTCAATCAGAGGAAACTGGTAAAAACATGAAACTGATAACTCCTAAAAGAATGAAAAGATATTACTGTGCCTTTCTGTTTACTAATAGCAACAAGATAAGCTTTATTCGATTTTTCCTTTCTGGAGGAAAAATCATTGAGTTACAGCTAGTGTAAATATTATGTAAATATGTGTAAATTACTGTAATCTCATGTCAGAATTGCTACATCCCAGATGCTTCTATAAAGCGTCATGAATTTTCTACAAATTCTGGCTGTGAGCTGCATAAGTAAACTATGGTGAATGTGTTAGCAAGATTAAGTCAAACAAGTGTGAATTAAAAATGTTGAAGCAATAAAGGAAATGGAAAATTACTTACTTAAAATGGGATTTGTGAATAGAATACCTTTTCTAAACTAAGTGTCCGTATCCTTTTGGAGGGCTTTTGGAAAATTATAGCACATGTGTAAAATTTTACATGGACAGAAACACTGGAGCCAGAAAGAAAACGTCGGAAATTAACATCTTCTGAAGACGAACTAAAAGAGCAGGAGGAAGGTGAGGAAGAAGATGATGAGGAAGATGATGAAGCACATTCTGGGGCCACAACTAGGTCAGCCACAAGATTAGAGGCTCAAAGGTAACTGTGTGCAGAGACACCAACAGCAGGTTTTTTCTGCATTGTTCTCAGCTGTTGTGGCGTTTGGGGGTTTTTTTGTTGTTACTTGTGGGTTTTTGGTTTGGGTTTTTTGTTTGTTTGGGGGGTTGTTGGTTTTTTGGGGTTTTGTTTTGTTTTTTAATTTTTATTTTTAAACTGATGAGGGCTTCCCAAGTAGTTTTGGTTCTAATTCTAGTACCACTCTTGTAGGGATGAAGGGACAAAAGGGGAGGTGGGGAAACTGTTAGGGACTCAAAAGACATACTTGAATATGTCAGAAGGTAAGAACTGTTCCTGTTGGCAGTCTTCATCCTAGTGGTATATCAGAAGTTGGGTCTAAGGGCACTTAGTTCTGATACTTAAAAAGGTACCTCTGACTTGGCTGTGCAATTTGCCATTTGATATTTGGTGTTGGAACAAGGTGAAAATGTAATTTTCCGTGTCCGTTTCTTTTTCCAAATATTATCCAAGTTAAATACCTAAATCTGCAGCACTGGAGGATTTAATTTCTAATACGGTGATCTGCAAGCTCAGAAAGCAATCTTACTGCAAAAGACTAGTGTGGTAGCAAGAGTTCTGTTTTCAAGAAGCTGTTCTTCATCTCCCTTAGCGTAGGTCTGCCTTTCTGTAGGCAACCTGAATTATAGCAGAGCTCATCCTCTTGACTTTGTTTCCACAAACAAAGCTAGATATCAGCTTTGGGAAGTTTTAATTTATGTTCCAGAACAGAATTGGAGTCCAGGCTTTGTTTTTATGTGCATGGTGAGATTTCTGTAAATTCACTGGATTTACTTCATTCTTAAGATACCATATTATATGGTAGCCTTTGGAGGTCTTATTTGAAGCACTATTCACAGTATGCTCTTGAATTCATGATTTCAGAGCTGAATCAGAACATAGTTCTGTAGTCTTTATTTAAATAAAAACTGTGAAGGTTTACCACTACCACTTTGCAAGCAACAGCTTTGTTTTGGTAAAGGCAAAGGGACTTCCTTTAGTCTCACCTAATTGTTAACTCTAAAATTGTAATGAAAGTTTAGATATTAGTGTTCTCACTCTGATTGCTTGTGGAAACATCTACTTCTTTATTTATAGATGTGTGTGGTTTTGTGTCTCGCATTTCCAGTGCTATCTTTCTAGCTCTGACTGTAACAAAGCATCTCTAGCTTAAGGTGCTGCAAACAGTCTGCATTTTATAAGTAGCATTCGAGAATAATTCTGTGGAAGGGGCGGCTGCTTCATCGTCAGCATTGTTGGATTATCAGGTTTTCTGACTTCAGTAACCTGTTTTCTACACTATGAAGTTGATCGCCAGTAACCAGTTTTTCATGTTTCTGAACTGGTGGATACTGAAGCTAATACGAGTTTATTCTTCACACTGGATAAGCAAATTCTTTTTTCCTCTGCAGCCTGTTCACCTTTGCTTCCTTAGTTTTTCTGCTGGTAGTACAAGCTATTTTTTTAAATACAGACACTTACGTGCCAGAATTATTGCAGATTTGGAACTAGGAATTTTATTTATATATATATACTAAATATTGTCAGTTAAAGTAGCCTTTTGATTCTACATTTGATATAAAAATACACAGCTTGGCATTGCAGTTTGTGTTTCAAAGCATGCAAATGTTTTGGTTTTTTTTTTTTTTTCACTGTTTCTTTGGGTGGTTTTGGTTTACTTGTTGCAAATACTGTGAATCTTAATTTTCTGCACTTGGAATGCAAGAAGAAAAAGTGACTTGGTAAAAGTATTTTGTTCGATATACATTTGTCATTCTTTCGTATTACAGAAAGCAGCCCAGCAAGCCAACCACACGTGCGACTTCTAAAGGCAGCAGTCCAAGTTCAGTTTCTCCTAGAAAACGACAGAACCTAGCAGCAAAAAAAAGATCTCCAAGTGATACAAAAATTAATAAATCTCCTCCATTGACACAGTAAGTATTACAGTTGAATCCACTGCTATTATTTGTTTTGGAAGCTACTACCTTGATCTTTTCCTTATATGTAATATACTGCTTCAAAATCTGAGCAGCAGTCTAGCTTCACTCTGTTCTGTTCTCTTGTGATATGTAAAAGCTTTTAAAGGATTTTCTTCTGTTTACGTTTTCTCTTTTTCTTCCTTTCTTTAACATTTGGAAGATAGAATTTTTTTCTTTCCATCCTCAGAAACCTCTTGGGAGAATCTGAAAATGCTGTTATGCAGTATTTAACTTGAGCTGTGATTCCTGAATGGGAGGAAGAGCAGCTGTAGTTCAGGTTAAAGCAATATATGATGACATGGTTGTAATGCTTCAAAGTTCTTTCTAAGATCAGCTGATAAAAGAGAAGAAACTCTGAGAGTCCTTATATCAAGTTTTGAAAATATTTCCCTTTCCTTCCTTTCCTGCTACACTTTAATTTTTGAAGTTGAAATCACAGTGTAAAATCCCAAGGGAGTAATCAATATGATGTACAGTTGCTATTCATCTTGTAGTTTACCTGTAAAATGGGTTATATGCCAAATACATTTAGTTGTCGTCCACTCTGAAAGGTGGCAGTGTCTTCAAACTGAACCTCAGAAATATGTGTCATGCACTGATCAGCTGTCACGGTTCACCTCATATTAATTACTTCACATGGTTATGAATGGCCAAGAGTTTAAGCCACACTTAAAACTGGTTGCAGCTGCAATGTGGTGGGCTTATATATGGATGCTTAAACAGAGGTAAGAGTACATCATGTCTGCCCTTTACTCTCTCTTGTGTATGTGAGACTTAAGCCACTATTGCTATTCTTCTGTCTTTGTGAGACAGGGTACAAGATAATGTAGTTTGTTATACTCTGTTGTAATCCACAAGTCTTTCCAAAAGAAAGAGGAGGAAGGAGGAGAGCTCTAGCCCCAAATTCTACATCTGGAGCCCTCTCCAATATACAGAATTGGTATGCAGTATCCTGCTAAGATGTGATGGGAGTGTGCAAGGTCTCCCTACAGTCTGTGCTGGTATATAATGTTTTAGTAGCAAGCTTTTAACTAATACATCCTGGTAATTCATCAG
This sequence comes from Sagittarius serpentarius, assembly GCA_034782735.1. NCBI lineage: Eukaryota > Metazoa > Chordata > Aves > Accipitriformes > Sagittariidae > Sagittarius > Sagittarius serpentarius. The sequence continues at coordinate 31,945,085 of JAVKLA010000053.1, forward strand.
AGATGGACAATTAAGTTCCATCCTCTAAACAGGATTGCACCTGATAACCTTTTTGTTTTACAGGTCCTACCATTGTTAAAATAATTATTAATAATGCTTTTCAGATTAAAGGTGCAGTCTACCAAGCGTAAAAGGGAAGACAGCCCAACAGTGGTACGGAGAAAAGGCCAGCAGAAAGTAGAGGAGACACCAGTAAAGAAAGCAAAACGATAATCTTTACCAGCTAGTACTGTTCATGGAAGACTCAAAGAAAAAAAAAACAAAAAACATCTGTGATTCTATTTTTTTTAAAGCAAAGGGATTTGCACGTGCTTGTTTCAGAGCTCTAAGTTAATCAACGCAGTACTCTTAAGTTACTTTTAAACAGCTTTATAAACTATTGTTTATACAGAATATTATGTACATTTATTTCAGATGAAAAATAAGTTTACTTTGTATCTGAATGAAAAACAAAGTAGTTATATATTTTATCACTGACTTGGAAAGTTGGGGTTTCCCAATGTGACATGCTAATGCAGATGCTTCCAACCCATGAGGCACCCCTGGGCCTACTAATACACTTTGTAAATAAACTTGTAAAAATAGGTTGTATTTTACTCTGTGTATGAATCTAATCAATGATGGACATTTTATTTATTATATGGAAAGCATTGGTCTGTAAACTTTAGTATATACCTTAGGTTTTTTTAATTATATATTTTACATTCTATGCAGATGTCGGTAGGAAACTTCCCCTCCACTCCCCCAGGACTGTCTAAAACCTGAAGTCCTCTAAAATACGCTCAGACAGTTGGTAAAGTATTTTTCTCGCATGCGTTGAAGTAGCTTAGCATAGTGAAAGGGACTTGGATCCTTTCTGTTCACATTTGTGACAAAAGTATAAAATTTAAAATGTAATCTTACTAGATTATATTTTCACTTGTGAATTTACTACCAACCTCAAGAAATAAATAGTATTAGGTTAGATTTATTCAGAGTCAGCCAACACTACCCTGAAATGAAACAGTTTTATTTTGCAACTAAACACCTGTTCTTTCAGTATTTGTCTTTTTCAACAAAGAGGGACCCATTGAAATCAAATGTCACTTCTCCTGACTATAGAGCTTCAGCATTTTATGTTACATTTTATACACAGGTATTAAAAACAGAACCTGGTATTATTGCCAGAATCTTTTTTTAATGTATATTAACTCTGGTAAGAGCAAATGTTCAAGTGAAGTTGTATATAAAGTTAAACTTTTCTTATGATCAAATGTGTCTCTTGTTATGATGTGATGAGTTGCCAAACAATCTGAGATTATTTTAAGTGTTTTGTTGATATTCTGGTTTATAATTAAAAAGGATTCTGGGGGGTTGGAATTCTACTTTTCTTTTTTTTTTCTCCTTTTGTGAGGTTTTTTTGAACTTGTTGTAAGGCAGATGTTTCCGTCAGATATTCTGCTTGGTTTCTTACTGAGATTTTTATATAAAAATTATAAAATGTTTGCCAAAAATCTGTGTTGCCATATTTTATTATCCTTTAATTGTATTGCTGTGGAACTTGTTTTTACAAATGTGTTTGGTTGGAGCCATATCTATAAGCTTTACCTGATGAGTCTTTTAAATGTGTACAGGTGCTTATATTTTAGGTATATAAACAGTAGGGAAAGGACCTAACCACTTACCAGGCTTAGTACACTACAAAAGCAGGTGCACACTTAATTTTTTTTTTCCTAAGCAAACTTGAGCCTAAAAAAAGAAAACCTCTTTGCTCTGAAAATTAACTCCATTTGATTTCTACCTTGACTCTGCTGCAGTACTAATACACACCTTGCTAACATACTGCTGATACATACCTATATATTACTAACAATGTTTATTCACTTCTTCATATGCAGTCGTAGGGTAAGTTGAATCTTTTTCTTTTTTCCTTTTTCTTTTCTCCTTTGCCTGCTGCAGCATGCATAGGCCAAAATAGTAGATTTCTTCTCAGCCTTTTTTCTGTAAGGCTCAATGAGCTGAACTGTTTGTTTTTCAATCAATGCTTTCTAGACTTTTGATCATATTGGGAGTCTTTCCCTGAGTCTCTGCTGGTTTTGTTTCCTTGCACCTGAATTCAGGAGTGAGATGACTCAGGAGGTTCCTAAAGAAGCCCCCCCCACCCCACTGGACGTTATTATCATTTCTTCTTCTCTCTCTCTGCTGGTAGTACCTCTCCTGCCACAGTACACTCTTTATATTTGCATATTTCACAGGCATATCTGTTCTGAACGAGCTTTGTCATTCATTATAATCCTACTCGTAAGTGTCAGATCCTTTTGACTGTCTGTTGTCCAATGATCTCAACAGAGAAATACAACCCTGAAGATCAGTGACAGTCTCTCAGAGTTAACCTGCTTAGAAGGTCTTCTATTGTCCTTCCCCTTAGCGATGGATAGCATTTAGGAAAATCATCTTGTCTATGGAATGTATCTTTGATCATTCCTTAAATTATTATATGAAGGCATTAAAGGAAGTATCTTCCACCAAGAGAGCAACTTTTATGTAAAGGCGGGCGGGGGGAAGTGCCAATTCCACAAAGTATTTTAACTTGACACACACTTCACTCTCCGTGTGATGATATGAGAATAGCATCTTCCTGTTCTTTTTCAACAAAATAGACATTTCTGCCAGGCCACATCACTGTCCATCCATGTTTGGAACTTTTTTTCTTTGCTTAGTAGTTTCAAGTGCCTGTCCTCTAAATTAATATTACACTTCACAGGTACAGTAGTGTCTGCTATACTTGAGCATAACTTGGGCATTGAATGTTTACAGTTTCCAAGTTTGTCATACACTTGTCTCCCAGAGCCCTTCCTGAGCACAAGGAAAGAGAGGGGGCAGAGGAATTGGTTTTCCCTTGGGTGCAGCAGGAGGCACATCCATCTTGTTCAGAAGGTAAGCTTGTAGTCCAACTTGAACCTCGACATAGGTATAAAGCAACTATACTTTCCTACTCTGTGCAAATTTAGACAGTTCTGGAAAAAAATATTGTTCTGCACCGTGATGAAACAGAATGTCCTGAAAGTGTTTTATGGAGAGATTTGCTGGAGGCAGTTTGTTGCCACCTTTAGTGCAGGAACATGGCTACCCTGCAACCCCAATAAATTTCTAAACCGCTTGGCTATTTTTTATGTTGTAGCGGTTGGTTTTTCTTCCAGTTCCTTCTCTTGGAACTGCTCCCTTTCTCTGAATATGAAAATACCAAGTGAACCAGAGAGATGTTGTGGTAGAAGATGGAGTTCAAGTGTGTGTCCCCTCTGCCTGCTGAGTTTTACAGAACAAGAACTTGAATCCTGCATACCAGTACCTCAGCTGCCTGTGGGCTAGTTGTCAGTATCTCTTCATATTTTCTAGTGCATTCTACTTAAAGGTTATTTACATCTCTTTACTGTCTTCAGCCTAAAATACTATGGGGTTATCTACTATCTTGGTTTTAAATCACACAGGTGGATTTTGTTTGGTTGGATTTCTTGTGGTGGTTTTGTGTTTTGGTTTTTTTTAAACCAACTGAAGTGTCATCAGCAAAAATTCATTTGCAGTTTTCATTTTTTGATTGGGTCTGGCAAGCTTGTGCCTCTCACAACTGGTGAAATTTCCCTCTAGAACCTGATCCAAAGTCAGTAGTTGCACTCAGCATCTGGGGCAAAGTTTTTGCTGACGCTGGCAGATTGCTGAACGCTTCAATGTACTGTTCCAATAGCTTCTCTAGTAACTCATCTACTTCTTGGTTGGTTGTTTTGGTTTTTTTCAGTCTGTGACATCCATCCCAAATACACACGTCCACTGTTTCTTCTCTCTCAGCCTGTGTTCTGAGACATCGCATGCAGAACAGCCTCTGGCCCTGATCCCTTGGAGGCCGCATACTGTCTTGAGCTGCCTTCACCTGTCCAGAAACTCAGTAAAAATTTGTCCTGTAAAACTTGCAACCAAGAGCAGCAAGCGCGTTACTATTAACAGATGTCCACTATCATGCAAGTCCAATACAGGCTTAGGTGTCAACACTAAAAGTAGTCGAAGTCTGATACCTGTATCAAGTTCTGCGCTGGGAAAAGATCATTTGCCGCCACAGACGCTTGTCACTCCTTGCTTTTGGAAGAGGCAGTGGGACCTCTGTGATGCTGAGAGGCACTGGTCTGAAGAGAATTGCTGCCCTGAAGCTGGGATACACTGAGTGACTTGTACGTGTCCTTCCAAAGCAGCGTTTGATTTCCTTGGAGCTGTACTTGTTTATATAGTACAGATTGAATTTAACTGGTAGATTAAAGTCATTCCATGTGAAATGTTTTCAGTTTTAAGATTTAATGTGAGCATCTTAAAGGTGACTGCACATTCATATAGCATACGCTTACTCTAAGCTCTTGGTAACTTAGGTATTCTCGACATTGCCTGCTCGGTCACGTCATATACCAGCTCAGAAGACTCTTATCTTCACATCTTCAACAGCCTTCCGTCTATTTCATTTGCTTGTAGCTTCAGTTCAGAGGAAATTGCCTGTGTCGGCCTTCTGCAGGTTTTGGCAACTTCTTACAGATACTGTGCTTGCTTCTTCCAGTAGATTCATTGTCCCAGCTAGGTACGTCACACTCCATTCCTTTCATCAGCTTCTCCAAAATCCTGGGTTTGTTTCAAGACGGGTGTTTTTTTCCTACTAAAACATGAAAGTTTAAACACCAAGGAAATTCTATCTACGTTCTAGTCTGTTTCCAAATTCTGATGTTTCACCAAAATTCCTTGAAAGGCTATTTCTGATATAAACCCCCTTCTTCTTCCAAATCTCAGCTTTTTAGCTCTTATCCTTGCTGGCTTTGTGAATAAAGTCCAAAAGAAAAACATAATAAAAATAAATGTCTCTCTGGGAGTCCCTAGATAGCTGTATTTAAAGCTAGGAACATAACACTCTTGCCAAACAACCAAGGAAGAAAAATATGGTTTGAAATGGCTGTAACTTAGTAGGGCAGGAATAGATTTTTGGCACTGACTGCGCAATTAATTAGCCTGAGGTGGGGTTTCAGAGGCTGCGACTGCAAGGCACCTTTCACCTTCTCTCTTCTGCCCCTTGGCCAGTGCCTTCCTCCATGCCAGTGCTGAATTGTACACTCACAGACTACTGGACCAGGAAGCCTGAAATTTCCTCTACAAAACTGCAGATTGGTTTTGAACGTGGTTGGTTTACTAAACCAGCTGTTGGTGGGGCTGTGCAAATACTGCTGCCCGCACAAAGAAGGTGGCTGCGTGGCAGAGAGGGGATGTGGAATCGCCCTTCCGTTGTTCCATGGATTTGAGTACACTTAAGTTGGTCACCCAGGAACACCATTAGCTCTCACGTGCATTTATGGTACCTCTGTATCAAGTAATTGGTGTATAAATGGACAGTGAGCTCATTTGTGGGCTTTTTCTTTTCCTAGTGACAAAACAAGGAGGCTTCTGTTGCAAATGAGTAGTTTGGACCGCTTAAAGAATCACCATCAAAGGTATTAGCAAAAGTGATTTAACAGGAGTTTATAAAAGTGCGACTTCACAAAGTTTGATGGCAAGGTTCACTCTGTTACTTAACGCATGGATGAAGTGTACAAAGAAAAATCAAGTTAGAATGAAACTAGAATGATTTATATAGAGACTGAAAACGTAAAAG
>JAVKLA010000053.1:31976674-31986682 GCA_034782735.1 Sagittarius serpentarius
GCCCCACCGGCAGCCGCCAGCACCCCGCGGGCTGCGGGGCGGCAGCCCCCGGCGGCCCGGCCCCGGCAGCGCGGTGGCCCCGCCGCCTCTCCCGGTCCCTGCCATCGCCCCGCCGGGCTGCTCCCGGCCCCCCGCGGACCAGCAGGGAGGGTCTCCTCAATGCCAGGCCTGTGTATTTGTAGTTTGATTTCGCACGTCAAGGATAATTTCTTCATACAACTTAATGGACGCGGCTTGACATCCATAATGATCGCTAATCATTCAAATTATTTTTGCTAGCGCCCAGACATGTTCCAGTTGTTGTGATAGATCGCGTTTCACCCATAATGACGGACAATTACCATTTCTAATTCGCCGGCTTTTGACACCTAAATCCACCCACCATATGTGGCTGAAACGCGCCGGGCTCGGCGGCGAGGCCCTGATGACATTTGCAGCAAGCCCCTCTCCTCTGAGGGGGGCACCCGGGCTGCCCCCCCCCCCCCCGCCCCTGCCCCAGGCCGCTGGAGCTCGGCCGTTTGCCATCGCAAGCCCCCGGACGGCAGCTCCGTGGCCGTGGGCGTGCGTGGGGCGACTCGCCGGGGACAGAAGTGAGCCCCACGCGTGGAGGGGGGGGGCGGGGAGGGCAGCCCCTCAGCTCACCGCCCCGCCGCCCTCCTGGGGCAACCGAGCTGGGCTCGGCCTCGGGGGGGTTCAACACCCCGCAGAAAGCCCCGGCTGGGAAAGCGGCTTAATCCGGGCGTCGGAGGGGTCCCTGCGGGCTGTCCCCTTCCCGCTGCCCCTGTCGCCACGGCGGCCGGCGAAAGCCGTGCGTTTACTTCGCGCTCTCAGCGGCGGCGAAAAGCCCTGATCCTCCTCGGCGTGGGGACATACGGCCTTGAACTGTCCTGCACGGGGGAGGGAGCAAAGGGTGGCGCGGAGGTTGGGCTGCGAAGAGGGCGCGCCGTGCCTCTCCATCACACCCGCCAGCTTTCCCCGCGGAATTTACCCCCACGGCTCCCCTGGAAACGCGACGCACCCGGCGGAAGGTCTCTCCGCGGGAAGGGACGCGTCTGGCGGCAGCAGGACCGGCAGCTCCGCTGCCGCCGCCGCCCCGGCCCCGCTCGCCCGGCCCGGCCCGGCCCGGCCGTACCGGGGCACCCACCGGCTGCGCGGGCAGACGCCCCCCGGTGCCCCCGGCCCCTCCGCGCCGGGAGACGGTTTCCCAAAAGCAACCGGGTGAGAGGATTTACCCTCGGTGATTCGTTTTTTTATTTTTTTTTTATTATTATTTTTTGATGAAGAATGAATGACTGAACGAATGACGCCGTAGCGTTTGGTTCTAAAACCCGCAGGGCGGGAGCGCCGCCGCAACGGCCACGGCACGATGTCCCTGCCGAGCGCTGCAAGGCGAGAAACTCCCCGTTTCTATAGATCGGCAGGCATCGCTTGCTTTTTAAACCCTAAATATTTCTGCTACATTAACGTTTGAAGAGCCACATGAAACATTTCCTTCGGCAGGAATAACTGACTGCGGATACCCCAGTCACGGCTGCGAGGAAAGGCAGAGAGGGAGCAAACGAGGTCAGATCCTGACGTTGTGCTGCTCTCCGCCGCAGTGCAACGCTCACCGACGCAGTCCAAGGCGTAGTTAGAGCGACAGAGAAGCACAGGCGGGGTCACGCAAAGACACGCGTGTTTCCAGTCGGACAGACGGAGTTGTCCGAGGACTGGCGATCACCGGTGTGAGAGTCACCCGGGGCTTCTCAGTGCCTTCATCCCCTTGTTGCACCCCCTGAGCGCCTCTACAAAACCCAGCCGTGACCTCAAGCCTCCCCGCACACAGCCCTTCCCCGCTGCCTTGGACATCGCTTCCCTTCACCACAAAAGCTTAAAACCCACTCGCACCCGACAGCTCCGGTTTAATACCCGTTTAAAAAAATATCTTTTTTTTTTTTCTTTTTTTTTTTTAGGTGCTCTTTCTTCCCTGGACACCCGCGAAAAAGCTGCCGGCGGCGGCAGGGCGAGAGGACCAGAGGCAGAGCGGCCGGGAGGATGCTGCAGGGATGCGGGCGGGGGGAGCCGCCGGGCCGGCCGCCGCCGCCGGACCCCGGCTCGGGGCGGCGAGAGGGAACTGTCATCGGCGGGAAAGTGCTGAATTTGGCCGCACCGCCCCGGCCCCGCTCCTCTGAAGTATTCCGCCCCCCCCCGCGCTGGCGGTGGCGAGACGGCTCCGCAAAAAGCAAACACACCGAACCCCGCTTTGGAGAGCTGGGGGTGAGGAAACGTGGTTCTCATAGTCCTTTTTAAGGGAGAAGGTGGAAGGAGTTCTCCATCAACACGCTTTGAAATAAGGACTAGAGGGATTGCCCGCCTGAGGTTTCTCTGTTCCCGGCGAGGTATTTTGATAGGAGGTTTACTTCTAGTCAAACTTGCACGGCATGTCTGAGGTGCTATTGCAGTTTCCCCAAGAACTAAACAAAATACGTTCTCAGCCCTCGATTTCGAGGTAAAGAAGACGGAAGAAAACACCAGCCCACGACATGTCAAAAATCAGGGCACTGCGAGCCAGCTAGAACCGACCGACAACCAGGAGCGAGGGCTTCTCGCCCAGGAACGCAAGGCCGGTCTGAAATGCCCCGGTCCTCAGGCGGACCCAAACACACCGCAGGGGAAGGCGACGCGGCGGAGAGAGAGTTTGGGAGCCGGGTCCCTCCTCTGTATCCTCGCTGCCCGTGCCACCCCCTCGCATGCGGGACTGCAGCCCCGTGTCTTTGCCACCCTGCTCCCCAGGTGCTTTATCCCACCGGCCCTGATTTCTGCAAGGCCCCAAGTACCACTGACCTCTCCCACCTGTGTCTGCACCGCCTGGATCCTCAAACAACTTCTCATCCTTCCTCCACTTGCCCCTGAGGGATCAGCCCGGTTTTAGGTCAACGGGAGAAGCGCTCGACTTGGGTGCCCTCGCTCAAAGTAAAGACACTCAGTGAAAGTTTTGCTGGGTTGCACCTGGGAGGTTGGGGGGGTCCAGAACTGCACCATGCAAAGGACTAGACCCACGGCCTGCAGTGGGAGCAGGACTGGGGCTCAGGCACTCGGTAGTGCTAGGAAAGTCATCAAGGATACCCTGGTAAGAATCCCCCAAGCTCAGCAGAACAACAACTGTTAATGACCTTCACTGGGTTTGGACATACTGGTGTGATCAGAGGGTCTTTAAAGTTTATTTCCCCACCGAGACTCTGTCAGGTGTCTGGACTCCAGATAGCTCCATTTCTGCCGGGCTTGGTCTGGGGCTTTTGCCACATTTTAGATCACGTTTGCAGTTTCTCCACCCTCAGCTTCTTCACATGCTCACCCTCATTGATTATAGTGAGCTTCCTAAAACAAGCAGCAAGACAGAACCATAAATAAATTTTCCTGTATGTCTTTGACAAAGATTAGCCTCTTACTGTATGCGTCACTCTAGCCAGCTACAGAGACTGGTGATATACGAATTTGGAACAAACCAACCAACCAACCAACCAACCAACCAACCAACCAACCTATATCTCCACTCTCTGCTAGGATAACCCCAGGGAAAGAATAGCAATGTTCCGGCGACAGAAGGTCCGTTTTCCTTGATAACTTTGCAAGATACATATTATTTTATGTCTGAACACACCTTCTTAAACCTGGAGATCTGAGAGAGCTACGTGGGAGCAAGACCTGTTCCGGGAAGACTACTGTTTCTTTATTCCTTCTGCAAGGTATTTTCTAGGTATTGTTGGAACAGAAAAGTCTCTTGGCCTCCTAGCAAGTGTTCCACAGGGGTAGCAAGGAAAGCACGAAGACCTCAGTGCTGCTTGGCTTCTGTCCCCGCTCCCAAGAGCTCCAGCTGAACCAGTCTGTGGTCCCCCGCGGGCTTGGGACGCCGCGTCTGACACTGCCATCTTGTGTTCCAGAGTTTCAGCTATCAGTTACAAAACCGGAGTCTCTACCACTTAACGTTTCAATGAAAAGGTGTAGTTTGCAAAGAAAAAGGTGGAGCTGAGTCTGCAGACAGTTTAACACACGCTCTCAAAGGAAGGTACCAAGTGCCCGTTCTACGCAAGATGCTAAATTTCAACATTTTACCTTCTAGCTAAAGAGCAAAGTTCAAGCATATTTGAGCCTGTTGGATCTTCTCAAAAGATGAGCAGGTTTTTCTGTCTGTCATGCTACAACTCAGGCTTTGCTAATCTCTCAGGTCTCTCCAGTGGCACTTTCTTTTAGTCATGTTTACCATTCTCTAGGAAGAAACTAGCAGAGTTTATTTACCCTTTGTAGACACAAACATGAGGGTCGTGTCAATAGTTTCCTGCATATTTTCTGCCTTTGCTACCAGCACTGTAACCTCAGCCAAATCTCTGCAGACTCACCATGCAGTTTTGGTGAATGGCATCAATAGGCAAAACTGCGTGAAAGAGATAAGCTAAGGAAAATAATTCAAACGAGTCAAGACAAGGAGGTTTTACACTAGTTTATTGATTTGAAGTGAGTGGCACAGACATCTGGACAGTGAGGAGGGATGGAGGTGAACTGAGGGTTATATACCTGTTTTATACCCACTAATAAATAAAAAAACATTTTGGGGAGCTGGAAAGGGAAGGGTAAAATGGGGACAACAGAGGCATCTCTGGAAATGCAGAAGGGCTGTCAAACTGTCTCTTTACTTTTAAATTATCTAATTTTTTTACTTACCAAAGAAGGCCTAGCGGCATGTTAAAGATAATGACCCAAAGTTTATTTAACGTTTCCTGACTTTTTTTTTTTTGGTATGTTATGACCTAGATTACTTAAACACGGTTTTCTTTTTTAATTAAAATAAGTACAGATTGCAAATCACTGTATCCTTTTAAATGTATTAAAGTCATGTAAGAACAGTGTAATTAGAGTAAGTGATGAAAACTTTCTGGTCAGGACTTCAAAACACGTCAAATTAATAATGAACAACTTGAGTAAGGTGTTGCAAATAATGTTAATTAAAAATGTCCACGTGCAGTCCCTTTCAGGGCATGTGAATAAATATCTAACAGTTTCTATTGGGGTCTCAGTTTATACTGAAAATGAGGAAGTCTTTATAATTCATAACTATTACAGAGTCTTTATGGAAGGTCTTTCTCATATTTCCCACTGGAAACCATTAGATAATCTGTTTTTACTATACAGAGCCAAACATTTGGCTTAATATTTTTGTTTTAGAACAGACCACAGAATCGCGGGGATATTAGCCATCTCATAATTTTTAGGGGTGCCTTAAGACCATGTACATTTATTCCTGTCTTGAGAGTTTCTTAAAGTTACAATCTTTGATCCTTGTTCTCCTAAAAATGTTACCCGAGATACATATAAAACAGGCATTAAAGGAGTTTCCTACTCTATGTTTCTTCACTAACCGTCTACCTTACCACCCACCGATGCTGTGGATTTAAGAGTCTACATAATTGAGTCCGTAAATTAACAAAAAAATCCAGACAGCTGGAGCAACCAAGCAGTAGATGGTACATTGGCCTTAATGTTCTCATATTAGCACATTAAACAAGCAGAAAGGGAGCTTTTAATTATGCCTATTTTTTTTCAGGGCAACAAGATACATGTCTTTCCCTGACCTTCCTGCAAAGTCAACATATTTTGGGGCCAACGCTGAATTAAGAGAGATAACGAAAGTGCGTGGACTGAAGGATTATTCTGAGTATTTGGGAAAGATTGTAGGTAGGAGGCAATGAACTTCCAAGTGCTATCCAAACTGGTGTTCAGTGTTCTAAACTACGAGTTATTCAGCATTTCAAGCTGACAGCTTGTAAATGTAAATTTTATTAAATGCAGAGCAATAAAATTTTGTAAGTTTCTGTCATTTTGAATTTTAGTGGCTCAGATTGAAGCCTCCAGCCTTTTAAATCACAACTTGTATGAGCACAGCTCTAAAGCGTTCACCATTCTTAAATGTGCGCTTTTCAAAACCTCATTATTGCCTTTGCTCACAAAATATCCTTGTCAGGATCCAGGTATGCATGTCTCATGTCAATGACAGGCTGACAGGCTCATGCTCTCTGTTGTGTTTACACTGTATATTGTATAAAGTTCTTTTCTCTTCATTCTCACAAGGCAGAAAATAAAACAGGGTTAGCAGTGATATCACCCTTCAGACCAGCCAGATTTTCTTTGATCTCCAAAAAATTTCATTGCATGTGCATGGCAAGAGTCTGTCTCAAGGATCCTTGTTTTGCACTCAAGACAGACATCGAATGATTCAGGACACAAGAAAACGTACCAACACCTATCAGTTCAAGTTGAAATCTAGCAGGGAATATTTTGGAAAAGTTCTTGCATGACAAAGTGAGATCAGTGGAGATCTCTGGTAACATTTTAATGGATAACAGAGCTTGAAGAGAAGGCAGTTTTGTGTAGGCAAAGGATTGCAGGAACTTGGCCAAACAGCTCAGACATTTATGAGACCAATTTTTTTTCAGAAGATTACAGCTGCCACTGAAGCACCAACGTGAAGTGACAGAATTGCACAGCATCCAAGAGGTTTGTGTTTGCCAGTGGGGATCTAAAATCCAGCCACTTCACTTGATGTGCTCCAGCAGTCACAGATACATACGTCAGTGCGTGTGGCTGTGGGTGTGAGGGTACATTTGTCCGTTTAAAAGGAACACTACCAACTCGATTATTATATGTTCTTCTAAAAACGTGTACTCTAATTAAAAGAAACCACAGAAAATCACTCCAAACATTTCAAACTGTGTTGCATGGTGAGAAAGATTAAAGAGCCAGCACACCTAATTGTAAGTCTGAATCTCGGTTCTCATAGTACTCTAGAAGAGTATTTTTCATAGTATTTCATCAGGTCCATCTAATAAGCTGTGCAAGCTCTTAATTCATTTAATATATAGCCAAATTGAACATGAATTTTAGTCTGTTATTAACCAGCACGAATTTTGCCCGAGTAAAGTAAAACCAAAAGGGTCTGATCCACTATTAGGTGCTAAAAGGATATGCGGCAGAATCCTCAAGACACTGAAAATAATACCTTATCTCTCATTAGCAACAGACGCATATTCTCAAAACCTTAATTGCAAGGTTTTGTCTTGTTCTACTTGAGTACAGAATTAGATATGCAAATTCTGTCACAATTGTTGCTTTTCATTTTTCCTGGTGTGCTTCTCCTAACTATCTCTTCCTTATTATTTTTTCTGTTTACTGGGTTGCTAATACATCTCTATAGTTTGGCTAAACATAGATATGAGATAATCATGCCATAAAGCTACTCCAGCTCCATCAAGAACGCCTATAGTTTTGGCAGCGGTAAATGAACTGCCCTCAAAGATGTAAAATTTCCTGGGAGGAAATTAGTTTGGGAGAACACAGGCTAGCGTTGAGTGAAAGCATTTTGCTTGAGTCATAAGTTTTGATACCACATCAGAAGAAAATCAATACAAAGTAGGGTTTTGAAGATCAGTTATTCCAGATATGTAATTCTGCTGGTCATACTCGCTTACGGATTATTGGCAGTTAGTTCTGATTTTAGTTTGTCATGTGCAATAAGAAAGATGGGCAGAAAAAGTATCTGAAATTTTAGCCCTTTGTCATTCCAGCTGAGCCACATTACCACTGAGCTGCGAGCTTTACTATGTTAATTAATATCAATAATATCCAAGAAAGTATGTTTATTAGAGCTACAACAGGCCAGCTGCTGAATCGGACTGTGCTGCCCAGCTGCCCAGTTGCCATCAGCTCTCCAGTTTGCTGGATGTCACAGTAGCTGAAGTGGCAGGAGGGATTTCTGCCCGGCCTCACTGCTCATGTCAGGGCTTAAGTCACTGGTGAAGATGAGTTCACGCGAAGGCATGAGGCTGTGGTGTGGGTGAGGTGTGGGCGCACGTTCGTTGCCGCCAAATCTCTTGCTGTGGTGGTAACGACGGGCAGAGGTGTGGTAGCGAATAACGGAGGGGGTGGGGATGATAACATCGTGAACTGCTGCAGCTGTTTGCTCTCCGAACATGTCACAGCCCTCTGCCACGCTGGGTGGTGACACGAATGCCTGTCGGGCACAACAGACATTTCAAAGCCGATTGAGACATGCTACATTTACTTATTCAAATGGGGATAATTTTCTGGCAAAGTACACTGGGGGTAGTTAGTGCTTCAGTCATCTTTGCCTTCGTTTGCTGACGTGTTGCGCTGAAATGGCACAGCTGATGAATGGCTGAATGGTTTGTGGAGGCAACGCTAGGCTTCATCCTCTCTTGCCCTGCGTAGTCTCTAACAGCAGTACATAGCTGAGTAGGAGGCTACTAAATGACACTTTACAGACATTTCAAATTCATTTTGGACTGGAATAGTTGCCTACTCAAGAAAATCAGGCTCGGGTGTCTGCAGTCAGTGCAAATCTACCTCTCCCATGAAAGTTTCACAGGAAAGTGTGCATCCAGCTGAGTAATTCCAGGCTGAGGTGTACACCTGACTGTATTGCTTGCACATTCACAGCAGCTACAATCTGTAGTCAGGCATGAGGATCTCAGTTCACTAGGTGATGTACACAGGTATAGCCAACAGATCTTATTTGTTCCTTAAAATTTGCAAATTGCAACCTAGGGATAAAGAAAGAAACAGAAACTTGACACAGTCATGAGGGAGAACCAAGAAGCAAGGAGACAATTTTATTCAGTAAGACAGACAACTGTATGGGATCATCAGTACCTCCCAGCTGCCAAGATACTTACACACAAGGAGGCTGAGCAGTGAAGGAGCAGAAGAGTAGGCTCTCGTCTGTTTGCACCTGAGTCCTTGTGTAATCGGACTGGTAATGTTTTTTCCCATACAGTATGGGAGCTTCTTGAAGAGCTATGCAGATCCGTAGCCACAATAATTCGAAGTCTAGAGAGATCCCTTTCTGGGGAAAAACTCCTGGAACAGGGATTAAAGTTTTGCCAAGAGGATCACAACTCAGAGTATTTTTCTATGCTATACAGAGACTGGTAAAATAAAGCCAAGGATTCTGGGGAACTAATTAGATTTGAGCACACTGAAAGCATGGTTGGTATGTGATGCAGTGAACACAGAACTGCATGTTTAGGCATAACAGTCATGACTATAACTTCTGCAGTTTAATGTTGGAGATAAATGTATTTTTGGAGAGGTTGAGGCAGGGAACCCTGAGCTCTAATCTTGCCTTTGAGGCTGACATCATATATGACTTTGAGCAGGTCAGTTAGACTTGGCAGAAAGGAGATTGCAGTGGGTTTCCCATGTCAAGACTCATTCAACTCATGTATGCGCAGTTCCTTGCATGGACATCAACAGCGAATGATTATTGTTGGAGAGGCTGATCATAAAAATGCTGAAAGGGATATATTCACCATCATGTGAGTCTTAAAAATCATTTGCAATTAATAATTTATTCAGAAAATTGAGTTTGTCTTCTTGTGAACTGTTCACAAGTAGATCATACCTTCACAGACTGATGCATTATATAAAGGCATTTACTGATGTACTTCCAAGGGATTTCTCTTGGCATAAAGTTCAGTGTGAAAAAGAATAATTAATAAGGACCTCCAGGCAAGTGGAAGATAGGATACGTTGCAACAGAGGTTTACTTCATGTGTCAGATTAACATGACAGTTTTCTTTGCTGAAAGATTTTTTTAGACAAGGGTGATATGGTAACGTACTGGGCTTGCGTGGTAAGGTTTTGGTAGCGGGGGGGGTGACAGGGGTGGCTTCTGTGAGGAGCTGCCAAAAGCTTCCCCTGTGTCCAACAGAGCCAATGCCAGCCGGCTTTAAGACAGACCCACCGCTGGCCAAGGCCGAGCCCATCAGTGACAGTGGTAGTGCCTCTGGGATAACAGATTTAAGAAGAGAAAAAAACTGGCTGCGGAGAGAGGAGTGAGAACTTGAGAGAAACATCTCTGCAGACCCCCAGGACAGCGAAAAAGGAGGGGGAGGAGGTGCTCCAGGCGCCGGAGCAGAGATTCCCCTGCAGCCCGTGGTGAAGACCATGGTGAGGCAG
>JAVKLA010000053.1:31986923-32073567 GCA_034782735.1 Sagittarius serpentarius
TGGAGCTGGGGAAGAGTGCGATCTCTCCTGCCCCTGAAGAGGAAGGAGCGGCAGAGACAACGTGTGACGAACTGACCCCAACCCCCATTCCCGTCCCCCTGTGCCACTCGGGGACGAGTGGCAGAGAAATCAGGAGTGAAGTTGAGCCCAGGAAGAAAGGGGGAGGGGGGAAGGTGTTTTTAAGATTTGGTTTTATTTCTCATTATCCTACTCCAATTTGATTGGTAATAAATTAAACTAATTTTCCCAAGTTGAGTCTGTTTTGCCCATGACAGTAATTGGTGAGTGATCTCTCCCTGTCCTTATCTCAACCCATGAGTCTTTCATTATATTTCCTCTCCCCTGTCCACCTGAGGAGGGGGATTGATAGAGCGGCTTTGGTGGGCACCTGGCATCCACCCAGGGTCAACCCACCACAGGAAGTTATAATCTATGTGGACTTTATGACAGAGAGTAGCTACTCATTAAGTCAGACAGGTTGAAATCAGGAGATAAAGGGAAGACGGGAGAACTAGCTAAAGAGAAAATGATGATGGATATTACTGAAAGAAGGATCAGGTTGCAGGGATGGGTTACCTTAATGATAAGTTTCAGGTGCAATCTTGTGTAATGTATTTCTTAATGAGCTGCCCATAACAAGCAGGATTGGTCTGATTAACCAGTAAGAGGATGTTGAGAAGCTATAGAGGAGGCTCAAGATACTAGGCCAAAAGAACTGGATAACTGTGGTCTGAAACACTTGATGTGGGATAAGATTCAGCCATTTAAAGTGCAAGGTCATAGCCTTGGAAACTAGTAACTAAATCTTCAGGAGAAGGTAAGACATTATAGCTAACAATTTAAGAGAAGAATGAGATGGCTACCAGATCTATTGGAAATGTGATTTATTTGTGAAAAAAGGAAATGTGACTGTGCTCAGGATTAAAAGCTGGGGGAAAGGAGGAGGAAGTGGGATATTTGAGGTTTTGGCAATTGTCTTCCCAAGTAACCATTACGCATGCTGAGGCTCGGCCTCCCAGGAAGCATCTAAACATCTGCCTGCTGATGGGAAGTAGTGAATGAATTCCCTTTTTTGCTTTGCTTGTGCGTGTAGCTTTGTTTTGCTTATTAAGCTGTCATTATCTCAACCTTCATTTTTTGTTTTTGCCCTTCTGATTCTCTCCCACATCCCGCTGAGGGAGAGTGAGCAAGTGACTGGGTGGGAGCTTACCTGCCAGGTGGGGTCAACCCACCACATGGGGTCAAACCAGTAGGCTCTAGAACAAGCTTCCTGCAAGAGCGGTGGGGGCAAGTGACTTTCCTGCTTTTGTGATGGAACTTGATGGTTTCCTTCAGAAATTCAGCAACAGGACACCAGTGATTCAGGTGGGTCCTTTCAAACTTGCAGTTCTAGATGCTAGAAAATAAACCTAGGATTATTTTCCATGTTACTATACAAGGAAGAAAAAATTAATGGCTTTTTATTGGACTGGTAACAGGTCAACACTGCAAGAAAGACAGCTTTCTCCATTATTCTAACAAGCATTGTGGACTGGAGACAAGAAACAGGAGTTCCCAGTGATCCTCTGTGTTCAGGTAGGAAATTTCAAATTTGTGCAACCCTCTCAGTAGAAGTTAGATGTACTTCGTGTGAATTCCTGTTGTCTCCTCTGTAAACAAACTCTGGTTCTGGAGGTCTTTTTTACCCCTTCTCTTTCTCTAACTTGTTATTCAGCCCAGCTCTTGCTGGATTTTCTACTCAGAGTTGGCTAGTGTGCTTTCCTTCAACAGTGAGAAAAAGTGTTTACCACACTGAAAAGGTGGTGTGGCTTTACTAGTAAATTCAGTTAGTGGAAAGACCAGAGAACTTGTTTGTGCATTCACACAACTGGACAGCAAGTTTCCAATGTGGGTTTTTCATGTTAGCTGTGGCCAGAATTACTGTTCATGTCTTAAATACTAGCCAGGTGTCAGTTAGCTACTTCCCTTTCCACAATGCAGGGGAAATTTAGCACCTTACACAAAGCAAAGATCTACTACTTACTTTACTCTTCTCTCCCCAGCACAGACAGCGTAGAAGGAGATACTTTGTTTAGGACCACATGCCTTGGTCACTTTTGCGGCAGGGAGGATGCGGTTAGCCTTCTCTTAAACATTTAGCTTGGCTTCCATAGTCTTGTGCTTGGTGAACCTCACTGGTCCTGTTTTACTGGGTAGTTTGTGGGGAACAGCTGGCTAGCGGTTCTTCCCTGTTTTATTAGGCAATGTAGTCCATAAAAGTTGCGGCCTTCAGTTTAACCATATTCCTGTGTGGAAAGTCTTGTTCACTGCAGCGTCTGGGCCAGAGACGTTTACATCACTGTAATCAACAAGCACTTAGAGCAGTTATTCCTTAAATGACCTTAGGTTAGCAGGAAGCAAGATGGAAGAATGCCCTTCCACAAGTAAGGATTTCCAACTTGAGTAGGAACTGTTTTTTACATGTATAAAACCAAGAGATTATTTACCATTTCCACTCAGTTGTCAGTCTAGTCAGCCGCATTAATCACTGAGTCTGACTCAAGGCACAGTAATCAAGCGCAGAAGAAAAGACTATCTGGTAAAGACATTAGAGATGATACTGATGGAGAAGAAACAGTTTGGTTTTTATTTGCAAATCTCCAGTGCAATTAAAGGTAACAGCTGCTTTCTACTCTGCTCCAGAGCTGGCTGGCAAAATCAACACAGTAACGCAGGTAAACCTCTTAAATTTTTTTTAATGCACTTTCCACTTTTTTTGCAACAGTTTTGCTTTTCTTTTCAAGAAGGACACTTTCCTTGTTCAAACAGATGTAATGGCAATTTCCACCTTGAAGAAAAAGAGCGTCTATGGATCCCAGCTACCAAGCCTTGAAATAGAAAAACTGATGTGAATGAAACACAAAAGGAAATGTGTGTGTCTGTATAAGCACAGGAAGAAACAGCAGAACAAAAGTTGAGAGAATGGCTTGTACTGGTAACAGAGGACACAGCTCCTGTC
The DNA here is from genome assembly GCA_034782735.1 of Sagittarius serpentarius. Taxonomy (NCBI): domain Eukaryota; kingdom Metazoa; phylum Chordata; class Aves; order Accipitriformes; family Sagittariidae; genus Sagittarius; species Sagittarius serpentarius. Next base: position 31,989,922 of record JAVKLA010000053.1, read on the forward strand.
GATCACTCTGAGAAATGTGTTGTTTCCATCAAGCGCTGAAGAGGACAGCACAGATGACGCGCTAGCTAAATGACCCTGCATTCCTGACGAGGACGGCAAAAAGGTTGCAGGCTCTCACACATACTGTTCCTTTTTCTGTCAGCCCAGAATTCCACCTCATTCAGCTTGACTCGCACCTTCTCTCAGAGCTTGGGAGAAGCATACGACTATTTCCTATGTAGGTAGTGATTTTTGGCTCTTCTGTAGATACTTGCATGTAGGAAATGCACCTTTATATTATATTCTTAAAAACTGACACATTCACAAAGGTCTAGTCTGCATTTGTACAACTTGCATTTGCAAACATAATAATTGTGGCATACACAGTCTACTTAGTCAGGGTAACTTAAGAACAAGGGGGCAAAGGAACCAAAACTGGAACTGTGCTATTTCCTCTTCAGACTGAAACTGATTACCAACAATTGTTTTCCAATTAAACTGGAACAAAATGGTGGTGGTGGGGGAAAGAGTATTTCTGATTACCAGCTGAAAACAGGAGCAGAAATGAAAAGCAATGGCTTGCACTGAAAAATGTGACCGGGAGGGTGTAGGAGAAGATGGGAGGGAACTGGTGGCATCCAAGAGAGGCACAGAAATAAGCAGGTGCCGGGAAGGAAAGCTCCTTTTGACCCAGGTGAGGAGTGAGCTGCGCATGTGGCTCTGTCTCCCATGAGGGAGGAAGATGTTGCACAGGAGGGGTGGACTGTGGAGAGTGAATGAGGGACTCCCACACTTCTGACCCTCAGACATTCCCATAGACCTTTCCCAGCACCAGCTTCCTACAACACCCACTCAACCCTTCCATCCCCTCTTCCCTACCTACATAAAACCTCTGACCCCTCCACTGCTGCCTGTCTCCTCTCCTAAACCTCTCTGGCCCCTCCTGCCACTCTCCATTACCTCTGTCCCCCCAAACCTCATTCAGCAGTGGTACTGATCCCACTTAGGGAGAGCTGCCAAGCCTTCAAATACTTGAGCCTTTTCAGCTAAAACTGAACTGGAACAGCTTCAGTGATAATCTGAAGAACCAAACCAAATGAAAACATTTATTAAACTCACTGTCCAGCTGATAAAGGTGGAAGACTTAGTAGAGGCATAGAGCAGCAGCAACAGTTGGTCTCAGACTCTTAAAAGTCCTCAACTGAAAGTGAAAATCTGCGTAGGCTAAATCTAAGCCTTCTGGGTTTGCTTTCCTTAGTAACCTTCCATGGACTCCTGCGGTGTTTTCAAACACCCAAGACTCCACTGATCAAGAACTATTGGTTTGGGGAGTTGAAATGATGTCATATAGCTCTTCCTTCCCTTCTTCTGAAATACAGAGATAAGAAACTGTCTATACCAATTGGTTTCACATATTAAGAAGTCGATTTAATTCAGTAGAAAATGCTCAAGCCAAGTAATAGGCCAAAACTTGACAGAGAATGGGGATGCTATTACTTTCTTATTTGGAGCCTAAATGAAATATGAGAATTTTTAAATTGTTGCCATCTCATTTATCATTGACAATATTCTCAATTACCAGTGAAATGTCTTCATAAAGAAATAATATAAGTATATAGAAAGTATGAAAACAGAAAAAAAAAGAGCAAATACCAAAATACTGACTGAATGTCCACTAAACACTATGTATTTATTTTCTGTATCACTGGGTGACCCAGGCATTTTTCAGTGAAAGCGCTATTCAAAGGCACTGCTCAATAATTTTTTTCTTAGTATTCTAAAAATGCAGAAGAGTTTCAAATTATTTGCATACTGCCATCAATGAAAAAAAAAAATTGACTGCAGAGTGTTCTGTTTGTTAACAGGAACGGCCTCAAGTTGCTCCAGGGGAGGTTTAGATTGGATATTAGGAAGAATTTCTTTACTTGTAAGGGTCACTAGGCATTGGAATGGGTTGCCCAGGACAGCGGCTGAGTCCCCATCCCTGGATGTTTTTAGAAGTCGTGTAGATGTAGTGCTTAGGGACATGGTTTAGTGGGGGACTTGGCAGTGTTAGGTTAACGATTGGACTAGATGATCTTATAGGTCTTTTCCAATCTCGGCAATTCTATGATTCCATGATTTAATTCCAGTGCTTTTCAACATGCTTCATATATTTCCTTTACCTGTAAAGGAAACACTCTTTTGTAGTTTTATTGTTAACTAAAGCATCACCTCCAGCAGGCAGCTTTAATCTTGTACACTGATTTTTTTAATATAGTAAAAAAGGATTTTAGTACATCCCCGTCATCTATACACTTAACAACTGCAAGGAGGCTCTTGGGGGCTGAGTTGTCCGATTATGTTACTATGCTGTCTCCTGTGGTAGTTTCCATTCGTCTTTCTCGGTTGTCAACAGCAAACATGCATGTTTATCCATATCAAGTATTCTTCATATTTCCAAAATTATGTCTTAACATATAAGTGCTTATTTAAATAGATCAGATGCACAGCCTCAAGACAACTTTAAGCCCATGAATGCCTTATTTGAGATTAAACAGTCCTTTCTATATTGTTCACTCGTTTAGATGATGGCACTAACTTTTAATAAGCTTGGGTGATTTGTGGAGGAAAAATGAATATAATCCAAGAAGAAAATTAAGTTTGGGGATATGTACTATAACACACACATTTCTTTGTCATATTTCAAATGAGAATACATGTAGCCTAGAAACCTGGAGCACCTTCCTCTCGGATCATCCTGCTTTTGCACACACAGCCCAAACCCCCCTAATTTTCGTCTTGGGGTAGAACAGAACCCTGCTTCTCTCCAAAATGACCAGGAAGTTTTGAATTAATTTTTTCTATTCTTTCGTAATGTGATTGATGCAAAATTGGCAGGAATATGAACAGTTCCATCAACAGTGGTTTATCAATCACGTGTCTGCCTTGATGTGAGATGTGGAGCTTTTAAATGTCTCATGCCAATTGTTCAGTATGTCAGAAATCATAAAGGAAAATTCCATGTTTGTCCCTGTTGCTTTTCCTTCCAAGAAATGTTGTTCAGCTGAGCCCTGATCCTGATCTGACTGAAGTTCCTAGTTAAGAGAACTTGCAGTGTAATTAGGCTAAAAGATGATTTGAAGTGGAAAATAGTTGATGAGTAACATGTTTAATTTGTTTTGAAGTATGAAGAAAGTGACAAAGATGTGTGTCTGGTTTTCCATTAGAAATTAAGGTCTTTTCTGCTTTTTTTTCCCCCTTTTTTCAGAATGTCATTGGGAAAGCATTTGGCCTCAATTCTGCAAACACTTGAATACATGAGTAATAAGGAATCTTCTTGATCCTGCTGAGGACTGAGTAAAAGAGTGTACTTCTAATACTGGAAATCTCTGACATGCATTTGAAAAACAAAACATGAAAGAGACTGAAAAAGGAATGATTTCTATTCAGGTGTTACGCAAAGCTGTTTAAAAATTCTTAGCTTGATATTGAATCCATTAAAGTACATCTATACTTTAAACAGCTTTAGCTGTCTCTTTTGTTCAAATTCTTGTGCAAACTACGCCAAAAGAATTATCACTCGTCATATTGGAAGGATATGTCAAATAGGGGCTTGCAGAGATCTGGTACTATTGGCTACCTTTATTAATGACTTTGGAATAGAGAATATGATTCTTAAAGCTGCAGATATAACCAAGTTGGAAGGGATAGCACGCATTTTGGAGGACAAGATTACAAATAAAACTATATTGATGAATTCTGCAAGTAGCTTGAAACATAGGATGAAAATTGGTGGGGACAAGCAGAAAGCACTACAGTTAAACAGGAATAAAACCCCAAAGTGTATGAAATTCTGATAACAGGAGGGGATTCAGAGGTTTTTTAGTAAATCAGAAACAGTATGAGTCAGCAATGTCATACCGTGAAGAAAGCAAACATCATACTGGGATATATAAACAGGAGTCTCGTATGTAAGACACATGAAGTAGTACTTCCACTCTACTCAGTACTCATAAGGCCTCAACCAAAGTACTGTATCCAGTTTTTGGCACACCACTTCAAGAAAGTGGAGAGACGCCAAAGGAAAGCAGCAAGAATAATCAGAAGTCTAGAAAAGACAACCCGGGGAAAGACTGAACGAGAAGGAGTTGTTTAGTCTACGGAAAAGAAGACGGACTGAAGACACGCTAACGGTTTTCAAGTATGTGAAAGACTGCTGCAAAAGAGGAGGTTATAAACTGTTCTCCATGGTCATTGTGCATAATAAAATAACAGTTTAAAATTCAGTTTGGGCTACGTCGACAAGTCTTCTTACTGAGTGCCTACATGGATAGAAAAATTCCGAGCAGATCGGCTAAGAAAACGGTGGCTTCTCGATCTGGTGGGTTTAGGAGAAAGCTAGGCCCAGAGCTGTCAAGAACGGCTGAGCTGCAATGGGGGGAAATCAGGCTGGAATCGGTGCAGTGCTTGCTATCGTAGTTGCTGTCTATGCTAGCACATTTCTTTAAAAACATTACCGCGGAAGCCCAGCCAAGAAAGGGACTCGGCCGCGGAGGCGGAGGTAGCCAGAGCGAAAATGCAGCCCCTTGGTTGAAGCGGGTCACCTCTGCGGGGAAGCACCGCAGGCGACCGCTCTTCCGCTCTCAAAGGAAGTCTCTCGGGGAATTGCTCAGGTTTTATTTCCCAGTCGCCCGCCGGAGCTGCCCTGCCCCGGAGACCCGCCGACAGCACCCCGCGGCCGCGGGCCCGGCACGGCGGAGCGGGACCCCGCTCCCCCCGGCCCTTGGGGCCGTCAGCCCCGCCCCGTGCCCCGCCCCTCCCGCCACCTCTGACCTCCACGTTCCTTAGTTACCGCGCGGGGCGTCACTTCGGGGCTGAACCACCGCTGCGCGTAGCGAAGAGTCGGGCTGAACCATTCGCCCGGCGGCTGAGGGGGAACGGAAGTTGAGGGCGTCGCGGGTGGCTCCTGCTTGCCCCTGCAGCGGCTGTTGGACTTGTTGCTGTAGCCCCGCCCGCGAGCTACGCTCTCCCCCTTCCCTCCCCCTCTCTCGTTGGTCTCGTCCCGTGCGGGCCATAGCGACGGCGGGCGCGCTGAGGGAAGATGGCGGCTGCGGCCTCCGCAGGGCTGTCGGCTCCGTGAGCGCGGTGCTTGTTCCTTTCCCGCTTCCCCTCCTCGCTCCTGCACCCCGTCCCTCCCGGCTGCCCTCCGCCTCTTCTCCTTCCCTGCCCGGGGCGTAGGGACCATGTCGGACTCGGAGGAGGAGGAGAGTCCGGACCGCCAGCTCAAGCTAGTGGTTCTGGGTGACGGCACCACTGGCAAGGTCAGTGCTGGTCCCCGCTGGCAGCGCCCCGCTCCTCTCCGTCGCCGCGGTGCCCCGAGCCCCCTGCCTAGCCTTTCCCCCTCAGCGCTCCCCCCGGCCCTCCCGCTGAGGAGGGAGCAGCCCGCGGCGGCTTCCAGTCTGCCGCGCTGCCCCTGTCGCGATACCCGGCGCCGTGACGCCGGCTGACTGCTCCCCCTTCTCGCCCGGCCCTGCACTTCTCCTTCTCCGTTGTCTCCCCAGCGTGTGTGGGGCGGGGGCGTAGCGCAGAGCCGGGACGGGCCTCCGTTGCTTCCCGGCCGGCCGGCAGGCAGGGGCGGGCTCTTCGCCGGGGAGCTTCGCTCCGAGGCCGCCTGTAGCTGCTCCGTGCTCGGCAGCGGAACCCTCTGGCGGGGTTTCCGTACCCGCGCGGCACCCGAAGAGGCTTGGTCAACAAATAGACGTATGGGACTTTAATCCCCTTTGCTTGAGCCTTAATAAAAGGGGCGGCTTAATAACGTAATTGCTATGCTGCTGCCTGGCACGGAGGTTCCCGTCGATCGCCGTGCGCCGCGGACCGCGCACTGGTGACGGGTCATTAGTTGCTCGGCTGGGGTCGCTCAATAGCCCGGCGTTGTTCCCGGTGGCTGGCAGTGCCCGGGAGGGGGCTGGGGTCGGGGCCGAGCACGTGAATTCGCGGTTCCCGCCGAAACGACGAGCAGGGAAGGTTGCTTAGCTGGGTCTCCAGGCTCTCTCCATTTCGGCTTCAGAGCTAATAACCTCCTGAGGTGGATGGAACAGTTTGCATCTGTTTGAGTTGCTGTTTCAGAGTTGGGAAAGACACTTCTGGGTCAATTTAATGTTCGTTTGTGCTTTCACAGGGTTTTTTCCCTATCTATAATCAACACAATTAAATACTATTTATAGAAGTTTGCTTATAAACAAGTTATACTTGTCTTTTTAAAGGAGAAATTTTGACAGAGAGACCAAAGAAGGAAAAAGAGACACCGTTTTCTTACCCATTAAAATAGTCACTGATCTTTACTATACATGTGTGAACATACCTGTTGCCATATGGAGCCTGAATCCTTTTGTGAGATACACCTGAAAATAGTCATTTTATTGTATACTTGAAGAATACAGTTTTTACTCTATCATTATCTTCTGAAAATGTGGGTAGGTAGAAAGACTGCCTGCCTCACAGTTCATATGAAAAGTAGAAATATTCTTGGTGGTGGTTTAAATGAACTGCCTGCCATTAATAGAAATAAGCTCTTAGTGAAAGTACATGCATAGTTTTGCTCACTTGCGCAGAACTCATGGAGAAACAAACCATTTTTTTTTGTCTCCAGCGATTCTAAACCCAGTCTGAAGTGGTATTGTATTCATCTGAGTAAGTAGATGGGCAATTCCAAGCAACTACCTGATGAGAGCATAATAAATGCCCAGGATTGACAGCTGAAGTGCTGTTTCACTGGTAGCATTCCCCAGGAGTTTTCCATTCAAACTGAGGAATCCTTTCACTACTGCTGTTCAGCACCTTGTGGCAAGACCTCTCACCAAACATGGATTTTCAAGCATTCTTGAGTTTTGATGTGTATTCCTGCTGGTTCCTAACTCTCACATGTGAGCTGCCATTCACTGAATCTCCTGCTGGCTTTAGGAATCCTGTGCTTCAAGTGCAGTTAATTTTGCATGAGCAGCAGCTATGCTATGGTGGGCTGCTTTTCCTCCTGTCCCCCCTAGATGATGCTGTAATAGAGGCTTCTTCCAGCCATCCTGATGGCCTAGCAGCAAACACTCTCAATAACAGATTTATTGTAAGATCTTGTAAAAATAAAGAAGTGGTTGGGTCATGGAATGGAAGGATAAAGTGTACCTAGTGCTATTTCAAGCACCTCAGAAGACTAAATTGTTGAGGTTCCTTTCCTTTGTTGGCTACTAGTTCTGCTTGTTGAAACGTGTATGTCTATATGTTTTCAACTCTAAATAGCCTGCCTCTCACATCTGGTTCACAGCTGGTCTTTACACACATGCATACTTAGCCTCTCATTTACTGTGCAAGACATTGGTTTTTCTCTTCCTCTGTCACTGGGATCATTGAATAGGAGTAGTGTAGGAAATAATGGAATATATCTTTGAAATATTGCTTCTCGTGTTTAGTGTGAGATGTTTACATTTGACTTCTTTCTATTGCTCCCCCCATTGCCAAAAAAAAAAAGAAGAAAAAAAGATTATTTCCTCTCTCGGTCATCTGGGGCTGTGAGGTCTTCAATTCTCCAGGGAAAAAAATATTATGTCCTTGTGAGTCAGCTGGCTGAAGGTGTAAACTTGCTTTCTTTTTCCTCACTCATTGTTTAGAAGCAATGTGATTCAGGTTCTGTGGAAGGATTGGTAGCAGTTTTAAAAACAAATCAGTGTCAGTTCAAGCTAAGGCTAATGTTTGTGTTTCCACTAGCTGGGAGTTGCTCTATCCACAAGGCAGGGAAGGCATGTTGTGCTTCTATTCATTTGTTTTGTGGTGGTTGAATGAATAATTGGATACTTAGATTTTTAAGGGTAGGAATAAGCACTGCTGGAGCAAGCTCTAAGGAGACAAAAGTAAAAAAGGAAGAAGGAATGAGAGGAATGAGATGGAGTAGAATCTGAAAAAGTATTAGAGTAAAATAGAGACGGTAAAGAAATGGTAAATTTTTGAAAAGAGAAATTGAGAAAGACAAGATTGGTTAGTAAGAAGGTAATAATAGAGAATGATTTTAATGAACCAGACAAACTGGGAAAACAATCTGAAAAGAAATCAGAAGCAGGGACAATGTGAGATGAAAATAAACAGCAATTATTAATAGCAGTTGGCTCTTTGATTTTGATTACAGGATACACATGGCAGCCTTACACATCTAGGTTTTAAATCAACCTACTCTTCCTGAGCCAAAATGATTTTCCATTAAAATAAACCAGCAGTACTAGTATGGATTGAAAAAAATGGTGTTATGATCCAGGTATTTCTGCTCTTGCTATGCACAGATTGGCTTAATATTGAAGTGTATAATGATACTGATTTGAGCTAGAACTGCTCTGGTTTGCTACTGTTGAAAAAGGTTTTGGGCCACTGGAAGCAAACCTTGGAGCTATTCATGGGAAGGGAGGTCCTGAAAAACAGATGTGCGGGAGGAGCAAAGCAGCAGAGGTTCTGTCCTTCTGCCATCTGTTGCAGCCCGGACTAAAGTATGGTAGCAGGAACATCCTACCGTTTCCTTCTTAACAACGAATGATGAAAATGAAAGAGAAATGCTCAACCTGGTGTGGGAATCTGCAGGAGCTAAAAAGTAGGCTGGACTAGACTGGTGTTCTGCTTGCTTTAGGATTTTATAGGATGCCAGATTTTTAAGCATATTGCCAATCTGGATCTTGTTGTTACACAAGGGCTCAAAAACTTCATCAATATTGACAAAAACGTTGTTGTCACTGTTCAGTCTTGCAAATGGAAAATTGCATTGAGCATCCTCTGCAAATTGGCCTAGGTTCATAGATCCATCTCTAATGGGAAGAAGCCTTGGTAATTTTCTCTTTTTCAGTGAACAAAGTTTCAACAGTAGTTAGGAGTGGGGTGGAAAGACATCAGCTTCAGAGGACACAGCTACTTCCTTTGTTTACAAAATACTCCCCCCCCCCCCCCCCAAGCTAGACTGTTCTCAGTGAGAAATTCTCTGTGTTGGACAGTTATGTGTTTTTATGGTAGTTAAAGCATTTTGTTACTTAGCCTAGTGTTTCTTTTCATTTTCTCTGTCTTAAAATTCTTGCCTGTAGGGACAGGACATCACTGAGGGGTAAATATTGCTGTGCTTGTAAAAAGGCATTGGCGTTCCAGAAGGGAGCGAGGGAAGGGATAGATATGTGTTGCTTTTTGCAAAGTGGATTCTCAGTTGGCTGGTAAAGTTGGTATGTGGATGGAAATTCATGGCTTCAGAACTATGTGCTTGCATCCCATTGAATTTCGGTTTTAGTTTTTCTTTCTTACAGCTATGATACTACATTTTGGCATCATTTTCTGAAAACTTTCTTGTATAGGATTTTACTCAAAGAATAGTCGTCAGCAGGGTTTTCTCTACTAATTTCTGTGTTGTCCTGGTGAGTAGTCAGTTGTCAGTTATAGCTGGCTATCATTGCTTGTTCTGTTTGACTTTAAATTTATTTGTTTATTGACTTTTCAATTTATTTCATAAATATTGTTTGCTTTTTTTTTCCTGTTTACTCAGTACATAGGTGTTTAGGAACAGCTTGTCAGCAGTTTATACTGTGAGCTGTTGACATTGAAAACTAGAAGCAAGAAATTGTCTTGCCTCGCCTGTGAGGTTTAATTGCATCTTCGTTTGTTTCCAAAAAAGCTTCCGAAATATCCCGTTGTATTCTGCACTTAGAATACTGTCATTTTTATGTATTATTTTTTACTGCTTTCTTGATTGCTGTATGTTAGAACCCAAAGACTTTTTTTGTCTGAAAGGAGGGAGTTTGTAACACCAAGCTTCAATAGTGTATTGCTACTCAGACCAGCATATGAACATTTGCTTTGAAGTACTTAAAGCCAAATGTGTGAACCTGCCAAACTGGGTCTAATGGCAAGTCTGCTATGAAAGTTGGTAGCCTGGTTGTCTTAGTAGAGATGTGAAGGAACAAGGCCTTATTGGTATCATACTATCCTCTGATCTCTACGTTAATGGCTGAAATTTTATGAATGGAGCATAATCTTTTTTAAAAACAGTCACTGATCACTTATTTTTACAGGTACAGTTCTACTGAGCCATTATTTAACTTTGGTTATTTCTACATAGATTGTACTCACCATACCCTTACAGGCAAAGCTGCCATGTAGAATCTTTTATGGCAAGCATGGCAGAGAACAATTTTGGGATTGAAAGGAGCATTTGCATTGTAGAGGTACTTGAATATTCATTGACATAACTTCTTTGTTTACTGCTGTGGAGAAGTTTGAACTGTTGCTCTTAGTATTTTGTGGATAAATGCTTGTTCTGTGAATAGAGGACTGCAGTCTGGTAATCCAACACCTTCCTTGAGCTCTAACACTTATTAGAGAAAAAAATTAAAAAGGAGTTAGTCAATGATTTTCTGCTATAAATTCCTTTGCATTCAGGAGCACAGTAGAGGAAAACTGTTTAAGAGAACTTTGCCATGCTGTTGATTACTTGCTGCTCTTATTGGTTGGCTGTTAATTGAATGTATGTTGTTTATTTTTACTAACACCCCTAGAAGCTCTCAGGGAATATTGAGTGTCGCAGAGTGATAAAGCTAATATTTACTGAGCCCTTAAAACAAGAAGGGAGTGGTTGCTTATTTAATGGGGATCTAAATTAGTGTGTTGGAGAATATTGAAAACTATGATATAGTTTAACCTGTACTCTGGGTACTGGTTACTTTTCCAAAAAGGAAAATTTCAAGGAAGAGACTGTATGGTGTATTCCTGCAATGTTCTTATTCTTATCTACATCTTTAAGGTCATAACACATTAAAAATAATGTCTTTGTAATCTTGACATGCTAACTATTGTGATTAAAAGAATCAGTTCTACTGACTTTTTCAGTACTACAGTCTAAATACGTATTGAATTTTATGTTGTGCATGTTGTTAGTATTACTGTCACATAGCTGTAGGCAGAAGAATCTTCTCACGATTCATCTTCTGTGGTCTTCACCTTTCCATAGTGATATAAATATATAAGCATACCCATGCTATTTCTAGTTTACTTGCTTTTTTTCCCCATTTATCTATTTATTTTTAATCCTCTCAGGGCTTGAGTTGAGTGAAGTAAGTGAAAATGTTGCCATAGTCTTGAACTGATTTTTTGGATTACTTCCTAAACATATCATCTGATATCAAAATATCATTTATTATATATATATATGACAGTGATAAGGATATAAATGTGATATAGGAACAAGAAAACAGTAAATCTTGTGTTATTTACTTCACAGTTGATTTAATAGTTGATTAAATGTTTTTATATTCATACTAGAGCTTTAATGCTGGAGCTCTGGTGATCATGTTTTCAAGCAAAAAAAGAGTAAGCTACCTTTTCTTCCTATGTACATTTGACATTATTAGCATAATTTAGATCTTTATTATAACTGTTCCATTAACAGAACTTGCCTATTCTCATTTTTCAGAGCTATTGGCACTATTTTGCTGTTGCATTTTTAACTAAATGTGCTCTAACAGCAACTTCTAATAGCAGTTGATATGACTCATCTCTTTGGGTCTTGATGAACAGAAAGCTGGCAACAAAAATTCCTTCTTGCCCATTTTGGGTTTTCTCAGACAGTGTAAGGGTTTTGTGAGGCTGTTAGGCTTTTTTTCCCCTATTAATGTAAATGCATATGTAGATTTTTTTTCCTGCAATTACTTTGTTTTTATTTTTTCAGATGTCATGTCAACAAGAGATTTGTAATTGTACACCACTAATTTGATGTAGGATGTAATTTTTCTATGTGACATTAATTTTTAATACAGTATTTATTTTTTTTCCACAATACAAACTCTTGTATTCTTTATAATTGCACCTCTCTTTTCTCCTTTCCTTTTTTTTCTTTTAAACTTAGATTATGGGGGTTTTTCTCTTTTTTTTCTTTTTCTCTTCCTTTCACCCCCCCTTTTTTTTTCCCCCTTGCATGGAGAGCTTAAATGGCTAGTGAAAGAATATAAATACCTTGCTTCGTTACTTTCTGTACGTTAGTTGTGTATCCTTTTAGCAGTATGTAGTAAAAGCTGATAATTAGGTCAACATTGTGTTGGTCTACTTTCATATATCCACAAAATATAAATTGAAGAAATAAGTTTCCAAAGTTCTGCTTAAAGGAATGATTCTGCAAATGTCCATTCTTAACATGAGTTTACTTTTTTCTGTGTATAAGAAAGTACTCTTCCTATCTCAGACTTCACGTAATCCCTGATCCTCAAACTTTGATGTACAGTGGCAGGAATCCTGCCGCACTTTGGAGCCCCTGTGGGACTCTGCACTGTGCAGGTCTCTGTTCCCTCCCAGCAATTTCGTCTGGGATCATGGTGTTCTGTACCAGGAAAAGACCCTTGTTTTGGAAATGAATGCTTTTTAAAAGTAATAAGCTCTTCAGGTATGGATAGTGTCACTTAGATGTGTGTCAGTTTGAGCGTACTAATGATACCTCATTTAAATCTGTGTAATATTTTGTAATATGAGTATCACAGTATCTTTGAAATACAAAGCAAATACATACCTTGCACCTTTTTGCATAAGTTAGTAGCCTTTGCCTCCTCCTCTTATTATGTTGAAGTTGGCTGGAATGCTTGTCAATCCAAATCCATTAACACTGTCAGCATGTGTTGATTTTAAGAAGTGCTTAACTGTATTTCGTACTTCTGGTTTAACATCAAGTTTTTTGCTGTTGAAAATGACAACTTAATTTGATATTGTTCTGTTTTAGACATCCTTAGCCACACGTTTTGCCCAAGAAACATTTGGAAAACAGTACAAACAAACGATAGGACTGGACTTCTTCTTGAAAAGGATAATATTGCCAGGTAAGAGAATAAAAAATAACACTGAAAGGCTGGGCAGCAGTAAGATTTGCAGAAACAGATTCCTCATAATAACGTATGCTAAATAAGCTTAGTACAGTGCTTTTTATGGCGAAGTAAATTAGGTTATTCAGAGAAAATTTTGTTAGTACGTTCTTGCCAGGTGACAAAGGGTTATGCATTTGCAACTTATATCTTTAAGTACTGAATTCAAGTAGAAGAAATGCTATCTATATTCATGATTTTTATTATCTCTACTTGAGTGTACTCGCTGTCCATGTGGATAAGGTAACATACAACAATGAAACGGAACTTTAAATACATTGATTGAGAAAGTATATGTGTTTTGAAAGAAATGTATATGGTTTTTTTTTTTAATGAAATACACAACTTGTATTTGAGTTGTGTGAGAGAAGCATAATGCAGCTATGGAATCGCAGTGCTCTAATATGTGAATGCTGTTTTATGCAAGGCAGCATGAAATTGCTGGCATTTAATAGACCACTAAAATTTAGGGTCCCTTGGCACTCATAAAAATACAGTTTGAGCATTCAAGATGTTTCACTTCACGACGGCAAAGAAACTATTTAGATGCCAGTTGCAGCACACTGCATGGAAAATGCAAAGAAATAATTAAAAAAGAATAGTTGCTGATAGAAGTTTGTCTCCAAACAATTGGGTGTTTGAAATAAGTCTTTTCATTGATTTGTGGTTGCTCAATTTCTAAGTATGAAAGTGTTTCATTAAATGCATTTTATTCTGGCTTCAGAAATCAGAAGAAGTTAGAGAAAGTATGTATAATTATTAGAAGTTGTAGTAAGATTTGATAAAGTTGATGCAAGTTCTGTAGTTCTTTTTTCCTTGTGGAGGACAGGGAGGGAAGCAAACCCAGAAATGAAGCATTTTAGCTGTAACCTAAAGTTATAACAAAATATATACAGTTCTTGAACTTATTTCGTTAAAGTTATATTCCCAATAATTTCTTGATTATGTTTATATATTTTCTTAAGTGAAACAGAATAGTCTTTTCAGACTATTCCTGCATTCACTATTTTGGTTTGGCCATTTTGCTGTACTTTTTTAGTATCTGGTGAGTGATAAAGTACTAAATTTCGGTGCTTATTTCTCCATAAAATCAACAGAATAATTTTTTTATTGTCCTGCTTATGCCTCTAAAAATACCAGTGTGCATAATACTTAACAGCAGTACTTGCAAGTGGAATGTGTACACAAGTCACACAGTGTGCATGCTGAGAACTTGTATTTTGCAAGTTTTTTTCCAGCTGTTAAGCATACAGAAACTATTAGTACATTACTGGGATTCTAAATATTCTTGTTGAGTAGAAAGTGGAAAAGTATCAACTATTGATTCATTCATGGTTTATGTTCTTCGAGTTTATTTTGTAAAAAAATCAGAACGTAGATGAAAATAGCACCAAAACAGCAACAAAGTCTGTACATCTACTTTCCTTGTTTATCACTAACAAAATAGTAATGTTCATGGAATGTATTAATGTTCAGGAAGAAGCATTTTTCTGTAGATTGTCATTCTGTTTTTGCATATGCCGATACATGTGTTTAGGTACATACGGATTTCTGTGTTTTATAGGTAAGCTGAACTGGTGGTAGTGAGTGAGAGGGAAGGAAGGGAGGAGGGAGGGAGGTAAAATTTCTAAATACTGGAATGGGAAGCATTACTTAAGGAAGCGGATTTTTCTAATTTCTTGATTAGTTCTGGGTTTGCAGAGCTGCTGTGTTTACTTGGAATGTTAATTCATAGTGCTGCACAGAAATTATATGTCTATCAGTAGGGAAAAAAGCCTCGATTTCTCTTATTTAGCAGGAGAAGTGCTGAATAACTATGGTTCAGTATTTGATTATTTTTGCTTCTTTAAATGTAAGCAAAGATTTCAGAAGTTAAAATTGCTGATTTCTAGAATTGCACAGAAGTTTACATTAGGCCACATTAGAAATGCATTTTAGCTTGTAAAATAAAGTACAGTTTTTCTGTTTTTTTTTTTTCTTTTATAAAATACAAGCTGTTTTTTTATCCAGCTGTTTTAGTACCTGATGCAGTTTTGCAGTGAAAAAAGTAAATATTTTACATGATAAAACAATGTGGTTTAATACAAATAGTAAATCCTGTGATTAATTTTGAACAATATGACTTTTAGTGTTCAACTGTTGACAAATTCTCTTCATGCAGTTTTTTAAAAATATTTTTTTCAAGTGCAAATCAATTTCAGTATATTTATTGATGCAGTATCTTGTATAGTCTGGATGCAACCACGGTGTAAATTTTACTGCTTAAATAGTGTATCTGTTAGAGGGTCTTCTGATAGAGATTCTTAGGAGCCATAGTCGAATACTTTTAGGAAGGTTGTGGGTGCAGTCCAGTAAACAGGATTCTTCTGTTAAAAGCATTTTTCTAAGTCGCCAGTGCAAAAAGTGGGCAGACTCATGTTTTTAGTTCCATCTTGACTGTGCAGCCCTTTAAGTAAGGTTAACCAATGCACCAAGTATACTTCTGCAAGATCACTACTGGAATCAGCCCAGAGGCTTCAGTTCATACCAGAAACAGCCTAGATACCTGCACTGTGTTGCCTCAGTTAATTTAACTTTGTACTTGTGTGCATTTTCTAGAGAGTAAAGAAGTGCTAGTGTTTTTTTGTTCCTTATCAGTATATTACATACTATTTTTATGGGGTTCTTCAATTATTTTTATTGGTATGTTAACCTTGATTCTAAGGCCTGTCTTATTATGCACGTTTTATTTTTGTTTTGTTGTCATTCTCCAGTTTGTATGTTCCTCTTAAATTTATGAAAAAATAGAAGATTTCAAACTCTGCAGAAAACTCCATGTGCTACTATCATAGGTGTTAATTAAATATTTGCTAGGCAAATTGTACAGAGTTTTTCCTTCTGTCAGAATAAACCTGACTTCCTTCTTTCTCTCCCAAAATCAATCTGAGCACAAAGCAAATATTACAGGTCCTAACTGAAAAAAAGAGAAACCAAACCATTTTGCACTGGAGATGATCAGCATGAATTTCAGTAGTTAGTGAGGTCTTAATTAAGAACCACTTCACCTTAAATGAACATTCCAACCTTTTTTCCCGTTTCTTTTTTCTGTTGTTAGTGAGGAAAGTAAATAATTCATAACAGTAGATTTTTAAGTTGAACAGGCACTGTAAAACCATTTAGTTTAATGTAACTTCCTGCGTTACAAGTTTCTCAGACAATTTCATACAGTTATCCAGATACTAAGCCCAGTATGCTGTGCATGCTTACTACCCTTAGGAGGAAAAATGAAGTTAGAAACTTTTTAAAACATTTGAACACAAAATCAGGCGTCTGAAAATTGTTGAGTCTGAAAGTGATAATATTTATAAAGTTTTTTTTCCAAATAGCTGACACTAATGACATGGTAAGTTTCCAGTAGAATACGTACAACCGAGTTAGAGGTGGTATACTGCAGCATGGTGAGCTTTTGAGCGTGTTTAGTTTGTTTACCTACTGAGGACGCATAGCCATTTCAGACTGCAGATGGACCAGTTTATCCACGCCAGATGCTTTATGGAAGACTTTCCTGCATTGTTTGCAGTCACTTATGTTCCAAGCTTTAGAAGTAATTAATTAATACATAGTATATGCACTGTCAAAACAAATAAGCTTTTTTTCCTGTGAATGTTGCCTTCATTGAACTGGAGTGTTTGATGTATTTACTAAGCTCCATGTAGAAATACTTCATCTTTGTATTAGATAAAACTCAGTGTAGCTTGAAAGTACTGTGAATAGATTGTCTCACATTCATCTTTATATATTTGAGAACAAAGTAGCAGTTTAGGAAATCTGCACTTTTACCCAGATTAAAGCAAGATGCATCATAAAAATATAATGTGGTATATTTAATACCACAAGTAGCATATATTCAGCTATATAGTTCTAATTTGCTGTTTCTATTCACCAAGTGCTCGGATATATTTCCATGGAGCACACTCACTTGCATAACTAATGTGAGTGTCTTAGTCATAAATTGATGGCTGAGTAGATCACATTGTGTAAAATAAGGTTGTTAATAACAAAAAATAGTTGAATTAGGAGTGTATCTTTCTTAGCAGCCCAAAATATTGTGTTCTTTTTCACTCGAGACTCAATTGTTGTGATGTGGAATTTGTTGCAAATTTTTTTTTTAAATCTAGGCATAAAATTAATACACAGTTATTTGTGAGTATGTGGAATTGTTATTAACATGCAAGTCATGTGAGTTGTATGTAGATTAGAAAAATTTTCATCAGACCTCACCGTATTAGTTGGGTGCTTCCAGGTAATCAGTACAATTTTGAAGAGTTCTCACCATGCAAAATGAGCCAAATTATACTTTAATATGTTTGTATGCATGTAGTGACGTACACTGCTGCATGTGTATGTTTAGTCTGTGGGTTTCTGAATTCTTAGCTTGCAGAATATGTATGGCTTGTAGGATATGAAATATTCCACTGATTTTTTTGTTACTTTTTTTTTGAAAACCTGTTAATAGTTTCAACATAGCTTAGAGACTGTTTAAAGTAGAAAGGAAGGACTTGGTGTAGATTCTTCGAAGGTTAAATGATGTAAATCATGTCCAATTTAGTTGCTTGCTTTGGAATGGTAGATGGAGGAAATAATCATAGTTTGCATCCTCAACTTAGCTATGTGTCAGTATTTCCATTTTTTAATCTGTCAGCTATATAATTCTTTAACTGTATAGTACTAAGAGCATCACTACCAAAATATGGTTAGTGTGTAGATTTTCCTCGCTTCTAGATCTGTAAAGAAAATTTGGAGGGGAGGAGAAGGGATACAGAGTATGAAATAATGTGGTTAAGTTGGCATTAATCGTGTTGCCTTTCAATTCCAAGTACCGCGCTATAGAACTTTCTCTGTAAAATTTTACGTGTTTCTTCAGTGAAGTATGTTATATAACTTCTAGTCAGGAATGTTACAGTTTATGCAATTCCAATTCTTTTCTGTTAAAATTAAATACGTTAATGTTTAGCTATAGTTTTGCTGCATCTTAATGGCTTACCTGGACACAGGTGACTTTTTTTCCAAATGATACAGTCATCTTTGTGTTGAAATTTAGTTATTATTTATTGTATATTTACAAAAAGCTATTGCTGTTGATATGCTAGAGCTATATTACCTGCCATGATAATATGTGTTTAATTTTATTTGTATCTAAAATCTCCAGGTTACACAATATCTGTATCATTTTCTTTTTCAGGAAATTTGAACGTTACTCTTCATGTTTGGGATGTAGGGGGGCAAACGATAGGAGGCAAAATGCTGGATAAATATATTTATGGAGCTCAGGTACAGTATAAACGATGATAATTGTATCTATAGTAATTATATAAAATTCATTGAAACTTTGTTCTTAAAATTATACATATCTTGCAGGTTGTTGTTTTGTAGATCTCAAAAATGTTGAATCTCTGCATAACCTGAACTTAATTGGTATTAATATGCAATTCTGATTTTGGTATATAGTTAATTTTTTAGAGCTGCTTAAAAAGCAAAGCAAGGGTGCCCATTTGTAGATCTGAATAATTGTCAAGAACAGATGTATGTTTCCGTGCTTTGTGTCTTGAGTTAAGAAAAGCAATCATAGTAAATAGTAAAGGCTGTTTGGATATCCACATGTTAGCTATAGTGGCTGCTTTTAGAACAGATGCCTCCTGGGGGGAAAAAGTATAAGGAGGAAATTAAGAGCAATCCTACACCATTAAACTCATACATGCAACTGGGGTTATAAGAGGGCAAACAAAAGGAGGCAACCAGGTAGCTAAATATTTTTGCAGAACTCCTCTCCAGTGAAAATTAATTTTATCTTGAGGTTAACTAAGCAACTTAAAATGAATGATAGGATTAAGTAAGAGCTAAATATTATAACAGTATTTTGAGTTATGCGATGATTTAGGACTATACGGCAAAGTTCTTAACATGAGTGGTCCTGAAATGTACACTGTTCTTTAATTTGGAATTTGTAATGGGAACAATACACATAACATGTTTTATTATATAATGTTAATATTTATCTGAAATGCACCTATTTTTTCCTACAAGACTTTAAGCAATAGGAATATGGAATCCTAAAACTTTCATTGGACAGAAACTTTGTACTAATAAGTACAGCACAGGGTTGGCTAATTAAGGAGATTAAGACTTATTAGTTAATAGGATAAAGACAAACTTGTCAATTTAACATTTTGTCACTTTCAAAATAATGTCTAAAGGTTTTTAGCAGTTGCATCTGTTTTATAGCATTTTCTTATTTTTTAATAAAAACCATTTTGCTGCCCTGTTAAAGATCTACCAAGCAACAGGAGAAAGCTTCCATGACAAAGGGAATTTGATTAATCACAAATTGTTGCCATATGCCCAAAGTAAACTCAATGAAGGAAATAAAAGGCTATTAACGTTTTCTGTATTTAATTTTGTGATACATTTAGGAGTTTCTTATCAGCAACAGCAGGTCAAAAAGTTAATACCAGCACCCCAAAGTAGTGTAAAAGTTGATATCAGTAAGCCTAAAGTTACGAAAGTTTGATTTTTAGTCATTCTGAGCACATTAACAAAAAAACTCTACATCCAGTCTCTTCTCCTTTAATCCTTCCCCAACCCTTTTGTAACCCTAATTTTTTTAATGAACTAATGGCTATTCTCTCTTCTGTTGTTGGCATATATTGCCAATGTGTGTAATAGGCTTCTTATCATCAAGGCTGACTTATAACACACTTTTCTATTAGCTTTGTAACAGGACCTGTTAAAGACACATAAAACTATCTTTATTTTCATCTGTTCATGAAACACCATGAATAATTTGGAAAGGCGCTGCTTTCAGCTTGTTTCTAGGCAGAAGCTTATTTCATGTTGAACATCTGTAGCTTTGTAGAAGAAAAAGACGAAAGATGAAGTAGAACAAGTAGGAGTATTTAGACAGAAAACTCCTTTAAAGTACGTATAAAAATTCCTGTGAATGGACAGCAAAGCTGTAAGAAAGTAATTGGGAAGAGCTGGCATGGGTGAGATGAGGATAAATTGTGCCCAGCCAACTTGATTGCCTTCTGTGGTCAGATGATTGGCTCTGTGGAGAGGAGAGCAGTGAATGCCATTTACCTTGACTTCAGCTAGGCCTTTGACATAACCTCCTGTAATATTATTACAGAAAAAATGTAGAGATACAGACTGGATGGGTGGACCATAAAGTGACTGAAAAACTGAATGGACAGCTGGACTTAAAGGGAGGTGGTCCATAGCTCGACGTCTTACTGGTGCCTGGTTATAAGTTGTATTCCTTAGGGGCTGGTACTGGGGTCGTGTCTTTTATTAATTCTTTGAACAATGGAACAAAACATTGTAAGTTTGCAAATGACACCAAATTGGGGAGGAATGGTCAATATGCTGGAGGATAGGGGTGCTATTGAGAGAGACCATGACCAGCTGAAGGAATGGACCAACAGAAGCCTTGTGAAGTTCACTGAAGACAAATGCAAAGTCCTGCACCTGGGACAAAATAAGCTTGTGCAGGCTGGGAATCAGCTGGAGAGGAATCAACTGGAGAACATCCAGTGAAGGGCCATGAAGCTGATTAATGGACTGGTGTGTCTCTCCTGTATGAGGAAAGGCTGAGAGAGCTGGAACCGTTCAACCTGGAGAAGAGAAGGTTCAGGGGGATCTTTTCAATGTACATAAATACCTGAAGGGAGGGTGCAAAGAAGGTGGAGCCAGGCTCTTTTCAGTGGTGCCCAGTGACAGGACAAGAGGCAATGGACACAAAATGGAACACAGGAGGTTCCCTCTGAACATCAGGAAATGCTTTTTTGCTGTGAGGGTGACCAAACACTGGCACAGGTTGCCCAGAGAGGTTGTAGAGTCTCCATCCTCAAAGATATTCAAAAGCCATCTGGACATGGTCCTGGGTAGTTGGCTTTAGGTGACGCTGCTTGGACCAAACGACCTCTAGAGGTCCCTTCCAACCTCAGTCGTTCTGTGGAATGGCTTTGGAGGAAAGAGGGCTGGGGTCCTACTGGAAAAAAACAAACAGTTGAATGGGAGTCAGCAATGCACCCTTGCAACAGTAATAGCTAACCTAATACTGGGCTGCATTAGTAAGAATGAAGTAGGCAAATCAAGAAAAGTGATTACCATCCTCTCTGACATTTTTGAGGCTACATTTGGAGTACTGTGTTCAGTTTTGGGTTCCTCAGCGCAAGAAAGCCTTTAAAATATTGGAGTAACTCTAGCAAAGGTTGCAAAGTTTGTGTACCTATGGTGTGTTGCACTTGCTCAGTGTGTGTGGTGCGACTGGGATTTTAAACATCTTGTTTGTAAAGTACACAAGCTGTACACATACACATGGAGTAGATGATTTTGATCTGTGGCAGAAATTGTGTTCGTCTGCATGTGTTCTCCAAATCTAAATAATTCAGAATTAAAGTACACGTGTAGAATAGCTTGCAGCATGCCTACAGTATGCGTCGTGATTTTATCCAGTATTTGTAAATGCCCATAGCCTTGTATAGACTTAATCTGGTTGACCATCATGAGATTCAGAAATCACAAGTGGCTGAATTCTTGGTTTCCCGCTCAGAAATCCAAATGTATGGTAGACCTACTTATAAAATACTATGACCAGCTGGAGATGGAAGTTTTGAGAATTTACAGCAACTGAAAAAGTTATCTACAGTCTACAGTTCACTTGATCTTGGTTGAAATTTGATCAGGATACCAGGAGAAGTAAGTGGAACATCCATCTCTACTTTGCTGCAAACTTTGCCACTGGAGGTTTCCTTCTCTTTGAATGAGAGCTGAATCAATTCTTTAGGATAGATCTTTTGGTTAGGTTACTGTTAAGGTGCCATTTTTTGACTGAGATCCTTGATTTCTTGTGCCATCTTTTAAAATAAGAATGCCCAATTTGAGGATGAGAACCTACTTAATTTGCTTGTGTGGTTGCAGTTGGAGAAATTGCAACTCATTTGCTGTCTTGAAGCAGCTGCATTTTTGCCCCATTTTTTCTCTGGTGTCGCTCATCCAGAACAATATAGTTGCCATATCCCATTAGCTGAATTTCACTGATGGGTCAGAAGAACTCTGCAAGCTGTGGGGAAAAAGAACTCTTTGATCTTTATATTTATAAATAAAAGGTGATAATAAACAGCTTTCTGTTGGTATTGGTTAAAACTGACACATTTATCTCAGAATTGGGAGTGGCTAAGAATAATCGTATAGTCAGTTACCACAGCTGAACTGATAGACAGTAGCTCATTCAATTATGGCAACTCAATCGCATGTGTTTGAGTGACCATATCCTCAGTGTCAGCAAAGGCAACAGTGGTTAAGTGTATGTAGACTGTAAACTGTTTTCAATTGTAAAAATAGCAGTTCTGCAGATGTGCAAGATATCATAATGAAGTTAGTCTTTGCTAAAATGAATATTCTGTGACTAGAAAAAATATTTTAGAATTTTGGTCTGACATATTTCATGAATATTAATGAAAATTTGAAAGTTAATTTTGTTCCTTCATACTAAAGTCAGTCATAGGATGAGGGCAGCTGAGGATAAACCTGAGGAAGAAAACATGGTTTTAATTAGTGTTTTCTGTAGCTTTCATTTTTTGTGATAAATCTTGACATAAACTTGACACCTTTTAAGTGTTGATTGTCTAGTGTGAATATATTGCCTGGTTACACTTCCATAATAGCAGTTCTGCTGTATAATAGCACTGCTGCTGTTTGCGTAGTAAGTATTTCGGAACCGCTCCCATCTCTTACCTGTAATTATTGCCCCTACCCACATATCTAGTTTAAAGTATCTTTAAGAGCTGGCATATGCTACCTCATAAATTGGCTTGTTAATAGAATAAGAGTACTGCAGACTCTACCTTCTCCAGAGACCAGCAAATAACTTCTGCAATATTCTCAGTTTCCAGTGACCTGTTTCTGAAAATACTCTATAATTCCAAAACAAAAAGCACTCACATATGCACTAATGTAGGCAAAATGTCTTACTAGAGTGCAATTATGCAAGGAGGGACTATTTGCCACGTTGCTGGAGACTAGAGAATTAACGTGCCATTCTTGGCATGTTGTCTGTCATGTGTTTCAAACTTTTTTCATGGCAGGGAAATGCACTGCTTTTGTGTAAAAAGGCCAGTGTTAATTTTCCACCTTAATTCCTTATGCATAATAGGGGAACAACAGCTTTTATAGTATCTACTCGTTCTGTACTCCATATACTGTAAATTTGTGGAAAATGTGATGTATTTTTGTGAAAGCAATGATGAGGTGTCTGTGTTAAATAAAAAAAAGTGAAATAAATTTTAGTTATGGAGTTATGACTAGTCCTTCATTAATTATCTATATCATACTAAGTTGCTTATAGAGTGCTGTTGTGGCAAAAATCTAAGCAAGAAGTATTCTTTATGACCTGGATGCCATGCTGCCTTTTTTTGCATTTCTAAGATGTCATACCTGCCATCTTTGTTTCTTAAGTATAGCAAATATTGACAAAATTCAAAAAAAGAATGGTTAAGAAAAGAATACACTTTAGAGGCAATGTTTTAGATCATGGAGAAGGGCACCAAAAGGAAGTTAGGAGAGCTCTTGTTGCAGACTTTGTTCAGTGATTTCTTTCTTGGTAAATCCACTGTGAATACCCTTTTTTCCATAGGTGTAGGTAGGCTGCAGTTGGCTAGAGGACAAGTAGCAGAGTAGCATCTTGGTGAAGGATTAGTTAGAAACGGAGTTGGCCAACCTTAAATGCTCAGATTCTATTAACTTTATCTTACACCTAACTCTGATTAAACTCTTCAGTGCTGAGGATGGTTTAGATAGTCTGCTCTGCTTTTCTGCAAACTGGTGAGAGAACTGACCACTGGTGAAAGAAGCATGCCATGTGCTCTTTCTCATTTACAACTTCCAGCCTTACGTCTGTTTTTTTTTTTTAAACTTTACAGTGCCTGTCCTTCAGCTTGAGTTTCTTCTTTTCCACTGAACATTTAGAAACATCAGTATGTCCTTCCTAGAGCAAGGCTTGTATTATGAAAGACATATACATGCAGAGGCATTTGGGTGGTTATACAGTCAGGAGAAGGTGAGATGCAAGATAATAAGGAATAAATTGTACAGAAGTTGGGAGAGGGAAGTGGATGTTTAATACTAGATTTGATTAGTAAAGTAAAGGAAGAAAGGTAGCAAGGGAAAAGCTGGGTGTCATAATTTTTAATTTTCTTGAAGGAACTGTTGAAAGCTGTTCCTCAGAAATTAATAGACATGTAAATATAAGGAACAAGAACTCACTTTGCCAAGGAGTTGATGGCACTGAAGGAAGAGAGATAGGTTTGTATTGCTGTCATAGGGAAATAGGAATTGAAGTGATCTCTGTAGGACCTGTTGCTCTTCTCTGAAGCTATACCTGTATACTGTCTATTTCATGTTACCAACCTTCAAATATTCTCCAGTGTTGATGACTTTGCTATCCGTGAAGGTGGTGTATTTCAGAACTTCACTATTCTCATTGACTACACGTTTCTTTTTTCTAGCATGTACCCTTGCTATAATCTTGCTGTAAGTTAAACCTGTTGCTACATGTCAAATTGATGACAGAATTGTAAGAAAGTTCAGGGTGGAAGGGATCTCAGGAGTCCTCTAGTCAAACCTCCTGCTCAAAGTAGGGTCCGCTGTGAGATGGGACTAGGTTGCTCAAGGCTTTATCCAGTTCCTTCTGACAAATCTTTAATGATAGAGACTGAGCAATGTCTTGGACAACATACTCCACTGCTTGGTTCTCCTCACGGTGAAAAAGGTTTTTCCTTATATCTAGTTTGAATGTCTCTTATTTCAACTTATGCCCACTGTGTTTCATCTTCCTGCCATGCTCTACTGTGAAGAGCTTGGCTCCATCTTCTTCATGGCTTCCCCATGGGTATGGGAAGGCTGCTTTTAGGTCCTTCCAGGGCCACCTCCTCTCCATGCTGAAGAATTCTGGTTCCCTCATCTTTTCCTCATAGGACAAGTGCTCCAACCTCTGATCGTCTTGGTGGCCCTCTGCTGAACTTACTCCACTTTATTGATGTCTTGAGGGGCCTAAATATCATCTAACAAGTGCTGAGTAGAACCTAATAGAACCCTTGGTCTAGTGGCTGTGCTGCTGCTTCTGCTAATACAGTCCAGGATCATGTTGGCCATCCTTGCTGACAGGAAACATTGGTGGCTTATATTTGGCTTGCTGTCTACCAAAACCTGCAGGTCATTTTCGGTTGCTCCCCAGCCAGTCAGTCCCCCCAGCCTGTATTGTTTATTCCTCCCCAGCTGCAGGGCTTTGCATTTATCCTTGTTGAATGTTGAAAGGTTCCTGTTCGCCCTTTCCTTGAGCGTGTCTACATAGCTCTGAATGGTAGCCCTGCCCTCAGGCATTTGTCATCTGCAAACTGTGTATAACAGCATATAAAAAGAGAACTGTTATCTTCTCTTGAAACTTTTAACAGCATCATCATGCTTGCCATCAGTCTTGTGTTTGTTGAAACAGTCCATTTTTTTTCAATTTTCTGATGTCAATCATGGTTTCTAAACCTCTGATATTGTTACTGTTCTCTTCTAGTCTACTCTTTTCTTGAAATTCGGTGTCCAAAGCTGGATGCATTATTTCACCTGGAATGTTTCATGCCAGTGTGATATTTACCTTTTTGCTACAAAATAAGCTTGACATACTCAGCTGTGATCTACTGTAACTCCTTGATCCTGTCGTATAGAACCTGCTGCAAAGCCAGATGTTTCCTGTTGTGCGGCTGATTATTGCTTCCTTTGAACTTGCCATGGTACTTATTGAACTACATCCTATTATTCTTAGATTGTTTCTCATAATATAATCTAAACTCTTCTCAAATAATCTTGCAGTCTCTACCAGTTTGTTGTCATCTGTGAAATTAGTTTAATAAGTGTGCACTGTATTTTGTGATCTAAGACACTCTTCATGAAACTATTAATTAAAGCTGTGTTCAGACAAATGCCTGAAAAAACTTGACTTGAAAAATCTTTTCTATTGACAGTGGGTCATTGAACCAGTTAATTTTGTATGCTTTTTGTTGGTTTTTTTTTTTTTAGAATATTTGTGAAAATTTAATGTGAGGAAGAGTGTGCAGTTGCAGGGATTTTTTTTTTTTCCCAGATGTGAACTCCATGAGAACAAGTGCAACAAGTGCAGCCAGTTCTGACTTTATTGCTCATTTACAAGACACTTACTTTATTAGAGCATGGTGGAAAGCAAGGGCAGAAGACTCAATAATTAAGAGCATTTGTGAGAGCTGATTTTAGAATTATGGAGAGGAGAAAGTGGACATTTGGGTTGTTAATAGGCTGTGCTTTATAATATTGGATATTAGCCCCGAGGTATCCTCAGTGATGTCTGCTTTAAGTATTTGTTACTTGTAGCCTGGCCCAAAACCTCTGAAATACATGAGACTCCCTTTTTTTTTTTTTTTTTTTTTTGACTTCTGACCACACCCTTATTTTCTCCTGTGAAAGTTTAAAGCTTGCCAGTACTTCTTGCTTGTCTTCTACAACAGTGAAGGAAGGGATCTGGCCTTTCCCTAGAGGAGAGCAGAGACATGACAGGCAATGTGCAGAAATGTACAATTGAACTGCGTTTATTTTTCATTTTTTTTCAAAAAGAGAACAGTGAAACTACAAATAATATTAGCTAAAATAAAAGTCATTCTTCAGTGTGATTTTTGTCTTAATATTAGTGTGAAGTGCTTTTTGGGTTTTTCAAAAAGCATATGCAGTTTGGAATATTTCTAATATAACTAATTGTGCTCTTTACTGAATTGCCATTTTTTTTCTGCCCTTGTAGTTCAGTTAGCATCTGAATTAGGAACACATGGAATGCAGGAGAAATACTGTAATAAAACATGTTTGTTACAGTAAACTTACAATTCCTTTATTCCTCAAAAGATACAATGCCATTATTTGTTAATGCTCTATGTTATGATAATAATAATTTAGACTGATGAAAATTTTACTGGCTTAAAATATTTTTGAAACCTGTAACATTTTAAATATATCTTTTTATTTAGGGTATTCTCTTGGTTTATGATATTACCAACAGCCAGAGTTTTGAAAATTTAGAAGACTGGTATAATGTGGTAAAAAAAGTGAACGAAGAATCAGAAAGACAGCCACTTGTGGCCTTGGTTGGAAATAAAAGTAAGTTATTCATACTTAAATATTAATTGAAATACTCCGGATGTTGCTCTATATTGAAGAAATGGCACATCTATCTTTAGTAAAATGAAACTAAATACTGTCTTGTGTGTTGTTGCTGTGTACAGATGACATATTTGGATGTGCCTCAGGACTCTGGTTCTGAGCAGTTAGGTTGAGGGACTTGCTGCATCGTGCTTTGCCTAGCCTGCAGCCTCTCTACCTGTGTTTTCTTTACTTGGAGAGCAGCACACAGGAGCAGAGCGATCTTTCACCCATGTTTGAGTTTGATAGGGCTTCAAGATATAGCCATGGCATGCATCTAGAATGGAGAACTGGGAAGCATTCCTGGATCTAATAACAGGTATATATTTCATGGTTCTATATGTCAAGAGACTGCTAAATTGATATATATATTATTAATTATATATATAAAATTAATATATATATATAATTTAAAATAACTACACTACACACTATGCATAATATGAGTTGCTTATTAGGCTTTTTTTGCTTGCTATCTGTAGTTTTGCACGAGGTTACTCATTTCCTGTTCTTTTGGATTTTTTAACCTGCCCTCTTTGATAATGTAAATATGATACAATGGTTTTCTTTTGACCACAAAAATATGCCACTTTAAATAACCATCACCTAGTTAGTTTCCTAATTAGATGGATTCCAAATTCCCCCATTTCCAGCTAAGGAATCTTACAGAAATTTCCTTATTAGCATACCTGAGCTCTTGATCCAGGCTTTCTTGCCCTTTTTCTATTGAAGATGATGAAAGCAACATAAAGCAATTTTAGAAACAAAGTGGTGGAAGCAGATACAGAATTTTTTAGCAATGAAAATATATTTATTTGAACAATAGAAAACAGATTTGATTTTTTTTTTCTTTCCAAGTAATAAGTGTCCATGTCACAATGTCCATATCATGAACAAACTTGAAAAAAAGACCTCATCCAGGAAGTTAGTATTGTTTAAAAGCATTTGAAAACAATGTAGAGACAACGCTTTCATTCAGAACCATTAACTGTAGTGTTGCTACTGTGATGCTCTAACATTTTATGATATTGATTGTGAAAGACTACTTACTTTCTGGGAAGAAAACAGTCAAGCTCTTAGAGTTACAATATATAAATAGCACTTCTGAAAGTAAAACATAGAGAGTGTTGTACTCTAGCAGAGCAGAGTCAATAATACAGATTCTGTTGAAATTCAAATGAAAAATATTTTTCACTGATTTATATTTTGCTCCAAAATTTGACTTCCTAGCTGGAGTTCTGCAAATCTTAAGAAGAATTACTCATGAAACATTGGAAAGGTAATTTCTACGTACAAAGCTCTAGTCAGTCTCCAGTCTCTCATCTCTCAGAAATTTATCTGAAAATAATAGAGTAGTATGAATTGAGATCTAAATTTTGGACCTTCCCACCCCTCTTTCTTCTTTTTTTTTTTTTTTTTTTCCCCTTTTTTTTCTTTTTTTTTTCCCCTTTTTTTTCTTTAGGGCTAGGTAAAATGAAGGACTGTCATTGCCCACTAATCTATTAAAAATAATTGGGAGAACAAGAGCCTCAGACATGCAGTCCTCCTTTATGAAAGCAGTACTTTATTTAAGGTGACTGTCTTCCTCCTGGGTGCTTAGTTTTATTTTTCATTCTGTCTTCCCTCCCATACATTTTTTTTCCATAGCCTGACCTACACATTGGGTCAGAGAGAGTAGAAAACTGATTTGAGTCAAGATCTTGCTCAGATCTGCTTCCTGCACTTCTGTCTGATTATCAGTTAATTCTCTGTGTTTCCATAGATTTTTTGTCTGTGCATTTGGTAAACAACAAATGGAATTGTAAAATTTAAGGTAGAATTTTTCTTTTTCATATTAATTGTAAGTCATAAGATCTTTATAATCCTAAAATTTACAGCTGGCATTGAATCTTAAATTTAACTTTCCTTGTAACTTACTTTGTGGTATTTTAATCTTATTTAATACAAAGTGTATTTGAAGTGTGCTTATTTCTGTGTTGCTACTACCACTTCATTTGCACCAGAAATAGGGGAGTAAACCTTATTGTTAAGATTAACAAATGCTTTTGAGTTTCAATGCAGTAACTTAAAACTGTTATAGAAATGTTGCTATCAAATACTTTGACTTGTATTGTATAATATAAATAAAACTATAGTTATCAAGTGAATGAGTTGTGTTTTGTGCACTTAGGATCTTTGCTTAAATTTGGTATTGACAAAGTTCAGTAATTGCAATGGATCTTCTAGTCATTAGTGTGAATTAGAGAGGTTTTACTGTTTTGTGTGAATAATGTGTTTCATTCCTTTCTACCTTGACTACTTAGTATATTTTCCTCTGCACTAACCTATAAACAGTCTCCTCAAGTGTCATACCAACATTTTCAGTGGATGTATTGTAAACAAAAATTAACCCAGGTTGCATGGCAGCCACACTCAGTTTGATTTATAGCTACCAAGATGGTCTTAGGGCGGTGGTTATCTGTAGCTTATGTTGGGGGTAGGAATTATCAGGTACCAGTGTATAGTGGATGGATGAATGATTTCTATTCTTAGAGATATTAACCAGATCCACTCCTCAATAAAGACTAATAACTCAGATTTTTAAACAGTCTTCATGACAGATGAGGGCACAGAGGAGAATGCATCAACACTAATTAAGAATGTTGACCGTGTGTTCGTCTTAGCCATGATTAATTGATCTTGGAGTGCTATCTCTGAAGAGGAAGTGGTATGCTGTTACATTGTGAAGTTTAAAGGTTACATTTTAGTGTACCCTTTAAATTGCATTTACATACAACATAAAATGTTTTCACCTATCTTATCTGGCTGCAGAAGAAACATTTTCCAGCCTGGATATGAATGAATGTTTGGTGTACTGTGTACTAATGTGAATCTGGCTGGTAACAGGACATACCCGGTCTGCTTCTGAACTCTGTTACTGCCTTATATACTTAGTCTCCCCAGTTGTACTCAGAAAATTTCTTCATTAATACTCATTTTGAGATTCTGGCTTATTAAAATTCAGAACTATGCATTCATTCTCTTGTCCTTCCCAACCTCCCCCAGCTGTTTTCTGTTCTTGTTTCCTGTGGGCTTGCACTTGTTAGGTCCTTCACCTGTAATTAAGACAAGTGTTGAGCAGCAAATGTAAAGACCCCTGTTCTTTTGAGTCTTAAGCCTGATTAAACTGAAGTTCCTGTATGCCTGACAGCAGGTCCAGTCACCTGAGCCTCACACATGCTCCTGGGATTGGAGGGTAAACTACTTACATGTAGAAGACTCCCTTAAAAAGAAAACCTTGTCCTGTGCTACGGTCAATTTACCAACTCATTTGAATAAATGTAGACTGCTACCCTGTTTTAAAATATGTATAGAATGTTTGTCTCAACAAACTTGTAAGATTAATACAGAATTGCAGTCTTATGGATTTGTTTGTTTCAACAGCCAGGTAACTTTTTAAAAAAATTATTTTTAACAAGAAAAATTAACAAAAGGGAAAATCGCAGGTGAAAATGATCTTTTATTCACCATAATATATTTCCAACCCAATGTCTGAATGTGCTGTATATTACTTTAGGTATGGGAGCAACCTAGAAAAATACACATTTTTGGTGATAAAATTACCTTGCTTGTCTGAGAAAGCATCTGTCTTGCGAGATTTTGATCCTAAATCATGCTTGGCCTAATGTTAATGGTGCTGGCTACCATCACTGCCAAAGTGATCTATTTAATTACGTCTGTTAAATTGCCGTGTGGGCAAGTCTACTAAACTGTGATATGTGCCGCACAGAGATACATAAACAGAGCCTAAACCTCAAGTGTCATTCTTTAGAAAGAAGCTGAGCTCACAGAAGACTATACAGAACAAAAGAAGGAAGGTTTATTGCTGTTGTGTAGTTTTTACTTAGACATATTCCATTGGCTGAGAAGGGAAGACACCTGGCAGGATAGATCACAAGGATCTGGGCATATGTACTCCATTCTGGCCCCAGTCTTCATGTAATCTGCTGTGATAAATGTATCTGTTTGCAAATCAGCGCATGTTTTAATTGGGCCCTTCTTTCAGAATCCTTCATAAAATGATCTCTTGGATGGGAAGTCACAGTGGACACAGCAGCTGCTAAATGACCTGGTTGAAGGCAGATTTTTAGACTTCTGGACTTTCTTCCAGTGCTGCAGCCATTACTGGAGCATGTGTACAGGATAGGTTTTGATTGTGGCTCTCAAAAGCCAAGTGGTCTGTGCCAGAGTACTAACAAAAAAAATAGAGTAACAAAGGGAAATATTTTCTGTCATGCTGCTCAAAAGATGATTAGTAATCATTATCATGATTTTCTGCCCTGCCTGTCTTAAGACCAGTTTCTGATGTTCAACACAGATAGGATTAGTTGGTAGTGAGCTTGCTTTTTGATTTGTGTTATGCTGCAGTATCAGATTCAGTACAGGGATGAAGCTGAATAATACATACATCTTGCACACAGAAGATATATTACTGTTATACCACTTGTCTGAGCTTGAGATTTGTACAGCTAGACAGAGCCCTGATATAAGCAGGTGTAATTCTATGCAAATCAATGCATTGCATTGATCTGAACCAGGACAGATTAGATACTGTACAAACTTTGCTGGAAGTAATGATTTCTAATTTGGATCATTTGGTGCTTTAACAAGAAAGTCAGGATAGTCATGAACTAGTCCAACTGACAGACAGTTCTTAGGTTATGCTTTTTTATTTTAGTGAGTATGAATAACCTGGTTTCTTCTTGCTGCACTTAAAATCTTGAGGCTGTGCTTCAGTCTTTTTATTTGCATGCATAAGTTTTGCCTGCTAAGACCAGCCAAGAAGGAGGACCAAGTTCAGGGACCTGGTAGAATATTGTTAGTGTAGTTGGAACTCAAACACCAGTGTGACAGAAGTTTTAGTAAATAATATATTCTCATTCACTAACAGTTATGCTTAAATTCAGAAAAATCTTTAAAGATGTCATTGAAAAATGGAAATAGAAGTAAACCGTTTAAATACAAAGGTTAGAACAGTATATGTATCCTACTTTTATAACAATACACAAACGAAATGCTGAGAGATCTCTTACTGTTTCCATGGATTTTGTCTGTAGTTTATTTAGCAATGTAGACATACGTCTAATAAAAAAGATGCTGCATAAACCATAGTCCAGGCTGAATGTGCTTCTGTTTTTGGTTTAGGTAGAAATGTTTTTTCTGGCTGCGTCCTTCATACTTAGGTCTTCTTACAACAAATGGAAAGCCCTTAATTGTACCTAAGGGAATAGTTAATCTATGGTGGACATATGGTGGACAAAAGCTGAGTCTAGTAAATGAAAAAAATTATAAACAGAAAATGTGTGAATGTCTGCACAGTCTGAGAGTCATGGGAGATATTGTACTCTTGAATCGTAGCTTATTTTAATTTGCTATTCTTTTCTGTTAGTATATTAATGGAAGTCAGCGCAGCATACAATATGAAGTTATAAAACCCTATCAATTTCATGTCTATTTTACTGGATTGAAAAAAATACCTGTTTTTAAGACAGGACAGAATTTCTATTCTTTGCCAGTTGTCCTGCTCCCACCTTTGCCATATGACATAAATGCAATTTGATTTCATTAGTGGAGTGAAGTTCTCTGAAATTTTTAAAAGTTATAACATTTGCTTGGGGGCAGTTAATCAGTGTTAACCCTGAGCAGCTCTTGGGCTTTATGGATTCAAGCATTATATGTGGTTGCACTGCTCCAGCAAAAGGTTAAGTATTAATGGAAAATGTTCACAGCTCTTTTACTCAAAGAAAACATGTTACTTGTAAGTTTTCTTTTGATTTTACTTTTACAGTTACATTGAATGTCTTCATTCATTTAGCCATCCATAAAGCAAATATTGTTGCACATGCAGTGGATAATAAGTCTTTTTAGGACTACTTGTGTGGTATGTCACAGATCATTAACTGCAAGTAACCACCTGACTTGAGGGAAGTCTGGAAGCATCATTACAGTGAAATAAGCTTTTATTTCTGTATCACTGCAGCACATTGATTTGTAGGAATGTCTCCATTAGCTACTGTGGAAATATATTCTCATATATTATTACTGAAGGAAGTTGATGAGAGAGGGATAACCAAGTTTCAAGTGTGAGTAGGGAATTAGTATCGGGATTTCGGACAAAGTGGGAAAAAGACAAGTGCTATTGTAGCATTATTTTCTATTTAAAAGATAGATAAGTCAGTAAACTAATCTTTTTGTAATGCTTCACAGTTTCAGAGTTGGACTAATAAATACAGTAACAGTTATACAGTATTTATGTGTACACTACAACTTCAACTGAAATGCATGTAGTAATTGAATACCTTTACTACTATGTACAGGCAGGAAGTGTGGAAGAGACATTTCTTCCTAATGAGAAGGGAAAACTTAAGCTTTTTCTATTTATTTCAATGAACCATAAACATTTAAGATTTTTATTGGAAGTAACCAGTAATTATTTCAGCTCAATTTAGAGGATGAAGGGTAGCCTATGTTAATATGGGGAATAATCACTATGGATAACTTGCATTAATATGATTAATAGGAGTTTGTAGTATGAAAAATGCAATTCTGAAACACTGTCCTGAAAATATTTTAGAAAATTTGAAGTTCTTACAGAGAGTAAAGTTAGGATAATACCGTAGGATTATCTTGCTATGTTGCTGTTTTTCAAAACAATTTGCTGTCAGATCCTTTAGGAGCAAAAGACAATAGAGACGGATAAAGGAGTAGAGTGTTCAAACCAGCCTGTCTTAGTGGTATAGTGGTATGAACTATATGCATGCAGCTTTAAGAATGAAGAAGAAAAAATATGGGGAAAGCATTATATGTGTATTTTAAAATTGTATAACTGTCAGGACGTTATGTTTATTGGGGATTTGCAAGAGAAGTGGAAATTAATGGTACTATTTCAAGTTTAGTCCACAGTTACAGCTCCATACACTTGAAATAATGAGATATTCTGAGTTTATGATGCCCATTTCAGTATAAGAGCATGTATACTCTGCTAAATGTGTGGCTTTTTGGATAGACCTTTAAGCATATTAATGCCTTCATGACGTTAGCACCTCTGGTTATGAATTCTTCATTGTTCCAATATTTGAGATGGTATGTCTTGATGAGGTTCTGAATGAGCTGCAATTTCTTTCTGCTGTCTACTTCGGGTTATTTTATAGGTCAGGTTTTTCTGAGGATAAAAAGGTATTTGAAAAAAGGTATTTCATTATTTGTCTGTGTAATATGAGACTGTGAAGGTGTTACCATGGGAGTAATTACTAAGCCAGTGTCAAACTTTGGTTGCTCTTAATTGTTCACTGAGATAAGCCAGGTAGTTTAAATGCAGACAGCATTGTTGCTATTGTTATTTATGCTCTGTGCTTCCAGCCCTCATGATATGGAGGATAACCTCAAAATATGTTTGTTGTTTTCAAAAGAGAGAGCTAAGATTCTGTAGTGCCCAAAAAAATCATTGTTAAAAATCAATTAAGATTTGTTGAAATGTGTCGATTAAGGAGGTGGAGTACAGTAATGATGAACGGTAAATTAGAAATCTAGCTTGTTTATTTAAAATAGGGTCTTAAAAGAGGAGGGCTTTATGCACATTGTACATAGTTTCTATTTAAAAAAGACCGAGTTCCCTATGAAATTTTCATTATGTATTTTAGCTTTTTTAACTCAAATTTTTTGCAGAAGTAGTACTTTCAAAATTTTATCTCCCTTGTTTAACAAAGTAACAGTATATTTTATGAATATAAGGGAATTGTAAATACGTAACTTCCACTGAACCTTTTGAGAAGGCTTAATTTCATTCCATCCATTCGTCCTTTGATGCAATGAACACAAGGAGTAACCATCCCGTCTCATCCAGATGAGTATTTTAACACTTAAAAATTTTTACAACTGTAAAATTATCCATATCACACTTGCTGCATTCTTTTGTTCACTGTGGGGAATCACTGACCTTAAGCTAAAAATTTTGGTTGTTTTCATAGGTATAAATTTAGAGCACATTAGTGCTCACTTCAGATGAGCTGCTCCAAATTTACTCTGATGTTTTCATGACTAGCCTCTGGATTGTAATATTCTTTCGGATTGCTTTTTTTATATATATATACATGTGGTCTTTCTTTTGTGGCAAGTATTGTCCAATATGTTTACTTAATTATGTGTGATAATAGGAATATATCATACTAGTATAATACTAGTATGTTGTCCTGGTTTCTACTGGGATAGAGTTAATTGTCTTCCTAGTAGCTGGTACAGCGCTGTGTTTTGGGTTAGTATGAGAAGGATGTTAGTAACACCCTGATGTTTTCAGTTGTTGCTCAGTAGTGTTTAGACCAAGTCAAGGACTTTTCAGCTTCTCCTGCTCAGCCAGCAAGAAGGCTGGAGGGGCACAGGAAAGTTGGGAGGGGACACAGCCAGGACAGCTGA
The DNA here is from genome assembly GCA_034782735.1 of Sagittarius serpentarius. Classification (NCBI taxonomy): domain Eukaryota; kingdom Metazoa; phylum Chordata; class Aves; order Accipitriformes; family Sagittariidae; genus Sagittarius; species Sagittarius serpentarius. Next base: position 32,025,486 of record JAVKLA010000053.1, read on the forward strand.
CCCCAACTGGCCACCAGGGTATTCCATACCATAGGGCATCATGCCCAGCTTGGTGGGCGGGGAGGAGCGCGGCTTGGGCGTAGGTCAGCGACTGGTGAGCAACTGCACTGTGCATCACTTGTCTTGTGTATTCCAATCCTTTTATTATTATTGTCACTTTCTTGTTGTTATTAGTGTCCTTGTTAGCTGCTTCTTTTCTGTTCTATTAAATTGTTCTTATCTCAACCCACGAGCTTTACTTTATTTTCCTGATTCTCTCCCCCATCGCACTGGGTTGGGGGGAAGTGAGTGAGTGGCTGCGTGGTGCTGAGTTACTGGCTGGGGTTAAACCACGACATATGTGATAGTAGAATTCATTAAAGTTTTGAAATACGTATACAGAAAGAGGAATAACATTACTTTTTTCTGACTCGACTAGAGAACTCATTCCTAAGCATTCTTACGTAATAGCATTTGAAAACTACCATCAGGATTGTTGCTGTTTTGTTTCAGATGCTAAACTGAGACAAATTAAAAAAAATCTACAGACTACATAGTTGAATGGAACACAGAATAGTAAAATGTCTTAAGAAGGCTTGCTTTTGAAAAATGCTGAGATATAGTAATGTATATTGAGGGCAACTTTAACTTTAAAGTGCTGAATTTTACAATCTTAAGCATTTTTTGTGATAGTTAATTTAAAATGAAGGCTGGAATAAGTTAAGATTTGTACAGATAGCGCATCTTGATACTGTGGAAAGAGAGAGAGACCCTCGGTTGCTAAAGACTTACTTTATACATTTACAGGAGAAGATTGGAAAGTAATTTGCTGTAGGTATCCAGAAGGAATAAAGCAGTGTATAGGAGTTGTTGGTTAGACTGTTAAGTTGAACGGTTTCAAAAATATTTTTATGTTCTGCTGCGTACATAGAAAATGGTGGCATTTTGCAGTCTACTTCTCAGTCCCACTTCGAAACTGTCATGGAAAAGCTTGAAGTATTTTGGTTTGGAGATGCCACTGCTATGTCTCATGGGAAGTGTAGTGCTGATGCTTCTCTTCCCGTTCTCCTACAGGCTATGCTCCTGATGCTATGGATATAAAGGCTGGTTTTGTTTTTGTTTTATTTTTCCCTTTATGTCTTCCGTGATGTATCACATCCTCTTAGGTATGATAGGACTTTGTGGGCATAATGCATCATGGATACTGTCTAACTGGCAAGTCCAAACTTGGGAGAAAATAACAGTGTAAGAAACAAAAAACCTCTCTCATTAAACACCATACTGATCTTTCTGAATCAAACTGTTCTGTTCTCTTGGTTGGAATTTTTTTAGGGAGCTAGTTTTATATGGAATAAGAAACCTTTTTGAGCAGAAAAACCAGTTTTCAGTGTAATAGAAAACCCTGGTTCTGGACTAGTCCAACTGTAGAGAGTTTCCAGAGTTTTTGATTTTGATCCATAGTTTTTGATTTTTGATCGCTTGTTCAATTCTAAGAATACTGTTGTGGTAGTTTATTTTAATAACATTACCCTGTACTTGCAGATAATAGAGGAAAAAAGGCCTAGTCTGGTTATGTTGCAAGTTTGTGAGGTTAAAAATGGTTCTGTATGAATGGGTATTGACAGTTCTTTCACATCAATATTCAGTAAACAAAGCTGTAAAGAAATTTTCTAGAAAGCACTGTGTAAAGCAGTTGTAAAATATGGAATACAGGTTCAGGCTGGGTTTTCCTAGAAGGTACTTACTGCATTCTCAGTTCTTGTCATGCTACAGTAACTGGAACTTTCTACAACACTACTGATGTCTATGAGGAACAATTACTGAAAATATTTGGACTTAATAATGTTTGAACTTACATGTTTGTGGTTTTTTTTTTTTTTTTGTATTTTTTTTTAAATGTGAAGGGTTTTTATTTCTTAAGTTGTCTTACGCTACAGGGTAGAAATAAAGGAAACAATGTAATGAAAGAGTAAAGAACAGTCATTGCAGAAATCTCTATTGCCAGCTAATACATCGCCTAATTAATAATTAACAATTTTCTTGGGCTGGCTTTTTCAAGTACATATGTTAAGATGACCTCCTCTTACACTGGTAGGTTTTGCAGTTTTATTTTGGGAATGGTGTATCCAAAAGGTTTTTTAGAGAATAGTTACTGGTGTAGTTGCATGTTTAAGTGGTTGATCACTAGGCCAATAATGCTCGTTTCTGAGCACAGCCAGTACTTTTTCCAGCTGCTTTATAGTGATATCTTGAAGCTTAAAATGTAATCTATATGGGTAAGCCACAAAAGCCACTACATATTAAAGCAGACTCTGACAGTAAATCAAAATTGAACAGCTGGCAACACTACTAAAGTCATAAACTTATTTATTAAAAAAACTAAACAGAAGAATTATATTAAAAAGAGAGGAGTATGTTCTACAGACCAGTGGATATAGCTTAAAACCTGGAAAGTGCTGCAGATTAAGGGCCCAATTTATGAACATCTGTTCTGGCAGTTTCTGTGAGATTCTCATGTTCTTTACAATAAAAGTGTGAAACATGTTTTTCCCCCCATACTAATCATGCTTTTCTACAGTTCATAAAACTTGCATTGAGCCTTATGCAACTGGGCCTGTCTGCTTTACACACTTGCTAGAGTAATTACTATTCATGAAAGAGTAAGTACTATAGCAACGTCACAATCCCACGGTATACACTTATCCTGACTTGTTCCAAGCGGTCTCATTGGCTTCAAAAGCAGTGAAAGAACACTGAAGTTTCCTTCATATATTTAAACTTAGAGCGTGGCAATGAACTAATAATGGAAGCAGTTCACTAGAGAGCAAAAGGGACAGAAGAATGTCTTGTATGTGGTTTTTCTAAAATTGAAGCATACTTAAAAATCTGCTGTTTTGCTCTAACAGTCACCAAAACAACTGTTAGCTCCCTTCATCTCTTAATTTTGAAATAAACAATCATAGAAGGATTATTTTAATTGTGATGTTTACAGTGAATAGTACCCTACATTTTTGTCATATTGACAGATATGTGAGGATAAGCTGTAGGATATTCTTGATCTGCTTTGAGAGAAAACTGAAAAATCATAAATTTAAAACTGAGTGTCTGGTTCCACTGTCAGCAGTACTGTTTTGCCTTTGACGGCAGTATGACCAAGATTTTTTTCGGAGATTTCAGCCACAAGCCCTATTTTATAATCAGGCTTGATCTGCATGGTCATAATATTTTGCTCTCTAACTCTTGCTTCATGTCTAGTAATTCAGACTGAGCTAGAATAGATAATTGTGAAAGGCCATCAGTTTTTCTCTCAAGCAGTGCAGACTCTACTAACATCCTAAGACCTGCTGCCATTAGGAGACAAAGCCTCTCAACAAAGTCAGAGATTAGGAAACCAAGGTGCAAAGGGAACGCTGAGCAAATGTGCAATAAAACCACTTGTCTTGTCCTGAGCAGATTATATTGCTTTATTTATGAAAATAGTTACGCTTTCTTTCCGTTTGAATTTGATTAGTTTCACTGTGTTATGCCTTTATTTATTAGGTTGCAGAACCACATGCTTTTATAGTTGTTTAACCTGAGGAGAACACTTCCAAGAGTCTTCAAGGCAGGAAAATCTCTGTGCTCCTTTTGGGAGCTAGCTTCTCATACGTTTAGGGTCATACTGACTGACAGCAGGGAAAAGAAAGAGGATTTCTGGTATCCACTGGACAAAGGAATATCTTACGGGAACAAGGCATTTTCTTGCCGTCCATTTTTGAGCATTTTATAGTGTGGGTGCATCTCTGTGGTCTTATTTGTAGTGCGTATGCATTTCTGAGGTTGCTTGGCCAATTGTTTGTTTTCAAATAACTTGTGGAATATTAAGGAACTCTATTTCTGCAAATTTATACTGATCATTGATAGTTCCTTTTGTCTTCTCATTGAGCAATACTTTTATAATTGATGTATGTATATTTGTAGTGCTGAGGGCAGTGCTATTAGCCAACTAAACAAAAAGTGACTTACAATGACTTTGTAGTTATGGAAGTTGAATTTTCTTTCTACTCTGTGTAATATGAAACATGTTTTAACTAGTGCACTATGAATAAATTTATCTGTCAGTGGTGTACAGTATATTAATCTCTGTTCTTAAAGCACGGTTTTATTTGTAGAAGGTTCAGAAACGTTAATGCTGTATTTGATTTATTGGTGTGTTTACCTGTGGTGAACTTTTATTTGTTATGTTTGATGTGTTAAAGTGCACAAATGTAATTTATATGTACCTGCATAAAATGTTTTACTTGTTACCTGGGTTCCATTTGTCAAACCGTGCCTTGGATTCAGCAAGGAACTAACCCAACAGAAATCAAGGCTTCATATAAGGAAAAGATTTTTTATAATGAGGGTGGTGAAACACTGGCACAGGTTGCCCAGAGAGGTGGTAGAAGCCCCATCCCTGGGAACATTCAAGGCCAGGCTGGACGGGGCTCTGAGCAACCTGATCTAGTTGAAGGTGTCCCTGCTCATTGCAGGGGGGTTGGACTAGATGGCCTTTGATGGTCCCTTCCAACCCAAGCCATTCTATGATTCTGTGATTCTATGATATCGGCAATGACAATATCAAGTTATGTCCCAGAGGAACCCTAGGCAGGGATCCAGGTTGTAGTGGTTTTTTTGGACCTGACTAGAATACTTTGGATTCCTAGTTTTGATTAGCTTAGATTTTCATTTTGTTATGAGTGTTTTATTTCTCATTGTTGAGTTTCTTGTATGTAGGTGGACAAGGGAGGCAAACAAATGACCGGGTCACTAAAATTTTCCACCTGCCTCCCTCTGTTAGGCTCTCCTGTCTAGGCTGGATTACATGTCTCTCTTCTTGGACTTTTTTATCCCCTCCATTCTCTTTACACCTAGTCCCTTGTGCTTGGTGCAAAGGGAATGTTCTTAATGTTGTTGGTTTTCTTTTTTGTTCATAGATCTCCTGGGAGTGCTGCTTCATCAGCCCGATATGGACACCAGGTGTTTGTTCTTTTTTTTAAATAGTTATGTTTGCAGAAGTGTGGGTTACTTTGCATGCTTTTTTAGTATATTAGACATCTTATAAAAATTCTAGCAGCTTCTCTGGCTGAATAAACTTGATGGATGAACTACTAAGGTCTTTTGGTTTAAATAGTAGCTGTACTGGAAAAGATTTCTTTTGGAGCTGTTACAGGCTACAGGGTACATAATCCACATGGATTAATGTGGCATTTCCTTCATAATCTTATGAATTTTCTGCCTTAAAAGTGCTTTTATGTTTTTCCTAAGAGTTTTAGTAGAAAAGACCTTTTAAATATGTGGTGATATCTAGAATTATTATATTGTCATTGTGTGCTTTTGTACTTAAGGTGTACAAGTAGAAATAAACCATGTTTTTTATTCTCCTTTCTTTCTGTGGTTTTTTTTTTTTTTGTTTGTTTGAATTTAGTATCTAGTGCTATGTATTAAGTAGTTAGGCCAAGAGTGCAGAATTTTTGTGAGTATGCTGATGCTTACAACTGTAGACTTCTGCCTGGTGGGATTTTCAGATGTGGTTAAACCATTGCCTAGTTGCCCAGTAGTTGCTTTAGTACTTTAAAAAGTCCCCCTAGGAATGCCTGCTTGCGTCTTTCAGTATCTCAGTACCGTTGCAGGTCTGATTCTAAATGTTTAATTGTTCCAAGAAGGCATCTAAATGCAGGGGTAGTTAAATTCTTTTGAGAACCAAACCAATAAATATATGGCAATATTACTGAATTAGTTCTGAGTTGAGTTATCTGAGTTTTCCGAGTTCCTAAATGTATTTCGGAATATTATTGAAACCTGTGAAGCCACTCCATTCTGGAATTAATTTTAGGATTGCTCTGAGGGAAGAGCATAGAAGATAGCCAAATTCTATTATATTTGCAAAATACAATTTAATTTAATTTTGGAAAACATTTCTGAAGAAAAATAAAGTTAACTTCCCATTAGCTAATAAAATCACTTAAGTGTGGTACTCAGTTTCATGAAACTTATTTTGTGTGTTTACTCTACCTCACTTCTCGTTCTGGAATTCTTTTCCCTAGCATCAGCACAGCTGCATCATCTATTTCCACGGTCCTTTTAACCTCCACTTTTAATTAAAAAAAAATTAAATCAGATGCTGTTTAAAGCTTCCCGTTTAGTTTTGGGAAAATAAAAGTTCACATCTAGCTTAGGCGTGTGTGAACAGCTGTTAAAAGCCACAAGCAAAACGATACTTATAAAAGTGGTGGGGGGAATTTTAAGAGCAAGCTGCCAGTTTGACTGTACTTTTCAATAGCTCTTCGCTTTCAGCCAAATGGTTTTAACAATAATTTTCTTTGAAAAAAACCCTGTGTTTTATAGAAGCAGCAGCCCAAGCATTAGGCCAGTGGTAATAGGAGGCAACTTGCCATTTCTCTTTAACTTTTTATGAAATTTTTCTTTGAATCTGGGGAAATTGCTCATTAGAGAGGTTGGAGGGGCTGATGTCCACCCATGCCCACCCACCATGTAGGTACGTCTGTCCCCATCTGATTCTAATGAGGGATCTTGTTCATTGAAATTCCCGAGTTCAAGACTACATGTAGAAGGGTAATACTTCCTCATGCCGTATTTTGCAGGCATTATAGTCCTGCTCATGACTTAAGCATTTTGAGGTAATCATAGGTTTTCTTTTTTGAGTCTGATTTACCAAATCTGACTAATCAGTTGGGCAGAAACATGCAGGGAATTTATCAGACGTTAAATATTTAAAAGAAAGAGGAAAGATGTAGACTGTTCCTTGTTCAATCCACTTTCTGTACTGTAAGGAGCTTTCAGAGAGAAAAAAAAAAAAATAGTTCCTTCAAGAGCATTTTGTCTTTACTGATGGGCAGCCGGGCTAGAGTATAAAATGCTCTGTGACCCAATAACTACGTATATGTATATCTCAAATTTGTTTAGGCCATTTTTTTGGGGCCTGTCCTAGGGTCCATTCCATAAGCGAGATGTCACTGCTGCAATGCCTTCCCAGATGTATGGTGGCAGTCTCTGTCTGGACAGGCGTGACCTGTCCCACCAGTTTACCCTGTGGTAGAGGGACAATAAGTTCGCTTAGCTCAAGCTTAGTGTGTCAGTGTGCACTAATACTTATTCAGAGCATGCATCTGGATGTGGAGTTGTCTTCGTAGAGTTTGGAAGCCTGGAAGATACATGGTTGTAGCACAGGCCTGGGCTACACGTGGTATATAGGTGTAACTTTGTATATGTGAGCGCGACAGAACAAGCTTTCTATTACTTTCTAATTAAGTCTTTTGACTTTGTCATGGGGCAGTGGAATGATAATAGTTATAAATGCTTTTGAAGTTTCTTCAAAGCTGAAGATTTTTATAAAAATTGAGGTGTCTTATCTTTTAATCTTAGCAGAGTACAGCCTGTGTTAACTGGTGCCATCAGTAAAATGGTCTGTTTTAGTATTTGTTGCTTTGTTACACTTCTAACTGCTGTATTGGCTTTTCCACATTTGTGTTAGACCTTCAGTATGACTTTTGCCCCCAACAGTGTAGCCTGCAGTGTGCAGCCTAATATTTCAGGTTTGAAGATTTGTTATGGCTTTAATTTGACACATCTGTCTTTGCAGTATGTCCATATTTTCTTTACATGGGGCAGGTAGTGAAGAAGAGTTGGCTAGCAATGTAAATTCTTTTATTTTGTCATTGTTTTCTGCTTATACGTGTAAGTATGTTATGACTTCATATTATTAGCAAGCAAGAACCAAAAAGCTTGTTAATCCCTTCCAATTTCTTGAATCTCTCATTTTTGCATTGTTTAGTTAGAATTCCCTAAAAATTTCCCACTATCAGAAACAAGTAGGACAAACAAAATGCCAAGCGAGTAATTTCCTTCTGTCACAGTGAGTACCCCTGGTGCCAAACTGTAAAGCTGTCATAGGACTCTATGCTAGGACTAGAATTTTGGGTATAAATCACAGAATTATCCTCAAGAATTGGGAAAAGTTTAAGTTGTCCCAGTCTACACAGTGTATGTAGGAGGGCAATAATGACCAGAGGAATGAAAAAGCTTTTGTATGAGGAGGGATGAAATAGATTGAGTTCCTTAGCAGTAGGAAAAAGACAAACAGGTTTATAAAACGAGAAGAGACTAGAGAACAATTATAAAGCAACTTTTCAATACAAGCCCTAGGAAATCTCATACCTTTTTATTAAATAGCAAGCTGAAAATAAACAGATGAAATTACTTTTTCGCATGGTGAATAATTAAATTGTGGAAGTCCTATTCATTGACTGTTGTAGAAGCCAAAAGTGCACATGAGTTAGGAAAGGAACTGCAGAGGTTTGTGAAGGGCTGGTCCACCAGTGGCTGTAAAATGTTTTCAGCTGTAGTCTTAGCAACCTGGAGAGGTAGTGTCAGGCTGAGGAACACAGACTGCCTGAAAGTGAGCTGTGTATCAAGGAATGATCATTGTAGTTGTACTGTTTCTTATTTTCCTGCCTCAGTACCTGCTGTTGACTGCTCCTTGAGGCGGGTTACTGGCATGGGTTATACCAGACGTTCAAATATCAGATTTTAAATACACAAATTCCTGACCTTGAGCTGTTAGAACTCCTGCTCCCCCGCTCCACCCCCCCAAAAAAATGTAGAACAGTGAACAAAACACCCCCTCTTGTCATTTTGCCCTCAGTGTCTTAGGTTGCGTGTATTACTTTGTAGCTGGTTGGTTGGAACAGTGCAGGTGAGAGAATGTGACCTGGATTCTGGTGGTTGCTCCACAGTCTCATTTATTTTCCAATGCAACAGTCTTTGGATAAAGTCATTAAGTCTGTAGGATAGAGAGAGGCACTGAGTATCTGAGTAATCCCTAGTGATTAATTTTAGGCCCTCAAGGTCTTTACAGTATCTGCTCTTAACAAATTCAGTTGTGTTAGTCACTCAGGCTCTGCTGAAAACCCCACTTCTTGCCTCGACTATGTTAAAGAAGTTTGTTTTGCTGAAAAGTTCTAAAAATCTAACATCTTGTTTAATATATTTTTATAAATACGTTTTACATGGAAGTATGATGGTGACACGGTTTTGCAAAGAGTGCTCAATGATGGCCTAAATGAATGTTTAACCATTAACTAAAGTCTCTTTGCTATCCTAATTCTGAAAACTTCACCCATGGAAATTATGCCTGTGGAAACTCCGTGTATATTAGAAGAGGAGGAGTGTACTAAGTCACAAAGAAACTAGATCATCATCAGGGCCATGCTAAAATTTTAGTAGGTAATATCTTGAGGTTATTTATGATGGACTTGTTAACTTCTTGATTCACATTTTCCCTTTCCTTTTCAAACCCAGCGAATAAAGTGCTGCTTATCCTTGAGGACTTCTAACTATAAAAAGTAGAGTGGGTTTGTTTAACTATTTGAGGTTATGACTGACCAAATGATCTGGGAAAATACACTTTCAGCATCTAAATACTGCTGTAAGTCAGATGTAGCTAATTTCTCTAACTTTAGTAAAAATGAAGCAGAAACTCTTAAAATTGTCTTTGGTTTCAGGAAGTTTTAGGAAAGAAGTGCTAAAAAGTTTACAAAAAGAAGTCCAAACTGATACTTAACTTGCTTGCTTAATATTTTCAAATGAAAGTGAATCCTGACAAAAATTCTTAAGAATGCATACATTTGTCCAAATTCAGCTGTTCTCAGTGTTGTCTTCCGCACAAGACTCAGCCCAGTCTGAAGACGTGGTTTCACAATTGACTTAACCCAGTTTTGCTCTTGTCAACTGTTGTCCTGGTAGCACTGCACAGAGAATTGGTTCAGCACTGATCCAGCCTAAGCTGAACAGAACAATGGGAGGAGTTCTCATTTGAATGAACTCGTGGATTCCTTTTATTCTGCAGTGCTACTATCACATGAGAAGGTTTGGAAGTGCTTGGCCAGCAGCACAGGGAAAGCCAAGACCATTCATTTGCTTTACAATTATGGTAGCTTAAGCTGCTAAAGAAACTACCACTTTTCTGACTAACTTCAGGCCATCCCCTTCCACTGAACCATCTACTTCCTTGATAGAAGGGTTTTTTTGGTGTGAGTTTGGGGGTTTTTTGGTGTTGTGTTTTTTTTTTTTTTTCTTTTGTGTGTATGTGTGACAGAGAGACAAGAAGAGGGAATTGCATTGCTCTGCACAGCCAGGTGGCCAGGTTAGCTCTCAGAAGACTATGGACCCTGCTTTATTAGATCTGTAACAATCAAATTATGTACAAAGTACTTTTCTTATTCCTTTGGATCCTTTATGCATTATATAGCTTTTTAAGTCTTGGACAAAGTTGTTAAAGTTTTTTGTTCAGTCCCTTGTAGCTAGCCTGATGAGTTGGTTCCTCTTGCTCATCTGAGACTGGTTAATACTGTAAAGTTGCAATTTTACTATATTCTGTCTTAATGTGTCCACTATTCAAGGTTTTTAATTTGTTGGGAAAAATAGTAGATATAAATATTGTAGAAGAGCTTTTGTAGCTTTTCCTTAGTATCTGAATCAATTATAGCCTTCTATTAAGTTAATGAAGTTTTGGACCAAAGCGTTCGGGTCATCATAGAAATTTATGTCAGGAAGAAAGAACCTATATGCTCATTCTACTTGGAGACGAGAACAGTTCTTCAATACAGTGATGAACCAATGATTGAAGTATTGATTAAAATTCAGGGCTTTTTTTGCCTGGGTGGCTCATTAGTGGTAATGAAATATGTGAGTTGGCAAATGTGAAAGAGGTTTGTACAGTCCCACTTCTACTGTCTGGTTTGAAGTCATGTTGAAATATAAATAGTTTGAATTCAGTTCTTTGTAGTCTTTGATATGCTGTGGCTCAATTTAAGAAGTAGCTGATAAATTTACTATCAGTGATCTGAATATGATTTTCATTTCTCCTTTTATAGTTAATTGAGGTATGTTATATTTCCGTATGAAGCAGTCTTACTTTTTTTGTATAAAAAGTAATTTAATATAAAGTTGAGTTCTACTATTAATTTTTTAACCACCAGTTGAAAACAGTTTGGCTTGGTAATAATTAGTTACAAAAGCTTCCAAATGGAAGAAGAACTAGGCTGCTGTCAAACAGGGTTTGATACACATGGAACAGTTAAGCAGTAATAAATTGCCTAGTAACTGAGTAATTTCACTCAGATATGTGCCAATCTTGCCTCTACATTGAAAAAAGTTTGGAAGAAGAACTGATGTTTGAAATTGCCTAATGCTGGAGGTTTATTGTAATAACAATAATACTGACTTGGCCTGATCTTTGAACATTTAAGTCCTGTTTTTATATCCCAGTGAATGATTTCATATTCATTTATAATTTTTCTTGTGGGAGGGCTCCCAGAGGGGTATGTAGGAGAAGCACTAAGTGTCTCCAACTCTTTATTACATCTGCTGGAAGCAACAATGGAATCAGGCATGGAAGGACCCTGCAGCTGACCTTGGCTGGCTCTGTTAGGAGCAAGTAATTAGAGTATTGGATAAAAGCATCACACTTGAGAAGACAGCCAGTTTTTTAACATGCCTGCTTGGCATGAAGTCAACAGAAGTATACCTGTGGAAACGGTCTGTATAGATGGATGCAGTAGCAGCCATCAAGAATGCTGGAGTGGGTCCTGTGAGGAATTGTTATTTATTAGGTAAATGCTTTTTATAGGAAGGAGTTTTGTATTAATAGTTCATTTCAATGGCTTCATGAAATATACTTCTCTGAGAGATACTCCTGTGCATTATTTTGAGAACACTGTTGTAGGAACTGCTATGTACAGATAAAGCTTTTTGCTTGATGTTGTAGTATGCCTGGATTTACTATTTTTGAAAAAAATTACTTGTACAACTGTACCTAGCTTGCAAGGCACTGTAGAATGTTTGAATTACAGGTAGAACTGCAAATGTGTCTAACGTTTTGGGAGGGTTTGGTGGGTGGAAGGTAGGTGGGGTTTGGTTTGTATTCTGCCTATAATTACAGACTGCATCTAATCTCTTATTGAGGAGATATCTGCCTTTAATAACATGAAAATTTTAGTTTTTCATATGCAATAGTGAGACTGACCTTGTTAACTTGCCTGCCCTTTTGAATGCTGACAAGGAATTCAGCCCTTCTGAGCTCATGGAGGCTGCAGTCCCACGATAGGTTGGTTTTGTGGTGAAGCCAGTTTACAGCTTGAAGTTAGCACCGCTGCCTCACGCGAAATCGGATCTGTGACTTGATCCAGGTTAAAGAGAACATTGCAAAAAGAAATGGCTATTTTTAACATGGATGAGCTCACTGAGCTTCATAAGCTCATGTGAGTTGCATGGCCTCTTAAGTAGGTGAGGGGAGAACAATGTGCTGTGGCATGAGGGTGGGAATGAACAACCAGGAGCAGGACAGGTTGCTGAGATTTTCTGAGCTTTGGTGCTGGCACCAGTAGGTCTTGAAACTGTGGCCGAAAACTCTTGCTGTTGACTGCAAAAGGAGACAGATGTGAGTGACTGAAGGTAGGATATAAGAAATGTTGTATGAGTTTTCATTAAGATCCCAAGACTTTTGAGTTTATGAAATTATAGTGAGCTTTGTATTTTATGGTTGTCAATCCACTAAATCTTTGTGAATTTTAGAATGATAAATCATTTAGTAGTGTTAATTGAAGGTGATTGTACCTTGTCCTGGGATCAATAAATTCAGTGATGATGTAGTAGATACATCAAAATTAGATTTGAGAGAGATGAAGAAAAGCTGATCCATCCTTGGCTTGCAGATATATTGGACTAGCACCATCTTCTGAATGTTTAGTACATTACAGCTTTATGTCTTCGCTAAGGTATTAAAGAACATTCAAAAAACAATTCACTCAACTTTGAATTTCAGGAATTACAGTACTGTAATATCTTTTTTACACTCTATTGAGTTTATGAAATTGTTAAACCAAAACAGAGGATATCTGTAGTTGAATTAGTGAGAAATTAAAATTTTTTTTTTTACCACTTTTTAAACCTCTGTCCTAAAAAGTAGATTTAATTTTACAAGGATGTGAGAAGAAATGCTGCAGCTAGAGTTTCAGAGATACAAAATAATTATTACATATTTTTATTTTTATTTGAGTTATGGAACTTAATTGACAGAATTACCGTTTCTCCGAAATGGTCACCCTAATGCTATTACTGTATCACTTATAATTTCATTAGACATTTCATTATCTACTGCCAGTGTGTTAAGAGTGTGCCTGTGGGGACTGGAATTCCAGCTGTTGTTGGGCATCCTGGATTATGGTTTCTGTGAGTACAGGTTAGTTTGTGTTGTTTTGCTTTCTAAGGGCTGTTCAATAAACACGTTGAACTGTGTTTGTCTGCTGTACTGGTCACTGTGACTGCCCGGTTATTTTTATAATTGAATTAATATAGCAAGAAAGGTCCAGCTAGGAGGTGTTCTCCTATCCCAGCCATTTTCTCATTTCTCTGTCTCCAGGAAATAGCTATTTATAAAGACATTTGAGTCCAAATTAACAGCTTTAATTTAATAAGGAAGTAAAACTAATTACTATCATGTTTTTCATTGGCACAAAGATTAGGAAGCCTGAACACAAGTGTTGAAGAAGATGAAAGGTGGTTTAGTGCACAAAGCAATAAATTGATGGTTCAGTGAAACTTTGTGTCATCTTAGACAAGGCTTTAAATTTCTCTTTTCATACGTGTTTCGTTTTTCCATTTAAAAAATAAGAATGGTATTTGCCTAATTTATTTGCCTAATTTACTGGGAAGAGAATTAGTCAGCAAGTGATCTGCTAGTAATTGCAAAGTGCTTATAAACTGATAATAAGGGCCATGTAAGAATCTGACTGACTGGATAAAAAGCAACAGTGAACAAACGTATTTCCAGGAGGAGCTTGTAATCTTAGGACACATTTATTTGTGGAAGGTAAAAACTAATTAACCAAAGGTGTGAAATTAGAGAACATTAAAGTCCTGTTAGATGATGCTTTTGAGAGAGAGTGGCATTAATTTGCTGAAGCTGGGCTGTTCATTCTCCATACCAGTATGCACAAAAGTGTTTCATGTTCTCTCATTCCCATCCCCACTTGATTTGTTAAGCTTACCCTAAGGGCGTGTTTATTTAGGTCTGTACACTGCAGACAGTAAACAGAGATACCTGGTAAAATCATCTGCACAGAGGTCTGTGCTGCCACATCTGAACTCCTTGTGCCCAGATGAATGCATTTCAAGTCAATTTGGTCATCTCTTTGCTATGCCACTGTCTGCCGTCTACGTATATCTTCAGTGTACTTAGTCACTTGAGTTGCAGGTTGGGGAGGTGGCAGTAAACACATGCCCATCATCCTTCTCTCTTGCTTTCTGTGTCCTTATGATACACTTCTAAAAAGGCAAAAAAAGGCAGACTTGTTCCAATTATGTTTTAATCCTAAGATAATACTACAGGGTGACTCAGTTGTGTATTTGTTTAATAATATAATCTTTTCTGAATACTTGTTTCCAAAAATGTCTGCATTAGGGGTAGGGATAAGGAATATAAGTACCTAACACAGGGGATCAGATTCTAATTGTCAGTAGAATCTTAGTCTGTTCAGTCAAATGATAAATGGTTGCAAGATTTTCTGCCAAGAATTTATTAAAAAATGAAAATGGGAAATGTCTAGCTGAGAAAAAAATATTCTTATTTTCTCTTTAACTGTTTCTTCAAGCTGTGTAAGCCAGTCATCTGTAATCTTAGTTTTGAAAATAAACTTGGGAGTATTCTTTTTTTCTTTATAAGAAATTTTACTCTGGTATGAAAAGATGCCTGCTATTTGTATTTGCAAAGGTTAACATATCTTCTTAAAGATGACCTGTTATCTATGAAACATTATACGTGTGTGTTATTAGGCGAGAATCCTGTCACATTGTGTCTTCTGTAGTTTAGCTGCACTTGGTGTGCTGAGATGGAGACGTTTTCTTCTGGCTGCTCTTCTTGTTTTAAATCTTGGAAATGTTAACCTCATTACCTTTTGACTTCTAAAGATGCACAAGAACCACTATGTTTTATAACTTTAGAAGAAATGCTGTAATCCTTTATTGTTTAACAGTATTTGAAGGTCTCATTTAATATGGGAAGGTTTTATGTAGAAAACTTAATATTGACTACAGCTACTCTCATGAATAGAAATCAAAGAGAACTTGACATGCTAAACACATTCTTTCTTACTTCCTGTGTTAGAACAAACTATTAGCATCATCAGTCTGATTTTATTGCGTGAAGTACCCTCATTCTAAGCAGCTCATCGCAGATTTTGTGTCTTTGTACGTCATTCTTTGAGAGGAAAGAGAATTCCATGTAGGCTTTGTACAAATAAGTGGAGGCCCGTAAGAGAGGTATGCATAAAACCAGGCAAACTTCCCTTCACAGGCAAGATGCCTTTCTGTTTTTAACTGGAGACCTAGGCATTGCTCACCTTTCCTTTCCCATATTAGGCATACATTTTCTAGTCTTGTAGGAATTTGTCTTTCGGTTTAGAAGGAGCTTAGATCACGGATTTGGCATTTAGAAAGTTATGTTTTTCTTTAATAATTGAGAAGCATATTTGCTGATAGTTCTTATTTTTTTAGAAAAAGTGTTACAATATTTTGTGTATATTACAAGAGTTTTTAAGCTATCTTTTATTTGCTTTCTGAAACTAGTAATTTCCTGTTGTAGCTGGAAACATTAAGTATAGTTTTTTAAGTATTAAAGTGCAGCACCAGCTATTATTATTCTGCCTTAGCAAGTTTTCTAATACAATGTATGATTTGTTACTATGTCCTCATAGGGAAGCATCAGCAGTAGAGTGTACATGACAGTGAGAAAGTAAACACATGCTTGCAATCAAATTAATGTATTTCATCTGTCTTCAACTAATAACAATCTGTCATGCTATCTATCTGAGAAGGGGCATAAACAGTTTATTTTGTGTTTGGAATAACTTCCTGGAGGTAGTTAATGTGACATGTAGTTTGTCTGACATGAGTATAACCAGATCAACACTCTAGATGTTTTCTTGATAACCTTAAAAAATTACTGAGAAAATCTGTACTGGAACTGTATTTATATTTCGTTTTGAGCTTCCTTAAATCAGAGTAGTGGCATAGTTTTCAAGACTTCCATGAAAGAGTTTTCTTTTCTTGGCAGTTATACAGTTTTAGTGTGAGAAAAAGATTGAAAGTATTAATAAAAATTTAACTACAAAAAGCTGCAGTTTGCACTCTGACATTTAGGCTTGAATATTCGAGAAGTGTGTGCTGTAGTAATTAAAAGTACCAAATCAAAATTGATTTTTAAAAATCTAGGTAATATGCAAAGTCTGATAGTACTGCAGACTCGGTACAATTTGTTGTCAAATTAATTTGTTATTATTTCTGCATAATTCTGGTTACTCTTTTATTATATTGTAATTATTATTAATAACATCAGATCTTTGTTATATCAGATGATTTTTTTATTGACACAGAAAAAACCTTTGTGCCTAATTAGAAAATGAAAGTGCACTTGCTTGAAGTTCTAAGTAACCTATTCAAATATTCTTTAAAAACTAAGGCATAATGAAATAGCTCTGTCTTTGAGTGGGAAAGCAGTAGGTTGCTGGTAAGGTGAGCAATAAAAAGCTAGGGAGGTTTTTTTTTTAATTACTTTTTTTCTATTTTCTTTGGAGTGATGGCAGAATTAGAATTAAAACTGGGTAATATTGCTTATGGCAGAAGAGGCCTGAGAGGGGTTCTTTCTGGCCGAAGCCGTGGGACCTGCTGAGCCATGCTCTACTGAGGTGCTATGGGGCAGACGTCTGATAAACTAGGCGGTAAATCTGGTTGCCCAGAATGCTGCTCCCAGTGTTCACCATGATTTCTGTTTTATTCTTTAGAATAGAGGATGTTTGGCACGTCTTAGATAAATCCCTCTTTTATTCCGTTTTTCATGCACTTTTGCTTATGCATGGGAGAAGCAGAACCTTCACACTCTGAAATTCAACTGACGGCACTTGTTGGGCAACGTGTACTGCATGAGGATAATATTGTATAACAGTATTGTTGTCTTCAGTCTGTTAGGTTTTCAGGTGCTCAAGCTAGGTTTGTTCTTAAGAAATCGGTCCGAAATTATACCAAAAAATAGGATGAAAAAGAGATCGTCATATACAGCCCCCTTTTTTATGACTCTTGAGTATTTTCAGAAGAGAAAATATGTACATAATTTTAAGCACATGTAAATCAAATTAATAAATTATTAAAGCATTTTACTTGTCATGTCTGTGTGGGCTAATCGTGATAGCTCATTATTTAAACATTATGTAATTGTATACCTTGTGTGAACAGCTGCAAATACTTTGCAGAAAGATTTATATTTCATTTTTCACACCATACTATAAAAGAATATATTTTTGTGTGGTACCATAGATTAATACAGATGTTTACTCATAACTTTAAAACTTTAATTGTATTAAAATATTAAATAGTTATAATATGCATGATAACTACAAAACTAGATAGTTGTAAATTCACTTATGTGTTAATAGCAGTTTTAATGGAAAATACGGTAATTATCAATGAAAAAAATGTTCATCTTAAACAGGAGAACTGCCCCTTTGTAACAGACATTCTCGCGGTTATTACAGTTGCAAGCTTTGAAAGTGAAAGATGGTCAGACTTGGGTGGAGAGGCGTCCCTTTACTGAAATTCTCTGAACTGCCTCTTTCCTGTTTCTTTTCATACACATGGTTTAGAAAGTGGTTAGGTTAGTTATCACTGGTATAATCATCTAAAATGACTGTATAGTGCCTTATAGTTTGCCAGTGTAATCTCACGATCCAGGAGAAATGCCAACAAAGTATTAAACAGTCAGACTTGCTTAACATGCATTATGCATGCCACTCAGCTGTTTATGCCATTCTGAACAAGTACTGTCACTATTTTTTCAGCTGCTTGGAAGTACCTGTACAAGTTACATATTTGTGTTTCTTCCAAAATTACCTGAAAGGAAGATTCATGCAAAATGGATGTTTTTTGACTTAAAAAACCTCTGTAGTTTTACATGGAGTTCTTCTCCAGTGAATTTATGAAAGAAGAGACTGGCAGTCCTGTGGTAAAGGGAGATAAATAGCATGAGTAGCAGCCTTTACATTCTGCATAAATGATGTTCTGTTGTCTTTTTAGAGTATGTGCAGTTATTTGCTTGTGTGACAATATTGAAATCAAAATATGCTATTATTACATTTTCGGCATTTTGAAAGATTATGAAACTAGAACATTCATCATTCTTCTAACTGATGATAGGTATTTTAAAATACTTGCTGGCTTTGTCTTTGTGCCAGTTGTATTACTCTGGTAAATTGTTACACGTATTTTTTGTTGCCTTAATTTTAAGACAATACAACTGTGGGATTTGGTATCATGCTTTATTCATCGAAGCAAACTCTGGTGAGCTAATTATATTTGTTCTAGTTCATTTCAGTGAAGCAGGTGAGGTAAAGTGGTATTTAAGCTGCTTGACTATTGGTTTTCCACATATATATTGTGTAATGGAATGGAAATGATCGTTTGTCCCTGCACAGTGGTGCTACGTGGCTTGTTGCAGGCCTTTTTTTTGTCTTATGGAATGGTACATGTAATAAATAGTGTAAGAAACAAATTTGGCATTAATTTATTTACCATTAGTGGTTTCAGAGTCTCAAGTCAAAAGTAGCAGAATTATTCAGTCAAGACTGAATTACTGTTGAATGGCTGTGTGCGGGTAGACTGTAAAGCACCCATTTGTGTTTTATCTAGCACTTTCTAGTGTTTTTTCTATTCCCTTGCTACTACCCAATAAACTAAAATTTCAATGATGTACTCTTAATTTCTCAAGTTATATAGAGATTTGACTTTAAATAACTATTTATACTGTTTCAAGTGTTTGCTCAGAATTTTTCTGTCATTTGATGTCTAGTCGTGCAGACAGCCATTTAAAATACGGTTTCCTCTTCCATTTTGATAGCACTGCCTATCAGCTTTTCACTGCAAATAAGTGATGTATAGCAGCAATTCAGAGGATAATGAAAATGTGTGTATAAATCACCTGAAGATGTGACCTAATCAAATCTCTCTGGTCCTAACTTAAAATGACTCGTTTGTCCTTGTCTTCTTTGAAATGTCAGTTGCTCTCCATAGAGGTGACTGCGATGGTGTTTTCGTCTTTTTCCTTATGTAAATTCTGCAGTATTCTTCTTACCTGTTTTTCTTCTCACATCTTCAAGAATGCCTTAAAGGGAGTATCCTTGGGATTTCTGTGGGAGTTCCGTATTTCTCTCTGAGATTCTGTTTTCTTTTTTCACCTCACTAGATCTGTTTAGTCTCACCTACAAATCAGAATTGAACTCTCCGGAGTTCATGAGAAGCAAGTATTTTAGTAAGCCTTACCTACTTTTGCTACAGCAGACACTGATCTATGCTGGTTTCATTTTCAAGGGGAGATTTTCGCTTGTATCTGTCTGGCTTGGTGGAAGTCACGTCTGAATTTCTGAAGTTCCTAATCTATTTTTGTTGTGGCAGTATCTTTATGGGATACCTGTGCACATGAACATGTACAGATCTGTTAGTTACAGAGCAGCGGATTATCTTGCTAGCTTTAATTGAAATGACTTTTCACACTAGGCAGGCTTAAGGGTGAATGTTTAGTTTTATTCCAGAGAAACAAAAAGCTGGGCTCTTGACTAGTTAGAAACAGAGTTGCAGGAGAGGAAGAGTGAGGCAATGGAGATAATTTTTGGAGAATATCTGGCAACTGTGGGGTTTTTTTGTAGTTGTCACGTGAGCTTTTTAGTGTGTATTTCAGGCATAAAAATGAGCAAACTGCAGCAGCCCATATTGTGGATGCCTTTTCTTAGAAAGGGACTTCAAAATTACTTTGAGGGCTGATGAACCCCTTTTTCTGTCTTCATCAGGCCAATCAGGGAAACAGTACTATGACCTCTCTCTCTCCCCCCACCATTGCTCGTGATGTCCCTCTGCTTCACCTGATTTCAATTCTCATGTGGTTTATTTAAGTATTCCATTTAATGCAAATATACTAAGTGGTTCTTGTATAATGAAGGAAGTAGCAATGTACTTCTTTGACATTTTAACTATTGCTTTGCTAACTTTAACTGCCGTTCCTGTCTGTTGGTCCCATTTTTAAGACCTTTAGAATTTTAGAAATGATAGATCAAAGAAATACTCTCACTGCATTCTGTAAAATTTACACATCTTGGGGTTGCTTTAGCTTTTCATGATCAGATAACATAATTTATTAATGTAGATAGCAGAGTTTGTATCCGAGTACTTAACCCAAAGTACTGATTTGTAACATTTGCATGCTTTAGAGATTCACTGTTTGCAAATAGTTAAATCTCTTTTCACTTTTCAAACTAAAATCCTTGTGTCTCCTTTAGACATCCCATTGTGAATTTCTAGCCATCAGTTTATATTCTACTTGGTAAAAAAGGAGTTATTAATTTTCCCCTGCCGTTGTCTTCTTTCTCATTTGCTTCAGATGAGGAGGATGACTGTACCATCTGGCACGTAAACTTCACTTTGGGCCTTTCTATAAATGTTTTTGTTTGATGTGTGTCCAAATCTTGCAGATTCTGTCTTTGAGACCTTTGTTAGATATGGTCTATCATAACTGTTACCACAGTTAAAATGTTCTTATTTTGCATCTTCATTTCAGTAATTCCTTTTTCTTGGCCAATGCAATGTTATCTCGTCATTTAGAATACCGTGCAAGATCATTTTCCTGGTTTGTAAAATCAAACTGTATTTATGTATCTGATTCTCTTTCTTTCTATTCAAAACTTATTTGTCTTTGCCTTTAAACTTTTCATGGCTTAAGCGCATTCTGGTATCATCCTTCATCCCAAGATATCTATTCCTGCTGTTAATTGGCTCATCATATGAGCCTACATTGGCCAGCTGTTAGTTTTCTTTCTATAAAGTCCCCACATTCCTTATAAACATCTTCTTAGAAAATAATTTTTCTCCTCCAAATCCCTCCTTAAAGTCTTTTTGCTGGGATGTCTAAATAAAAGCTGGACAAGACTTATCTCCTGGTGTGCTAAGAATTCTGCCTGTTGACCATCCTCAGATGTTCAAAAAAAAGGACTGGAGGGTAACTCTTCACTGTATTTTAGATGATCTTCAGTAACTGTCTATGATTGTGCCCTTAGCCTGTGGCAATGCAAAGTAATTTGAGTTAGCATAGTCGTCTTTCACTGACTGCAAACTGCAGCTTTGTATAGTTAAATATTTATTAACACTTGAAACCCTTTTCTTGTGCTAAAACTGTGCCCTTTTTCATTGAGAGCTAATGTAACATGAATTGCCTTGCATTAACTGTGGGCTGAGAGTGTGTACATGGACAGTTACCTGGCAGTTATCTAGCATAACAGTAACTGTACAGTTCACAGCAGACTACCCGTAATTCAGAATGCACAAGGTGAAATACTTGTAAGTGGGGAGAGGGACTGAGAATTACACAAAATTCAGAAGCATAATTTCACCTTGATTTTCACTTCCAATCTGTTAGATTCTAGGATCTTGTGTGCTTTTAATTTCTCTACTGCAGTAAAGTATATGCTCCACTGACCATATATTATTCTTGATGTTTCTTAAAACAGAAAATAGGAGGCATTTGAAGATGTGATTTCCAGTATGACAGTAGCATTTTCTTCCTCAAAATTCATCAGCGTTTTAGCATGCTTTTGTGTTCTTCCAATCGCTATTCTTTCCTTCCTGGGAAAGAGAGTTTGAGAGAGATTGTAACTTGTGAACGGGTCTTTATGGATTTACATAAGCATGTCCTGGTATTTTAGAGGGATACAGTGTAAATGCTATCTATCTATCTATCTATCTATCTATCTATCTATCTATCTATCTATCTATCTATCTATCATCTATCTATCTATCTATCTATTTTTATTGTAATCATGTGTAGGTTTTTGGAGTTCAGGTATGGTTGAAGAAATACAGTGAGTGAAATTTGGAGGTGGGTTTAATGTTCCTTTAAGAGCTCGTCAAATAAAAATAAAGAAAATATGTATTTATTTTTCCCAAAAGAGTAATCTCGCTGTTGAGTTTTCCAAGCTGCGCTTAAAGCTAATATGTGGAGAGTAAAAATAATAGTTAATAATGATATGGTTTAGGCAGTATGCTGTATTTTATTCTTAAAAACGTTTCAGCAGAGACTGTCTTCTGATAGAGAAAAAAGTTAAGTAGCTGTTACGTAGACTGCATGAGTTTTTAACAAAATTGTTATCGACTTTGGGTTTTATCTTAGTAAATATATTTGTTCTTCCTATTTTTTATGAAACTATATATTCTACGTTTAGTATTATGAAAAGCTGTACTGCAAACATTAGTGTTAATAGCTTAGTATTTTAGTCCTTCACGAATTAATGCCTGTGGTAACTGGATGATTTTAGGCCTGTTCTTATAAACAAGGCCTTACTGATGTGCAAGGAACAGTAATATGTGGCAAAAACTCCACATTAACCAAGGTAAGCAGTATAAATGGGGTGTAGGAATCCCCTGTTAGACTAAAAATCTCCAAGAGAAAATCTCCAGAGCCTACAAATTAAAGACCTCCAATATCATTTTAAAATAAAGCCTTTTATGTAGTAGGAGAGCATTTTTTCAGCTGATAATCAAATGACACTATTATGCAGGCTTACTAGATTTGCAAATTTACAAGTTTTTACAAGTCAGTTGGGTCCCTTCCTCAGGAAATCAGTTTAAGTTTTTTTTTCCTGTATTGACTCAAAGAGCCTGGTTGTCCTTAAATCCTTCTGAATATATTTGCCTTATAATTTGACGGCATTGAGTCAACACCCTTATAGGAACTGTAATGCAATAAAAAGAGAAACTGTTCAATATAGTTTCCAGTTACCTTAGGATCAGATTTGGAGAAACTGGAATGTACACAATAAAACCTGTGCAAGACTTGGGTTCCATGTTGTTTTGGAAGCAACCAGTGCTTTTCAACATAAAATACCATTTAAAAGCTTTGCTCTGCTTCCAGTGGTTGTAAAATGATAAAAATGAAAAAGTGTGTGACTCTTCAAATATGCATTTTACTGTTTTTAATTTTCTCAACCATACCTTTGTGGAATTGAAAGCTTCATATACAAGTAACTAAGCATCAGTGTTTTTACTCATTTCATTTTTTATTATAGTGAATGTTTTTGCTCTACCATGTTCTGCAATAAAGTTCTTTATAACTCATTTAGATTTTTTACTTAGAAAAAAATATGAAGATTCAGATGTGCTTGGTGAACTCTATTTTGTAAATGTCTTTAGATTATACTGGAATCTCCAATATGCATCATGCTTGCAAACAGAATGTGCAAAATTTATTTCTGTCTTCAGGTTTTTGTAAGTAGCTAGCAGTAAAATTGTTACAAGTTGTTTGTGTGTATCCAGAAATAAATTTGTCTTTTATTTCAGATAAGAATTTGTTGCATTTGACCATATAATTTGAATTGTGGTTTCATTTTAGTTTTGCAAATAAAATTAATCTGATGAAACTCCTTATTTTTATTTTGGCAAATGATTATAAAAAGAAACTTGCATTTGCATATACCTGTAAAGGAAAAGATTACATCTGATGTGTTTCCAATGAATAATGTCTAAGACAGGTAACTAAATGGGCTCCATTGTAGTAATTTTTCCTTTCTTCAACTTATTTTTAGTTGACTTGGAGCATATGCGCACAGTGAAAGTTGACAAGCACCAGCGATTTTGTCAGGAAAACAATTTCAGTAGCCATTTCGTGTCAGCCAAGACAGGAGATTCTGTAAGTAAGAAAAAACCCAACCATTGTAGATTTTTTTTTTTTTTTGTTAAAGATGAAGCAGCTTTATTATACTTCACAGGTTAAACCACTGAGGACTTCGGCTGCTGCAGATCCTTTTTGCCTGCCTAGTTGCATGAAAAATAGATCTTTGTATGTGTGTATATATTCTTTATTAATTACAGTGGCTTCTCATCTCATTTGCAGTTTGAGGTATAGACTTTAATATGGAAATGGTCTAGCTTATACATCAGCATGAGAACTGAGACCAGCTGGATCTCTGTTTGCTGTCAGCCTGTAGTTAAATGTATTCCTTCTTTCCAGGTGGAGTCCCATCTATAGACCATCGATATAGAAACTTTCAACAGTTGATAATGTCACAAGACCCTGTTGCAATCAAAATTTTTAACATGGGTCCTGAGCCATGAGAGACACTCCCTCTGCAGGTCCATTGGAATTTGAACATTCTGGTATTTGTAATGCTTTGCAGAGCACATTTTTGAACAATCTTTTGACTCTGAGCTAACTGGGTTATTTGTTTTAGTTGGAAGCATATGGAAGAAAAGGTTCTTTTTCCATTGACTCTATCTGTCAAATCACATTGTATTGTTTTGCTTGATTTCTGTCACATGCCTAATGACTTTGTCATTCCCATAAAACAGTCCTTATCTGTCTCCTTAATGTATGACAACATAATTGACTTTATTTGTATGTTATTGAATGGTAAGACCATGTTCAATTATATGGAGATGTAATTCTGTAACACAAATGCAATCACTTGTTTTAAGATCTTTGATGAAACTTCTACAATGGACTGCCTAATTTATAAAATAAGAGTTTTTCTGTGAAATCTAACAATACTGCTGTTACAAATGCAGTGAGTCCTGATTCTCCTTATAGTTTGTGTTAAACCTTTGGCATAATTTTTTGTTTAAAGTGTGAAAATTAAGGGGTTTTATGCTAGAAACTGAAGAAAAATTTTATAATCCTTCACATAATGAAGTGTGCATCTGATAAAATGTTTTCCCTTCTCAAGGAGACAATCTTTTTGTGGGATGTGGAAATAGGAAAAAAACTCCAGTTCTTTTTATAAGGTTGATATATTTAACATTACAAATTATGAAGGAATCTTTATTATGTCTTTTTAATTGAGTCATGAATTACAGCAGCATCCCACTATATATACTGATTGTACTTTTTTTTAACTTACTGTTTAAAAACAAAAGTAAATCTGAACATAATTAGAAAGCATTAACCAGAAATCTCTGTTTAAATATCTACTAACAAAAGAAGGTATGAGGTATAGTTTACAGTAGTTCATTTTTAGTTTCAGTATAGATTTGAATTAACCCTTCCACTGTTACCGCACACTGGCCTTTCAAAATCTTCATGTATTTGGGTAGCTGTGCAGGAAAGACAGGGTGTTTACCCTAGACAGTGATTTAAGAAGAGGCCATCCGTTGCTACTGTGGATACAGACTAGAGGAGTCTTAAATACTGAGTTAAGATAAACGATTTGTTTTGTTTACCTCAGACCTTTCCAACAGGCTCATTTGCAAAAGATAATTTGATGTACATGGAAAAGCCCAAAAGTCTCCTCAGGAGAAAAAAAATTCATTGAAGATTTAGTATAGCTAACTGTCTTACTGTCCATCAAATTGCGTAACAAAAGCACTGAACTTGTGCCTGATGTTTTGTGCACAAAGCATCCTCATGGCGGGTGATCTAGCTCAGTATACCTGAGAGCCTGGTGTGGGTTAAAGTAGGTCTCTGAAAAAGGTAAGCCTGTTCAGGATTTCCTTTCTTGCTGTGTGGATGCTAGTAGAATAGACCAGTTCTAGACCAGGTAGTTCAGAAAAACAGAAATTACTTTGGAAGCTACCATGGTTTTTCGCTTGTGCCACTAATTTGTTACTGGTTTCCATCTCAGGTGTAAGAAGAGATTGTGTAAATGGTATTTTTTTGAATTTTCATTGAAAATGACTAAAAGCGCTTGCACAGGCCTTATCTTTTGGGGGTAGCAGCTGCACGATGAAGAGCAATGTTTGTTAGTAGTTTAGATTGTGAACCATGTAGATAAAATACAACGTGTAGCTTGACAAGACAGTGTTCAGGAGCAGTGCAAGCTTAAGCTGCTCCACTTTAACCTCTGCTGTGTTCTTTAGTCTCGTTTAAAATGCAGCTGCCTAAACACTAAGATTGGTGGACTGGATTGAGATGAAGTAGAGCAGTTATTTAAGATAGCATTGCCACCCAGTGTTATCTGTCAAACTGTGTCCAAAGTCTAACTGCCAGGCTGGTGCATGCCATGCAACATCTCGCTTGTTTCCTAGGTACTTCTGTTCCGTATAACACCCATAATGTTTTGTAAGACTCTTCAGAACAAATGTGTCATTGCTTGGCTTTCGTGTTAATACCGTTTTTCAAATGTGTGCAGTAGAGATTTTGGTGATGCTGATGCACAGTTCTGTTCTCAGTTTCAGAAACCTGCATCTCTATTGCACAATATACTGGTAATACATTTTTGTGCTAAAGGTTAGTGAATACCCGTATTCATATTTTATAGCACTGAGAGTAGTATTTAAGAGGAGGGTTGTGTAAAAGCTTGTTTAAACTTAGGCCTCTGGAGGCAGAGTAGAAGTGTTGCTTAACAATCCAGCATACTGTTCATTCCTTGTACCATTGTCGAGTTATTTTCTCCAATTTTTAAACAAAATTGAATGTACCAGATGAGGTTATTTTCAGATCTGTTTTGCACAGGTCATAATTTTGTATATCTCATTGTTTACAGTTCAAAAATGGTTTGATATATTTGAAAGAACCTCGAGGGTGTCTGTTTTTAATCATTTAAATGCAATTTAATTTTTTTCCATAGGTCTTCCTGTGTTTTCAGAGAATTACTGCTGACATACTTGGCATCAAATTAAACAAAGCAGAATTGGAACAATCACAGGTGATTTTCCACAAATACATGTTTTTTCTTAATATTTTATTTAGTATTTAAAAAAGAGTCTCATTGCAAATTAATAACTGTCCTTTAAAGCGAGCTGCACCTGTTATTCTGAAGACAATTATTTACTTTCATAACAGCTTTTTTTTTAAATATAATAATTCTTTATTTATCCATCATGATAAACTTGCTGAAACAAGAACATGTATGTTCAAAAAATTAGGAGAAAACTTTCGTTTGAGAGCTGTTTGTTTAAAAATAGTACTTAAAATTAGTTTAGAAATTAAAACCTCTCTCTCTGTATGCATACACAGGTAGCATGGAAGATATATATACATTAAATGCTGTACATTGATGTCAGATACAGTTTTTATGACAATTGTTCTTTTTTAATTCTTTACATATTTAAAAACAAATTTCATTTTAGAACACTACAAATTTAAGTGATAGAAGGCATAAGCTTCTGTGAGTGGAAATGTTCTAAATCAATCTTCATTGTTGTCATACAGGAAAAAATATTATTTGTCAGTCAGAGAGTCAGGAATTAGCTATGTCAAATCCTACTTTTGGTTAATCTCAGATTTTAGTCTTCATTGTGTGCCTGTATAATACAGGACCTGAGTAGTGTCTGTCTGCCTCAGGGAAGGAATATTTGCTTTGTAAGGTCACTATTTCCCATTTTATTCTGATGTGCAAATGAGAAATGAATCCTACTCAGGTTCAGTATGCCCACTCTCAACAGCAGGCAGACCTGTGGAATCATATGTTTGGGTAGCTATTACAGCTCCCTGGCATCTGCAGTTATTTTTCTCACTGTACCAGTCCCAAATGATCACCCCCTAAAGGAGGTGCATAGTTTCTGCCCTTGTATTTTGTGTTTCATTCTTTGTGTTACAAGTGTTATCTTGGGGATTTTCTGCCATTTCCTCTGCAGTAAGAAAGGGCCGAGAGAGGGGAGAACATTTCGCAGCAATCGGTGGGAAGGTTGTCAAGAAGGTTGTCCCCCATTCTCTTACACTGGTTAGCAGTGGGTTAGGGATGTGAATATAGCGATTTTAGTGTGAACACATGGGAAAACCCTGCTGCATGTCCTGCTCGGAACTGTAGCAGAGCTTTGTTGCAGTTCATGCTGTTCAGTTATTGCTATATACAAAATGGCTCTACTGAGAGCATTGTTTTAGGACCTTACAAATTAATTGGGAAAAGAAGTTTTCTCTGTTTTTAAAAATTTGAACTGTAACTATATTAATTAAAATGTGAGTACTTGCTTAACTGTACCTACCAGGGTTGGAAGTCACTTAGTTTTTATTGGTGAAAGTTAGATCAAAAATGTGTTAATTGTTCAAATAAGCAAGCAAGCAAGAGGTTTTCTAATATAACCCCTTCTCCCTTACCACTTCCTTCTTCCTAGTTCCTGCTTCTAAAATTAATTTTCCTGCCAGTAAGACTGTCTGCATAGGTATAAACCAAAAAGATTTTAAACAAACCCAATTTCAGAAACCTCAAAACCAAAGATTATACAACTGAGGCAACCCTTACTATATAATGATGTTTGAGATTACAATATGCTTATTTTAAATTTACTTATTGAACCAAAAGGTAGCTGTTCTGGTGGTATAATATCCTGGAACTGCTAGTTACTACCAACATTAAACAAGTACTACAAAATAAGTCAATAAGCTTATTTAAAAAAAAAGGCAAAACTTTTCTTAGGTACAGCTTGGACTCCCTCTTTTTGAAATATACAATAATTATGTAATTCCTGAAAGTGTTTAGCCACAGCAGTGTTTACAATCTGTGTTGAAGTGGTTAACTAGAAAACTGTATTGCAAACAGTAAAATGGTAAAATATACTTACAGTGCATACCTAACAAGCAAAGCTGAGGAGCTTTGAAAAGCTGTAATTTATAGGTAGAGAAATATTGAGCGTGTCTTTTCAATTATCTTTTACTACTAAGGCACCATCCCTCTATTGTTCTGAGCTCTATGATTATTTGCATATAAATATTCAACACATAAAGAGTCCTTTAATTTTTCTTTGGTTGTTTAGCTAGCGCTGGAACATTGTTCTTAGACCTCTCTGTGCTCTGTGGTGTTGTGTTCCGGTAACTCGTGTAAGCTTGTAGATAGGTATGCAAATACCTTAAATTAAAAAGAGAATATGATAAATGGGGTTATACAGAAAATTGTAGCTTTCTAAAGAAAGTGTTCTATTTTTAGGTTGTTTTTGAAGTAAGAACCTCTATATAGCCCTGACTCAAGAGTACATAACTTTCTACGTCAAATTGGTATCACCTTTAAGTGGGCTTCCTACTACCTTAGTATTGTAATTACAGTTTTTAATTTTGTTGAGCAGATCAATGCAGTATGCAACATGTGGATCAGACAAAGTCAATATTATGCAAATTGCGGTAGCAATAGCCTATAAATAGTTAATATGCATAAATTAAGTACTCACTGTGGCCCACACATTACTGTTAATGTGAATCCAAGCTATAGTGATAAAAAAGAGGTAAAAAACCCCTTGAAAAACCAAGAACAACAATAAAAGAATAAACAAAGCCAGTAAATGGAGCTGGTCAGAAAAGCAACTTCATTGTCGCCATTCAGGTACAGCAGAAGTCACTACGTGGTGCTATGCTGTGCATGTAGCTAAAGCGTGAGAGCTGGAAAGCAACTGCCTGACTTTGCAAAGTTCTGCTGATCAAGTATACTTTCAATCTGCTCCAAACAAGCAATAGGTCTTTGTTACCAGTAAAATGCTAGCTTTCTTTGAGAGTGCTGTTTTGAGTGGGCTGTAGGAGTTGCCCCCATTTAAGTCAGTGAGAAACCAATGGGAATTGTATTGGAGTTGACTGTCTGTTAGCTGTATCTTAAGGTTCATTGTTGTATGGAACCAAATACCCTGGTCACTTCTTAGGATAGAAAAGGGAAAGTCTCTACATAAAACCGGAGAAGGAAAACTTAGCCTTCATATCCTCAGGGAGATGAATAGAAGGACATTTCTTGAGAGAAATTTATTAGTCTGCAGTGGAAAAGCCTAACTGAAGTAATGTGTAGGTGCTGTTTCCCAAAAGCATGGAGCTGGTCTCTTGGCTGGAAAGAGGTGGTGTTGCCATTACTACGTTTCTGGTTTACCACAGACTTTTTTTATGACAGGTACAGCTCCCTTAGTGTGGTGGTGGTGGTTGGTTTTTTTTTTTTTCCCTCCTTTCCATCTGTAAACTGGGCACAGGGTTTCCTTAAATTGTGGAACAGTTATGTGAATGTGTTCCTTAAAATTTTTAGGCATTTAACACTCTAGCTATTGGATTATAAAAGCAGATAGATAGATAGATAGATGCTAGATAAATGCTATAAAAAAAACCCAAATAAAAACAATACAATAGTAAGTGTGACTCATCCTTAAATCAGTAAGTATGCAAGTGTTGACTTGGATTTAATCTTTAAACAAAAACTAAAATACATTTTAGTTCTTACAAATGTGCACTATTTACATGCTGGATTATATCTTTGAATTTTCCATTTTTTGCGTAATGTGAGATTTCCTCATTTTGAAAAATGAGAAGGTTGCTGCTTGAATATGTTTGTCAGAGAACGTCAGATGTCTTCATTCAGCCTAGGTGGTAACAAAATATAGGATGTAATATTGAGTTTGTGTAAAATGCCAACAGTGAAATGCTATATGTGAATTATGTTTTATTATGTACTTCTTCATTATTACTGATTGCCTAATGTTGAGAATACTCTTCAAAAATTATTTGTAGCACTTTTGATTTTATGCCTGAAGATCATATTTTTTGTTTAAAATCAATTATAATTGTCACAGTCACTAGGAGGATCTTAGAAGTGACTCACAGGTGGTTAGAAATAAGTAATAGGAATCCCAAACGCATTATTTTAACTTGTATGAATTTGTGGGGCTAGACTCATTACTTTTAAGCTTGATGACTGGCAGAACTGCAGAAGCTCACGTGAAAAGTGGATGGGGTTCTTGGTCCCCTTCAAATTAACAGCACAACTTCTAATAATTAACTGCAAGAACAAGTCTTAGGAATTGAACTATTTACCGTGCATTGTTTTAGAAAACAGCTGCAGCAGTTTAAGATACTAATGCAACCCAAGCTATTTGTCACTGCCCTTTTGCTGGAATTTATCACTCCCACAGCAGAATCAGAAAATGGAAGGTGATCATGTGCCTTGGCCACATCAGGGTGAAGCTGAGCACCTTAGCTTAAACTGCTGCTGAAAGTTGTTTTTAAGTGAAGCTGCCAGACTTTGTACTGAAGCGGATGAGGTGCAAGTACACGTTACATTCCACCAGCTCTCCTTTGGCAGCAGTGATCTCCAGCAGAGGAATAGGACAGACATTTGGGGGTGGTAAGTTTTTAAACTGTCTCAGCTAGAGCTACTAAACCTTGTCTGTTAACATGCTGAGATGACTGTTAATCAAACCTTTATTTGGACAAAACTGCGGTGAAACAAAGAACTAGATTACTCTTTATGCGTGATTGGAAAGTAGAGCATGTTTTTGAAGTGGAACAGTTCCAAAGTAAGAAAATTGCAGATTCTGACTTATTTTCAGTCCTCAAAATACCCTCCCTTTTAAATCGCAAGGGTCTGATGAAATTTGAGGAAATAGCTCCTTTACTAATCAAATGTTTTTCTTTCTATATTTTTTACTTTCAACCATGGTGTAAAAACTGCATGGGGTACAGCTTTGTTCCTTGGCATTGGCAAGAGCTAGCATTTTTGTAAGTGATGTGTAATTTTCATTTTAACTAAATGCCAGTTCAGCAAACTAGGCTGTGTGTGCCAGCTTTGTACAATAAAATGTTTGGCAGGTAAGTCAGACCTGGAATTCAGAGCACCTGCACCAAGAAAGGTTATTTCTCATTATTGACAGTGGTTTGAACCATGGCAATGATATGCCTGACATAAAAACTGATAGAAAGAAGCCCAAGTTTTTAATTGCCATGAAGGTAATGTAAGAAATGTTGCAGTGGTATTTTTTTTACTCTTATTTAGATTAAATTCCTTTAGAAAATCCAAGTCATTTATGATAGTCAGTTTCTTGCTACAGCCTACCTAAGCTTGGGTCACTAACCTGACTGTGTTTACAGGATGGGATTTAGACCAGTGTTTTGAGGAACAATTAATTGCCTACTGATTGCAAGACTTTTTTTTTTTCTTCTTCTCTGCCCCCCCCCCCCCCCCCCTTCAGCTCTAGTCAAAAGATTGGTATGAAGAAACTAGGTCCTGTGGGGTCAGATAACACTGGTTAATGCTAAAACTCCTACTACTGCCTTACATGGGATTTGGCAACCTTTCCCTTGATAACGTCAGGCCAGGAGTCCAGTAAATCATGAGTGTTATCCGCTAGATAAGATAATATGAATGTGATCAACTAAACTCAAGAAGAGTACATCAGCAGCTAATAAATCCAGATCCCTTACCAGCCAATTCAATTATTGTTGCTTGTTTGACATATAGGTTTTATTTACAGATGTAATCTTTAACATATACTGTTTATATATTCATATAATCCATTTTATGTACTGTTC
Organism: Sagittarius serpentarius; assembly: GCA_034782735.1. NCBI lineage: Eukaryota > Metazoa > Chordata > Aves > Accipitriformes > Sagittariidae > Sagittarius > Sagittarius serpentarius. The sequence goes on from JAVKLA010000053.1 coordinate 32,057,788, forward strand.
ATTTTAACCTTGAAAATATGTTGTGTAAAAGTTAAAGTATTTAAGAAAAATATATTAAACTCGTTTAGGGTATCTTTCATAGTGAACCTACCTCCTCTGTTACATCTTTGCTGAAATTGTTCTATGAATTTTTCTCCCCTTTGCATGAACACTGTACTAATAGTGAGAAACCTTTCAACAGTTTTATTTGTCTTTAAGGGGAAAAATGAGAGCCTTTTATTTTTATATGAAGTAAAGAAAAAGCTTGCAGCACTTAGATGTGAGGTTGTTAATTTATGTCACTGGTTTTGATTCTATATTAGTTATAATGCGATAGCTATGTAATGGAAAAGATGCATGGCTACATCTAATGCATGTGTTACAGTTGTTGATAGGAAGCTGACTAACGTAATATTTAAGTACCTTAAACTTAAAGGAATAGGCCATTGTCATCTTTTTTCCCACTGAAATGCCTGCCTTTTCCTTCTGTCCCTTCTCTTGCTTTAATACACTTCCATTGATTGCATGTATGAATGTTTCACTTCGGTGCTTTGAAAGAACGTGTCCTTGAAGAAGCCTGAGAAGCAGCCCTGATGCTGATAGTGGCGCTTTCAGCTAGACATGTTGTTCTTGTATCAGCATAAGGCCCGAAAAGAAATGCAATTTCGTTTTGCTTCTGCATAGTCTTTTTATGTCATTCATTCATTCTTTTCAGCTACTGATCGATCTCTCCATTTTTTTTTTCCTTCTCTTTTCTTTTTTACATTCTTCTCCTTGCCTTCTATCGGTTATGTTGATCCATGATTAACAGCATGTTGTCAGGGCAGAACTAGTGAAATATCCTGAAGAAGATAACCAACATCTCAACACTTCCAACTGCCAGAGCAAAGTCTGCTCAATGCAGTAGTTCAGGTATTGATGGAAAACTCGGGGTTTTTTAAAAGCTGCCTTGCTTTTACATGAAGTAACAACTGTTACAGTAAGTTCTGTTGGAAAAAATATATTTTGTATCAGTAAGCGCTTATAATACTTAACATTAATTTGGAACTCTGTGTACAATTACATGGTGTTTCTAATAACCAGGTAGATCATAGAAACTTTGAAATACTTCATGTTACTCTATTAGGAAGGACTGTCAGTGCTGTATATTCAAAATGTTACATAGTTGCCTCAGATGGAAATGGACACAAAATTGGAATCTCGTTTCCTTCTCCGCATACAGGAGAGACCAACAGTCTTATCAAATGCTTTGTAAATGGAATGGGTAATACCTGTTGGATCTGTGTTAGAAGATAATATTTATGGTATGCAGAGGTTCTTTTTGTGTTAATTTAGCCTTCAGTCTGCCTGACCAAGCTTTTTTGAAATATGGTTATATTTGAAATTTGCTTTGAATTCTGTCCATATTTCCTATGAAGTACCTGGAGTAAAGACGGAAAGGCAAACTTACGTATGATTTCCAGTTACAATTTAGGCAGTTATTCTTAAAGAATGCATACCATAGTCTTTGTAAACAAATACTGTTTTATTATTTCGCTACAAAACAATTTTCATGGTAGTAAAACTGTGTTCATTGCTTTTGCAAAAAAGTCATGCTCCGTTTGTAATGTTCTGAAAACCTACCAGGGCACTTCCTTCTGCTTAGTATAGATAAACTGGTATTTAGACAAGAATTGGCACCTGGTAAGACTTTCTGTAAAGTAATGAAAAACGTCCTAAACAGTGTCTGTTTTGTCTACTCTTTTTCCCCTTCATATCTCATAGTCCAATATCTGTTGAATGCTTTGCCAGCATGAAGATTATATTTTCTGATTTTTACTGTGTTTTCTTTTGTGACAGAGGGTGGTGAAGGCAGATATTGTCAACTACAGTCAGGAGCCTGTGACAAGAACCGTTAATCCTCCTAGAAGCTCGATGTGTGCAGTTCAGTGACCATGCTATTCTTCCCTGTTTTCATATCTTTGGCAGTCCTCCTGCCTTCACACAAGCTCTGGGATTACCAGGAACTTTGTTTTAATGGTGACCACCGCAACAATGCAATTAAGGGTTTCAAAAACTTGTTGCACCATTGTACGTTGAGAAGCAGCAGGCAGTTTTTTGACTGGCTGAAATTCAAACATGAGACTGCACACTTTGAAAAACTGAGATTTATATTCTTTTAAATTATATTTAAATAAAGCAGTGTAACTGTGTTCATATGTTTCCTCCTATCTATTTGACTGATACCAGAATAAAAATGGATGAAGGAGTCCTGCATTCAGAATACTTTTAAAGACATCACCGTGGAAGGGTATTTTGCCAAAGCATTTTAAAAATTTTTTTCTCTTTTTTTCTCCTGTGATCTGAACTAACTCACTCAGCAAAATGTAACTTGAAAAGCTGTTGCTGGAATACTTTTAAGCACGTAATGTATTTTATCTAGGGGTAATTTGGAAAGTATTCCATTAATATATATACATAGTGCAAAATGTATAAATTGTATCCAGTAAGAAAATGTGCTTGAAATAAAGCTGTAATATAAAAATAGTTACTTTTCTGAAGCCTCAAGTTGTCTCCATGGATGCTCTGAAAAATGCTGGTGTTCTTGCGTATTTTTATTACTACATCAGCATTACTTCTTGCAGTAGTTGATATGCTCATATGTGTTCATGAATATGGATGAACCTCAGTCAACAGTTTGGGCTGTGAATGTTGAGTGATATATTCAGCATGCATTAGAAACTGTTGATAGATCAATTAGGATCAGTCATTTTTAATAACTAAATGAATGACTTTTGGCCTGGTACTCTTTTCTTTCTAGTTCAGAGTAAACGACAAATAAAAACCTGTCTGCTCTGAGATCATCACATTTCTCCTCTGTTCCTGTTATAGCAGTCTCTTTTAGACATGCAGTTCTCTGCTGGCACATCTGAACAGAAAGCTAAGGAGAGAAAAAAAAAAAAGAAGTCAGCTTGATTCCAAACTAGAAGTCTTTTTCTGTTTTAATTTTAGAGTGTGTTTTCTTATAAAGTACAACAAAACATTTGGAGATTTAGAAATTTAATGAGGCTGAGTGAGGGAAGCTTGTATATCACACATGAAAATGATAAGGTCCTTCAAGTGAGTGTTCCTATTAAGCTGTTCAAGCAAATGCTTAATAGTTGGAACTATTAAACTATTAGTAGTTTAATGAAATAGTTAAACTATTTTAACAATGTTAAAAAAAAAAAAGATTGCAGATGGCAAAAATGTGCTATTGGGTATTTTGGTATATTCCAAGTTCATTGAAAAGCTAAGTTCATTTTTAAACCATTCAACATGCAGCTTGACACATAGTTTTATAACTACATGATAATGACTGAGTGTTGTAATATATTATCATTCAAATGTGGGAAATTCTAAGAAACAAGCTGAGGTAATAAGAAGTTATTCTACACTAAGGTAGGTGTGAATTTGCAGTAAATGATTTATTCTAGGGTTACAGTCTGTGTTCTTGCTCCTGTCCTGTGGAGTTCATGTCCCACTGCATAGCTTTCCCTTACAGTTAAATGCAACTGGAAGGTAGACTATCTTCCGCTACCACCAGATGAGAACTTCTGCTGAAAGTTTTTCTGAAGTGACAGGTAAGTTAGCAAGTTTATGCCCTCCAAAGCATGTGGTAAGTGGTTTTTGGGGTTTTTTTTTTGAACCCTCAGAATTCCGTGGTGTGTTTGTGTCCTGAACTCTGCCCATATGTTCAAATGTTCATGAGAACTGCCCCATCCTGAGGAGCTGGGCACAACCTGGCTCAGCTAGGTGGCTAGAGCCATCTTCCGCTAGTGCCTGAGAGTCAACGTCATAGTCCTGCTTCCCAAGTAATATGTAGCATGGTCTTAAAAAAACAAACAGTGCTTTTCTCTTAAAAACTTCCATAATCTTACTTCTCAGAAGAAAATGCTTTTTCATAACTTGATACACAAAGCCTATTATTACCCTGAATAATAAAAAATTTTTGCTTTTACATTTGGTGTAATCCTGCCGTATGAAGGCTGTGAGACCTGTCCCGGTCCAAGCTATTTTACAGATGGGTTTTATGTCTCCGTCTCATCACAATCTTTTATTCTCAGTGCCTGTTTTTCTAGCTGTCTTTGACTTGTACAGTCTTTTGTGTTTTATTCCCATTGATCTTTTCACCATTTTCTGTGTTAAAGCCCTACCTTCTCTGAAGATATTTTTGTTTACATTTCCAAGCTGCTCTCATTCTTCCTCCCTAACATACATGCGTATTATTTACACTAACCAGGAATCTCTTGTCTTCTGTGCCCCCAGCCCCTCCTTTCGCTGCCCCTCTTAACCCCCTCAGATTTTCTGTATTGTATACTGACTTCCACTCTCCCTGCCTTTCCCTACCCTTCCCGCCCCGTTTAGATCCATTACCTGTCCATGTTTTAATCCTTACAAATGAGCTTTGCTCTTCCTGCTCGTCCCTGGGGGACCCCACCTTGAGCCTCCGGATTCCAGCTGCAGTCTAAATCCTTCGCTGTGGTTGCTGCCTTTGAAGTGCTGCAGCGGCTGGGGCTGAAGGTCCCGGGATGCCTTTGCCACCGCTATGGCCCAAGTTCCACCAGGCTGAGCAGCGAGGTCAGAGGTAATTCTGGAGGATTAAGCAGCATGGAGAGAGGGAGTAAGCACGGTTCTGCAGGGAAGGCAAGGGCTCTCTGGAGACTGGAGGGACAGAAATTTAGTCGGGTGTGTAGCTTGGGGGGGGGCAGGTGACCCACTGCCGTGTGCCCCGTCTCCTTCCGTAAGTAGGGTCCCACTACTGATCCACACGATTCACACGCGGCGGAGTTTGAGCATGTGCCATATTAATGCACTTTAAAAGTTTTTTGCAAGGTGAGAACTGGTTGAAAGCAATTCAACAAACTGTAATGAAGTTAAATAATGCAGTGCTTTCCAAAAGTAAGGCGACATATGCTTAATGTCCATTGTCATGGGGAGCAGGCTGGGGTGGGGGGAAGCATGTTTTTTCCTGAAGCAGAGGCCAGATGAAGGGAAGAAACGTGTTCAGGCCCTGATCTTACACAGATCCACACCGGTGAAGTGATCTGCCTGCTCAGAGCTGTTGTAACTAATCATTTCAGTAACGGCTCCGCAGCTAAAAATGGTTTCTAAGTTCAGCTCCTTGCTAGGGTCAGTCTCGTGTGATGTGGTGGATACCAACAGGTACATTGTGTCTGCCTCTATGTTAGATTACCAGTGCTTTTAAAACATGTATTTGAAGTGTTATTTAGACTCATGCAACTTCCTTGTCTTTTGTGGTTCTAAAATTTGGTGGGGTCAAATTGAGCCTCTTTCGCAAACGGCAGTGTGAAGGTGTTTTCCCTTATGACCAGCTGCTGTGAGTGCCAGATCCTGCAAGGAGTTCATGATCTCCTCTCTGAAGACATCATTCTTTTGGGAGTTCGTAAAAGTTATGAAAACACACGAGGCTTCTTTTTAACCAGAATAACTTTTTTTTTTTTTTTTAAATAAAAGTTTTAAAAGGACATGTACAAGGTCACTAGAAAACTTACGTGAAGTGTGCTCTTTTGAGGAATTTGAAAGTCGTCGGTGCTATCTGTCTGCACCATTAGGCATCTACTTACCTAAAACCCTGTTCTATAAAACACTGTTTGGGTTTCGCTGGAACTAAAGGGGTTTTTGTTCAGGTGGCTTCTTTTAAATGCAGAGTTGATTTGCTTGTCAGAGTAAACACTGGCAAATGGACTTGATAATGAACCTGGTAGCCAAAATTTCATCATAATTTTATAATGAAAAATATCGCAGTAATATTTAAAGTTGGTTCTTCTTTTGCTTTTTGATGATGAAGGCAATTTAAATGAGTCAAAATCATAATTTCCTTTTTACATTTATTTTGTCTTTGGAATATTGTTGCTTTTTCACAAAGGAAGGTTTGTAATTTTTGTTTCATGATGATCGTGACCTTTTCATACAAGTTGTAGTAGGCTCTGAGCTGGCCCAACAGCTGTAACTGACTGAAAGCAAAACAGAATCCCCCCTAACTTGTCTTTCAGAGTAAATCTTGGTATATTTAACTAGAACTGCGCTCTCCTGTTTATGTTTTGTCATTGACAGAAGACTAGATTGCTGTTCCTTAACATAATTAACAGTTTTATAATAACGGGAAATTTTCTGTGGGAGGATTTTAACCATTTAGAATACTTGCATTCATTTCTGGTATAGCTTAAGTTTGTATGAGGGGCCTGATAGATGTATTTAGAGCTGCACTGGCTTTTGTAGAAATTGTATTGACGAAGCTAATGTGATTAACTGCTTTTCCTCCTGGAATTTGAGCATTATTTCCCAAACAAAGAGGTTATTCTACAGTGTTGTATTCTTTCCTTTCTCAGTTCAGGTATTACTGCTTAACATATCATCTGATTTCTTTAGGCTCTCTTTATTTAAAACCAACTCATAACCACTTAAAATGTCAAAATAGCTGAATGCTGCTGAAGAGAAAAAGCCAAAATTTATCCATGTTTGCATAGGGGTAATGGCATACATGTGAGATTAAAACTCCAGTCCAGATAATTATCCATAGGTAGCAAATTTATACTCTGATTTCAGATGCTATGAATAGAATGTGATTAGAATTTAATGTGCTACAGTTTTATTTGCAAAATACGCAGGTCCTGTATAAAACCTCTTTTTATAAAGCACTCTAGAAGCCTTGGGGATCCCTGTTTAACTTGCAAATGCCGAAGTTTGATCTTCCCCAAATAGAAGATAGTGAAGCTCCTGAGTTCCATGAACTGATTTCTATTTTCAGCTTCCCATAGAGAGCTGACTGTTCAGCCAATTTAAACTTTTTTTTTTTCCCTCCTCCACTTCATCTTCATTCATTTTGGCACCATTTTGAACTGGAAAACGTCCAGTTAGCTAATTGGCCATTTGCCTTGTTTTATGTGGGGGTGATGTCAAGTGCTGAAATAACCAATTGACTGAAAGCAATCTTGTTTCAAAGGTTGGTCAGAACCAAACCTCAGAAGGTACCAATTTCAGGTTTGTTTTGTATTTAACCTCTACACAGTGTTCCTTATCCTCGTGGACGAACCTCGGGAGAAGGATATAGATTTGAGGTCAAGAGCTTGTGTTTGCTCAGATACCACATTGAGAGCACTGAGTTCTGGAGGAAACAGGAATTCAGTTCTTTTTTTAATTTCACTTTCAAGACTTTCTCTACCTTTGCTCTCTAATGTCATATTGGCAATCAATGTTTTTATAAAAATATTAATTCAAGTCCCCATTTAAAAAACAAAATGTGGTAATTATACTTTGGTTCAGGAAAGTTTTTCTTTTAAGGGTAGGTTGAAAAAACTGCTTACGTTGTATGAGGCATCACTGGTATAGGTGAAGGTGTTTAATACACATTAATAATAATCTTTACTTGTTATGATCTGCTAAATATCCTATATTCTGCTTTCTGCTTTTCTTATTTAAAATATTCTTTAGAATGATAATGATTATAAATAGGAAATAAAATACCAAATTGTTTTTAACTAATGCGTGCCTTGGAAAACTAGTCTTGCAGACTGCTCCAGGCAAATATTTTTTTCTTTGCTAGCGAAACTCCATTTCTGTCCTTTCCTTGGCTGATCCATACCAGGTAGCTTGCAGGATCATGACCTACTAATCCTTTTTGATTTCTGGTGAGCTTTTAAAAACAAAGTAGACCAAGAAACATCAAAGGAGGATTTAAAAGACACACACCGTGCCCTGAGAAGTAAATGTTGCTGTGGAAAGAGTTCTCTCGTTTACGAAGAGGTGAATGCCGTGGTTCAATACTATTCACCAAAAGCACTTAAGCATATGCTCAAAATTAAGCACATATTTAAGTTCCCTTGAAGTCTATGTGATTTAAGTACACACTTGAAGCTAAATGCATTCTGGCATACTTTGCTGACACAGAAATTCTGGCTCCATTGAAATAAATGCCTTTGAGGCTAAAGTGCTTTCAGGAATTTCAGTGTTGTTTCTTAAATTTTCTACCCATTGTGAAGGATATAAACTAAAGCCACACCCAACTTAAAAAGAATGAAAAAGTTGCTTTTCCCATACTTTTGCCTCTCATGAATGATACAGAAGTTGAAAAAAAAAAAAAAGTAGAAGTTGAAATGTGGTTCAGTTTGCATGATCAGAGCATTTACTTGACATTGGGCGAGTTGCTGTTTTTGGAACAAATGCTCCTCAGATCCATAATGAATGGGAAACAGAGAAAAGAATCCAGAGATGCTTGGCAAGTCTCATTGCAAACTGAACACCGACTGATAGTGCAGGAAAAACATATCGAGCTCCCATTTGTAGTGTCTGAATTGCAGATCTGACATGGAGGATAAACAAGAGGCAGTACTTCTTGCTCAGATTTGGGGAGGTATTTGATCACCATCTTGGAAAAAATGAAGTGTGATTTCTGGATAGATTCCAGGATTTGTCAAAGAATGGTGAGGCAATGTTTAACTGCATAATGGAAACTGGAGAGAAATTTTGACATCCCACTCATCAATCCAATTGCTTTTTTATCTCCCCACTGTCTTGGAAAGAGAGCAAAGTGTAAACCAACATTTGGCACAAATGGGCTGTCTATGCCATTTAGCAGCAATTTGCATGTAATTGCTAACAATTATACAGACAACCCATTTATAACAGTGAGTGAGCTCACAACCTAGCATAAACTACTAGAAAACTAATCATATCCCCCAGGAATCACACACTGATGTAAGAAAGGAAATGGATATCTTTCAGTTTAACCTCTTTCCTGGTTTTATCAGCCAGAAATTCAGGGATGAAAATAAGCCTGTACTCAACGGGTTACACATTCTCAAATTAAAAGCACAATTTGTGTTTGTGCCAATTACACTTGAATATAATCAAGAGTCTTAAGAGAGTGCTCCCTATCTTTTTTTTTTTTTTTTACTGTGGTTCTGGTAATCTTTCTGACTAGATGGCCAGCCTTTGAAAGTCGGAGTTTAACTCTGTCTCCGTACAGTCAACAGCTGAGTCGATGAGGTGGCTTTGCAGTCTCCTCTGTCTGGAGCAGCTGGGGACCAGCCAGGTCCCCAGCAGCCGAGGCGGAGATGACAGCCCGTGGTGATGCTGACGCACAGCGGAGCGCGCTTGGAGAAGGTTCAGCGGCATTTTGCCGTCACAGAAGTGTAAGTTAATTGATTGAGATACAATTTGAGTTGTACACATGTCAGCAGCAGCTGAATTTCTTCTGTTGTCTTTTGGATAAGACACAAACTTACTTTTTTTTTAATTACTTTTTTTTTTTTTTTTTAGTCAAGTGCAAGTTTACTGTAGTTGTTTAGTTGTGGCAGCAGGTTGGATGTTTCTGCATCCTTCTGGGTATGGGCATAGTATTTTCCTCTTTGACTGAGAAGCTTGTTGCAGTGCAGACTCCCTAACCATACCGATTCAGGTTGGACACTACCCAGGTTGTGGAAGTCTGGAAATACCAGGTGGATATTCCCATTCCACATGCAGAGCAAATCCAGTTCCTTGCAGCTGTTCTATAGGTACTTACACGACACCTGTGCTATTGTATTATACCTAATGCTGTCTGTTATTGTAGCCATCTGCGTATGTGCTGCAGAAAGATGTATTTGAGTTCATGTAATTTAGCCCTGTTAATAGAGTTTCATTAAAATAAATATAGGCGAAAAACTCAGAGTGATTGATACCGGGGAGTGGGAAATCCATGTCCTCCAGAGACAAAACAGACTCAAGGAAAATGCAACAATTCCAAAATAAAGGTGGGTTTGCGCACATATGCTCATCTCCATAGTAGCGTAAATCATGCACATGAAAGGCGGCTGTGGTCAGGGGCCATGCAGGGTCTTGTGTATCATGAAAGTCCTACGCTGGTCTTTGGAGTGGCCATGTGGAAAGGTAGAGAAATGCTAGACAGGATCAGCACAAGCATTGGGCTGTTGTCTCTGCATTTTGTTATATGATAAAGTCCTATAACTCCAGATATTTCAAAGTGACTATTCATAAATTGTTACTACCTCTGTGCACATGGACCTCCATTATTCAGTAGATGTTTCAGGGCACATTTTCTGGTTTTTGTGAACAAAAGTTCAGGTTTTGTGAATCAGATTCTTAGCGTTTTCCAGTTTCCTAGGCTGCAGTAGCAGGGATGAGGTCAAACCTTGCCCCAAAAGAGTAAAAGAATGTTGATTCCAATGTCTGTTGTTCATCTGAGGAAGAAATAATGGTACCACGCTCCAAGCGTGCTTTGAGATATTTGTCTGAACAAGTAAGTAACAACTTTCAACATTTTCGGACAACTAACTGGAAACCAGTATAAAAGGCGCAAATCTGCTAAATGATGGCACAGATATTTGCAACCATGGGTTTGCCTATTCTGGCAAAACATCTATGCTGCCAACAGAAATATGGTAGATTACGGCAACTGTAGGGTCCATGAAGATCCCCAGATCATTAACAATGATCTACTGCTGGTAAAAATCTTCTTTGTCATTCAGCATACGAAAAATAACTTTCCTGTCGGGTTGCAGAGGGCTACATGCAAGCTCAGTTCTTAGAAGCATCATTATTTGTTTCTGGGTATGAAGATAATCAAAGCTGTGTGCTGTACCTGGTTTGAATCATCAGCAGAAAATTTAACTGGAAAGAAAGAAGGAGGGTAAAGGTGCTTGTCAGAGATCAGTTTATGTGTGGAAACTGCATTTTGCAGCTTACCTGTATTTCTCTTCGGAATTTTACAGAGCCAGAGATCTCTTACCACGGCAGGTTTGTCAGACGTTAAAGATTTCCTGCAATAAAGAATTGAATTATTCTCCCATAGAAAAGGTATTCTGATCACAGCCACTGGATCTGACTCAGCTTTGAGAAAGTTTGAATCCAGATCCTTGCTCAGGCACCGACCTCATTAGCCAGCTCTCTGAGTAACATTCAGTATGATGCTGCAACATCTGTTAAAAGAGGGTGGTATAAGTAGCTGTTGGTGATTCTGATCTTTATGGTTGTTTCTCTATTCTTCCCCCGTCCGGCATGGTGGAAGTGCTGGGCAAAGAAAACTGGTGAATTGCTGAATATTGGTGATGTTTTTTTGGAGGGTTATTTGGTTGGTTGGTTGTTTTTTTTTTTCCCCTGCTTATAGGACCCTACCAGCCTAATTGACACCTATTCGCCTAGAAATTGAAATCTTTAAGATTATTTGGAACTGGGAATTGCAGATGGGTGTTTTCAACAGAAATTGGCAGAATAGCATCTCTGGCTCCGAGCTGGAGGAAGTGCCAATGCTTCCAGTGTGCCTTTGTACAAACCACTTCAGCTGCCTGTGCCTTGGGACTCTGCAGGGTGACCATAACGCTCCACCCAGCAGGACTGCCAGGGACACGTGTGGGAATGTCCTGTGCTTGCGTGCCGTGCTGGTGGAGTTGGGGTTTTGACTGATGTCTTGTCCAGACACGGGAGGCATCAGGCAATATTATCTAGGATTCTTGTTAATGCTTCAGTTGTGCAGCTGTGCAGTCTGTCGGCGTCCCTCTTACAGCCAAAGACACGGGGCAGACCTGGACCAGGTGTATTTTGGGTAACTGATACGTTCAAGTTTATAAAGCTTATCCCAGCAAGGTTAGCTGACTGTTTACGTTATACAAGCCATAAACATTAAAAAAAATGTTGTCCATTTCTGCTTAGAAGACACACAAATGACAGCTGACAGCTAATGCAAGTGATCACTGAAGTATTCTGGCAAAGCCTGGGGATGGGTGAGTGCTTTGCCTGACTGGTCGCGTAAGTTTGTCTTGGGATTCTTTTGAATTAATGAAAAAAAGATTAGTCTTTTTACCAGTCTGTCCCTTTCCCTAATTATTCTAGCAAAACCCAAGAAGTTACCAAAACTACCTTTTTTTAGAAAGCCACCTTTTTTTTCTTTTTTTTTTCTTTACATGCTCAATTCATTAGAGCAGTGGTTTCCGTTGTGTACTTGACAACTGCAGTCATCCTCAACAGCAACCGTTCTGAGCATAACTGATTCTTCTCTTGCTATGTAGTTTAGCAGGACATTATATTGCTCACACAACCCTGTATGCCTGTGTGTATAGAAATATATATATATAAGCCTGCATACGCTTGTGCACATATATATGTTTTGGGAGTTGGTCCTAGCAAAGTTGTGGATAGGTGTTCTGTTCTCTCCTCACCTGTCTCTTTTGGCTTTTTAAAGCCAAATGTTTCAGTACTGCTAGAAGCACATATTAGGTTGCATGGCTAAAACTTGGAAATACCTACAGTTATTAATGGTATATATTAAATACAGCTGTCTCTAGGCTGTGTTGACTACATCTATACAGTAAATTAAGCCGGTCCAAGGAGCGCTGCAGAGGACTGGAACACTGTTACTTGCACTGGTGTGGTGCAGAAGTGACGTGCCTGCCCAGAGCTCACCTTCTACTTTTAGTTACATGGTGTGATTAGAGCTGCAGTGGGCATCAGGGAAATGGGAAGATGGCTGGAGAGTAGGTATGCAAAGCAGCACTTGTCATTTCACCAAAGCACTTGGATGTTCCCAGTAGTATCAGCCTAGAGTATTTCAAATCCTCCCTTCACTCCACTGCCACTAAGGCAGCACAATTATTTCTGTAGCCATACTATAATCTGGACTGGGAGAATGATCCAGCTTAAAAAACGTAAAAAAGGTGCATAAGAGAATCAGTGTTTATTAGAAGACAGGATCGATGTGGCCTGGCACACATTCTTTGAGCACAGCTGAGGCGACAGTGAGCTGGTCAGTGTTTAGGTGAAGACAGCTTTTCATGGAATCAGAGACCTGGGAAAATGCATAGCTCTTTATGACCTGCATTCCTCAGGCCGTGCAAAAGTTGTAAAGAAAAGTGACCTTTTTCTCATCCTTTTCACCGCTGTCTGACCTCCTCTTGACATCAGTTCCACCTGCAGAAAGTCAGTCTGCAAAAACGTCCTTTCCTGGGCTCCCAGATATTAAATTCACATTGTTTTCCTTGCACGTTGCTATTAATGGCAGAAACATGGCAGATAATAATGATTTTCAAGAATTTCCCCTTTTTTTGCCAAGGCAGCTGCCTCATCAAAGAACATCTGGCACCAAAAGACAGATCTGACTGTGTTCCATACAGGGGATATTTCAGAGAAGCCTGAAATAAGACATTGAATACCTGAGCATCTGATTGCAGGGCTAGAGTTACCCCAAGTTTTGAAAATTGATCTCTCTAACTTCTTTCTCTATAAAATTGTTTGTGGCTTTGGTTTGTTGTTTTTTTTTTTAAATTCAATGAAGAAAGATTATTACCTTAAGTATAAACTGACCTGCCCCTTTTCTGTACCTCTGTAGCAGTTGCTTGAAACAGCAGAGGAAAGGGAGAGGAAATGCACAGGGACGCCCTTTCAGCCTATCTGAAATCTGTTGCAAAGAAACACTTTACATTCCTCCCTGAGTTTTCTGGCACTTTTTTCATAAAAGGAGCAGTTGCTGTTTTTAAAGTACTTGGCTTTTCTCTTCTTCCATCTGATGATGAATAAGTGACCTGAGGAAGGGGGTGTAACTGAACGGCAAAGATGGCTCCGTACTGATGAGAAACTTTCTCGTGTAGTTTTGCTCCTGGATCAAAAACTTCTTGGTGTGAGAAAAGCAGGTGTTTAGCATATGGCTGCAACTGATGCTGACGTCATTGTGCCTACATGCATCAAAGCTGAAGTTGCCCCCTTGTATGGAAGCTACAATCCCTAGGCATAGCAAAAATTATATTTGCAGTATAAGTTTGTTACATATGTAAATGCTTATGCCATGTAAATGATATACATTTGGTCAAATCATTCAAATCTAAGCATTCCTTTCCCCTTTGTGGTTTGGGTTTTTTTGCTTGTTTGCCAGGGGAAACATGGAAGAATATTTATTTGTTATCTTTATCAAAAAGTGCTAAAACCCCAACGGTGATCTGGGATTCCTGAAGCCTGATGCTGTTCAAATGCAGAAACAAATGATGGCCTCGCCACAAAGAGCTGCCATTGCAAGCAGGAGTCAGGAGCCAAACGTGGATGCAGAAAGATAAGGGTAAAGTGAGGTACAGGTGCACCTTTAGAGGTGGAAATGAGAAGCTCTGTAGGCTGGATTATGACAAAGGCAACGGCCCACTCTTCTGCAAGACCTGTGATGCTTGGTGACGCTGATTTTGTTCATTAAAATTACTCAGCCGACTGGTAAAGGCTGAGCAACCTTTTTGTTTCCACCTCTCAAGGTGGAGGCCAAACGAGGCCTCCTGGGTTCCCAGAGGGACCAAAGGGAGCCTGTCCTCAAATTCCTGCTATTCAGAATGGTACATTCGTATGTAGTCTAAATGGTAATAGCCACAAAATATGTTCAGATATGTGAAGAAGCTGATTGGAGGTGTTGCAACACCTTCCAAGTAGGAGGCAAGAGCTGGGGACACGACTTGCAGGTTTGGTGACATCACCTGAGCCATCACCGCTAGGACCAGAGAACACGTTAACTGTAAGGGACTTCTGCATTACTGACTGAAAAATTTCCACTTCAGTGCGAAATGGTGACGTCTAGGCAGATACCCAATTGGAAACCTATTCTGGTTAAATGCTGCCAACCAGGCATTTAAAAAGAGAGCCAGCTTCCATGGATGGAGCCCTCGGATCAGGGCGAGGAGACCCGGCCTTCTGTCTCTGGGTCTGTTACAGACACGCAGTAACAACTCGGGGAAATCCGTACCTGTTGTGTGGTGAGATTGCAAGATTACTTTTCCTTCCGATCAGTACTTCACAACCCGAGGGGATAGCTGGCAGCATAATAAGGAGGGTTTATGTCCCTCACCTGAAGGGTGCCCATTTTAGAAAGCGTTAAAACCATGAGCAGTGCAAGTAATTGTGGCAAAAAAGCAGAGGCTCCTTGGTTCAGGGTTGTTTCTGCACTAAGCTGGTGTGGCCTTCAAAACATTTGCTAAATTTTAATAATAGATGCATAGAGTACTAAGGGTTTATCCATGTAGCTACACAGTACTTAATCTCCTACTTAATAGAGTCAGGAGATGGATTTCATAATGGTTGGACTCCTGCCCTCGATTACTAATTGGTTACCATTTACACTCACAGAGTCATTGACCTTTCAGTTTGTAATTTATGAGAGAGTCTTATATCTGATGATACTTCAAAATATTTTAGATCTTACTTTTTATCCAGACCAGCTGAATAAATGTTCTAAAAAGTCACTGGGATTTGATAAAGCTGAATTAACGCAAGCCCATTATTTTTTTTGTCAGTGTGCTGCTAAATTTTTTCTTTTTTTTTTTTTTTTTTATCCTGAGACATTTTACTTGGTCTTAAAGTTGCAAGTAGGATAAATTTGTCTGCCTTATTCTCTGATGTTAGGAGGTGGGGAGGCTTTCCGTCAAGGCTGCGTGCTCGTGGTTGCTGTGAGATCTTTAGAAGCTGACATTGCAGGGGCAATACTTATGTGAATTATTTGATAAAAGAAGTCGTCAATTTTGCCTCACACCCCTAACAGAGGTTTGCTACCAGAGCTGATACTGCACAGTGGAAGGCCAGTACCTCTGTGCTGTCATGGTATTGTTTGGTCTCCTGTCTTGGTTTTGGCTGGGATAGAGTTAATTGTCTTCCTAGTAGCTGGTACAGCGCTGTGTTTTGGGTTCAGTCTGAGAAGAATATTGACAACACCCTGATGTTTTCAGTCGTTGCTCAGTCGTGTTTAGACCAAGTCAAGGACTTTTCAGCTTCTCCTGCCCAGCCAGCAAGAAGGCTGGAGGGGCA
>JAVKLA010000053.1:32080311-32093466 GCA_034782735.1 Sagittarius serpentarius
CAACGTTCTTCTCATACTAAACCCAAAACACAGCGCTGTACCAGCTACTAGGAAGACAATTAACTCTATCCCAGCCGGAACCAGGACAAGTGAGAACCAAGCTCTTGTCTTGAGCAGATGTTAGAAGCTCATCAGAACTTAGAGAGTTCTAAGGATCTAGAAATATTTAATCTCCAGATTTTAGTGGGAATTAGCATAGAAATTTGGATATGAGCAGATAAACACCCTCGTGGAGTCGGCCCTGACTGAATTTCAGAGAAAAAACTGAAACGTTTGGAAACACAACAGATTGTTAGGTATCTTCAGCTGGATACATGCATAGCAAAAGAGCTCAACAAAAATAGTCTTGAAAATAGATTTTGAGTTAGTTGTTGTGATTTAAAAATAGTATGCTTGTTTCTGACTGTGTACACTAGCAGAATTTTAGGTAACTGATCCAAACACCGTAACTCCTGAATCCTTATAGGAGAATACAAGATTGTGCTGTTTGGATGCTCAGAAAACTGAGGAAAATATTTATTGCTTTTACTGTAATTCAGCACTGGGAATGGAATACTGTGTTTAGTGTTACAACTGGTTTTCATCAAAATGACTTAAAATCCTGTAGCTATATCCTTTTAAGGGAAGTGCTCTTTTGGTGGCTAGTTTTGCCAGAGTTTGTTTCAACACTGGGGTAACTCCACCTTTAATATTTTAATGATTTATTGTAATCTATCTTCATCTTTTGAGCAAAATTAATCTTTATTGAAACTCCGTATCAGTGATATGTATCAACTAATATTTCTTATGTTTTTGTATGTGGGATAATCATAATTTCTAGCTATTATTTTATTATTATGTAGAATTCAGGGGTTTGCAGTCCACTTACTTGTAATTTGTGGCATAGTGAAATTTAGTCTTGCTGAATAACCTCTTGCTAAATTGCTCAACGCTCTTTCTGGTTAGAACAGAAGAATTGGAGTCAATTGGGTTTTGACAGTAGACTTGAGAAACACTCAGCTTCTAACAGAGCAGTAACTATAACTAGATTATTTCAGTGTGCCTAACAGTACATTTAAGACAAATTAGTTATTTTTAGTCCTGTCTATCATAAGGAATTTTACATGAGAGCTGGCTGATGAGGCATAAATTGGCATTCTTCAGTGTAACTGAGACGACCCTTCCTTGCTTCCAGTCTTTGCCGTCCCTCTGCTAATCTGACAGCTCAACAAAGGTGACCAGTGTCTTTGGCTTTTAAGAGAGTTCAGGTGATCTAAGCCCAACAGCTGTGTGTTTTCTCCCATGAACATCTGGCACTCATCGTGGTATGTATTGTTGTATGTTTTGTTTTACATGTGCCAATACTGCCTTAAAGCTACAAGAAGGCCAAAGTTTATTTTGGCTGAGTAGTCAACTATTTAGAATACACAATAATATAAAACTGCTCATTTCCCTCCAAACTCCTGCAGCTGTTTTGATAAGTTATAAAGCAAAGAGGAAAAACTAGACATGACTGTAACTATAAGATGGATTCGCTGGTGCATCTGCAGCAGGCGCACAGCTTGGGTGGTTGCAGGTCAGACATATAAAGGAAAAGGGATCGTTTCACACTGGTATCCATCATTAGCAGTAACTTAGGACAAATATTAATATTAGTGAAATCAAAGCTCCTTGAGTTTTAAATGGGCTAGTTACATGTAATAAACTACTTAAAACATGATGAATAGCTTTAAAATTGTAGCCTTTTCAGCAATTAAATGTCCATTAAATAAATTTCTGGATGTTTTTAATCACTACAATGACTTATTTAAAATTCAGTATATTAAGATGAAACCACTGGCAGCAGTAAAGGTAAACCTGCCACCAGCTAAAATGTGGAAGGTTTTCCTGAGCAATGCGTGTGTGACAGAAAGACTATTCTGAGGTATTCTTTTACTGTAATGACTTCTAAATAATTTATGACTCTAATAGCTTCTCTAATAGGGGAAGAAAAGAACAATTTTTAAAACAAGTAAGAATCTCTGCTAAGGTCATAAATTTATGTAACTTTATTCAATGGGTTAAATCTTCAGTCTAAATATGATTCCAGAAAGAAAAAGGTTAAGTCACAAAAGGTCTATTAGTGGGTCACGAAGCAGAAACTATTCTGGTCTGTTCTGCAGAAATTCATGTTTAATGTCCCGGTATGAATTTGGTCTGCAATGGAAACTTCAGGTGGTACATTCCCTTGTTCGCTTTCACATATTCATCACAAATTGCAGAACTACTCAGTTCTGTGCGAGACACAAAATGGAAACAGTCCCTTACTCATTGAGTTTAGTGCTTAAAGGTGGAAAGAAAATATGCACTGGGAAACCCACTGGAAGGATTAATTTTCAAGTTACATTTTTAGAAAGAAGAAGATGGAATTAATTCAGAAGTGAAGGTGGCATCATATTTACCATAAACTCCAGTTTTGTTTCTCTCTTATGAAATGTGTCAAGCTGTCTGTTGGAGCAGCCATTTCAGTTATAGGCCCTATGGGACTTGACATCTTTGGGTATACTCTAAGACAAAAAAAGGGAATTTAGCATAGTACAGAAACCTGCTAGCAATTATATGTAGCAAGGAGAAATTAGTTTGGGACAGAAGTATTTTTAAGGGGATTCTGCTCTGTCTAGTTGGAAGTTCCATTAACTTTATGGTAGTGTGGAAAAAAGCCACAGTCAGAAATGTGGCAGCTAGAAGATACTGCTGTCTGGGCAAAGGAATGAGACGATTGTAAAGTGGTGCCTTGAAGGTAAAGACCAGCTCTGTTTTTTGTTGGAAATGCTTAGCATAAAGGTGTTAGGAGAAAACACTAGTCGGTGTTTGTGTTAAATGAATTGCAAGGGAGAGGCATGGGAAAGTTGGGTGTGTTTTAAGTGTTTCTACATTGTACTTATACTTTCAAAGCTGTTATCCTGCCTCTTGGGAAAATAATATTTAGAAAATATTTATAGCATATACAGTCAACTTGATGTTTAGGTCTTTCAGAGCCTAGGAAAAAAAAAGGAAGTAGCAGTAGTGTTAACAAAGTTCAACCCTTGTGTATTTAAATTGTAAACTCATGGAGGAAGAATTGTACAGTGCTTGACACAGTGGGTTCCTGGCTTCTGTATCTTATTATACTACAAATAGCAGACAAGAAACATAACTACATTACAGTCACTGTATTTTAGAATTATAGTTCAGACGGTAGTGATCAAACCAGTGGTAAAATGGGATTTCAGTCTGTTTTTGCACATGTATAATTTGAAATTAAATCCTTGGATAAGCCAGGAGAACTATAGCTGTAGGGGGAGCAGATGATCAGAGTTCAGAGGCCAGATAGTTAGTGGAAGGAAAAACGGGCGCTGGGGTTTCCTTTGTTTCACCCATATATATCTGTAACCCATACAGCTGCAGAATTGCCTTAGTTTGGCCAACTACTCCCTCCCTCTTCTCTCCCCTCTCTCAACACATGGCTTCTTTCTACTCACACAAACTACAGCTGTAGAACGAGTAGCATGCAACACTAAGGCTAGTGTTACACTAGCCTTGTCATCCTATGCTTATTCTCTTCAGTACCTGCATGTAGCCTTCCTCCCTGGAAGTAAAGGTTTTCCTAAAGCCTTATCCATTTTAAGTGCCATTGGGTGCCATTCTTAGCAAGCACCTGAGATATTATATTGAAAGACACAGGACAGTATCTTTCCTTATCCAGCAAAAATGTTGTGTGTTTGGTTTTTTGGTTTTTTTTGTTTTTTTTTTTTTAATGATAAAATGAGCAGATAAAATCTTGGTGAGGTAGCACAATCAAGCTATGAAATTTGTTCGCAAGCTTTTCCTGTTCTTCCCTGTATATGACTGGAACTGGGGTACCTCCATTTTTGATGCTGGAGGGAGGTGAATATTTCAGTAATAATATCCATTCCGGTCTTCCTGGGCAGCCTTGTTAAAATCCAACTTCTTCCCCTCAAGAATCACAGAGATCTCAGCTCTGCTATTCTGCCTGCTCCACTCGAGTGGGAATCCCACCGGCTCTGCCCACAGGAGGAGAGCAAACAGCAGCAGAGATGAAACCCAGTGTGCATGTGAAAGAGGAGAATTTTGCTTAAGGCATCTGAAGTATCGTGGGAGGCTTAAGATAAAAGTTGTTTTTGTGTTTGGAGTGCAGCTGTGGAATATCTGACCTCAGGCTCAATAGCTACCAGGGAGTTTTAGCTTCATCATTTGATGGTGTAAAGTTTCAAGAACCTTGATTCTGCACTGCTAACATTTTAGATGCAGTGGATGCTGCCTGTAGTTCTTCAGCTGAATTGGCTGGAGGGCATGAACTCAAGAATTTTTCTCCTTCTTTTATTGGGTAAGAGAGACTGACAATAGCTTTATGTGCAGGTGAATTTTAAGTATCACTTCTTAAGATTCTGTTTTTCCACAAAGCCTACAAAAAGAGTAGCAGGCACCTGGCAAGCTGAGGCTGCTGCCCTCCAAGATGACTTGTTCAGTTTTCTTCATACTTTCCTATCTGCCCATCTGCGTTTGTCTGTACCTTCTTTTCTGATTCTGGAATTGCCGCATTTCTGTTGCAGGAGCTGTTGTTCTGCTCAAGGTCAGGCTACACTTAACACACTGATGTCCATGTCCAGCACTTGTTTTCCCTGCAGCTAATTCAAACACAAACAAAAATCGGTTTAACAGTGCTTCAGGAACTGCAGTCAGCACCTCTCACTCTGCAGATGCCCATGATTGCTGTTGCTTACATGTGCAGGCTAAATCCTCACAGTGTAATTCCTCTTGTATGCACATTTATGCTCGTACCACTCTCACCGCAATGCTTCACATTACTGGAGACTTGGGACTACATACTTTTCAGAGGAGAGCAAAAAGATATTCCCTGTCTCAGCGGGATGCACAGCCTGAAGAGACACGTTTTGCCAGATCAGGCCACACTGCCAAAATGGTACTCGTGGTATTTTGTCTGCGGCTTTGCTTTGGTTTTTTATATCCACCATGCAGGGGTGATATTAGCTGGTAGACTGATTGCTCAAAAAATCTCTATAGTCTCTAAGAGTCCCAGATGAAGTATGAGCTCTGTACGAGCTCTCTCAACACTGGACACTTTCTCTGCAGTAGGGTACAAAATCCTTCTGCAATAACTCAGTATCCCAAATACTGCACGCGTTGCTTGTAAAAACATTCCGTACTGTTTGAAAATGTAAGTCCATCTCCATATCTGTAAACAGGTTGACATCTTTTCCCAAGCAATAGAATGATGGAAGGGAGAACTTGTTTTGTCTAATTTTGAACCCACTCAGATATCATCACTTTCAAGGTTCAGCTGAAGCTTGAACGTTACTAGGTTCATGTTTCATTTCAAGATTGTGGTAAAGGTGCAGGGAAGAAAAATCAGTGAAAAATAAATCAAAAGAGGTAATGGACTGCTTCTGTCTGGAAAAACAAATATGGAGGTTGAGAGCAATAAAGAAATAGGACTAGGAAGGGCAGAAATTCATATGAAAATGTCAGCACTCTCTGTACTATATGGGCCAGTTACTGTTCTGGGTTTGGAGAAGTTTCCTTGTTCATGAAGGACAGGTTTTCTTTTAATGGTGCAGTTAAAAAAATAAATTGCCCCTAACATAATAAAAAAGGTTTAAAGAGGGAGGAAAGAAAAATTTTGAAAACTTTGATCCCTCTTACTACCAGTGTTCACCAGGAAGATTTTTCACAAACTTTTCATCTTGGGAAAACTTGCCCATCTCTTCTCATCAGTTTTCCTTTATTTCTTCCACGTTCCAATCGAACAGTTGCTGTATGTCCAAGTCTGGCTGGGTAACGTTGGATAGTACTAGCTTTCAACACTTACTTTAGAGTCTATCTCTTTTGCCTATTTCTCACCCATCCTCACTGCATAATGTGATATATGGCAACTCTAGTGCTACTTGTTAAATTTCCTTGGTAAAAAAAAAATAAATTTGTAGGTATGTTTTGCTTGCTTGCTTGTTTTCTTGCAATATGTTATTTGTATTCCTTACTTGCAAAAATTATGTCGTAAGTTGTTGCTTATGCTGTCTACAGTGTAGCTAAATCTGAAGGACTGGCTGGGAACAGCTGAAGGCTGGAAAATCTGTTGTGCTTTCAGCTGAGCATTTTGCAGAACTTTGCTTTGCCTGGCATTGTGGGATCTCTCTTCTGTTCAGGTGCACAGCCAGGGAAACACAGAGTGTGGAAGCTCTTGGAAAGAAGACTGGAAAATCCAGGGATTGATACTTAAATGAATGCACTCAGTTCTTCTCTCAGAAAAATTATCATTTCTGGATCTTAATAATTTCTCCATTTTGTAGACCAAACTATTTCGGCAGGATCATCATTTTGTGTCCTCATCTACTGATTCCGTACCTGTGTCAAGCTGGCAGGAGAGCTGACAATAACCAGTGCCAAAATCTCATAAGATTCATTAATCTTTTCATACCACATCCCTAGATTTTACATATTGTGATATATTTTAACCAACTTGTAATATAACAGCACCCCCCCTCTGTATGGACCCTGATACTATAATCCTGTAACGGTATTTAGGGGCAATGGTGTTCTGATTAACTTCCAATGGTGATTAATCCTTTTTTCCCCCGCAAATGGCAGTTGTTTAAAACATTGGTAGTGCTCTCAATTCTGACCAGCCTTTTCTTATCAGTCAAGTCCTTTTTCAACACCTGGACCTGGCAATGGATTTCATGCATCAATGCCTAAGAGCTGTTTTAAAGCCAGTAACCACACCAGTGCTTACAAATATAAATTTTAAACTCTCCAAGCAGCATCCTGCTTCCCAGTCCCCATATTCTTCTTCCTTCCCCTCCTCTCCCTGTCCCTAGCCCCTCAAATTATTTTAAAGTAACCCTGTGACTCAGACTAGCCTGGGATCTTCAGCAGTCTGTCCTGCCTTTCCAGTTTCCAACCATACACTAACTTCCATTGGGGGGGGTGAGGGGGGGAGAAAGAAAAAGGGTTTTTACTTTACTGAGGCTGGCTTAAACATTTGCCTACTCTTGGCACTGTCTCAACCTTGAAATTTAACAATGCTGTACTCTGAGTTGGCCAGTAGGTGTCAAAATAACCTGTCATTTGAACAACTGCAGTGTGTGCCTGGTGGGAAACTCATAATCTTGTGTCTCGTCTAGGGTTTATGAAGAGCCGGGCTCAGCGAGTATCTTGTGTCCTTACCCAAGGATACAGCTGACGTTGCGGCAACTTACTGAGAGTTTGGCACTGTTGTAAATAACAGTATTACAGATGCTGTCTCAAATCTGGTGAAACCAGTAGATACTGGAAGTTTACCCAGGCTAGTAATGCTGTGGAAAGCCATATACTTCTTTGACTGCCCTTCCCTCTCCTCCGGTAATACTTAGCAAACTGGACATATGCTTTCTAATAGTCTGCATGTAGTGCTGCCATAAATTGAGATGAACACTTCATTTTGCTGGTCTTGTTGGCTTTGTTTTCAGTCCTTTTGTCCCACCACATTTGACCTTAAACCTGATTTTTCTGGACGTCTTGTACCTGAGAGCAGACCCGAGAAGATGAGTTTTGCCCTCAGGGGCACAAGATGGCTTCTGCCGACTTTCGCACTCAACGTGACCCTGGTGAAGTGAAATAGTTTAGCCCTTGCATTCGATGTCTCATTGAAAAGTTAAGGAGCCCCTGTATGTACTCAGGGCATTTGGATTATGAACAATTCTCATGTTCTTTGAGCGCTTCAGTTTAGAAGACAGAAAAATAACTGATGTTTTTGTACTGTCTTCAAAATCAACAACTCACATAATATTAATATATGCGTTTATTCTTTTCAGCCTGAAATATTCCTACTTATTAGTTCATATGGGTACATTCTGTGGTCTCAGTTTACCAGGATGAAAATAGGCACAGGTTTTCTGCCCTAAAACTTCACATGCTTGTACAATTCTAGTTTAGTATTGTGAGGGAAAAAGTTTACCTGGGTCTGTAATTGTAGATTTTATAAACCAATCTTTTGTGTTTCAGTTTACTAATGAAACAGAGTAAAAACATAAACAATGAACAGAGATTTAACCTGTCTCCTTTGGGAATGGAGTTTTATCTGATTTTCTAGTTTCCCCCAAACACTGTATGTGAGTCTGTATATGGATGACCTGATCTTTGTGAAGGGCGCTGTTACTATTAATTTCAGTTTATTTCAAGTTTGGCCACCCACGTGGTAAAACAGGCAGCCCTTTGGCTTCAGTGGGGATTCCAGGCACAGGTCTGGCTGGAAGATTGCTCTCCTGAAAATCGGTTCCCTACCTCTGTCCATGATTGTGATGCTCTGAATTAGCTGCAGTAAGTGAAAGAACTAATGACTCAGCAGAGGCTTCACTGAGAAAAAAATTCTGATCTTATTTGGGGTTTTCACTGAAAGAAATTAAAAGCTGAGAACTGCAGTAACATGAACAACAGACAGATATAGATGGGTCATAAAAATGCAGTCAGGCTGGAAATGAGAAGATTCCCACCCCTCAGAGCAATGAATTTCTGAAACAGTCTCCTGACAAAATGAATAGGAGAAACAAAACCCAAGCAAGCAAAGCAAGCCACAGATTATTTGAGGTGAATTATATAAAAGCAATTACCTGAACTGGTGCTTGTGAGATCCAGGGCTGGATCTGATGACCTGAATGGTCCTTCCAGGCCTGTTTCCCTTGAAAACAATTCCTGAAGCCATGTGTCCCCTCTCTGATGCTACAAAAGAGCCTGCGTTCATGTCACAGGATTGCCTGGTGCTGGGTACCATGCGGGCTTAGATGAGCAATTGGTTGGAATCTGTTGGTTCCTCTCTCTGTCAGAGCATGTCACACTGGCAGAAATGTGACACTGAAACATCTTACCCAACAGTGGGCAACTTGTCAAAAATAGGGCTGTTTATTGTTAGTTTGACCTATGCCAGCTCTTCAGCTTATGTATTCATGGCTCGTCACAGTGTGGGTTCCTCCTTACTGCTTTATGTTCATGGGTGATTGTGGTGGAAAATTTGTTTTCAGTTAGTATGAAACCAAAACTAGTAGAAAATACTAAAGTATGGGGGAAAAATCAACCCTAAACAAGTCCAGAAATTGCCTTGGGTAGGAGGTGAACCAAAGCACAAAGGCCAGTCAAAGTGACTCTCTTCAACAGAGCAGAGTGATCAGGCAGGATTTGGTTTGAACCTGAGAGCTCTAATTGATGAGATCTTAGACGGCATCACACATTTGGGGGTTCTGTAGGTTCCTTGACGTGGTGAGTAAATACAATTTATTTTAGTAAGATTTTAAATTGAAATACAAAGTAAATTGACTCCTGCCCTTTCAACTTTCACTTATTTCAGATGAGTTACTGATCCTTAATGCCACACTATAGTAACAATAAAAAAAGTCTTTTTTAATACCTTATGGAAGCTGCCAGTAATAACACCGGTTTATAATAAAGCCAACAAATACTGAAATTTGAACAATTTGTGAAGTCAGTAGAAAATGTGTAACCACATTCTCAGGCAAATAGGCTTTTCTTATATAATAATCACCCTACTCTTATAAAAAGCAGATGCAATTTCAAAGCAATAGAAAATATGTGTGCTGCATATTGGAATACGCTTGTTTAAGAAATCATCTCTTAAAAAGTCCATGGCTTCATGTTTACTGTCTCTGTCTCCTCCTTTTTCTCAGCGAGATTGTTTTCTGGTCCCTCCCTCGCCCCCCATCGAAGGTGCACACCACCCACCACGATCATGCTCCATTAAGCTCTTGTGCTAAACAAAGAAGTTCTACGGAGCTTTCATTTATCAGCCTTCCCCCAAAGTGCTTTATGCATTTCATCAGGGATTTGCAAAACTATTCACAGCTTCGGAAGCACAGCACTGGAGCACCATGATGGATGGGAGAGGAATTCAATAACCGCCCAATGCTGTTGAGCAATCCTGGGTAGCGGTTTGGGACAGGAAGTGAACGAGCAGAAGATAATGGGCTGAGGTAGTTGATTAAGTCCTCGTTTAAAAAGGATTATGATTTTTAAGTGCTCTTGGCAGTTAGAGCTTCACTTGTAAGTCTCATTTAATGAATGTTATTTTTGAAAGAAAACCTAATTTAGCACGCCACTGGGTATTGGTTCAGGCCTGTCCCAAGTAGGTATTTTACCTTGCAAAGAGAGGTGAAGTGCAAAAATATTGCATTATCACAAAATATCTCATGTATTTCTATACACTGATTTTATAAAGAGGATCTTCCACTGATGGACAGTGATAAATACACATGTAAAATCGTGCACAAGATGGATAGTACTGCTTCAAGACAGAATGGTGCCCTGTAAGCACAAAGCCTTGTTATCTAGATTTACCTTAGTGCTCTCCATCCAAATACAGTCACAGCTTAGCACTGCTTATCTTAGCTATCCTATTAATTAAAGCAGAAATGCCTTCATAGGCAACATTTCCCCTTTTGTCCTTCAGATGCAGGACTGGTGTAGTGTGGTGTGATCTTTCAGTCCTGAAATAAGAGGGTTTGCTCTTGCAAACAGCTTCGGAGCGTGTCAGTCTGAGCTCCTTTATTCTGCACTGTAGATGTCTGGAAAATTGCCGCCTCTCCTCAGCTGGGTATTCTCATTGCTTGGCACATTCCCTGCAGCCCCTGACAAGAACGTTACTGTGGGAACAGGGGAATGTCCAAAGCACACGATGTTCTGGCAAATCCCAGCTGGCAGGCAGCCCTCTGGGGTCACAGCTAGCCAGATGTGACGTGGGCTGATCTAAATCAGACCACTGGCAAGCTTGAAAGACCAAGAAATTTTTTGCTACATCCACTTACCCCCAGCAGATACTGGGGCAGCTGAGGTTAGAGGCTAACATAGCGCTGCTTAGCAATTTTGAGGTGGAACATCGATCACTGGTTTCCATGAAGAATTAAATGGTACATTCAGTTTATTGACACGAGAGGCTATATAAAAACATGTTTTCTTGTACAAGAGAGAGAAAATTATGTTGCTTAAAGCATTTATTTAATCCACAGTTTCTATCACAAAAATAAGGGGCTGATAGCAATGTTGTTTACAATTTTATTTAACTCGGATGTAACTGGGACTGTTCTTGTGGCTGGCCATAAATAATGATGAAGTCACTATAATTAGAAGTTGAATTATTTCTGAATCTCATAACCAGGATTGGGGTCCTGTTGCGCTAGGTTATTTGTAAACACAGAATAGAAAATCCTTTCTGAGCATTTCATGGCAAAAAAAGGCAAGACGTGACATGGACAAATAACCAAACAAAAAGTGGAATAACTAAGTGAAAGTAATCATATGAATGAAGGTGATCCTCACAGCCCTATGTTAATACTCTTTTTCATGATCATAGGTGAAATCGTAAGTACTATGAACAATCCATAGCTGGTTTTTAGAATGACTATACATTGTATTTAAACAAAATACTGTAGGAATGAAGACTCTGCAGAATTTTATTAAATTTCCTTCATTACAGTTTGTTAATTCTCATGCAGACAGTATTTGTCTTATGTTATAAATCGTTATTTGCCATATATTATTTCATTTCACTAAAGCACCCATGATTTTTGATGTCTTTTAATGTTCTTTGAGTTGTTTAGTTTAGTTGTGTTTTAATCACAACCCTACTCAAGTGGTGAAGAATAAATAATAGATAACAATGATGAATGAAGTTGAGTATCACAGAAAAGAGTTGTCTGATCCAGCACCTACTGAAATCCAGGAACAAATTCCTGTTGACAGTAGTGAAAAACTAATGAAGAACTGATCTTTCAATTCAAGTTGCAAGCTTTATGAATAATTAGTCCACATAGTTACACCCACATAAACCCTCAGCCATGAGGCACAATAGTACTATAATTTTTACACCTGAAAGGGGTTATTAGTTGAAAAGCAGTTTTATTCGTCTGAGAACAGAAGAGTTGTCCTCTGTCCATGTTATTGATTATGGACAGTTTAGGAAGACCTGGGTGGTCTTATGAAGGACAAAAAAAATTATGACAGAGTATAAGTATGTGTAGATGAGGTATAACTGTATGGCATACCATATAACAGTGCCATATGACAGTGAATGATATACTGTTTTTTTTACTTTTTGCCTAAAAATACTATAACAGTTCTCAGATGATAGTTTTATATCATAAGGCAACAAGAACAGAAAGAAAGAAAAAGAAGAATGGTTCTGTGTCCTTCTGTGCAGTCTAGGAGTGTGGCTCATTTACAGAATGTAATGCTACTCATTTTGAATGTTGATGAGTTTGCCTCTTTCGTAGACAGCTGATAAAATCATTCTGCTCAAGAACTTTGTCTGGATTGCAATGTAACTCTAGTTGCATTCTTCTGTTTCCTGAAAGAGATGTAATTTAATACTAAATTGTTTTTTTTCTGACCAGTCTCTCTGAAACACATTTATTTCTAGCTGGGAGACAGAGTATTTTCCTGCTTATATCTATTGGCTATACACAACTGTTGATATTCAGTTCGACAGAAAGCAGAATTTACATATAGCTGACCTGTTTTCTTGCTGAAGACTGCACCAACTCTAGGAGAGAATTTGAGGTAAGTGTTGACCAAAGGCTCTTTGACAAGTGGCAGAAAATTAGTGGGAACAGCAAAGACATGAAAAGCAATGATGTGAATTGATGGACACTTGAAGAAAGCTCTTGATGACTCAAAAACCAAATAATATTTTGATGATGTAAGAAGAAAACAAGAGGAATACTTTAGACATATACATTAGCTGTATATCCTGGTCCACAGTGAAAGTTACTCCTATGAACAAGTGGAGGACATGGCAACTTGATAGAGACAATAAATTATACTAAACTTATGGTTCCCCACACAGAACAAGACCATCCAATAAGTGTTTTTGGACAGCTAAAGGGAACTCTGTAATGGGCCTGTAGACTGGAGAGAAAGTGGAGGTAAAAAAATGACAAAAATAGGTAGGGAAGCTGAAGGAGAAAAGGCATAGGCAGAGGATGGAGTTTTGGGATCCCTTGTTGAAAGTCAGAAAGAAAAGGAAGGAGAGATGTTGAATCACAGAATCATAGAATTGCCGAGATTGGAAAAGACCTGTAAGATCATCTAGTCCGATCGTTAACCTAGCACTGACAAGTCCCCCACTAAACCATGTCC
>JAVKLA010000053.1:32097576-32151501 GCA_034782735.1 Sagittarius serpentarius
CGGCTGGCATTGGCTGTATCGGACACAGGGGAAGCTTCTAGCAACTTTTAAAGAAGCTGCCCCTGTAGCCCCCCCTGGCTACCAAAACCTTCCCACGTAAACCCAATACAGTAGCCAACAGGGAGAGTGTATACTGTAGGGGTGATATCTTGCGGCTCATTTCAGGAGTCAGCAGTTGGTTAAGGCAAGTCACTGCTCTGTTGAGCTCTGACACCAATCCAATATCTAGGTTCTTACCAGTTCTGGAAATGACAATTACAACTCATTAGATATATTCTGATATACACATTTCCTGTTAGAAAACAATAGAATAGAAAGGAAAGCAAATGAGCTTACCTAAAGAATAAAGTTACTTTGAGTACTCCAATCTAGAAAAATACATGGGCTTTTCATGTTTAACTATTTTCCAAATGAAAGGGTTTTTTTATTTTGCATGAACGGACATTTTGAATTCCAGAATATCCCTTGGGTTTTGTTACAGCCATCAGAATATGTAAGACCATAGCTTGTTTTCTGGTGTCCATTTGTAAATGGAGGGTGGCTACAGGGGTATAACAAAGAACATATCTTTGGAGTTAGCGGAATGCCATGGTGACACCTGATAGAAATCCTGTCTACTTCTGGTTCAGACATGGCACTGAAGCAAGACTAGGAGCAAATGCCATGTGTCTGTTCCCCTCTTCCTTCTGTGTTTCATAATCTGAAGTCACCCAAATTCAGGGCATGGATACTGCTGAGCCCTTGCAAAAGGGGTAGGTTACTGGTTGATGCCAGACTCATAAGTGTTAAGCAAAGATGTTTCTCCCAAGAGTCTGATCGTGCACCATGAAAACTCATGGAAGTAGATTTCAGCCCTCGTTTACAGCTGTAATTTCTCCAAAATACTGGGCTGGCTTTCCTTGTAAGTCTCCCATCTTAAGGTTGATCACTTTAACTATGAATTAAAAATGAAACTCTGGCCCACTATGTCTGCTTCTGGAAAAGGGAAGGAAAAAAGAAAATAACTGAAACCTCAAATAGAGGATTCACTCCCATTATTGAATTTTATAAGGTGATATGTGGCATATAAAAGTCTGTATTGGTAGCCTGGGATCACATGCTTGTGTTTCTGCTCTCTCTCATCTGGAATGAGCTTGGACTATCTGTGTTATGGTTTGGACTGGAGATGGTTTTTCCCTTTCTCTTAAATTGGTGACTACAGGATGTGGCAGTTCTGATTATACTGAAAATTGCTGTAATTGTTATCAGGCAATAAACATTCAATATATTTTTGTAAGATGTAGAGCTTAGTGGAAGTTTTCCAGTATTTGAGAAAATAACTGGAAGCAAAACGGTAAGGATACAAATTGAATTTTAGACTTTGAATACTGAGAAAGTTGGCCTGCCTTACCATGTTAAGAAACAGGATTACTGTAACGCTCACAGCAATGCAAGACATGTTCTCAACTAAGAATGAATATGGATGTCTTCTTCATATAAAAACACATTGTAAGTAGTGCAGGAATGCATATCTGTCATAAGCGTAACTGCTGTACAGAAAACAGAGCAGGAATGTGAATTAAATGTTCTTACAAAGGACATAATTTTCCTCTTAGGTTCTCTCATAGGCCATATATGGGCAACTTCTATCAAATGAGCCTGCAATAAAGACTCGGTATTGTGCATTCACCTTTAAAGCAACCAAAAGATATTGCTTGTATAATTTAGGTGAGCTGTCTTATTTATTACTCTGAAATTATAGTACTTTTTAAAGTACTCCATATGTGTGGATGGGAGTGAAGATTCTTAAGTTGTTAACATTTGATCTCCTGTTACAATTAATCAGATCCAGAATGTAGCTTAAATAATGTGTTTATATAGTGTTGTCTAAGAGTTTTACTTTGAAACTGTCAGTATTGAATGGGACTAAATATAGGTGCACTCTTTTTCCTTTTGATAAAACACATTTCCACCGGATATTCCTCTTACTTTATTTTAAGAATTGATGATTTTAGAAAAGGTAAAGCTAATTCAGAAATCCTGTAAGTATTTTATCGGTCTAGTAATGCCCATAACTCACTCACTTGAAACATTGCAGGATGGGAATTAGGTTCTTGGATTAAAAAGCTCCCTTTAAAAATAAACAGGAGGAAACATAAGGGAGAGACAGAAGAGTGTAACTTGTTTAACGTTTAACAAGGATCTTGATCCATTTTCTGGACCAGTTGCCATGCTTTTGAAGATAAAAGCAATTACATTAGATATGGGGGTGGTTTTCATGTGCTGGGGGTTGAGAGAATTTTGGTTCTTTACAGAAGCAGGAATGTGAATGCTTGGCTCTGCCTCTGGGGTGATTTTTTGACCATTTTTCTGAGTACATCTGGGAGAAATCCAGGCCTCACTGAAATCAGTGAGGCTTTGTTCATTGCCTTTAACAGGGCCAGGACTTTGTCTGTGAATGTTCAAGCTTTCAGTAACTGGCCAGCTCCAGTGGAGCAACATTTAAGCTTTTCTTTTTTTACTACTGCAAGTTGCCTCATCCTGGCCCTTAACTGCAAAATGACTCCCAAGAAATTTTCTTTCTGGAAAGTACATTGTTGATGATCTTAGCATGGACTCGTTAGCTGAAGCACACCAATATTTTGATGAAAGACTGGGGGCCCAGTAACAAAGTCTGAACATTTGCTAGGCGGTGGATTATATTAGGCTGAGTTGGGTCAAAGTGCTGTCTTGTAAATCTTGGCCAACCAGTGGGAAGCTTCTGCGTGGGATCTTAATGTTAAACAGAGGGCCTCAGTCCATATTGGGATCTCTGACAATGCTGTACCAAAACTAGTAGCGATAATGGATCATGCAGGAGAGGAGATTTGAAATCTGTGGGTCTCTAACAGAGTGAGGGTTTGCTTTATACTGCCTCTGCAGAGAGAGAGAGAGACACAGGCAACTGATGCAAATTCGTTCAGCTTGGTCCTCTGACATGTGCTTGTCTCCAAAATGGTCTGAAAAAAACAATTTACAGAAGTCAT
Organism: Sagittarius serpentarius; assembly: GCA_034782735.1. Classification (NCBI taxonomy): domain Eukaryota; kingdom Metazoa; phylum Chordata; class Aves; order Accipitriformes; family Sagittariidae; genus Sagittarius; species Sagittarius serpentarius. Next base: position 32,100,582 of record JAVKLA010000053.1, read on the forward strand.
CCTGGAGATGTAGGAACTTAAGACATGTTTTTTAAAGTCTCAGTGGGTGTTTAGACCTCTCCTTATTGCAGATCAGTGGATCTTGAGGTCCTTGAGGCCTAATTTGTGTCTGAAAAATTGGAGCTGGACACCAAAGTCATCTATCTACTGATAAGCAAAGGTAAAGAGCTATCCAGTGTTCCTGTGCATTATCTATGCCTGACTTCTGGGCTCTGCTTTTTGGAAGAGAAATTTTCAAATTCAAGGCAGGTGCCAGAAGCCACCCCAGACCTTGAATAAGGGTGCTGAAGAAGGGGTTTGCAGAAGGTGACAGAGATGAGAGTTTCCTTTTGCCTACCAGGCTGCTGTTTAGTCTCTGCCTGAGACCTGCATGTGGGATTCCTAGTTTGGAGCTCTCTGATGAGGTTATGCATAGGAGGCTGGTGCTGGAGGGACTCAGGAGGCCAACGTGACCTGAGAGCAGGTGGGTCAGGCAGTGCCCTGCCCGTGCAGACTGCTCACAACACTCACGCCCTCTCCAGTTTGTGTTCCCTGTACTTATTGTTGGGCTGCTGTCTTTTCAGGTCTGACCTGGAGTTTGTGGATTACTTTCTCTGGATTGCTTTAAGGAAGACTGGAGTTGAATGAAAAGTGAATTCCATAAATCCTTCCCCTGTGATGTATCTTCAGCAGAAGAGGAAGCTTGTCTTCCGAGACCACTCAAATATTATCATTCATCACAAAGGTTGTATTCAGATTTCAAGTTACCCTCCTCATACAGTTATAAATCTGTTGCACAGTCATCTGGTGGTTGCGTATTAGAGTCACGTTTCCCAGGAGTTTCTAGTAATCACAGTATGTTCCATAATTTTGGGATGTTATGTAAAATTCTGAGATTGGTTGTGATCTCATTTTGTTATCTTGCATAGTTACTGGAGAGCATGAAGAAACTGGTGATGGTATGCAGTCTTTCTGATAAAATGGGAGACTTGAAAAGGTAATTTTAAGTTGTACTGAGTACAGAAGGAGGCAATATACATTGCAATGTTTTGGGTTTTTTTTCTGAAAGAGCAGAGCTCTAGAGCAGACACTGTCTAACTTATGGGTTTCAGTCACTTTAACATAAGCAAAGATTTAGAAATCTGGGTATTCAGTGGGTATGAAATTGTATGTTTAAAATTTAACCTTTCAAGAAGACACATAATTCACACCTACTAGCTTCCTCTCAAAATTGGTAATGTGTTTAGATTGAACATATTCAAACAATTTATGTGTCTGCAGAAACTACTCGAGTCTCCACTATGTGTTGCCGGTTTGCCACTCTGCCACTCAAATCTCAAGTCTGATGCAGTAAACAGAAATGTTATTTTTACTTTCCTTAGTCTCTGTGCAGCTTACCAGACGGCTGTGTGTTAGCCACACAAGTAACTCTGTGGCAGGTCAAAAGGAAAGTTGGCAACTTTACAGCTAGGACTCCTCTCTGCAAACAACGTAGGCTATTCCCATCTCTTTCCTGGATGGCACTGGAATTTCCAGGTCCTTGTGACTCCTGTGGCTTTTTTCCTCCTCTACTGGTTCTCGGCCTGTGCCTTGAGCCTCTTGGTTCCTTTATTCCTTTACCTATAAGAAGCAGCTAGGGGCAGGTCTGCGAGGGAAGGCAAAGCACTGCTTGTGAGTGGACAGTGTGTTTAAGATAAAGGAGGTGGCTCAGTATATTACTCCAGGAGGGGTTTGCTGAAGCCAGGAAAATCCAGCTCGTCCAGACTGGCTCTGCTTTCCTTTCACCCCCTCCTGTGAGTAATGCAAGTTGTTTATTTCTTCGTCCCTGCCCTTGCAGAGAACAACCAGGCGTTCATTCCTCTTCCCACCTCCTCCTCTTCTAGGCCTCTCTTTGTTCCCTGAAGAAGCAGGAAGGGACAGGGGAAGGGAAAACCTGCAAGGAAAACACTTTCAGTCCTTTTCCTTGCTGGATCCCAAGCCAGCGGGGGCAGAACCTGATGAACTGCCTGAGCATGGGGAAGAGCAGGACACTGCGACATGTAGAGTAAACATCTCCCTGGCTGGGGCATGCAGCCCATCCCAGGACCTCTCCTTCTTCCAGACCCTGAGCAGTGACAGCCCCTTTGCTGTTGGGTTAGGTTCCTTTGCTGCTCCTTGTGCACTTCCATACAATACCCTACTGGAGATCTCAGCTAGGACCAATTTTAAAATGAATTTAGAACCTTAACTTCCTTTTCCTTTAATAGTTCTCTCCAGTAATTTCATCTTCTGTTTTTAAATTTCTAGGTAATTTTTGAAATAGATGTTGATTTGATAATTTACAGTTTAAAGAGTTTGAAAAGAAATTAATCTCATTAAATAGGAAGGCACTATGTAATCTTCTCAGACATTCCAAGTTTCCTCTTCATATTTTCAAGTCTTTACACTATTTACTTTGTATCTCTTTTCTTGAAAGTGTTTATTTTGGGAAGGTCAAAACAAAATTCTCCCTATGTCTCTCATCAGCTGTAAGATGAATGCATACAGTTGGAACAAGTTCCATTGAAGGTCTCATGCAGAATAAACAACGTCCTGACCGAAGGCTTGACTCATGATAGATCTTTAATGACTATTGTCATGAAAAAGTAGTTAACATATTCTCCACCAGAAAAAGGGTGTAGCTTTGCTGCGGAGTCAGCAACACATCAAAATAGGGGCAACCGAGGGAGAGATTCAAAGGGCAAGGCTGATACGAAGCCGATGGGCATTGGAAAGAACATTAGCAGCTGTGTGTTCATTAAAGAGGGCAATGCAAGTGTGCCGGGGAGGTCAAGTATGTCACAGGGAATTTCTGATGTTACGGGGTCAGGCTGGTCAGATGGAACCAGCCTGCGGAAATGGGTATTACAGTAGGGTGTTGTACGTGTGTAGTCACAGCCATAAGGTTTTGTAGGCTGTACCATACTACCCCGTGGTAAAGCAATTTTGCCTCAACTGCTCCCATACTCTGTGGGGAATCCTAGGGATTATTTTGGGAAGGGAGGTTTGGTTTTTCTATAGATGGAGCTAGAGAGCAGGGAGATGCCTACGAAATTACTGCACATCCTTAAACAAAGCAGATCTGTTTCCACTGCCTTTTCTACTTGTGTGACAGTTAGCGTAACACTCGGCAGTCAACAAACGCTGCGTGCTGCTCTTGTCGTCATGCGGTGGGGCAGGAGAACTGCTGACATGGAAAAGTGCAGACAAAATCAAGCAAAATGATTCATGGCTTGGAAGGCTCTGTGGCCTGGGGAAAGATTAATCAAAACTGGCCCAGAGAGCTCAGGGGTAGTAATATGCATGCATATTATAGTTACTGGGTGATAGAAAAATATATTTGGATGAGTTGGGCCAGATTTGCAGATGCTGTTTTAGGAGGTACATTTATTATTTTTTGCTGTTAAGAAAGGTCTCTCTTGTAAAAGTCTAATCTCTCTGTGAGTGAGGGGCTAGGAAACCTGCATTGTATAGCTTACAGACCTATGGCATTCACAAACAGTCCTAAGGAGGACTGAGTGGAAAGTCCAAGAAAATTACACTTTCAGGCCATTGCTTAGTGAAGGAAAGATAGTATGAGAGCTGTGGGACAAGCTTATAAAAAAGGAAATAAAACGATTTTGTCGCTGAAGAGTCCGAGTATCTGAGAGTGGTTCAGACTGTGATCTCATTCTCTGTGGCAATGCAAAATTAAAATTCTCATTTTAATTTTAGTGCTATGTGATAACCAATACATTTTGGAAGGTGCGCATTTATCTTTCTGTAGCCCTAATTACCTTTGAGATGAAGAAGAAAGTGACTGGAATGGTGCCAGAGATTTGGTACTAGTTAGAAGAATGGGAGAGAAAGCATCTTTTTAGCTATTGGGAAAATATATACATATGATCTGAGAGGAGGGAATGTTTCAGACTAAATTTCTAAGGGAATGTATCTAATAAAATCATTCACTGAGTATGATTAGAGATTTTTTTTTTTCCAGAGAAACTTCTGAACTCATAGGCCAATTTTAACTGAATTTAATTGCCACTGTTCTCTCAAAATTATGAAGCTCTTGTTTATTGTGAGAAAACTACAGCTAGGAAAGACATTAGCACACCTATAGAAGGAGAAGTTTCAGCACACATACCCTGGCCAAGCAATCAGCACACAGAGTGTTCGGAAACAAGCACGGTGTGTGCTGCCTCTTGCTTGACCTGAAGCTGATGGATGTGGGAGGGATGGGGGGCTGTGTGGATTGTAGGGAGGGGAATTTATCAAAGGAGTATGGAAAAGGGGCTTGGGCTGTTGCAGTATGGAGGGGGGAATGATGCAAGCCACAAATCTGTAGGAAACCAGGCTTTATTAGTTCCACTGCTTTTGGAACAACTTGTTTAAACTTCCCTTGTAGGTAATTAACTTTCTAATGGCACTGTGAGATAGGCCACCTGCAGAACCCTTGGGCAGGGGGATTCACAAGCATGTATGGTTCAAAATAGGGCCTCATGGAAAACTAGGCAAAAGTGTGTTAGAATAATATTTACATTCAGTAGCATTAAGTACATCTGTTTGTTATTAGTGGGAGGCTGAACTGGCTAAAAATCTTCCACAAGAGAGTGACCCAGCAGCAGAAGGCCAGGTACCTCTGACAGCTTTTCTACAGCTACCAATAGAGCTATTTTCAAAAGCATGACAAGATTTCCCTCTCAACATCCATTTGAATACAAAAGAGATCAACTTTTGATTACTAGAATATATAGATATTTCAGTTGTGTCCCTTTAGGTCTCTGGTTTTGTACTTATTTCCTCTTACTCCTGTATTTACGTGGGTGTGAAGTTTTCATACAAACTAAGGTAGTGCAGCTCTGGTTGAAATGAATGCAAGCCAAAGATGGTCAGCCTGTTTGAAAAATGGAGGGTGAGAGATGACAGACTTAAACCTAATAATTTTAAAATTCCTTAGAATATTATTAAATGGAAAATTATTATGGCACCTTATTTAGTCAAACAAAAACACAGAACATGAGATTTTAATTTGTGTAATTCAGTTTAGTACTCTTGAACATAACTGATGTCTGAAGATTGTACTGATTTCAATGCAGTTGCGATGTTTTAAGCTACTTGGAAATAATATTTAACTTCAAATGGAAAAACTTTGGCATAACTAAGAACAGAGTCTAGATCTTTCAGTCCTATGTCTTAGACATAGGTATGTGTGCGTACGCACAAAACTGTTGGGGAGATGGACTATTCTTGCTTAGGATTTAGGAATTCCACTGACCTGGAATTCAAGCTATTGGGTTCAATTTCCTGTTCTACTATGGATTTGCTCAACATAAAGTTTTGTGACCATCTGCCTAACTTGTAACTGTTATATGTTTGTTATCTCTATCTCTTTCTCTTTTCCATTTAGATTTGTAAAAGCCTGAAGGACAAGGAATGAAAGACATTCTGAATATGTGTTTTTATATATAAAACACACAGCACATAAACCCATGGAGAACCCCCACCATTGCTAATCAACTCTTTCAAATCTGAAGTATCCACAAGTTGCAGGGAGATTTCTAATTCTGAAAGCTGTTATCACGAACTCTTTAACCACAGATTATTGTTGGCTTTCCTCTAAATTATTAAAAGTCTCTCCATCCAGCCCCTCTGCAGGTTTCCTTCAGCTTTCCCTTTAGATTCACACTCACTGTCAAGAACTGCTTTGCTCTCCGGTCTAGTGTCTGCTGTCTCCAGTCACATGTTTGTGTTGACTGGTATTTCCTGGCCAGTCTACATCTCAAGGTATAAATATGCTTAGCCATTATGTTACACCTTTGTCTTGCATCTATAAATTCTTGTGCTCTACACTCTTGGGATGAAGGATCCTCAGGCTGTTTTGTTTGCATGGCGTATTGAAAGACTGATATAAATGACAGAGCTCAGTTCTGCTGCCCAGCCACAGGCACTCATGTTATTAGAATTCCCTAGGGTGTGTGAGACAGCTCTGTGGGAATGGCGGGCATCATACAGGAGCTCTGAAGGACTTGTGTGCCTCTGGAAAGGTGTGTCCCTCCTTTTGGAGACCAGGCAATACCCAAAGGTGTCTCTGGTGCACTGTTACTCTCTCACCTCAAATCATACAAGCAGACATTTATTAATTATATAGATTCCTACAGTTAAAATCTGCCTCGTGGAAAATCATTCCTGAAGAGAGGAAAAAGCAAAGAGTCCTTTTGATTTGACCAAATCTGGAAGAAATCTCTCTCAGTTATGCTCAAAGAGAAATGAGCATTGGGAAGTAAAACATCTCCGAAGAGAATTAACACAATAGCAACAAATGTAAAGAGCTGTGTGTCTGGAGCTTAGCAGCACAAGTAACCACCTTATCATGAGACTCAGAGTGTTGTTTTGTGGTTTAGGAAAAGCAAGTAGGTATGACCAAAATGACTGTCCTTTGGGAAGATGGAGTCAAAGGGCACATGCTTAAGAGCCACAGATATGAGCTATTCAGAAAACAAACAAAGACCTCTAAACTAAAATGTGCAGGTGACTGAAAAGGTCACTCTGTGAAAAGCACAAAGAATGAAGCAAAGGCAGGTGATGAGGTGTGTTTGAAACAGTGGCCTCATCTCCTGTGTAAGTGCACCAGATGAGGAGCAATGTGGGTCAGCAGATCCCACACTGAAGTTGGGATCCTCCACACTCCTCCAGTCTGCACGAGGCCTTGGGACACAGCTGCTCATTTAATGACTAGTAATGTGGGTGGGTAACACGTTCAAAATGTGTTGGTTTCTAGAGCCGCGCTGTTTAAACAGTGCAGAATGGCAAGACTTTGAAACAAATCTTAACGTTTTATAAGCTGTGTAGCTGCCTGAAAAAAGGAAGCAAATATTCATTCAGAAATGGGAGACCACCTACTTGAAATGTAACCCTGCAAGTAAGACAAGCAGGTCTTAAATAAACTCAAAGGCAAGCAGTGAGTCACCCTTTTGCTTCTATAAATTTTTATGTAGTGTGTTTCTATTGAAAGTCGTTTAGTTTCAGAAAGGTATGGACCTGATTCTCTGCTTTCTTGTACTAGCTCTTATTAGTACAAAGTAGGTAGGTTACTCATTCAAGGACTTACTCCCCTCTGTCTCCCTGCCAGCTTCAAAGCTTTCTACTCTGATATTGTGCTCTCTGATACCAGCGCTAGGCAGTGCTGCCACTTGTTTCCTATAAGCCCTTTTTATGCTCATGTGAAAGCTGATGGCCCTGCTGAAATCAGACATCCTTTTTCAAACCAAGTTTTATATAAATAAAAAGGAACTGGGTTCCACTCAGACCTACCAGGCCTGCTCTAGTATGCCTGCTTTTCAGTGTGCTGATTTCTTTACTCCAACATTTTTTTTTCTCTCTCTCTCTCTCTTTTTTTTGGTTCTCAGTCAGTTACAACTATTTTGATGAGTCTCATTTTGTTATGTGTGGTCACTTATCTGTTGTAGCCCACTTACTGGCTTCCACATGTTGCTAAAATGTGTTTGGATGAGGGGATTAAGTTACTGTTTCTAGCTGTGAGTTTGTTTGGTCGCTTGGACACGTTCACTGGGATGCGAGATCCTAGAGTCCGTACAGAGCCCTCCAACTGGAGATTTGCTATTTTCTTTCTTCACAGCGGGGGACCTCACACAGGCTTCCCTTATGAGCCCTGCTGCAAGGAAATGCGTGTAGCATCACATCTTTACTAGAGCAAAGTGAAATCTCTTCAACCCAGCTCCTGGTATTCACTGCCTTTGGAATATTACTTGAGGTGCCTCCCTCCACAGGTAAAAGAGAGAAACAGGGATTGTGAAAGGTCTCTCAAACCCCTTAATGTCCATTGCAGAAAACATTTCTTGAATAATTCATGACAAAGTTGGTTCAGTGAGTGAAGCCCATCCTTGCTTTTGTTTGAGTTAAAATTGAGGAATGAGGAGTTCAAATAGGATGTTTAGCTATGAGTGACCAAAAGAACTCCAGTTTCCAGAAGGTTTTTTAAATGAATGTTTCCTATTAGAATTATTTCCTACTAATTACAGTGCTACTTTGAGAATCTAAGTGTTACAAGCATTAACTAGGTCATGTTTGAGTCAAATCTTTTTCCTTGTGAATGCTGCGACTGATTTAGATCTACATGTCTTTACCAGCTTTTTGCTGATGCCTCCATTTGACCTTTTTTTGTACTTCAGCATGTTTGGGGAAGATGACTTCTCTTGTGGTTCTTAGTGGTACATAAAAATAAACAACATGCAGTGAGTTTGTTTTTGTACAAATAGGGATATTTACATTATACGGGTCTGTATAATTGGCTTTGGGAGTAGCTTTGGGAGTGAAGAGTTAAGGCAGAGATGAAGAATCTGTTTAATCATCTGCTTGATTATCTTAAGCCAAGTAAAATACTTAAGCAGCACAGAAAAGAGAAGACAACTCCTTGGTCCCCGCTCCCAGTGGTGTTTTTCATGTAGCATTATACACAACATGAAGTCATGTAGGTTTGTCCTTTCTAGCCTGTTTCAAATAGACTGCTCTTCTGGGTTTTCTACAGTTGTGTTCTTCCAACGCCCTTGGAAGATACATTAATTTCTTTTGCATAATGTTGCATGAGATTGAACTCAGCAGTTTCCCAAGACCTCTGATAATGGAATTATGAAATTAAAAAAAACAAGAGAAGCTACTGTTTTCTTTATAAACATTGTATTTGATACAGCAATAAATGGATGCTAATGAAATGGAAACCAGTGAATTCAGTCTCTGCTCTTGAGTGGTAATGTATCTGAATATTTATAAAAGTATTTTATCTGAAGAGCTGGGTATGATTTGATGGAATACGCAGTGGCTTCCTGAAACCACTGGGCACCCAAGTAACTGAATAAGCATGTCATGAATTTGAAGGTAACTTTCACATCTAGGACTGTGTGTGTACAGGCAATTACCTGTGTGAATGTGCAGAGGAAAACAGAATGTAATGTCTGCTAGGCAGCCAATAAACTCGAATTATATCTTTCTGTTTCCCTTAGCCAGGAAGTCACCCAGCTATTTTTAAATCTGTACCCATGAACACAGTCAGACATAAGGCTCTTTCTTGAGGAAAAAAAAGACAGGAAAAGATTTAAAATATCTTGAAATTTCCTACCCCTGTTTATCTCCTGCTGCCTTTCTCTTTCTGTCAGAGCATTTACAGGTTTTTCCAGCCTAAAGGCAAGAGGCCAGGAGTTCTTTCCAGAAGTCCTACATTTTAAAGGGGTCCCTATACAGCAAGTAGGCAGCCAGTGAATCTTTCACTCAAGGGTTTTTACCGATGACCTGTGGTCCATCTCTTGGCAAGTTCCTAGGAAGTTTGCTAATATTTAGATACTAGAGGATGGTGATGACAGTCAGATGACAGCAGTTTGTCACTAGAGTTGTCACTACTCTCTGGAGTACTAGACTGTGAGGAAACATGGGTGTATGAACTGTTCTCTGTCAGCTGCACTTTGCAAAAGGAAAAATAAAGATTTAAAGATTTAATCTCTTAAAGCTTTCACATGGAATCCTTTCCTGGGTTTTCCGTCTCTTTATCACTGTAAAAGAAAGCTGAGCAGGTTAGTTAAATCCCTGGTCTTTAATCTGAGCAATCTAGATTAATTTTCTAGCTCTAGTACAGTTATAAGATGAGATTTCGAAGAAGTTACTCAAAACTCAGTCATATAGTAGTAACTGTGTTTAATGTGTATTTTAAGGTAGCATCTTTAATTTATACAGCCCATATCACAAATGAAAGTCTTTCTCCAAGAATTACCTAAAATTATAGAAAAGACAACTGTGACAGGAAAATCATTCCCTATGGTATCTGATACCCTGTTACTCTGTGTATGCAGTATCTGTAGCAAACTAATAAACAGCCATGTGCTGATGAAGGGGAATAGCAAAATGATAGGGAAGGGCCATGTGAAAGCAGGAGAGGAAAACTGTAGAAAAGATGAGTGTCTGAGAAAAAGACAATATATGATAGAGATCTGGGCTGGTCACTAAGTCTCTGATGTTCCTTACTTGTCTCTAATACTGGAGTTTGAGTTTCTTTACATTCATATGACAGATGCCCAGGGTGGAAGGCTACCCATCCTTTGCTCTGTGTGGTCAGAATGCTTCTTCTCTGTTCTGTGCATTGTTTTACATTCCTATCACTGCAAGAACATTGCTTAATTTCTGAAAACAAGCAGGATATTATCCTTGTTGGGTTCATGAGAGGTTCAAATTTGCATTAGGCACCCTTATACCTAGTGACTGGTTTACACGGGTATAAAACCCAGAATCATGTATATGAGACTGTTAATTTCTTTTACTGTTAACTTTTTTTTAAACAAGCAAGCAAACAAACAAAACAACCCACCAAACCCTAACCAAATAGCAAAAGCAAAACCAGAGGACCTTCCCATAACTTGTGTAGAGGTTTACCTGTATCTTTGTCACAGTACTACCATTCACAAGGAAGAGCTTAAACTGTACGAAGTCTTTTCCACACTCCAGAGACTATTTTTAGTGATAGCTTGAATCCTCACACCCTTTCTCATCAGTTACTGAATGAATTGTGGAGAACAAGGGTCTAGGAAGTTCCTGGATCCTCTCACTACTTTAGGAGTGCTAGCCAACATAAAAATATCTTGCCTGAAAGGAACAGCCCTACTCAGTAGATGTTTCTGCTGTACCACATTGTCATTATTCTCCTGCCCCAAGCTTTCACACTTTAGGATCTGGAATGGGAGAACACCCCATTAACATCACATTTGGAGAGAGTTACGAAGCCACTCTCTACGCAGTCCCCATATGCCAATGATTGGCTGCGAATCTGTAAATCTGAATTATGCCATACAGTATTATACTACCAGGCATGACAAGGGAATCTATTGGTTCCTGGAATAATAGTCTTTTAGCAGAGAAGTGATCCCAGAACTTCAAGAAAAAAAGAATAAAATCATTAATTCTTTTTAAGTGTGTTCATTAGAAATGGTTAGACAGTCTGAAATATGCTGAAGTTAAAATAATGAAGACTTAGGAATTTTCTGGCGAGACACATTACATCAGAAAATTCCAGCTTGTGGAAACAGAAGCTGTCTGTGAGAAAAATACAGTTTAGCTAAGTCTCCTAATGTGATTTTTTTTCAAAGAAGAGTTATGGAATTGTTGAAATATCTTTCTGACCTTTCTGGAAGCAAAGGAATTCCTTTTTCAGGGAATTTTTTATTATGAAATTTTAATGTATACTGTTTCTTAAAAATTCTCTTGATCTGAATTTCTGTTCTGATTTGGGATGGAAAAGAATTCAAAATATTGAAAAACTTCTAAGGAGTAACAGAACAAATTCAACATAGTTGTTTTGAAGGTCCAAGCTCGGACATCATCGGATGAGTAAAACCCATAAGTTTTCCTTTCACACAGGCTGAGCTATCATGTCAGATTTCTTTATGCATATTTGGTAATTCTATTAAATATTGTAAATGAAAAACAATGATTTCTAATAAATGTGTTCATTTTAACGTTGTTAATTTCCTACCCGAGGCATAGAGAATTTGCTTGCCACTAAGTAGCATTTATTAATAGTTGTGGAAGGATGAGTCATGTTCATTTTACAGTTTTCTTAAGGGTTATAGTCGGCATGCACTCACTTAAAAATCTGTGCTAAAGGAGTGATCATAGATTAATAGCAATGCATGTTTGTGCTAGAGGTAAATCTCCTTAAAATCCAGCAAAGAACTTTGGCTAGTCATGGGATATGTGCTGTCACACATCTCTACATGTTGTAGAGTTTCTGTTTCAGTCTGGATTTTTGAATTTATCATTTATGAGTAGCTCAGTAACTGAATAAATCCAGGAGATCTGAGATGTTCTCAGTATCAAGTGTCCCTGGCCAGATGTAACTGAAAATTATGTATTTGTAAGGAAACCAAGTATTACTTTTTTTTTTGTGAAATGCACATTGCTCACATAGTTACTTAATAAGTGTATTACTGATAACGATAAAGAGGGACTTTCATGTATTTCAGTTCTTAGTGTAGTGTATATTCAAAAAAAAAAAAAAAAAAAGACTTCTTTTGCCTTCCCCTGTGATGAGGGCCATCAGGACTGGTCCAGCATTTGAAAACTGGTTGATATTTCTTTGAAGAAGCAAAGAAAATAAAACACAATCCCTGGAGTGGATACCCCTGCCATGTTCCCATGGAAGGTTCCTGATTGGACAGAGGTGCCCTCTGTCCACACACAGAGCCCGGCGATCAAACACACATGGGGAGTTAATTCCAGCAGACTTTATAGCCACCTCTGCACAATAACAATAAATAATGAAATAAATGCAGGACACTTTTGCTGGTTGGTTCTCAAAGCCGTCTACAGACCACTTAAACAGTAGCGCATTGATTATTCTCACTCTTGGAATACAGCGATCCTGTGTCAAAACATGGCTGCCGTTTGAAAGCACATAGCAAAATTACACAGCGTTTAGGACAGGAATTAATATTTGTGGTAAAAACTACAGGATATTTTTACGGATGCAAAATATAAGCGTTACTGAATATGGACTATGTCTTTTTTGATGTATGTCTGTCATTGCTGTTTGACTTCAGAGCCAGAAAAGAATTTTGCAGAAAATGGCTATATTATCAGTTCTTAGTCACTTAGCCAAGGGACTTGTCCTGCTCTTCTGTGGTTACCTTCCTTTTTTTTTATTTTTAGGACTGAACTACTTACTTTATGCATGCCTACAGTGTAATCAATACCAATAGTTGAACCTGACCAAAGCTGGAGAAGCAATTGTAGTATTGTTGGCCAAATTTTGTCAGTCTAGTTGGATACCAGCAGCAAAGAAACAGAGGATGTGAACTCCAAATACTGCAGGAAAGAGCCTGATCCCCAGCTGTGCTTGAACAGCATGAACTGAAGCCTGTGCTTTCAGAGCTTTGCTGCTCTTGGTACCTAAACTAGGCTGATGGAAGTCGTCTGGTCATACCTCTCTCTGCTGTGACCATGCTTGTGAGCACACTGTGCAACCTATCCCTCGTATGGTGGTTTTGAATATGTGTCGCAGATAGTGTTGAACTCCTTTACAGATGTTACCGCAAGCTGTCAGCCCTTCTCCAGGAGCTTGGAGCTACCACTTAAAAGACCTTATTCTGTACGTCTTCTTTGATCCAAGTGTATTTGTTTGCATTTACTCAGATTAAATGCAGGTGGTTTTTACGTGAATATCCTGGTATCTTTTGGTTCTTCCACATCTATCTTAATATTTCTTTTCAGTGAGGCCAGAGATGCAGTGATAATTTCCTTAGTTTTTATTTCTCTTTTTTCATGAGTGTATGTGTGCATATCTATCCCGATTATTCAGTTTACAGGAAGATGTCTCGGTTGGTTTTTCAAAACTCTCTTGCCAATTGTAAATTATAACTTTTCCTAAGCTCTGAAATCCTGCATTAGAAATTTGAATTTGAGTACTTTATGGTTTCTAGTACCGGGTTGCCTCACACCACCATGTTTTCCATTGGCTCCTCCCTTATTTATAGGAAACTAATGGAAAAAGGTTCACAGACTTAACCATGTTTTTATTTTTTAAAAATGAAGGGGGCAAGAGTGTCAAAGACTGAGCAATCTTTCTTTCCCCACCCCCCCTCATATTTTCCCCAAGCCTTGAAAGAATATCCTTAATAATGAATGCTCTATCATTGAATGCTCAGAAGTAATACATTTTAGACTCTTACGTCAGATAAAATTGCAAGATATTATTGATTTCCATTCCCAGCAGTTTAAAGATGCAGGGTTTGGGTGGGTTTTTTTCATGGTAAGCTCTAATGACACACTGTTAGAGGAACTACTGTGTGTTTAGTAGTGAGGAATGAAGCTCTAAAGGTCTGGAAGTTTGGAAAAGTTCAGATGCCTCAAAATGCTTGGATTCCTCTCAAAATTTTTTCTTAGCTGTATAAATCTACCACCCAGCTGTCATCCTCTGAGGAATTAGCAAAAAAGCGTATTTATAAGACAAATCGTTTGGCTGATGGAGAGAAATATGTTAGCAATATTTTTTTGATTCACATTTGAAAGCAGAATATTTCTTCCATTGCAGTCAGAAGTCAGGGCTGCAAGTAGGTTCTTTCCAGCAAGCTTACAAAAGCCTTTTTCTTTCCGCAGGCATTTAGCCACACCACCGCGGGCTGTGATCTTGTCAGTTCTCATAAGCTAGTAACACCAATGGTAACAAAATACTTTCCCTAGTTATAGGATGTACATTTCCATGAATTGGTTTGGTTCATCTCATATATGAAGTGTCAAATCTTTTTTTTTTTAAAAACATAAAGAACACTGGAAGAATTTTGAGCAGTTTTCTCACTATTAAAAGCTAGTCATGCGAGGAGACTCCATCTCTTATAACCGATTCAGTAATGGTAAAAACCTGTTGGGTGCAGATGTAGCCTGAAGGGCTGGTAGCACCTTTCTTTGTGGCTGTCCTGGTGAGGCAAGCTGACCAAATGAGACAGGATCAGGCCCAAAACACGTAAATGAGCTGGTAAGTCAAGGTACAAGATTTTGCACCTTCTGCAACGCAACCCAGCATCTGGGGTAGTAATACCAGAAAATACAAACTAAATGTGAACTCTCTCTCCTTTGCTATATAAGCAATTATCATTCAGGTGGATTTAAAAGGGCTTTACAGCCTAGCTCGTGTATACAATGTGTTAATGTGTGTTACTTCTGCCGCTGAAAGCCAGCCGCTTAGGAACTGAAACATGGCATCGGTTCAACAGCATGTCGTAGCAGCAAACTGCAGCATGGCAGGCGCTGAGCACAGCAAACATCTCCAGCTGAAACAGCCCAGAGAGCGGCAGAAGGGAGAATTTAAATCGCACGGTATGTATTTAGATAGCACTTGCAACTTGAGGTGACTTGTGGAAAAAGTTACCCGGGGTTGTTAGTGACCAGTGATCAGGACAAGCTTGATCCTGAACCTCGCTTAGAAGATGGCACTGCTAATGCCACGGCACCCCTGGCACCGTAGCATGACGGCATATTGTTGTTGACTCAAAAGGAAAAGAGACTTTTGAGTATGTCGCCAGCACTACTAGCAAGAGCAGCTGAGTTTTCTCCTCTTAAATAGACCCTGCAGACATAAGTAGAGCTCAACAGCTGAGTTCCCCTGACAACTCTATTTTCATTTTGTAATATTTCAGTCGGTAATTCTACTTTGAATAGGTAGGTTATTAGAGAGAGATGCATTTGCTGCTCTGCAGCAATAGGTTCCTCTTCCTGTGAAAGCAAAGCATTATGAATGCAAAAGACTTTTCTTCCTAACAGCATTGAGAGGATGGAAGTTCTGGTGGGAAAAATTCCAAGTGAAACTTTGGCTTCACTCAGCTGGAGTGGCACAGTCTCCATACTAACAGCACCTTCCCGCCCTTCCCCCCCGCCCCCCCCCTTTTTTTTTTTTTTAAACCACAAACTTCCCCATGTCACAGCTCTGTGCAAATATTTCCCATATGTCAGTTGGCTGATCCAGTAATCACTTAGGGCTGGAGTGTAAATTACACAAGCAGCAACATGCACACAAATATCTGACTTGTACGATTCTGTAATTTGGTGAGATTTAACTATGGTGAATTGAACTGATTTTAAATTAAAAACTTTCTTTTAATATCTGTGTAGATTCAGTGCTAGAAGGGCTATTATTCCATCTCCCACTTTACTCCTAGCCAATGTAGAATGTCTCACTTGTGTTTTAATGGTGCCTTTCTTGCTGCTTGCTCTCTCCATTTGCTTTCATTTCTATCCAGTGTGCTGTCATTATGCCACGAACTAGATTCTTTGGGCAGGAACTATCTTACTTTGAACATCTAGAATGTGCATGGCATTTTGTAAACAAATTAATTAGTAGCGTATGCTATTGTTTATTTTATATCTGTAATACTGTTCTTGAGCAGTCCACTGTAATGTTTCAGACAGGGTAATAGCCAGAGATTATTTTGATTTTAGGGAATTCTGGGAGGCTTTAAATTAGTCTTTTCCTTCAACGTGGTAGGAGTGCACTCCTCAGTGCAACACTGGCTGAGTATACGCTGGCGTTCATGGGAGGCAGAAGAAATATAATGGTGCAGGGGACTTGGGTTTCTGACACTTTTTAAAAAGAAAAGCTTTTCAGAAAAGAATGCTTTGGACAGCCTGGGCTGCAGGTTTCACGCTCTGCGCGTGCGTGTGTGTGTCTCTGTGCACAGGGTCCCTCCGGCCCCCAGCAGCGACTGGGCTGCCTGGGGCTGGTGGGTGGGCACTGGGCTGGGGTGCAGGGGGTGGAGGAGCCCCTGCTCCTGACTTTGCAACTGTTAGGAGCAAGAGCTCTGGCTGATGGAGTCACCTTCTCCCAGCTCATCACCACTTTTAGCACTATTGTCTCTGCACCAGCAATGATTTAAAAGTATCTTTGCAGCAGCCTTTACACTGGCTGTAACAGTTCCCATGCCAGCTTTACGCTTGCCCCCTTTCCCTCTTGCTTTCCTTTCCTTGGTTTCCTGTTTTTCTTGGTTTCTGCACTTCCAGTTTCTTTTATTCTTTCTTACTTTGTCTCCTTTTTTAAGTTTCTTTTTCTCCTGTCTCCCTCTTTTGTTCCTCAACTTTTTTGCTTTGTAATACAGTTGCAGGCATTCACTTTGAATGCTGTGCAAAAATAGAATAAAAATGGTCTCTACATTGGAGATTCATTAGACTTACTTGTCCTTTCTCCCCAGCTCATGTTCATCCTCTCTTTCACAGTTGTGTTGATCATAAAAGTATATATTTTGCAATACTGTGAATGTATGTAGCCTACAGTATGTCATGAGCAGATTCAGTCACAAGGATTGAAACGCTTGTTGGGTTATAGCTGACAATAAAAAGATTGTAAATGTGACATTTGAGTTGCATTGCTTAGCTGCCATTTTAATGAGTCTTTCTTTTGCTCTTTCCTTCTTTTTTGTTTCTTTGCTTCTGAAAGTAAAAAAGATGCAAGCTCTCTTCCATGGTTTTGGAGTCATTAAAGGTAGGCTCTAGCCTCATCCTCAAGGTTTAGGAGGAAAAAAGCCCAAGCCCAAGAGGCAACTTGGTAAAATTTCCACATTATCAGTTGCATTTGATACGAATTGGCTGAGCACACCCGTGACAAGAACACCCACCAACGTGGACCTCATCATGACATGAATTTTTGAGTAAGTATGCAGGTGCCTGCAACCTTTCCTCTGGGTGCCTGCCACAATCCAGAGTGAGTGGAATTGGCTTTGATAAGGATCACCTAAGCCAAGCAGTCTGGTACCAGTAGACAAGACTTGTTCTATGCATCCCCCAGGAAGATTTTTGTGCGGTCCTGGAGCTTCTTTGGGGATGACTCTGAGTTCAGGGGAACTTCGAAGTGTGGGGAGAAGTGGAAGTGCTGTGTGATTTTCCTTGGGCAGGGAGAGGGCTCCACAGAGAACAGTAGTCCTTGATCATGCATGAAGGTGCAAACTGTATGTCCCTGCACCTACTGGAATAAAACTGGCCTTAGATGTTCTTTTTAAGTTTCTTTTAGTGTCTCCGTAGCAGCTCCGTAGAAATCACATAGGAAAATTAAACTCTTGTTGCCTTCAGTTGCAAGAGGAAGAAGCAGAGCAATTCTTTACCATACTTTCTATAACTCAGAATTATTTACTATAGCAATTATTTCTGGGACTTCAGAGTAATTTTAGGATCTTTTTTTTTCTGGCAAAACCCCACAGAGATAAAAATGGCTCTTGCCACACTGATACAGTGGCAACAACTGCAAAGCAAAGTGCTCCCCTGAGAAGTGAAACTCAGCAGTTTCCCACTGAGTGCTGGACCAGCTGTGGAAGGAGGAGGAATAAAAGGTGATATGAGTTAGATTTATGCTGATGTATGAGGTGAGTGTAGATTTTTTGCTTAGAAGTTGCTAGAAGGTCATGGTATTTTACCAACTGAGATTTATACATTTGAAAATGAACCTCCAAATGGGAATGTTTCCAAAGTCTAATAAAGCAGAGCTATGCTCATACACTGACCTTGGCAAGCCTGCAGGTAAGTTCCACAACTTCTACCACCTTATAAACACTAAGATGGGTTATGTAGAAAAAACTATAGAGGCTCTATTTAGAGACTTATGGTAGCAAGTAGGCAGAAAAACTTCAAAACCACCAATTTAATTTATTGAAGGTCTCAACAGGAATATATAGGAAAAAATTCTGTCTTCCACTGCAAATATTCCCCCAGCAACACAATCTACCCGCCAAGAGTACCCAGAATTTAAGGCGAGGGGTGGGGGAACCATGTTAAACCTATTCAGTAACACTGCTAAACAAAACTCAAAGGATAAATGTGAACCTGAATCTGTATTTTACCTGATTAGCTCAGCAAGGAAGCATATGTCTGAGAGGTTTTTCAAGCTGTACTTTGCCATTTATGTACTTGTATATCATGGCTGTAGACAACACAAGAGAACACCCACTGGGATTTAGGCACATTTTAAAAAGTTTTCCAGCCTGTCTCTGGATTTCATAAAGGTTCTTAGAAGTTGCTTTTGCGGATCCAAGTTGGGAAAACACAGGTGAGATCAAGAAGTTGTTGCTAGTTCCAAATAAAATGCAGGTAATGCCATTTTACGGTTCAGGATCTCTGATTCTGGGGAGGCAGAGCGTGCCAGAAAATGATGCAGGCCAGAAGTGGAGTCAGGACCATTCCAGGGCACAAATTCGAGCAGTTTCAGGCAATGGCCACTCCCACCAGCATCCGCCCAGCTTGCTGCTGCAGCAGGGCACCATGGCTGTGCCTGCGCTGGCTTTCTGCCACTCCTGAACTCTAGGAATTTCTAGACACCAATTTATGCTGCCTTTGCTATATTGGAGCAGCATAAAGAGGCCACAGTGAGTGATGGGAATTATTTACCTGTATAATTCCAGAAAGTGACAGGAATCACAGTCCTCACACCCATTTGTAATAATTTTGTATTAAACTGTCATTAGGTTCTTCATTAAATCATTTTTAGAAGTGTACCTTTTATTCTTGCATTGCCTTTCCAGGATCAGAAGAAAGCCAAATAATATTTTACAGTAGTCAGACAAAAATGGTGTTTTAAATTTTAGTATAGCTTGTAATATGTTGTGGTTTTAGACTTTGTAAACCCAGGATGTGCTTATACCTCTGATATATTTCAATGTGAAAAGTACTAGAAGGGGCTATTCTAAATAGCTAGGTACTGGTAACGGGTCTATTGTGTTTCCATGCAGCCTTCTGCTATAATGAGCCTGAAAATCGACCCCCTTCAAGGCCTTTCAAGTTCTATTTGCCCCAGAGACGTGTAATATTTTAGCATGAATAAGAGGTAGACTGCACAATATGATATGAATAAGCATGTGTGCTCTTTTGAGCTACCAGCGTGTTCTGCCTTAGCAGAACTGCTAAAGAGATGGGATTATGAACACGGTCCCAACTGCAGGAATTTTGTTACATTATATGACTCCTATAATATTTTCCTAATTTTTCCTTATTGTTTTTCTAAAAGTTTTTTTTTTGTTATATTTTTAACTTAGTAAAACATGCAAGAGGTTGCTGTTCAGCTTAGAAGTTTATCTTGTGTTGCTCCAACAAACTGGTTCATACTTTAGGGCTGGGTTTAGTTTCTAGGAGTATATTTCACTATGCAAAACCGATTTGGGTTGTGGAGTCTTGCCAGTACTACTCATAAAGTGGACTCTCACCTAACATAAACTTTTTAGGGCTTATCCTACATCTGCAGTTCATGATTTGTGGAACACACAGCCCATGTGCTGGGGGATGTATGGAACTCCCAGCTGGTTTCATTAATGTAGGTTTCCAGTTGCGTGTTGGAGATCTACTTTTGTCCGTGTTGAGTAATGTTTTTGCAATGATTTTGGCTCTTCTAGCAGCAAGTCTTTGAAATGGTGGAATTTATACTTGATTATATGAATTGAAAAAAAAAAAGCGCATCTTTTTTTTCCAAGAGTCATATTATTGCTCTTGTAAAGGAAGCATCATCCACCAGATATTGATCCCTCTCCTCTGGTTAGAAGGACTGGTCTTCCAGTTCCATGAAACAGTTTCTGGCACAGCAAATAGAAACCTTTTGCCTTTAAATGTAATTGGTCTCTCATGAAAACAAAGAATAGTACTGAAGAGTGGTGCCTGGACTCCATACCTTTTAATAGAAAGGGCTGAACCTTGCCTCTGTTTTGGTGTGTGGGTTTTTTTGAGTTTTTTGGGGTTTTTGTTTGTTTGTTTGTTTGTTTTTGTTTTAAATTTTTATTTAGGTAATATTTAAGTAATAAAGCTAACTTTGAGTTCGAGATCTTACCTTATTCCAATGCTCACTTGAGTCTTGCTGACTATATTGACTTTGTATTTTGGGACTCAGACCTGCATTCAAAGCCAAATTTGTCTTTTGTCCAAACTGTGCGAATGTAAGCCCATAAATTGGTGTGGCCTCAAGTAAGCCTCAGTGCATGCCAGATGAGGCATCCTGGGACTATGATATGTATCAGTACAGATCTGAATTTGTCTCTCTCTGGAGAGAGGACCTGCCAGGTGCATCACAATCACAGCTCTCCTGTGGTACTCTCATATGGTTCATGTCAGGCAGATAAGGCGAATGCAGGGTCCTTTTAGAAGAATACCAGGGAGGTAAATGGGATGTTTACGCAACACGTGCCAAGGCTGACCTCATAGCACAGAGGATGCAGTGCCCTGAACAACAGCTTGGCAATTTGGGTACTTAAAGCCAGATCAGGTTGCCTTTCAGGCTTTAGTATATTTTTATATATATGCCTTCCTAATCTGCAACACAAGCAAAATCTTTATAACCAGCAGGACTGTTTTGTGAAATGCAGAGTAGAGGGAACTAAAGGCTGTAATACTATGTCTGTCTCACATTTTGTGATTTATTTAATTTCCGTTTCCTCTCTGCTATATTTTTTTTCTGTGGAATTAGATGTAGAAAAGGTCCAGTTTTTGTCTTTCCCTATATTTTGACGTTCCTTTAACTCACTGTTATTATTATTACCTCATTATTAATGAGGACGAGTATTTGCACATTATTTCCTCTCACATCTACAAAATCCGTGATTCTTGACCAGTAGAGGTCTTTATACATCTGCTCTTATGTTCTCTTTTTTAAAGTACTTAAAACAGTGAGGCCTAGTGTATTGTCAAGAATTGATTTTGTAGGTCAGTTTGAATTTACTCTTAGAATACACATACAAAGCAGCAGCAGCTTCGAACTGTGTGGCTTACTACATCATGTGCAATAGAGAACAGCATATACTAACCTTTCTGGAGATACTTCTGCTGTAGACACCTACTGTGATTATAGTTCGTTGAATATACAAATCCCACATCATTAGACTGAACATTTGAGGCCTCGGAGGTAAAAAACCCCACAGACGTCATACTTCCTATCAGTTTTCTCACCGGTCTGCCTGATGCAGTACAAAATCTTCAGACTTGTTTGAATATAATGTTTATATAAATACGGTTTTACCTTGGGGGACAGGTGCTCTAAAACCAAGAAGGCTAACTGCTCATGTCTTTGGAGATCAGGGAAATAGTTCTACCTTCTCTCGAAGGGTGCATCTACATTAATAATTTAGTGTCCTGCAAGAGTGCTTTTGGTGCAGAGAGCCACTTTCCTGAAGGTAATGTGTGTAATGAAAGTTGTGCTATGAAGTGAAACTCAGCAGTGTGTGATGCGGCAACATGCCATGTCTTATATTGCTTGTATTATACCTACAGAAGTCATACATGGATTGAGCTTTTTAAACACAAAGTTTATAAATTTTAGTGAGAGGTAATTAATTCACTATTAATGAATAATTAAAACCACTGATAGAGTGAACTGAAAAACTGTTGTCAGCGCTTGTGAATGAAGTATAGGATATCTTGGCAAAGCCATTTGACAATCTGCAACACTACTTTTTTGGGAGTAAAAAAGTTTTTTCCCATTTTCATATATCTAGAACATTACATCTAACTGTTCTTAATCTTTCTGACAAAATTGCTCTGTGAGAGATTAGAAAGAAGACATTTGAGGGGTGCTTTATGAAAAAAAATCATGGCTGAAGCCATGGATGTGTCAGAAAGTTCAGACCCCTGACTGGGAAGCTGCTACTCAAACCTTAAAATGAGGATCTTTTTCCCTGTCCTGACCTCTCTCCCCACGTCTGGCATTTGGCTTTATAGCACATTGGTCAGTTCTTCAGTCAGCATTTCCCCCAACATTTATAGCTCCACTTTAAAGGTGGAATTCTCATCCTGAAGATGACAATCCTTCATCATGTAAAATGACCATGCTGTAATAAGATCTTCTTGCAGGGTGCAAATGTGTTATTAGGTGTCAGTCTGCAGGCTCGGGTCATCCACCAGCTGTTATACTGCACAGGTTGTATTTTTTTGCAACATTTGGTGGAACATTTCAGGACTGCAGGATTATCTGAACCAGATGTGAAAAACCATCTCCCTGACACAAGTGTGCAATTAGTCATAAGTGATTACCCATGACCCCTTATATGCAAGGGGAGGGAAATTTAGGGTTAACTGCTGTCTGCACCTTAACTGAAGAGGGCTATAAAAGTTCCTCTCTTTTACTTCTCAGACTTCAGCCAGTTTTCTGCTTGTTCTTGCTTTTGAGATTTTTCAGGGACATGTAAACCAGGAGAAGCCTAGAAATCTGAGTCCTACTTGGAAAACTGTAACAGAAAGTCATCAAGAAAAAGATCTGAGTCCTAGTTTTTCTGCACCTTTCTCTGTCATTTACAGTTACAAAGCCAGCATAACATCACAGCCTCTCACCAGTGAGGGGACTGGTTCTATTGGCCCCAAGGGCAAGTAACAAATTAAGGACCTCCCTCTGGCTAGATAACCCCTCTTTTGTATGGAGTAGGACTTCTTCTTGAGTTACCTCTGCTGCCAGCAGCTCTAGTAACATGACAAAGGGAGAGATGTGAGACTCTCACGGGGCTTTACCTGTCAACATCAACACCTTAACTCCCTCTGGAAACTGACAACCAGTCAGCACAATTCCTAGACCACTGCTCAAATACCATTTCTAAGAGCTAACACAGCCCGACTCAGTTTCTGGGTAGATCTAAGTGGCAGCTCTATCCACGTGCATCCATAGAGCTCCTAATACAGTGGGCTTCCTGTATCTGCTGAGACGTGCGTTTGCTGACATAGGTGACTTTGCAACAACATGGAAACCTTTCTAGAAATCCGATTGCATAGCTGTGATGGCATCAGGAACTGTGTGAAGCCTTTTATTATTTAGAGCCAAATGGAAATCTCAAATGCTTTTGGCAAGCTACATGTTAACTTAGGTTCTTTCGTTGATTAATGATTTCCCTTTGTAGGACTGGGGTTCATCTTTACCTCTCCGGTGTGATTTTCACACCTGCTTTGCCTCAGTTATGGCTGTAGGCTATAAATTGGTCAGGAGTCTACATTTACCTATGAAAGAAAGGGCCGCAGCTCAGACCCAGTAAAAGAAAAGGTAGCTGATGCTACATAGACTTCGAGCAGCAGGTGGAGATATAAGCCCCCACAGGTTGCCAGCTGTTGTCACAGAAGGTAGTAGTCAGTCAAAGATGACTAAACCGAACTGTCTTCTGGCTACTTTCTTCTCTTCAGCCAAAATTGCCTCAGATTTATCAACACTGAGCCTTACTTGTTAGTTCCTGTTTGTTTCTCAAACACAGCTACTCAGTGGCTAATGCAGACTCAAAGGATGTGGGGGAATCGAGTGGTATGATCTGATTTCTGAAGACATTGCATGAAAGCAGAGCTGCTCCCTGACTCTTTCAGAGGACCTATGGCCAAGGGGCCCAGGACAAAGCACATCTCACATAAGATCCTCAACAGTAAGGACAACTGCCCATGATTGGCTTTGGAAAAGGAACAGACCTTCATAATTTTGCTGTGGTTGGTAACCTACCTAAGAGCACTGCGGCTCCTAGAGCAAATCCCAGCTGGAGCATTAGACTTTCACCCACAGTCATGAGCATAGGTGCCAACAGACCGGATCGTATCTCCTACCCTATTCAGGTCAAGAGCACTTGGAGAATTAGGCCCTGTGAGAGCTGTCTCAAGACAGCTACTTTTGTGGACAGTGGAAATTTGGATCATCTGAATGAAGTGATGGTTTCTTAAGTGTAGTGCCTTTACGGGAAACCAAGAGCCTGTCTTCCCTCAGTGAGGTATTTAAAAGCTTTACCAGCCTACCTCTTCTCCTCCTTTACTCCTCAGAGTGGGGTATAAGCCACAGCTTGGCCAGTGAAGTCTTCCAGACAATTTTGGGTTCCCAGTGCTGGCCAGGTTCAGAGAAAGAAGCTTTGGCATTTGTCCCTTGAAGAAATTTTCCTTTTCTTCAACAGTGGTCAGTTCTTTCCACATCTGCACAATTTTAAGTAAGAAGAAACATCTCAGTTTAGGTTTAAGCCTTTCATCATCTTTCATGAAGGTTTTTTTCCCCCCTCAGGCGCTTACCATCAAGACTGGGCTGGATGAAACATACTTCTGAGTTTTCAAGCACTGCCTGCACTGTAAAATTTAATGGACATCAAGGGAAGAATATTTGTTGGTCAAACAACAATTTTTCAAGATTTATAGTTTCTATCACTCCTGATTATGACCTTACCCTCCATCCCAGCCACCCCTCTCAGCATGCAGCTGAATTTTTCCAGTTTCATGGTACACTTGAAGTTCTTCAGAATTCAGTATTCATACTGAGTCCTGACAAAGCATTGAGTGTTCGCCTGAATGTTCAGCTAAATATTAGATCCTAGCATTGCCCTCCAGATGGAGAAAAAAAATCAAAACAACCTTTGGAGGTAAGGTCAACTCCATCCAATGCTTTCTTGTCAGCTGTGACAGCTCTGTCCTGACTCTGCATATGTAGACCCTGATCCTTCTCTGCAGCTGAAGGGCTCTGGGTACAACCTGAGCAGAGAACAGGCGAGGGTTGGTGACAGCTGTATGTGGACCCAGTCCCTGGGCAGAAAGTGAGATGGTGTTCCAGCAATAAGGGATTAGTATGAGTGAAAGAGAGCTCTGACTGTAATTTCCCTTTGGCAGCTTAGATGAGCTCTTAACTTTGAATGTGGGAGCAGGTCTGTGGAAGCAAAACGGCCTGTTCACCTCCTCACAGTGCGATACGTGCTGAAGCCTTGTGGGATCAGCACTCTTGTTTGGAGTTCTGAATTCCTGCCAGATCAGGGCATTTAGTTTGGACCATAAGAGAAATAGAAGCTGTTCACAAGGCTTGGGTCCAAATTTCCACAGCATCTGCTGTGTTTGGAGATCAGTGTGGAGGTTTGAGCCTGCCATAAAAGTAGAGGGAAAAGAAAGTAATGTTTAATAAAGAAATGAAATGAACAGGAAAAATAGGGAATGAGCCCAAAGGGTGTCCATCCATGTTCCTGGGCATCATAAATTAGGAAGGGAGTAGCACTACACAGAGAAAAAGGACAGACAGGGGACAATGAAATACTAAAACCAAAGGTAAAATGAAGCCAGTTTTCAGTGGTATAGTGAAGGTGAAGGTGACCAAGCCTTGACTGATTACTCACCTGGAGTTAAAAGTTAAGACTAATGTCTTCTTTGGCAACTTTTGGCTGCAGGTGCTGGAGACTGAGATAAGAAATGGGAGTGTGGCAGCTCTGAGACCCTGATCTTGCACCAAGACACTGTCAGCAGCCCAAATCTCTTCTGTGGGACTGCTCCTGAAGTTCCCAGTTTGAGTCCTTTGTGTGTCTGGTTGGAGAAAATCAGAATATGCCTGATGTGAAGAACATTATATTTGGGTGATGGGGCTGATTTATATAAACATAAGACATTGGTAACGAATATTGTCGTGATTAAGTAAGATTGGAAATTGGAGAACTAGCAAGAAATGCAACATAGTAATGTTTAATTGAAGGCAGTATTATCTCTGTTACCCTTTTGAAGCTCATTGCAGAAAATTGCCATCAGATGAAATTACCATGCCCATTAATTTAATTGAAAAATATCTTTAAGAAGAAAGGTCTGGTGCTTCATAATAAAGATGGTGTAAATTTTACAGTAGTTCTTAACAGACAAAAAAAGGAAAAGATTAATGGAAACATCTATATGTCATTGCATAAAAGCCAGATCGGGAGCAGAGTCATGGTTTTTTTTCTGAACACCACTTCCTTATTTGGAGTGTTTTTCACTGTCCTTCCAAGAAAACAAGGAACATGCTTTTAAATTTTAAGTTACCAGCAAGAGGGTTAAATACCATTAAAGCCCTCAATTCAAAAGAAGAAGTAATGTCATGTGCTGTCAAACCACAGAACGTAAATGATGACTGAATCACCTGGCACTGTCTCTTTAACTCAAGACCTGCCACATCTGAATGTGTGGGGCAGTTTTATTTTCCCGTCTTGGGGCTGCTGCTTCTCCATTCCCCTCTCCATGTGGGTTTATTTTCCATTCTGTTTTTTGTTGTTTAGGTAGGTGCAGTAATGGCATTCCCAGGGCAGCACTGGGAAGCACTGGTTTCCTTTCCAGAATAGGAAAGCAAAAGCTATTTCAAAGCTGAAGTCTGATTATGCAGAGCACCCTGCATTTGGGGCAAATTTTCATGAGGCTAAACATAAAACGCTACCATGTATATTTCTTCCAATGGCCAAGGAGGGATATATATTAAACAGTCTGATCTTTAATCCTTGGTATTAGATTATTTATTTGTTTTAGGCAATGAGGGATGTTATTTGATCTTTTCCTCACTGCCATTTGTCTTGCAGTCTACTCTGTAGATGCACTGGGGAAAGATTATGTTCCTTCATCTCCCAAATAAGCTTTTTGTTTGTTTGTCATGTCTTTTGTACGGCTTTCAAACCTGAATTTCTGTGTGGGCTTAGGTAAATTTCTGTTCTCCTTGAAGCTAAACAATACAATAACCTGCTTAAAGGAATCAAGCTATGAAAACACCACCTTTTTCTTGTGCATGGTATCTGGCTGGACACACCTTTGAAAGAGAATAAAAATAATTTGATAAGAAGTTAAATGAATATAAAATACTGAAATAAGACCTTTAAAATGTTCTTTGCAACTCCTCAATATATGATTTTGAAATTTTGTTAAATAAATACACTAATGCGTGCACACACACATGTGGCTTTCTGAAAGCTATAGGACTTGAAAAATAATGTTACCTTTCTCTGTTGAAAGTATTTAATACTCTCCTCTACATCTTCAACTCATTAATCCTCGCTATACTTCCCTGAGGAAAGGGAATATCGCTACCATTTTATATGTAGAGACCTGGGGCAGGGAGATATTAAGGCCTGAGCTCATAAGGGAATTTCAAGGCGTAAATCCTCCAATTATGCTGATATCAGTGGGACTTGAATGCCTGTATGCCTGGGAACCTCTATGATCTGCGCTGAAATTTTTTTGGCCAGGAAAACACCAGGAGCCTGGGTCAGGCAGGAAATTGAAGCCGAGACTGCACAGAGATGTTAGGTGAGTGCTGTAGCCATTGGGTAGCGTTTCTGCTGCTTGCCCGCCTCCCAGTCCTCATAGGCATTTGCTCATGTAATGCCTGAGTGATGAGGTTGTATGAACAGGATGAGATCTTTTAGCTTGCTGTACATTTAAGGTAGCTCTAGCTCAGTGTCTGGACTTCGCAAACAAGGATCCCTAGCCGGTACCTGACATCCAGTTTGGGCCCAAAGTTAAGGTGGGAGACTAAGAGTAATGCACAGCATAAGCTGTGTTACAAGTTTCAAAATGCTGACTATTGCTGAGCTACCGAACCTTTTCCAAAAAGTTTTATGAGTACCCAGTCCTTGTGCTCTCCGCAATATTTAAGGTAAGTCGTATGGTTAAATTCTGTTTAAACCCAAAATTTTTAAAATTTCCTTTTCAAATTTTCCTTTATCTCCACATTTTGTAGGTGAAAGCTGTCAATTGCATTAGGAGATTTTACTCCTTTGCTCTCACAGATTGTCACCTTAAAAATTATATAAATTCTGCAATTCCTTGATTCTTTGCTAGTGAAGCATAAGAAAGATGATATTTTGGATTAGAAATCCCAACTGAAGTATCACCATTTCATTGTTTACTTAGATTAAGCTAAAAACATTTGTCATTAGGAACGCAAGAGGTAATTTCCTGCCAGAACACCCAAACCTTTGACATTTTTGCTTCAAAAATCCTTAAACGTGCGGTAGAGTATCAAAGCCTTTTCCCTACCATCATCAGCAAAGGTCAATGGTTTCTGACAGATGCATATTAGGCCTGACTTAATTATGACTGAGTGCCACAATGTTTTATAACATCTGTTATCCAGTGACTAAAAAGTGTCTATAATTCTATTTTTTTAAAGGACTAGCAGATGAAAATGACAATTTCAGTAGGGAAATCTGAACTGGCAGAAGAAAAAAAAAAGTCCTTTTTTCCTGGAATATTTCTAGTAATTGCTGTAATTTTGAAGCAACTCAAACTTTAAAAATTCCCACACGTGGCCTTGACAAGGTCAGCAAGGCCTCAGTAACTTTTATGCTTCCTGCATGATCCCTGCAGGTTAAAGAGAGGGCCTCACTGAAAGGAGGCCAGGCTGCAGAATAAAAGCTTTGCTATAGCCCTGAGGAGCAGCTGTTCCTGGGCTGCTATTACCACTCTCCAAAAAGCCCATTTTCACAACTCGACCAAAAATCTACCTGCTAGATCATTAAAATGTCAGATTGCTCAGGTCACGTAAACCGTTTCACAAATAAAATCTCTTGCTTGGGCTCCAGCATTCAAGAGTAGAGGTTGAGTATGACTGCCCTGCTTGGGCACAGCTTGCAGCTGCTGCACATCATGCTTTATCAGTCTTAGGTTGCTATTGACCATAATGGTACTTGAGCACCTTTTGTGTAAAATAGACAGTAATCGACAAAGCTGTCCTGAACTTCACCGAGTCCTTGCTGTCTTTTTTGAAGAAAAGTCTTTGTGTTAAAGTCATGGTTTTTATTTCTTTTTTTTTTTTTTTTTTTTTATTTTTGTTGTAGATTTTATTCACTGCTATTTTAGGAGAGTTGTGGTTTCAGACGAAGATACTGACACGCAAGTGTCTTGTAGAAGGGGCGCATTAGAAGCAAAGCCCAACCATTTGTCAGATTTTTCACAGTCTGTGACACTTGGACAGTTTATATTTCAAGTGCAGTGTTACACAAAGCACTCTCAAGTCCGGGAACTTCTACTCAGTGTTTGGTGCTGAGGCTTCAGGACTGCATCTGCAGTGTTTACAGTATCCAGAATAGTGAAACTGGTCATGTTTCTAAGGTACAGAATTGGGGCAAAATCCTGGCTCTGAATCATTTACTACGAGACAGCCAGGATTTACCAGCTTGTTTCCATTTCTGGTCTTGTCCAGACAGCCTGTACCACCCTGGGCAACTCCTAAGGCCCATGTTTGTCCATACACATAAATAAGGTGCCTAAGCTAGGAGCCTGGGCACCCACAAGTTTTTCAACTCTCAGTGTAGAGGCGACATAGACAGGACAGTCAAGGGTGTGGGAAGATCCGAACCATGCTGCAAAAGTGTCTGTCTGCTGAATGGAGGTAAGCTAGGACACGAATCTCAGACCTGACATTCAGTGGATGAACAGATGACTCCAAGCCTTACTTCCTTACCTGAAAAACTAGGGAAATGTTTGTCAGTGTATGTTTCTGTTGTTGAAGTCCTCACAGTCGGCACCAGGCAGATTGTTGTGGCTGTCAGAGATGGTGCAAACCTTGGGGAATCCTCTCTCCCTTCTAACAGTCTTCAGATGAGGTGAAAGACAGCCTGAATTCTTTACTGCCTTGCAAATTAGGCGAAGGATCTGCTTTCCAAGCAAGGTTGCTTTCTGAAAACACAGGGCTTGTCAAACAGCCGAACTGGGTCATTCAGATCTGGAAATATATACAGCTCAGAATTCCAAAGGTTCATTTGGGCTGGTCTGAATAAAACATTTGAAAACTTTAATCCTAGAACAGCGGCCCATGTTTGGCTTTCTCTGAACTTGAAGCTAGGAATCCTTATGCGATCAAATTTTGCTTCACTGGTCTTCCGGGGAAATTCCTCTGAGCGTTCCCTCTGCATTTCTGAATTACTGCTAAAATTTGTGATTGTTGAGTTACATGCAGAGAATCCCAATCTAGAAGTAATAATAGAATCTGAGGCTCTGCATATGTTTCAAGATTTGGGAGATGGAAACTTTTCTGTTGAATAGAGATGCATATTTCTTACTCAGCAAATCACAAGTAATTTTTCTAAGTGGCAAGTTCAGGAGCTAGCAACTAATGGAGTGACACGTGAGGGAAATTACAGACCATTTTAGAACTGCTGGACAATTCATCAGATCTTGCTTCATTTGTCATGTAGGTACTGAAGCTGCTATACATTATGCTGATGCTGTACTGGACCAGAGTACCCTAGGTGGGGATGGCTTTGATTATTTCCTTTTCCTGATGGACAAGTATTGAGCTGCAACTTAGTTTGAACAGTTTTCTTATTCATACAGATCTCTCAGTGGCTCTAGCTGAAATGAAAATGAAATATTAGATAGTTTACTACAAAGTAAAAGGGAACGGGGTTTAGTGAAGTAGCTAAAGGGGCTGAAGAGATTAAGATTCACTACTGACTCGAGAGTTTTTTTGATTTTCTGGATGGTCTTAAAGCATCCTGGAATTAATACCTCATTTGTTTATTAATCCATTGTACAATAATTATTAGTACATTGTAAGGATTAACTTTTAGTTGCTTTTTACAATTAAAAAAATAATTTCTTTATTGAAATGTAGTTGTACTTGCGTGATAGCATCACTAAGTGCAACCAGGGTGCTGTGTACTGCCAAAATGTCTGATGAAAAGAAACTGGCAAAAGAGGGCAGACTTTAGGTACTGTTTCTGTATCTGTTAGTATCGTTGAGTACTGCAACAACACCAGCTGAGATTGGATCTCACTGGAAAGATAGGACCATTAGTCCCTGCTGTTTGGACTGGGATACACTATTTGGAAAATATAAAAGCACAAACATTATGGGTGATGACGGTAATGCAGGGAAAAAAAAATCTTCATTATTTTTATTCATTATGCAATTATTTCCATAATTCTTCACTTTGTTTTTTACATTTATGCATTGTCTGTATTTAAATAAAGATCTGTTATGTTATTGAGAA
This sequence comes from Sagittarius serpentarius, assembly GCA_034782735.1. Lineage (NCBI taxonomy): Eukaryota > Metazoa > Chordata > Aves > Accipitriformes > Sagittariidae > Sagittarius > Sagittarius serpentarius. Next base: position 32,131,769 of record JAVKLA010000053.1, read on the forward strand.
GATGAACTGGATTTTCATTTGTTTGTTTTTTTCTCTTGTTTGAGACAAGGAAAGGGCTGAAGGCTGTGCACATGGCAGGAGACCATAATGCCCAACTGCAGGAGCTACTGATAAGATCATTCAGGCAGGGTGAGATGCAGATCCTAATTTGCCTTTGGATATTGATGAATTCTGGCCCACTTGAAGCCTAAGACAAAATTCTTACCCACTTAAATGGAGTTGGAGATTTTAGATGTGGGTGGCTGTTAATGATTTCTTTCATCCGTTCTTTTCTCTTGTTTACACTTCTGTACCTTTTTGTTTCTACCGGCAATGTTGAATAGCTGATTTTCAGTCTGATAATTTTTGTTTCGGGAAACTGGTATCTATGAGGGGGATAAGATTGAAAGAATACATTATGCTACAGGTGGCATGGGCTATGTATGTCAGGCCTCTATTCTTAGGACCAAGGTCAAAACTGAGGTTGTAGATTAATTGTGTAACAAGGTGTCAGAAAATATTCCACAAATAAACAGAACATGGTTAACTCAACACTTTGAATTTACAGAAAGTCTAAATTAGATCCTTAAAATAACATGATTATTGCTAAGTTCTAGCCTGAAGCTAAACTGGGGTTCTACTTTGAATGAAGGAGCTCCCAACTGGCAGGAACTTAAAAGGTAACTTAATATGCTGCACTACTAGAAATATAACAGACTGCTTATTGGGACATGTTTAAAAAAGAGAATGTAGAATACTTTTCTGATCCCACTGATACGTATTTCTACAAATAACACCAGAGACAAGTGAAATCTCTTTTATGGTTTGTAAGAAATCAACTGGACAAAGCCGGAGTTTCGGTTTGAGCAGTTCTACATATACAGAGGACTCCCAGCAGAATCTTTAAAAATAAGCATACGTTTCCCAAATGACATCATATTTTTGTTCTCTGCATTGTACCATAGTAATTTTTTTCAAATGAGACAAAGAGAGCTACAGAAAAGTTAGAGACCATAACATTTCAGTTTAGTTCTGTTTATTCCTACTACTACATCTAAAATATTTTGATTAAGTAATGATGTAGTTAAAAAGCAGGGATGGTGAGTACTTCCAGGGCTGAAAAACATGCAAAATGGTGCAGAAATTGGACTTAATGCTTTATTTTCCCTACAGATTATAAAGAATAGATCCATATATCTGCTTGCTGAAGTATTTAAGGGGAAGTAGCAAATAGAGATTAATCTCTTAGTTCTCAGTTAAATCTTTAGTTTTATTTTTAGTTCTGTTATTGGGACATTAGGGTTGTTTCTGTTAATCCAGTGTGCTTGATGGAATGAGAAAACAGGAGACAAGAATAAAGAAATCGTATGCGGTAACTTTAGTATATTTCATGTGAAGTAGCAAATAGTTCCAGCTTTTAATGGTCACATCTGATAATTAGAGTCTGCATGTGTGTTTATAAATTTCCTTTGTGATCACTGAAGATTTTGCTTCTGCAATGTCTACAGGTTTATTATATATATCCATATTAAGCATATGTGAAGGTGAAAGCTTTCTCCAGCATGAGTTGAACCTAACTGTTCTATGGTTGATAGGTAGGAGCAGCTCCTTTCATTTAAGATATGTGCTGTTTCTAATAAAAATCTGCATGAAAATCTATGAATGAAATTTGGTATCAGTATCTAAACCACAGGTTCTCATCTGGTTTAGCTTTTCTTTCTCAACTGCCAAAAGAAATTAGAGTGTTCTGGATTATTCGATTACAAAATTTAATCAAAAACAAAGGAAAAAAACCATTGGAGACATGATCATAAAAATGCCTGTAGCTATTTCTTCTGGCTTGGAGCATTGAGTTCCTTTTTAAGTTGCATTGAAAAGGGCAGAGGATGGACATAACGGGACTAGATATACTTAAGAAGAGATGTATCTATGGTGTGGAGCACAATGAAACCTTGCTTTGAGGTTGTACGAGAAGACATTGGTATAGAGAGGTATACAGAAATGCTGTCTGGAGACCTGCAGCCCTGTGTGGGCCACCATTGCTTATGACATTTTCACGAGGCTAAACTTCACAGCTGATGCAGAGACGCTGCATAAAACATCCACGTCCAGCTGTATTTCAGCCCAGGATCCCAGCTTTTGTTTGCTACACTGTCACAATGTCAACTGCTTCAGCTCAGATAACATCAGCTCATGTAAATCAGCCTAATGTCCCCGTTTTCAATGCAGTTATACTGACCTGTGCTGCCGAAGACTCTAGACTGTGAATTGCATGGAACTGCAGTAATTTTATCCTCTGTGTATGTTAACTATTATTACCACACTCTCCTGTGGATCAGGTTAGTTCAAATGAAATTTTTATTCCTGAGCATCTAAACTGTAATTTTTCTGCCTTGTCCTAGGTAGAACTTATCCAAGTGTCAGTATCTTCCCTTGTAAAACAGATTGAAGGCAGTGTTTAGGAAATGCGTTAAGCATTTCCAGAGACAGGTTTGCATCTGGATTCAAAGGTTTTGGAAGGTGCTTGCAGGTGCTGCATGGAAGAGCAATACATAAGATATGAGAATATATCCCTTGATTTAACAGGTTGCATCCTCACTTTTCTATCATCTTGCACAAAAGGAAAACCCAAGTGAGCTGAACAGGCACTGCGAGTGCATATTTATTGTCAGAATTTTCCTGGTATGAGCTCAGAACCTAATGTTATAGAGGTAACGAATTAAAACAGAGAGACAGAGAGATGGAGCAAACCTTAAACCAGCGATTGCTGCTGTCTTCATGATTCAGTCCAGGCCATCCACCAGCATAACGCTGTGTTTCCATCCTCTGCTTTCATTGGAAGTTGTGCTTGGCATGACTGCACTCTTAAGAGCATTTGGACAAATAAATAACATCCCTCTTCATTATTTATTTGCCTTCAAATTTTAATCAGTATTTGTGTAATCAGTAGTAATTTACTACATTCCTATTCAAAGAAATTGGCACAGTGTTTATATATAATCACCCAATGTAGCTGTTTTATTTAAGTACTGGGTTCTAAATACACATAAATTCAGCAATTATCACTGGAACAAATTTTAGACTTTGAAGTGAATTATACCAGGAGGAGTTTTCTGTAGTTGAAATTGGAAAAACAAACAAAAAAATGCTTCATTTGCCCAGCTGAAGAATCTGACTCTTACTTTTATGCACATGCGCTGGGTGTTTGATTTTTGAGTGAAAAATGTATAAAATTTTAGGAAAGCTTTCAAGTGACAAAATGCAGGGCTTCCCTCAGCCGCACGCAAGTGCACCATTTGGGTTGTGAGGTTACAAAATCTGCCTTTCCCTTTGATTGGTTTTGCCTCCACATAAAACAGCTAAACCAAATACTAAATCAAGTGCTGATAGTATTTTAGCCTTTTTTTCTCTCCTGGGCTTAGCAGGTGTGGGCATCTGTGCCTGTGGTGTCTGAGGCTGTTTGTTAAATCTTTCTAACCCAGTTTACAAGGACAAGCCTATTCACCTGAGCTGGAACTGACGTGAATGAGTTCTCTGCCGCCCTGCACCGGAGCAGCTCAGGGATACGTCTTTATGCTGTGGTTGGTTACAGTTGGGAATAAAGTGCCAAAGTCAGCAGCTGAAATAAGTAGAGTAAATCAAGTTAAGAGGGAACAGGACAACATTTTGGAAAAAGAGGGAATACGGGGTAAAACCATTACCTAGAAATTCAGGGTTAAGATGATGAGATATAAATTGATTGGTATTTCCTGGGTTTACAAGGGCAGACCCTGGTGGATGACATCATCATCTGCTGGCTTTTCGTGTTGCCATGTGCCTACCTGGGCTGCCAGGATGCTGCAGATCTTGCTTTCCCTTTGAAATCCACAGGAATTTTATTCGAACAATCCAGGCAGGGTCAGACCCTTTACAACATTTTTTAAAAAGCTTATGATAGTTCTAGGTCATCCATGCTGATGACCGTAAGTTACATTCATGTAGGCAGCTACTGTATAAATGTGCTTCAGGCTTTGCAAGACACATGAGCTGCAACAATTTAACTACCTGGGTTCAGTGCAAATTCCGAATCGAGCATACACATTTCTGATTGAGTGACTGGTTAGCTTACTTTGTTCCCAATTGACCCAAAGTTGCCTAGAAATAAGCTAGATTTTAGTCAAGGCAAGCCAGTTATTCTGAATTAACCTGTTCAAAGTCTCACCTTAGGTTTAATTGGTGCAGTCTGTAAAGTATTTAAGCGACGGATATTTAACAGATCTAGGAAAAGAAGTATTATTCTTCACTGTGAAAATTTTAAGCCCACAAGATATAAAGATGCGACATTCAAAAAGAGGTTGATGTGGCCCCAGAATAACTGTAAGGGCTGTAGAGGTGCCCCATTGGAACCACACAGTATGATACAAGAGCCTAAAGTTAAATGTGAGGATGATTCCTTCTCTTACCGCACCAACCTTATTCATGAGGTGTCTGTTCCTCAAGATTTTATTCAGCAGTGCTTTGGCGATATGGAAGATTTGTCCCTCCCATTGTGGAGATAGAGGTGGTCGGAAGCAAGCAGCTCTCCATGACAGGAGTGCCTGCAAATGCGCTTCTTTCCTGGTCCTCGGGGAAACAAGAGATAAAAGGGCAGCTAACAAAAGACCTAGATGTTCTCCTACCCAGAACCCAATGAGAGCTCATAGAAGGCTGCTAGGAGTAAAGACAGAGTATTTCACAGCTTCCAGGAGTGAGCAGGTCTGGTGGGTTGAAGGTTCAAGGCCAGAAGACAAGACATGGCAATCTGTCTGCACCCTTGTCCTTAGGTTCATCAAGAACACTGGAGACCCAGGCCCAGCATGGATTAGTGAGTGAACAGAGTGATTCAGTACTTTTACAGGGCTCTGCTGTTCAGCCTTTTTTTAATGGATTTCAAAACTTTTACCACTTTGGTTTCATTCTCTTTCAGAAAGGTTGTTCCTTGAACAAAGGAACTGTATTCAGTTATGGGGTTACATTTTCTGAATGCCATCACGGACAAGAAGAGTAATATTCCAAGGCTCTGTGCAACTAGCTGTGGGGAAATAAACGCTTGTATGACCATCATCTGCTGCCTGTGACATATGCAAGAGAGAGACTGGAAAGTCCAAACATGCATCTGAAATGCTGCACAATCAATAGTACATACTGAGGTTATCAAAGCCTCTTCATACAATGTGTTTCATATCGTCTGTCACTGGCATTATGGTAATGGCTCCTAAGTGCTGCAATAGGATTTACAATATGGTGTATGATTAAAATAGGGGATTGTGCTAAGGAATTGGTGGGTATTTTCAAAATTATTAGGCACAGTTGGAAACATAGCTGAAAGCAAGACTGCCTTCGTATAACATATTGCCAGAACTAACTGCTTTGATTTCTCAGGACTAAATGATGATTGTTTGATCATTTTATTAAAAAAAAAAAAAAAAGCTCTAGGTGTCAAAGAGTTTCCTTATGTCTAAACAAGTGTTATTAACTTCAATTATGGCTGCCAGGTGGAGAACTGTGCAGTTCTTTTACCATGTTTCAAAATATTTCATTTAGACATTTTGGAAAAACATACATCCCTATTCATAACCCCTGTTACTCTTCTGATTTATAGGTTCTGCTCCACTGTAAATCATTCAAAATGAAAAAATTAAATTTTATGGCATCAAACTTATGTGGCATCGTGCCTGAGCAAAGGGCAGAAGGAATGTGATTCTTATACTGCCAATTACTATTGAACTTGATTTTTTTTTAACAGATGGCTGAGATAGACATATAGAGAAAGGTAAAGTATACTTATTCTTTATTTGGACTTAGAATTAAAAATAAAACACTCTCTTCAAAAATTTTTTCCAGTTGTTTATAAAACTTTAACTCCTAAGTAATTTTTTTTCTTTTAAATTATACAAATATTTGCATCTGAAACACAGAAAACTTTGGTTTCAGGCCATGGACTTTAATTGCTGTGGATGGTTAAATGTATCATTCATTTAGTCTGACAGGTTCTTGCAGAAAAAAGGGTCTCAGTGTCAGAAGTGGCACAGGGAGAAGTGTGAAATCTTATCTTTTTTAAGTGTAGAGAGAATCTTGAAACATATTAAAATCATGGCCTGTGTTCTCTAGTGAGGAAGAGATTTTTGGATGAGGGGATAAGACATTACATTTTTTAAAATTCTGTATTATTTCCTTTACACATTCCCTACAATTTATCAATGCCAGCGAACATCACTGACCTGGCATGATTCCTGGTTATGAGGTGGTTCTTTTCTGGCAAAAGAAATATCTGCTCCAGTTTCTGAAGGTTTTCTGGAAGGTGTGATGGCATTATAGGCTTAGAAGTAACCTTAACTCAGGCAACAATGCAGGAGCTGGTTTTAAACTCTAGTTGAGTAACTAGTAAAGTCGTTCTAGGAGCATGTATCTCAGTACTTGCCAAAGGTATACTTTTCAGATATTCACAGGTTCTCAGTACTTGCCAAAGGTATACTTTTCAGATATTCACAGATTTAAAATACCAGAGGACATCATTTAAAGGCTTGAGATGATGGACAGTAACCTTAGAAATGTGGAAATGAGTACCTGGTCATATCTCAGATGTCTCTCCTACCACAGAGTCTCTTGTTTTAAAGAGGTTCCCCTTGCTTTAGCTGGGAAATCTGTTCGTCACCTCATTCTGCAATTCTCAGGCCAGCCAAATCCCCTACATTTATGGGTGCATCCTTAGGACCTTACAGGCACATGAAAATGTGTCAGGACCTTTGAGAAGGGCTGTCTACATTTTTTATCACCTGATGGGCAGAGTCTTGGTCATGTAAGAGATGACCAGGGCCTTTGAACATTCCCTTACTGTAGCAAAGTGGTTAATAATTAATGTTCTAAGGAAACTTTGAGACATACCCAATAGCAGAATTTCTTCTTGGCTCGTATAAGGTGTGAAAGGCAGCCCTAGTGACAGCACTGAAGCTCCGTGCAGCAGTCATCAAACCCTACCCTATCCATATGGACTGTGGGGACTCTTTCAGCTCTGGGGAGTGTTTTGGCTTTAGTAAAAACCTATACTGAATACTGTACTAAAAAATGTAGTAAAATGCATTGGCAGAAAGGAAGAATAGCTGAGTCTTGTCTTCATTTGTGTCTATTAAATTAATACAGTCAAATTAATTGTATCTGATTTTTTAGATATGTTCAGATTATAAGACTGTGATTTTCTGGTCATGTGCTATTCCATGTATTACTTATTTTGCGTTAACAGAGAAATCTGCAGCCTTTCCTTTTATGGCATGTATAATTTTGTCTCATTTTGATTATGTGTAGGTTTCTTTGAAATATCTGTTAAAACCTTATCTATAAAATGAAATTAATATTGAAATATCTGATCTCCATGTTGTAGGTAACAAAAACAATATAAATGTTAACAACATTCCCTTTAAATACAGAATCAACTATATTAAGTACCTTGGGGTTAAGATTTTAACTTCCTTAGATTTATGGTAAGAATTAAAACATCCTCTCTTGTTACATTTATAAACATAGAGCTCATTAGATGTAGGAAATTTCCTTTATCATTAATAGGTCACATTAATGTGATAAAAATGTCTACACTCTCAATAAATTTTATTCTTATTTTAAGCCATTACCACATAAAGTGTTTATCCTTCAAAACTCTCAATAGCACTTTTATATCCTGCAATTGAAATAATAAAGAGCAAAGAATGAAAAGAAGCAAATTAATCCTCCCCTAGGAAGACTAGCACTGCCAGATTTTAAGTTGTAGCATTGATGTGCTAAGCTTAAACATTTTCTTCTCTCTTTCCATGATTTAAGTGGGGAAATGAGTGTCTGTGCTGAAGGATCTTGAAATTAAATGCAAAAATTGCCTCCTAGTAAACACCGTTGTGTAAGGGACCCGATACTTCCTTCCACTCTGCATTGTTCTGTTAGCCAGAACGGGCACTTCTGGAAGCTGAAAGACATAAGAGTCTTATTTATTTTTGGAGATACTGATTATCATAACAACATAGAATGGAGGAAAGACAAAACTGGATGAGACTCAGTGCCCACATAGCCCTGACTCCAATAGTGACCACTCACAAACCTTTTCCCTCAAAAGCTTTATCTTTCTGAAAACTTGGCCATATTACATTATTTATCAATTCCAGGTCTAGTTTCATTTCGAGTAAATGCCAAGCTTCCTACTGGACATAGTCATCAAACCCTGCGTTGCCTAGGCAGCAATTCATGAAATCTAAATCCAGAACATTCACAAATTCAGAGAGAATGTGTTGGTGGTCTGCAGAGAGCAGACTGGTCAATCTGTGTGGCATTTATTTCTGGTTTCTAGCTGCTGTTGCATGTGTTTAGCTTATTCACTGAGAAATGAAAATGTTCTGTGGAATTATAAAATTATCTGGAAACAAGGGGCCAACGGTATGTAAGGTAAGGACCAGAAGACAATAACCAGACCTATGGTAAGAACTAAAACTGCTGTGGAAAAACATTGTTCAGAGTAGTGAATGAAGTATAGGGATAAAATCAGCATGGCAGAAGGCTCAGCTTCCAAGAACAGCATGGAGACAGGATGGGTGAGAAAAAGGGGTGATAATGTCTGTGATCTATGGGAGCGAGTGAATTCGTGTGTGTATCTGCATGGATGTGTGAGCGTGCCTGAGAGACAGAGAAAACAACAGGTGAGGGAATGACTCCATGGTTTTTTTTTTTTTCAAAAAGTGAAAAAAAAAACCCAACCTTATTGCAACTGAAAACTGTGGACATTCTTTACAATCAGAACTGGCTTTCTATCAAAAAAAATCAATCTGGTTGAACTGCTATATTTTGGTGGAGAAATGAAACTTTTGATGAAATTTTATTCTGAAAAAATGTAGATTAAGTGTTTAATCAGGGAGGTACAACTTCATTTTTTATTTAAAATGGCCCTTCTGGCTTTGAAGGTTGTTCTACCATACAAAATTCTGTTTGAAATCTATCAGCAAACGTAACTGCAGTTAAATTTGAAACAAAGGTTGTGGCTGGTCAAATTGTCAGGATTTTATTAATAGAAATCTTTGAAGTTTGGCTTTTCATTTTGCTTAAATTTTTTTTGAAATGTCAGAATTTCTTATGTAACAGAAATTCAGATTTTTTTAATCTCTATTCCTGATACTATTTTGCTACTTCAGTAATGGCTGTATTAGCCACAGAATTATTGTTGATACAGAAAGAAGTGACGGAATTGCCATCTACCCCTCTAGTGTCCCATGAGTAGAAAATGCTGTAATAAGATCTGTCTCCTGAGCAACTGGAATAAGTGTATGGAAGAATAGAGACAAGGTGCAAGACTGATGTTTAGGCAAGATTATGTTCATTCATATATAGCTAGAGGAAGCTGCATTTAAATTTCACAATGTCTCTCAACGTACCACATCCTTGTTAAAGTGTGAGAAGTTTTTAGAATTTAGGAGTTGGGAAAGTACAGTGCTATCAAAGTGGAGAGAGTTTAGCACTGAGCCCCAGCCCATCCGAGGATAAAACATCATGGAAATCACTGCTATTTCTCTCATAACGTGCATTACGGTGAGTCAAAGCATAGCGTCAACTTTTGTTATGTGGTTTGTTTGCTTCATACATGCCTTAATTACCATTACATTTTTGCAGGATGGAGCCTGGAGAAAATCTCTGCCTCGGACATGACTGTGATAGTAGATCATCTGATAGAAGATAAATTCTCCTTTCAAAAACAGGTAAAGCAAGTGGAGTTTATTACAAACTTTTTTTCCTTGGGGTGTTGTCTAAAGACATTTCCTTTCAAAAGAGCATGAATGAGCCTGGAATTCTCCATACTATGATGGCAATGTGCTATTAACATGCTAAGGAAACCATAAGGCAGTAACATAAATTTTTTTTTCTTTTCTCAGTTTGGAGGATTAAACCATGACATGGGAAAGAGTAGTCGCTCCTTAACCACTGCCACCTTAAATGTCTAGACTTACAGAAGTCAAAACCAAGTCAAACTCAAGAGTTAGTCCTGCTGAGAGTCTTTTATCAAAGCTGGGACACTCGACTGCTAGCCTAGAAAAGGCTCCTTGGGCTGTGTCTGGTAGAACCAGTAATTTAAGGCTGATACAGTAATTAAAAGAAAAATAAATACTTTCTCAAGGGTTAGATGCCTTCTTAGTACTCTGAATTTAACAAGTAAATCATTAATACTGTAGACTATCATTCCCATTATCTTTTAGCAAGCTTGAATAGATTATGAACCTGTTTGGTTTCTGTAGTATTCACACGGTTTTGTTATTGCTGTCCTCGCAGCAGGCAAGTCTCTGGGCAGCGGAATGCCTGCACATCGAACCCAGACTTGCGGCGCGTGTGGGGTGGAGTCCTCACGCGGAGGTGCAAACCGGGCAGGTGATGGGTGCACAACGTGCAGGACTCCTGGGTGTGATGTAGGATCTCAGTGTGCCCCGGGCTGGCTGGGGGGGCTTCCCCCTTTGCATGAGGGTGGCCATGGAGACAGGACAAGTGTCCTCAAGCTAGACTTGGAGCTCGATAATTTTCTTTGTTGAGAAGTTTTGCTAAGCCACTGCAAGAATCTTGAACCAGAGTCAAGTCACGCTCATTTGGATTCTCTGACAATGGATGTGAGGAGGAAAGTAGTGGGGATGAGAAGTACGGGAGGGCTTGGAGCCATCCCCTCCAGGATGATTTGCTCTGCTGTTGGATTTTGGACACCATTATCTCTGCCTAAACCCTCTCCACAGCTGCTGTTGAGCAGCCACAAGAGAAGTCAGGCAATAGCAGCATGTCTGCAGTGGTTGCAAGTGGATGGGGAAAGATGTTGATAAGTTAGATTTCACTTTGATGTACTGATTTATTTTTTTAATTTTCTTTGAGAAGAAAGTGCGTAATACTGACCATAAGAAACTTTTCATCCCAGTAGTGGGAAACCAGGTTTGGATTTAGGAACAAGAACAAGGTTTAATAGAAAACCTTTCTCACAGGGGAAAATAAACATTTGAGAAAGAACTTGAAATACAGACGGATCAAAATTTTAGAGTGGTCCTTTAATAGAGATGGAAGAATTACCTGCACAAAATAGTAACCATACTCCCAGTCTGCAGCCAGGAAAATGATTAGTTATTATTGAGTTTGGAAGAATAAGAACCTTTGGCACTATAGCAGTGAAAAAATACATTTTAAAATACAAAAGAATACATGGAAAGCATTTTTTTATCTAGGGAACTAGAAATAATACACCTGCAAGTATAATGAATGCCATAACATTGGCACCGCATGGGGCATTGAGCAATTTGTACCACAGTTATAGGTTCTTTCTTGCTATTAATTTGAAATAAAATAAACATTTTTTCCAAATCTTTGTTGTATTTCTGGCTCTCATTTATTGTTCACCAACTCTTTCCCTTTGTGTTTTGTCTTTGCCAGCTCTTTCTGTTTCTCTTATGTTTCTTGTCCATTCTCTTAGCTCTTTCCCTGGCTATGCTCCATCTCCTTAGGTTACCTCCAAAAAAAGAAAAAAAAAAAGAGCGTCTCATGTCCTGAACTACAAAAGCAGTTGAACTTGTACCGGAATGTGGTTTGCTTCACTGATGCGTTTTCTTTAAAAACACACTAAGTAGTAAATACTGGCTTATAAGAGACTGTTGGGTGATCCAAGTAGCACAGGGGAATTCAGTAACGTATTTCATATATTAGATGGTTATGTTTTTAAAACTCTGAATTAAGAAAAACAATCAAATACAACAGGAAAAAAACCTTCCTTCTCCTGTCTTAAATTTGTATTTTGGACTCATTCTCTTGCTCTGAGCCCTTACCTGCTGTTGGTGGTGTGGCTGTAATGATTTGCCTCTTCAGTTTTCACACAGACTGTCCTTTCTATTTCTAATTCCCTCCAACAACAAGAAAACTTGTTGCTTTCTATCCCTGAGTCCCCATTACTGACTGAACTCCATCCGCATGATTCCCTGTGTCCACTGTGTTTGCAAGGCCCCATGCCCTGCTGGTAATTGCGCTGCAGCGTTGCTACCGTACATACAGTGTGAATGTATCTCCTTCTCTGATGGTACTGCTGTGAATCAGATGATATGAAAAAAATTGCCAGCAGTCACCCAAACTGAGTCTGCTCTTGCTAACCCTGGAATCAAACTAGCAAAATCAGCTCAGGTATAAGGTAGTATGTGGTGTTAAGACATTGCTGACCCAAGGCTAGTAAGTGCCAGTGAAAATTGAAAAGCAATGTCTACACTAGGCAGATGTAAATGTGGGATAACACATAGTTCAACTGGCTAGACCTCTCCTGAGCCTTTAAAGAAAGGAGGTTTCAACCTGAATTGCTTCTTTTCCAGGTGACTGTGTCAGCCATTGGATACAGGAAGGGAGATCAAGCACACAGGTTTTATTTTAAAATATTTTAAAAATGAAACAAAACCAGACGAACTGTTTTGCTTTACTGAGTGTTGCAAAAAAAAAAAAAAAATCTTGCAGGTTGACTTTTTAATAATTCATTGTTACTAATATTCCTCAGTTAGGTCACCAGGCCAAGAAAAAGCACTCTGTAGGTATTAAACCCTCAAGTACGAGATTTACATATTAGAGTCCCCGTGCAGTCGACAGCTACGTTTCAGGGCTCTGCACACTGAAAGTGCCCTGAGCCATCGCGCAGCCTGGAGCTGCTAACACTGCAGACTTCTGCCATTTTCTGAAACCGGAGGCCGTGCCGTTAGCAAGTACGCTGTCAACAAAGCAGTGACTCCTAGGCATTGCTTCCTAGGTACACACCGTGGGAGGACAGCCTTAAGTACTTTCGGTCTAGAGCGTACGGTATTACTGAGTCAAAGCGCACTTCAGTCTCAAGGTCTGTGGTTGTGCAGCATAGTTATTTCAGTCAATAGACAGGAAAATATGATTTTCAGAATGAGAGTCCTGCTGTGCTGTATTAGTCTGGTAAATCCCAGTATTGTGATACAAAAGAAAAACAATGTTCTTGTTATTTCTGGAGGTTTAAGGAGATTACCATACCCTGGGATACAATGGTACTTTTCAGCTATTAATGCTTCTAAAACTCATTGAAAGTAGTATTCAAATCCAAGAAAGATTACATTGTATTCTGCCGGTATTAAACAATGTTTTGGGGGTAAATTGAAGGATACAAGTTCTTTCGTTCTTAACTAAAAAAACCTCCAAAGTAAAAAGGATTATGTTAGGAGCTGTATAATATTTGCTTGAGTAAATCGAGTGAACAAGAATGAAATTCTGAACAGAAAATAGAAACATTCCTCCCTGGTTTTTGACATAAAATGCAAAGTTCAAGCAGCTGCAGATTAGTAGGAGGAACAGCAGATAGAGAAGTCAAATGTCTCAAGAACTATATTTATGTCACCATCAGAGATCAAATTAAAAATTGGAAGCAGATTCCTTAAGGGGAAAACAGAGAAAAAAGAGCTGGCATAAAACCAAAATCACAGGGCTATCTAGACGGGCTGCATTCTCAGTTGCACCAGCCTGCACAAGCATATGAGGTTCCAGTGTGTCATGTGGAGGATATGGAGAGGAAAATTAGCAAGTCATTAAGGAAATGACTGGTGAGCAGTTCATGATATACTGCCAACATCAGCTAATTTGCATTGCTGAAGGTTGAAACAAGATGCTACCTGCAGCCTACATGGAGGGAAAGGGACCTACACTAATTATTAATCCATTTATACCTGTAGGCTGCAGTGTTGCTCTGACTATCGTTGTTAGTGGAAAATGGAGATAAATGAAGGAGATAAAACACATATATGACAGCAAATGACAATCAAAGGTAAATTAGATTTATGATACATTAAAATATGAGAAATACTAAAAATAGCTGTAGTTATTGTTCACAAGATAGCCTTAGCAGGAGACTGAGAAATCAGTGTCTAGAAGGCTTACTTTAACTCCCTTGTTTGGGTATAGTTGTTCTGTGGTGGTTTCTTTGCTTTCCTTTTGAGGTCAAAGCAAAACTGCTACAAGATAGTCTCAATCAGAAAAGCAGGCGTGGAGCACTATGCGTCATTATATGGGAAGGCTTTGGTAGGCAACATGCGAAGGCAGGTGCTGGAATTGGAAACAGTGAAAATACCTTTGTTTACTTAAAAAAATCTGAATGCTTATCTTCTGCAATAACAAAATGAAGAGCTTGACCTCCCTATTGTAAGTGCTACTGCAAGGTATCTAGAGTGACTGTAAAATTTGAATAAGTGATGGGATTTTTTTCAGTGCCTGGTATATTGTTTAAAACTTTGCTGCTGTACTTCTCATCTCAGCACATCCTCCATAAATTGTTTATTTTTATGCAGCTTAACCCCCTGTCTGACTTGTAAAACAAAAAGGTGACCACTGTGGAGTCTGATACTGGCAGACAAGGTGCATGAGGGGAGTGTAATGTTTACCAATTGCCCCTCTTCTGCAGACAGCTTATGTGTTCTTCCTCCATCTGGGAATTAATTATAGCTGTTCCTCACAGAAGGTTATCTGCGGCCATTTGTTCAGTGAATACACTCATGAAGGCATCTGTGCTGATCAATAGTTAGTTAAGCACTTTGAAATGTTTTGGTCTGAAAGACACTATATAAATACATGTAGCATATCCTTCTTCATATATCTCACAATATTTGTTGTAGGATTTGATTTGTTGGAGGTGCAGTGCATTCTCTTGCAGGCTTGGATTCTTCAGCCTGTAGCACCAATATCTGGACATGGATGAGGATTTACTGGAGATATTATGTTCTTAGGTGAAAAATCTATTTAATAGAACCTTTGCTCGTGCCAGGAAGGGATGAATTTGTCCCATTTGCCTTTATGCATAGTACTTGTAATGATGGCAGCTTTATTTAATTTTTGGTTCATGTCTCTTCCACTTTTTAAAGAGAGACAGCATGTGGGCTATCTCCAGGGTCTAGGACATCCCAAGTTCTGCAGCAACTCCATGAATGTTCCCTCACTTAAAAGATAAGTGATACCCAAGAGGCCTTTTGATCCCTTATTTCAGCTTGCTACAGGCCATTCTCTGCAGAATCATTTTGTGATCTCTGTCACCGGTCCCTGTAGGGCTGTAAGTTTCTTATGATTGTTTCACTGTGCCAGCTGCTTTTTCTGCAGCAGTCAAACTGGCTATAGCATTTCTTTCCCGGAGTTAGCATACTTCCGCACCCATATAGCTGTTTCCCTTGTGTCCTATTGAGTCTTTTCTATTAACAGTGTCTTAGAATTTTAATGTTCAAGCCTGTTTCCTGATTTAGGTAAGTCTCAGTTAACCAATTATATCATATTTCTCCTTACACACATGCAGTGCAATTTCAGGTCTCTGTTTTGTATTGCCTTTAGGTCTGCCTAGACTTCTCTTATGTGAGATATGATCGCTCCTCTCCTGTTTCTGCAAATTTTTCCTGACCAGTTTTGTTAGCAGTGTCTTCATTATTTGAGGTCTTCTGGCCCCTGGAGAGAGCAGAGGGATCCTCTCAATGAATGTCCCTATAAGATGCTGTGCTCACTGGCCAAAGGGAACCATAAAGAGCACTTAAATGTTTGAATCCAGCCAGATGTCTCTGTGAGTTAGCAGCGTGTACAGTCAAAATGATTACTGGCTAGCATGTAGCCATATTTAACAGAAAAAAACCCCGAAGTTTTAAAAGGGCCTACGGGAAACCAGTCCAAATTACTTACAAGAGTTTCTACTTTTAGGCCACCAAGGAAACAGCAGTGTGTCTAGTTGAGCTCTGGAGTTCATGGGCACAAATATTATTCCCGTAGGGCCGATAGTACAAAAAATGCACACACTTGGTCACACCTGCTGCCACATTGCTCTGTAATCCCCGGGGTGGAGTGGGGAATGACTGCGTGGCACCATGCTATTTGGATTTTACACCCGCCTTTACCACAGGGTTTCTGCATGATTGGTGGCCTCCTGAAAATGTGTCTCTGTGGCTAAAGGAAAAAAGTGTACTGCCAAAGAAAACATAAATATAATTATGCCCTGGGTTGGTATGAATAGCCTGAGAAAGACATGCAGAGCCTTCTGCTCTTGCAAAGTTCTCTCATATATTTGGGGGATTTTCCCTATTGTGTTCACAAGTCAACATAGCTATAAGTGCCAGATTTCTTTTTCTCATTAATTCCACTAAAAAAAAAATCCACTGCAGAGGAACATTAAGTGTTTTCTCCTTTCCCTGAGAAACCAGTGCCAGGATGCTAAACATTGCTGTGGCAGCTGTGCTTGCTCCCGGTGTCATCCCTGCTGTGCTGCTCTGTCTCAGGAGGCGGGCAAAACTCCAAGCGGATTCCCTCCAGGAAGGGCTGACATTCATGACAGTGGATCTTCTCTCAAGTATTATGAAAAATATCAAGGGAATAACCAAAACTGCACCAAGAGCATCTTCAAATTCCTCTGCTGCCTCTTCCTCTGAGTTTCTGAAATCACACAGGAACAGCTGCTTTGGCTTGATGAGCATCCTTGGTTGACCAGTTTGTGACACTTTGAAGCAGCCTGGTCTTATTTTCAAAAATTGCATAGCGTTCATCAGAGTTTTTAGAATATCTAATATTACCTATTTTTATTTTCTGGGAACATTGTGTATGGATAAACTTTCCATATTTTATGCTTATCAGTTATAATTGGATGTTGGCAGGAACTTGCTTTACCAACATGGTTAAACTCGTGTATCTTTTTTTTCAAAAGTACAGTGTAATCGTGGAAACTGCAAATGCAGCTCATTGTGCTCCATTAGAAAGAAGAATTTCACAGGTAAGCATTTTTGCACTTGCCTAGTGAAGAAAGCTGTAGGTGTTGAAATTCTTTAGAGAAAATCCAGGTACACAATCATTATTAAAGTGCCTAACAGTATCAATCTTTCTTTTCATTGCTGTTATTCAAGGTAGTTTTCAAATTGCCTCTCAATGTCAAACAATTTTCCAAAGATATTGACAAATGGAAGTAATATTATTTAAGATCATAACTTCTGTCAAAATGAGTTCCATATGTCATTAGCTCAGGATTCATTTATGTCAAGGGAAGGGTCTGATCCTGCAAGTTTTGTGTACCAGGTATAGATTTATTTCTGATGGGATGTTTTTGGTGGTCAAGTGACATGAAGGCTGGAACTTAAAGAGTTAATAATACACAATCTCAAAATGAATACTATGATCAGTAAGGGTTAAAGCATCTTTTCCTGGTTTCTGACCTAATGTTTTACTTCAGCCTATAGAAGCCATAGGTAACACTCAAAATAAATCACATTAACAGGTTTCCCAAAAGCGGTCAAATTACACGATTACTTAAGGAAACCCCTGGGTACATGTGTGCGCATTATGTGCTGTATCAGTGCAAAAAGACAGCAAGCAAGACTAAAAAAGCTATACTTTTTATTTTGCCAATGAATCTGTTGCACTTTGCAGTGTTTAAGTGGGCTTATACAACATAAACATTTGGGACATTTAACATATCAAGCTCAAATAAAAATGACACGCAGATCGTTCACTTCTGAAGCTGCCTTGTGTTCAGTTATTGGAACACTCCATCCCTGTGGTTTCCGAAATATTATAAGTATATATTCCAGATTAAACTTTCTATTTTCCTCAAGGTAGTGTTGCTTTTCAGCCCTCAATGGCTTGGTTTTTGCCTAAAGAATCAGGTCCTATCAGCAAAATCAAAGGCGATTACACAGCTCAGTAGTCATTTAGGATTTCTGTGGCTCAATTAAGCATGTATAGCATGCCACAGCCACTGAGACTCTGTTTATTCAGTGAAAGTGCTCTGTAATTTATTTAAAATAATCCATCTTTAACAAATAAAGAGGCCATTGACTGGCCATCGCTGCAGGCATCCATTTAAATGCTGCCTTCTTGATGGTCTGTTTTGCTGGTTTAAGTTAAATACCTGACAAAAGTGATTCAGTTTTTTGGAAATAAGATTTGTATGCATGATGTTTATTTTCTTTTACACCAGTAATCAGTTAGAACTTCTTTTTAACAGATTGACCATTAAAAATGATTAATGCTATTCACTCTGATAATAACAGATTGAGACTGCCAGCTCTGTGTGTGTGTGTGTGTGTGAGAGAGAGAGAGAGAGAGAGAGAGAGAGTGTTTAAAACTGCTCGGGAATTGTGTCTTTATGACACTTTGCTAATCATGTTAGACCTATTACTGTATACATATATTGAAAATTAGATTAGATGACTACGGCCAGTGACAAAACCTCTTTTCTTTCCCAATCTGCAGCTTGTTTTTTTTTTCCCTTTTCCCACTTGACTCTTTCAGAAATGAGTCATTCATCTGAGCAACACCAGCAAACTGACATAAAGACTTGCCAGTACTAGTGGATCTTCTCTGAGTATCAAACATTGCAGTATAAGTTCCTGGTAAGTGCTGTTACTTGTTGCACTGGAACATGACCAACTCAGAAGAAGCTTTTTCTCTGTAACGAGAAACAGCCATTAAAAACCATCTTGGGAATAGAGCAAAGTATAGTGCTAAATTTCCAGTGGCAAGGCAATAGAGAAGGCTATTGGTTAAAGGACTGCTTCTTAGGGTTAAGGATAAATAAAACTTGGTAGCCACAATGGCACCTCCTGTCCAGCAGCCACACAGTATAGCTGTGTCTTGTCCTCTTTTCAGACTTAAAAAACAACCCACCAAGAACAACACCAACCTTAGAGGAGGCGAAACTAAGGTGTTTGTGTTATTGAATAATGGGTTTTTAATGGTAGTTAAACAGAATCATGGACAGCACTCAATATTTCTTTATGTTAGCATCTAAAGAGAATATGTCACATGTTCACAGAAGAATTTCAAAGTCAGAGCAGCACATGTGCTTTGCTGCAGTAAGCTTATTCTCACACTATTTATTCTTTTTGTTTTTCCTACAGAAGCCTTACTAATAGTTCATTTGTACCTGCTTAGATGAGAATAATTTTTCAATGCATGTTGTTTGAAGAATGGCTCATTCTATTTTAAACATGAAGCTTTAT
Organism: Sagittarius serpentarius; assembly: GCA_034782735.1. NCBI lineage: Eukaryota > Metazoa > Chordata > Aves > Accipitriformes > Sagittariidae > Sagittarius > Sagittarius serpentarius. Next base: position 32,150,755 of record JAVKLA010000053.1, read on the forward strand.
TCCAGAGCCCTGGAGACTGTATCACATTTATAGTCATTTAGGTTGTCATGTTTTCACATGGAGCTCTGTGGTACCTATAGATGAAGAATGCAGCTAGCTTCATTCTCCATTTCAATTACACAGGACAATCTAGTTAGTACCTGCACATCTGGAAATAAGACAAAGAAATAGAGATTCTGTCTAGCATGAGACATTAATACGGATACTAGTTTGCCCTTAATTTTAATAGTTAATCACAGGCATAGGACTGGAGTCATGGAATAGTAATTAAAACTACCTTATAGCTTTGGAGATGGCCTAAGTCAAACTTAAAAATGCTTTTATAAGGAGTTCTAATTTATCTTTAGTTCAGAGTTTTTTCATGTCTTTTAAAATGGTGTGCTGGACTTCTGATATTCAGGCACTATCTTGTGTTCAACATGCAGTTAAGGAAATGATCATATTTTAAGACATTAGATCAACCAGCATGCCAACACCACAAGCCAAAGCACTAGCCTCTCAGTTAGAACTCATGATTATACTGATGATCGTGACTAAACTGTAGCTGTACAGATAAAACTGGGGCAGCAGGATCTTATTGTCACTAGGGTTAGATGGCAGAGGAAACAATAACCTATTCAGCACTGGTGAGGCCACATCTTGAGTACTGTGTTCAGTTTTGGGCCCCGCCCCACAAGAAGGACATTGAGGTGCTGGAGCGTGTCCAGAGACGGGCAACGAAGCTGGTGAGGGGTCTGGAGCACAAGT
>JAVKLA010000053.1:32151519-32185653 GCA_034782735.1 Sagittarius serpentarius
TGGGGAGCGGCTGAGGGAGCTGGGGCTGTTTAGCCTGGAGAAAAGGAGGCTGAGGGGAGACCTTATCGCTCTCTACACCTACCTGAAAGGAGGGTGTAGAGAGATGGGGGTCGGTCTCTTCTCCCATGTAACAAGTGATAGGACGAGAGGAAATGGCCTCAAGTTGCACCAGGGGAGGTTTAGATTGGATATGAGGAAAAATTTCTTCACCAAAAGGATTATCAAGCATTGGAACAGGCTGCCCAGGGCGGTGGTTGAGTCACCATCCCTGGAGGTGTGTAAAAGACACATAGATGTGGCGCTAAGGGACATGGTTTAGTGGTGGACTTGGTAGTGTTAGGTTAACGGACTCAATGATCTTAAGGGTCTTTTCCAATCTAAATGATTCTATGATTCTATGAAATACCTGAGAATGAAATCTCCATCTCATCAGTGGATATGCAACAAGAAGCACGGAAGGGAAGGGTAGCCTGAAATCCTGTCTTGCTGTAACATAAAGGTGTCTTACTCAGTGCTGCAAATAGGTGTCTGGTCTTAGTGTCTCCTTTACAAAGAAATAAGCAGAAGCAGCCTTCATTCTTTTGAAGTACAAGTGTGGATGGTAATGGCTGCTAAGGCATTTGCCTAGAAAAAAGTTACTTTGTGCCCAGTGCTCTCCTCTACCTTGGAGGGTACCAACCCAGGCTTTCTATCCCACCCAGGAGGGAGTCCTGGTCAAGAAGCGTACGTGGATGGAATCCGAATCTTGGTCAAGCTGAAGCAGGAAACAGCCATGCAGCTCTTCAGTTTGGAGGGTGTGTAAGACAGACCTCCACTCACTTTGGGAGCTTCCAGGTCATGCAGAGGTGGAACTGGAATATTTAAGTGCCTCCAGGATTAGAAGAAAGCTGGGCCTGTTCAGTTGCAATTTAGGATTTAGGTACTGGATTCCTGCTTTGTGTAAACTACTCTTTGATCTCAAAGGCATGGAAATGTTTCCTCCAGTGTTTAGCACAAAGAGAAACTGAGGTACCAGATACTGAATTAATTGCCTAAGGTCACACGAGGCAATGGGGGAAACACGGGGGAAAAAAAAAGAAGTGACCTAACTCCAAGCCTCATGTCCAATGTGTGGGATGACGTTGCTATCCTGAATGGGATCTTTGTTTGAGTGATGAAATGTAGCACCCCGAGAAAAGGTAAGAAGACGTTAAGAACACAGATTTCCTTTGCACTTATAATTCAGAATGTTGCTTTTCATTCATATTGGTGTGAATATATTACCTTGGTGAGAAACCAGAGAGAACAGGGACCATAGAGCAGGAGCAAGCCTGTGGGTATACGTGGGGAAGAGAAACAGAAATTATGCTGTATGAGGCATTGGAGGACTTCCAAGTATTTTTATTCATTATTACTATTTTTATGTGAAAGGGAACAGCCTTCCAGGCCTGGCTGGTTTGCCTCGGGCAGGGATTTTGGCACGTTCTAGTCCAAATCCATGTTTGAGTGTATATGTGCGCATACGTGTGCAGGGTGCTTGCATGAGGTTCAGAATGTGCAGCTTTTTATCTGCTACTGCTCACATTTACCTCCTCCACCCCCTCCTGTCAGTGCAACAAGCCTTTTATTTAGTCATATGACATTCAACTTCCAAACTTACTAGTGTTTTTAGAAGGGAATTCATTGGATAGACCTTTTTTATTGGAACACGTGTAAAAATACCAAACTAAGTGATTAAAGGACATTTTAAAACTGAAAGAGTTTTTTATATGAAAACATGAAAACTTTTTTTATTACATCAGCTAGGGTAAAAATGCTGATTTTTTAAAAATTTGTTAACATTTCATTTGGGTTTATGATACTTAGAAAAAAGTAAGAATAAATGTTTTTGAGACACATTAAATGAATTTAATTTAACAGAAAATATAATTGAGAGATCTTTTCAGAAATCTGTCCAAACTGTGGTTTGATAGCCATTGTGGAAGGCACATTAATTGCTGAGATCTTTCAGGAAAAAAATATTTGATCCTGGATGTTACTTGCTTATCGATTTGTGACAACATATTAGTGCCATCATAGGTCTTCAGAGGTACTTAAAGTTTCCTGGTAGCAAACCATGGTAATACATCTTTTATCTTGTTTTGCAGAAGGGCATGAAAGCGTGAAATGCTTTTACAGGAGGAACAGGTAGATTTTATGTGTTCAGTGGCTTCTCATACAGTGAGGGAGAGAAGGGAATCTCCTTTTGTTAGTTGTGTTTTAGAAGCAAGAAACAACTGGAGAAGGTTTTACCCAGCCATACAGGCTTGACCTTGACTTTGAGTTTTAGTTTTTTGTTGTTTTGATGTTAATGTCAAGTGGATTTTAATCAGCAGATACTCTAGCCTCTGTATTTAAAATCATGTCTTAAAGTGCTATTCACCCATAAGCAGACTGCCAGCCTAAGAGTTGTGTACTGCTTCTGTCCCCAGTCTGACTCTGAAAGAAAATAACTGCAGCTTTTGGTGAAATAAGCTCACAATAACTCAGTACAAATTTCACAGCTTTTTCTTTATTTTTTTTCTTTTTTTTTGTGATGAGAGGGGAATAAACATTGTATAATTCCAGAAATCGTGATCCAAATGCAGCAGAGAATGAAAAGAGAGGCTGCCCTGCTGATGGACTGGGGTGCTTTGGATGAAGGGCTCTTCACATCTGCCCCCGGCGGGAGAGGTGGGTGGAGGGTGCAGCTGACCTCGGGGTGAATTGGAAGCTCTGCTTTGGCCGTGGTTTGTGGCATGAAAGCCCTGTGCATTTACGACCCTGGTCTTACCAAGTACCAGTTATTCCAGTCAGGCTTCACATGTGGCAAGCAATGGCACTGGGGTCTGTGTCGGCACTGGGGTCTGTGTCAGCACAGGGACTGGCTGGTGTGAGTAAGGACAGTGCTGAGCACCTGCAGCTGGTGAAGACAAATTCCTCCACCTCCCAGCTGCCTTCCAGGCAGCTTTGTGTGACACTGTGTGGCAAAGCTGCTGAGAACCGGTAGGAATGCACTTCAGGAACTTATTTCCATAATTTAAAAAACTGCAACTGAATTGCTACATTGATATAGGAGTTCTTGTGTGGACTCTCTGTACAAAAGATAACAGTATAAGGAGTGTAGAAGTCATCTTCCTATAATGGTCTCTAAAACACTTTTCTCTGTAGCAGCCCACAAATAAAGACCAGATTAATTAGAGAAAATACTTTTTTTTTGGTGTGTGTGTATTGCAGAAACCCAGTGGAGATCCCTGGGATTTAGCCTTATGAATTAGTTTGCTGGGGCTTCTGCAGAGTTTCTAACAGACACCCGGAGTGCAATACCCAGATGGAGCCCTTCAGGTACACAAGGCAACGGAAAATGGAGTGTGATGGCTAGTAAGGCAATTTCTACTGTCTTTACTTTTCCCCAGTATTTGCAAACCAGACATGCTTTAAAAATATTTAGGGAAGGGCTGATTTGTGAAGCAAATAGCTCAAGGTCTAGTGGTTTGATTAGCCACAGGTTTCTTCTGAAAACAAAGCATATCACATGTAAAGGGAGCCTGGAATAAATTACCTTAACTCCATCAGTAACTTCAGTGGAAAATCTGTCCCACTGTGTATCTCCACATCTTCTGGGGAGTCATTTAAGATGCATGGGTGTGGAAGCTTAAGACAGTGTTGCAAATTTGTACATGCCTAATTACCCAACAGTGGTATTACTTCTAATAGGAGAGTAAATTACAAGAAGTTCTTGGGTTTTTCAAATGTAAGTACTATCATTATGAGAAAGGCAGGACATACAGTTTTTGTGCTTGCTCATCACAGCTAAATAAGCACGGGTTAACGTAACACTGAAAGCATGGTGAGAAAACAGGTAGTTAACTTAATCTGATTTTAACCAAAACTGTCACCAATGAGTTGCTTAGGGCTTCTCATAGAGGGTTGTTTTGGAAGGAAGGGCAATTTCTTTCTCTCTCTCAAAACCCTACTGCTAGCCATCTGTTGACAATTATTGTCCAGTCTCTGCTGAGAACTTGTGATATTTAATATTTCCTCACCACTTGAACAAATAAGCGATAATAACTGCAAGGTACTTGACCACAGGAGTAGAAAGGCATAGCATGAAAGAGTCAGTGTACACCTAGGTTTTTGAAAACAACTCAGTTTTCTGTTTGTGATAAAGATAAATCTGAGCTCCTGAGGAGATGGAAAATGGTTGAGTAGCACAGTGTCTCTGTAAAAAAAATATTTTTTTAAAATGACAGTTACGAAAAAGCTTAAAATTTGTCTATTCCTGTTTGTGTTTGTTGTTATTTTTAACTTATGTTATCCTTCCTCATAGAAAATGTTGGGCAATCTATTTATTTGTGCATTGAATATTTAGGGCAGGTAAGCTGAAGACATCTCAATTTTTCACAAGGTTAGTCTTTTAAATTGTCAATGTTTTTATAGTTATATTGAGCCCTACATAGTAGGAGTGATGGGTAGCAGAGATCATTACATCTAGTTTAGAAATGGTCTCTGAATTTGTACAAGAAACTGTAATTACTGTTCTAACTTTTTCTTTCTTCACTTATATTAATAATACATACTAATAAACCACACTTTTAATCCAAGTACTTGGAGCTTTACAAATAACTACTGTCTAAACCTCACAACATCCATGACATGATAGCTTCTAAGCTTATTTTAAAGATGGTCTGACAACACTGTGTGTGCGCTTAAGCTTTCACTGTCTCTGGAAAGACATCCCCTGTTAATGACATTGCTCAGCATTTTCCAAGATCCAAGTACAAGATTTTCGAAGGTTGTTTCTGGACCTGCAACTTCAGAAGTCTGCTGGTCCCAGTGCTTTGAAAAGCTGTTCCCTGTCAAAGTGCCACAGACAGAGCATACTGTGCTGATAGCAAGCAAAAGTGCTCGCTTTTGAGTATGTGGCTTCAGACGATTTGACTAATATCTCAGCAGACCTTATCCATTAGAATATATGTTTTATGATTTTTTTTTTCGTATTGGTTTTGCTTTTCATCAGAGGAATCAGTAGGTACAAGCCTGAGTACCCTCCCCTCTAAGCTACTGAAGTTCGCAGGAAGTTTTGGTTGCAGCTACCTCCATCTCTAAGATGGTTTCCTGAGCAGCTGCTCTGGAGCCTTTCCCTGCTCAACCTCACCTCCACCGCCAGCGCACAGGCTGATCTCCCTGACCCCATGTACAAATGGCAGAGTGAAAAAAAATTGCAGGAATGCTGATTTTTAATCCTTAGTTGAGTATGCATTCCATATAGTTGCCAGGTGCTAGTACTAAACCCCCTCTCCCCAATAAACCTTTAAATTTTATGGGTGTTTCATTATCAAATTGAAAATAAAACCACTGAACAGGAAATAGTAATTCTTAAAGGTTCATGCAAAATCAATTATATTATCCCCTGATAATGAAAAAGGAACCACAGGTCCCTGATACGGGGTGAATTTCTTAACAGATACAAAAAGTACAGCACTTTTTAAAAAAAAATTATTAGCTAATGTGTTTCTTGAAAGTTGTTTGCGTCACTGAACATTGACTTTCCATTTATAATTCTTTTTCTCTTTGCTTTAAAAAGACAAACAAACACCAAAGAAACAACAAAACCCCAAAGCTGCCTGTTAGTCATAGATTGCCTGTTTTTTATATATCTGTTTTCCGTGATTGTTCTGGAGGAGCAAAAGTGAAAGATTCCTGGGACATTATGAAAAACATCACAACAAAATAAATAGGAGTAAGATAGGGGGATGGTTAGAACGTGAGAGACTGGTTTCAGTCCATGCTACCTTTCCTTTTTGCTGTTGGAATGTAACAAATATTAACTGCTACTTCTCTGCTGTATTTCATTACATAAATATTTGTGTAAATTCACACTGTGAATATATGAAGTGCTTTGATGGGCAAAGAGGAGAGTTTCCCCATGTGCTGGTTTCTTCTTTATATGAAGCAACAGCATTGTACGCGCTGACCAAACTTTCACACTCACGCTGTTCAGCATCAGCTTGAGTTCTCAGTTCTCTTTTTATCTCCTTCATAACTGGTTTACTTACCAAAACCAGCTCAGTTGCAATACAGCAATTTCAGAGTAAGTGCTCCAAGCCAGCACTATGGTATTTCAACTATTTTTTTTAAATGAGCTGCTGATCTGGAGGCCTTTCTATGCCCCACCTCCTTTGTACGATTAATTAATGCACCATGCAAAATGTCAAGAAACTGTACATGTTCCCACCTGTAGCATCTATAAGTCCTCAAAGAAGACAGCATTTGCATCTGGGGAATTTTTAATACTCCACTATGTTCTGCTTCTAGCAATGAGTGTTAATTTTTTTTCCTGCCATCAGCTTTGCAAATGTGCAAGTGGCAATACGCATGCAGAAATCAAGAGGGAATTTTGTTTTAAAGTATCTGATTATAGCTGTACATACACTGAATCCGTCCCTCTGCCCCAGCAATAATGTTAGTATATCTTAGGTATCAATGCAATAAGCAAAGCCTTTCCTCTGTTGTATAAACGTTGTTGTAACCATGGTAGTTAAGGATGTTAGAGAAGCATGGCACATAGAAAGAGGAAATATTGGCATAATAAAAGATGTCACCTTCTCCTGCAAGCTTTGCTTTTTTATTATATACTTTGACAGAGACAAGAACTTTCGTTAGGTCACTTTTATGTGTTGTTGATTCCAGTTCCACTTTCAACTTAAAAAAAAAAAAAGACCTATGAGTCTGGAATACAGGTTTTCCTCATCACAAAAAAAAAAAAAAAGTAGGCCTGTATTGTCTTTATAGTGTTACCTTTCACTCAGCATTAACCCAGGTGAGCCAGTCAGTATGAAAAAGTACTTAAAAGATTTGGCCTTGCTTTCTGCTAATATATTTTCTTTCAGCAGTTCATACATTTTATAGCTTTGTTCACTCATTGGAGTAGTTTAGGAGGCACATTAGTCATGTCGTATTAGGCATCTCTCAGCTTTATAGCCTAATATTTATACAGGGAAAGAAATTTTGAAGAAATTGGTATATTAATTTATATTTTAAAACAGAGAGGAGAGGAATAAGGGATCTTTTTTTTGAAAGTGTTTTGTCCCAGGTTTGTAAAAGTCCACATACTGCAAAACCCGGTGATGTAGACTGGAGCAATTGATGTCTAGATTTTAAAACAGTTTAACAATGAAAACTGTTGGGATTTTTCATGATTGTTAAGATATGCTAGATCTAATGGCTACATACCAGACTATTGGAATTGTGAGTGTATTTTAAAAATCTGTTGTGACTTTCAAAATAAATTGAAAATATGGAAGTGGTGACTGACAAATACTCCGGCCAGATCTAGAGAGTAGCAAAAAATCCAGTTTTTCTCAACAAGCATTTCATGCTTTTGGTTAAAATAAAAGAAATGAAAAGCTTTCATGCAAATTAGCCATATAGAATACCCTGCTGTACATCTCTAATTGTCCGTGTCTTTGTGCTGCAGAGTAGCCAGCATTGCCAAGTTTGGTGGTTGTTATGGACCTGGAATCCAGTATTTAATGGAATGACATAGCTGTATCTGGATTTAGAGATCTCATGAGTATTAATGGCTTCAGATCATATAATTAATTCCTCAAGTTCAGGCTAATTATATTTTGTTTCCAAGATTTTTTTTTTATTTTTTTTTTTCCTGAATTTGAATATTTGGTTAAGTTGAAAGAGGCAGCTCATCTATCAAAATGGTATTGTTTCTGAAAGCACTCATAGCACTTCCTCTTCACTTTCCTGGACTTCCAATTACAATATCTTGTTTTTAAAGTTTATAAAGGGAAACTCAGACTGAAACAATTTGACTGGCTGATGTCTATAAGGTGAAACCTGGAGTGGAGGGCTTCCACCTCTTGGTGAATGAATTCTGTCCTGTTCCCTCATGACTTAGAGGAATTGAGTTCTTGAACTCATGGAGAGGAAAGTTAAGTAGGGTGGCCAGCAGAAGGTCACTGATGTCTCCAAGGGTCTCTGATGGGGTCAAGCAAGGAACAGGAAAGTGGGAGATGCTGTGGGAGAAATACTTTACGGGTTAGATATTGCTATATTTCCTGTGGCCATGTGTAGAAAAGTAGTCCTGTGATAGCTCTCATGTCATCCAATGTGTTTATGTGGGGGGTTGACCCTGGCCAGCGGCCAAGCACCTACACAGCCGCTCACTTACTGCCTGCCTCCCAGAGGGATGAGTGGGAGAATACGTGGAGAAAAAGTGAGAAAACTTTTGAGCTGAGATAAAGATAGGTTAACAAGTGAAGGAAAAAGAAAAAAAAAACCCACAAGTGACACAAAGTATATCACTCAGCACCTCCTATAAACAGAGCAGTGCCCAAACCTTCTCTGAACGATGGCTACCTTGGAAGACAAAATCCTTTACCTTCTTCTGTCCCAGTTTATTGCTGAGCATGACATCACACAGTCTGGACTACCCCATTTGTTCAGTTCGGGTCAGCATACCTGGCTGTGTCCACTCTCAGTCTCTTGTGCACCCCCGGTCCGCTTGCTGGACAGGGCATGGGGAGAGTGGGAAAAAGAGAAAGCCTTGGTGCTGTGCAAGCACTGTTCAGCAATAGCCAAAATGCCAGCATGTTATCAACACAGTTTTAGTCTTAAGTTCGGATCACAGCACCATACAAGCTGCTATGAGGAAAGTTAACTCCATCCCAGCTAGACTCAGTACAGGTCACCTGGAATTCAGACACCAGCTGAGGCAGGTATGTCAGATTGCCCAGTTCTGAGTTACTCCTGCATAACCAGGGAATACTGAAAACACTGTGAAGACAGATTTAGGTTTGCAAAATCCATCATAGCACAATAAAAATCTCCTCAGATAATCCCTTGAAGAAGGTAGTATTCTGTACTTTGAGCTAGGATTGAAAAGTGAGTAACAAATAAGAGAAAGATTAAGTACAATTCTGAATAGTTGCACATTCAATCTGTACCATCCAAATGTGTACTTAATGAGTTCAGGTTCTCTGAAAAAGGAGTATTCAATTAAATAAGTAGGGGGCAATACAATATTTGTACAATCAAATTAATTCTTCATTCTCTAACTTCAGGGTGCTCAATTTTGCAGCCTTTTCAATATTATTTCAAGTCAACTTTTGTTTGTGTAATACTTATCCTTACAAGGACATCAAGTAGCTTGATATAAATTACATTTCTAAATCATTGTGATAGGCTTGGGTGAAATGAGTGGTTTTAGAGTGGAAAATTTTTTTATAGAGTTTCCATAGAAGGAGACACACATGCAGACATACATTTACGTACCAAGACAAATCCAATTAAATAGTGCAATTTTGGGGTTTTAAGAGAAATATGAATGCTTCTCAATGTCCTGTGAGAAAGACAACCAGTGTTCTTTTCAGCAGAAAAATTATTAGGGAATAATTCTAACATTTTACACCACTTGTGAATTTGTTTGTTCCTCTATCTTAACTACTTGGGCGATGGAATATGTCAGCTTCTAATATGACTGATAACCTTTTTGAGACTAATTGAGGATCATTATCTACCTAAATCAAATTATGAGCAAATGACTCTAAGATGGCATACTAGTCTCTAAAATTCCCAGAGGAGAAGGACTATTTTAACGTGCATTCTAAGTAGTTTCATATTTTAGTTAGAAGGAAATTTTAAAAAACCCAATTGACTAAAGAATCAATCTAGTATGGAGCGTAATCAAACAGCAGGGCAGCCTCAGAGGCATCCATCAACAGAAACAACCAACTATCACCACTACATTCATTTTAGGAGCCAACCCACAAGTCTAGGTGTTACTGCTGGAAAATATATAATGCAGCTTCACATCAGCATCCTAGAGCTGCCAAGCATATCTCCAGAGTAACTTTAACAGTGGTTACACTTGATGAAGGAGGTAGAGGAAGCATAATCATGTGCCAGCAGCACCAGGAGGATAAGGCCAATATTGAAGTTAAAGTACATTTATGTGAATTCTTATTCAGCCATTAAACAGCAGTTTTTCATAGGATGAGCTTTGCCTACAAAAGTCTCAGGTGTTTCCGCTCAGTGCTGGTCTTTTTTTGTAAATATATAGACTTTTAATTACAACAAGTAGGCTACCTCACAAGGAAATGTTTGAAAACACTGAAGACAGTAAATGCCATAATCATGAATTGCCTCTATGATACCATGCTAGCCCCTGAAATTCCCAAATGAGAAGGGCTATTTTAGCATGCATAAGTAGTTTCACATTTTTGTTGGAAAGAGAAGTCAAACGCGCGACAAAGTAACAGCTTAGCTGAGGCTGCAGGAGGACGGTTGTAGGCTGCAGTCCTAAAGGTTGTGGTATTGTAACAGTCAATGTGGACCAAAGAAATGTACTTTAGTCCTGTATTTTATTTAAGTTATCTAGTGCTTGAAGTGAACACCCAGTCCACTGCAATCACAGCCAGAAAACAGATGTCTAGCCCAGAAGAGTCTACAAAGCAGTTCCATATGTTCCTGCTCTTCAGAGTTCACATTAAAAGAACAAGCCGGAGCTTGCTAAAGAATTTCTGTCCAATTTTACCTTGCTATCACAATATATGAAATCCACACCTATGCAAGCAGCCAAACCAAAACCTATTCTCTTATTCAGGCCTGCTTTGATGCTTAAGTAGCCTTCCTGCTGGTGTTCTGTTGAGAAATGCCTCTCTATCCGTAGACTGCATGCTAAGCATGGGAGCTGTTGCCAACTTGCCTCTTTAACCTGTTCTGAGTTGGCATTGAAAGACTCCTTAGCAGGAATGTAGCCCTGAATTGGGAGAAAAACTCTGTCCTGGAAAGAAAGTGAGGAGGAAGCCTTCTGAGAAGTGGAGCTGTGCTACTTTTAATGCTGGCTGCATAAAGCCCCCCCATCTAAATCTGAAAAAGTGACCCTGCCTTGCAAGCAGGGTTTCTCAGAGGGAAACTCTTCTCCGTTAAAAATGGTGGCTCAATGGTCACAGCAAAATATTGCAGCCAAAGAATGAAGCTTTCTTCTTGTCTGAATTTAAGGGTGGATGGAGATATAATTTCCTTTTTTTTTTCTCTTTTTAAAGAAAATAAGTTTATTTTTGTGGTAGGGATGGTCTTTTTCTTCTGTGCTGGAACAAATCCTAGTGCAATGGGGGTGTTGCATCATGACAAAGCCTACTGTAAAACCAACACTCCGCAATAATTTTTGGGAGGAAGAGTGTAAAAATAAAACTGTAAAAATCCCATTTATGAAAAAACATTTCAGTTTGTGTGTGAGAAAGGCAAAAACTAAATCATTCATAATAAAGAATTCTACATAGAATTAGCAGAGAAAGTTGAGATTCCTTTGTCTGCTGGAGAGGAAAAAACCACCGTTTTAAGGAGAGAGAGAGAAAAAACCTCTTCTGCAGCTGGCATTCTTGCTGGGAATGCACAACCTCCATGTTACGGCTTCAGAGAGAGGAACACCTTTGAATAAACCTGGAATGTCTTATTCAATTTTAGTGAATTTACTTATTTAAAGAATGATACAGAAAAGAGCTGTTTGACCCTACATCACCTTGCTGTGCTCCTTGGTCTGAGTGATTCTGTGGTCAAAAAAAGAAAATGTCAGAAACCACTTTAAAAGGAAAGAATAGAGAGGTTTTCAGGCTTTGAGAAGCTTGGAAACCTCTGAGTTAACCATCAGGATCAGGCCACAACTATCTTGGTTAATCAGTCTTCTAGCATTTTCCCAAAACACAAGAAGACTCTTCACCTCCAGTGAAGTGCTGTTATGGAGGTAATGTTTATTTCTTCCCAGATATAAGTTTTCCTTGGTCTTTTGACTTGGTCCTGTGTTTTTCTGGTCTTAGTTCATCAGTGAAACTGAGGCATATGTATACTAGGATGTCAGTTTAAAGGCATTAGGCTCACAGTCTCATCCATTGGAGAACTTGTTTTGCATGTAAAAAGACACACATGCAGTCAAGTTTTAATGAGGGCAATAAATGGATACCCTCTGATCTCAGCTAGAGTAAATATTTTGCACACTACTGAAACATCTGCTGATTGCAGAAGAATATTATGCCATAGCCACTGTCTTCCAAAAATAGTTTTTACAGGTTGCACAATGCTACCATCTGCTTCTTTTTCCCAGTATGCTGTGTTTTCATCCCACTGATGGAAATGTAGACTTTAGGAAGTTAATAAGAAACATAAGAAATCCAGAATTCAGCAGTCTGCCTTGCATACCTGCCTAGCTCCTAATGAAGTTGGGATGAAAGATTACATGTGTATATGACAAAAAAATTAGCATTCCTTCTTTGATCATTATTCTAACTAACTATTGTATATTGTACCTTAAATTAGCTAAATACTGGGCCTGAATTTGCTTCTATAGAGGTAACTTCAGTGTATGGATAGCGCATTGTAGACAGTTTGCCCCTATAGCTAGTGTAATTTATTCATGGGTGGATTGGTTATTCATGTTTAAGTAGCCTATTACAGTACAGAATTAACCCTTATCCTGTACTTTTTTTAAAGCTGAGAAAACTGTAGTTTTGGTGTGCTAGATCCATCAGCAAAGGAAACAGTTTCTCTGAAACCCAGCTTTCTGGTTCAGTGCTTTGACAGTAAATATAGAAGTAAGAAGCAAATCTTCCCTGGGCTCAAACTCACATGGCATGTTATTGATACAGAACAGAAATGTATCTCCAAGTAGACACGTCAGAAACCAAGGCTGTAGCCAGCATGCATGGGAACCGAGGCATGATGTAATCTCAGACAAGGTCATCAGTGTAAAAAAGCTCTATTTATTTTTAAGATCTTTCTATAGCTGCTGATCATAGAAGGAAGCTGCTTCTCAGAATGCTACACATCTTAATGTTTCTGATATGCTGTTTGAGACTTGTTGTTTTTCTCTGTTTTCTCTGTTCAGGAAAATACTTTATACCCCCAAAAAGTATTCCTGAAGGAACCAAAAGCGATTTGACTTCCTCAGGTTTTATCTTTAACTGTTGGATCTACAGAGCACAGAGAATCTCTCTTCTAATGCACTTTATGCAATCCCCATGTGTTTAGCCATTCATACTACCGTACATCCATGAAAAATTAGCTAATAATCTACTTACTTAATTTGTTAAAGATTCATTTTCATTAATACAGTAGCTAAAGTACCTCTGCACACATTTGCAGTCTCTGTGCCATTGTTTCCAAAGAATTTAATTTACTGTCAATAAAAGTGACCATGAGATGCAGTTGACAACACCGTCCGATATAAGCAACTGAGATGCTTCAGGTGATGTCAGCTTTTTCCTTTCTTTATTTCTTTGTTTTGCAGAGAGCTACAGAACTTACTACTTAGGTTTTGGCATAGATATCTTTTTGTATCATTAAGGAATAATCTGAAGAGCAGTTTTTGAGGAAAAGCAGTAAGGGTTTTTCTCAGGGCTTGCCTCTTGCAGCTTTTATACGTTTAGTCTCTTGTGTCCTCAGGGAGTGATATAAGAGGAAGACAGCAAAGAAAATATCTCCTTTCTTCCAATCTGTCTCCTTGAGGAACAAGTGGGTCTATCACATACTACCAGTGGGAAAGGGCAACTGGGAGAAAGAAGTGAGAGTGGGTGGAGGAATTCCTTCAGTGAGCAAATCTGAAATTGTAAGGAAGTAAGATGTGAGGTTGTGCTCAGGGAGAGTTTGGAAGAGAGAATGGAGGGTTTGAATGCAGCCTTGGCGACCAGCCCCCATTTCCTTTACCTGAGGTGGAGCAAATCTGAGGTAACTCCATAAATGGGATCATACCTGAGTGTTGGACCTTAAGGTGGAAGATGTCAGTGGACTGATCTCTGATGGAAACAGGGATACGAAGGATTTTTCCTTTGAGGACACATTTAACAGCAGGTGCATAGCACGCAGCTCATGTTCCTATTTAGGAACCTTGGATGTGAGAAAGAAATACGTATGGATAGACCGTTAAGACTCTCTTCTGTGGCAGTTCAAGTTAGGAAGGAGAAAACTCAAAGTGACTGGCAGCCAGAGAGGAGAAAGGGGTTAAGAGGTGAGAGGAAAGCAGAGTCTTTGGGGAGCAATTGATTTCCTTGCATTCATTTTGTTTGTGTTTTTCCATCAGTGGGGAATGGCCATAAGTCCACCTGCAGTTTTGGTTGACTCTGCATGATTTTTCAGTCTGCATATCGCAGAGGTGAGTGTTTCTGATTTTCAGCAACAGAACAGAGGGAAATTCCATGTAGCCCACACAGTATCTGAAAGTGTACATGGTGGGAAATGGGACAAAGCCTTTTGGATCCAGTTCACTCATAAATGTCTCATATATGCATTGGCAGAGAGTGTTTACCTTCTCCATTGGGGGGATAGCTGAGAGACTGAGGGTCATAAAGGTGAACACCAAAGGCTTTCTTAAAAATTAAATTTTTGCCCCTTTATGGCTTGCTTTATGACACATGCAAAGCTCTCATATATTTGGAGAGATTCTACATTAATCCCTAAATCTAAAACTTAAATTAAACTATCCAAGAAACAGTGATATGTAAACACTAAGATGTCCTGTTAGGCTATTTGTCCCCACACTGAAAAGAGAGTCCCCTGTATTTTTCATTGTTATAATCTCTTTTCAGGCTTCCATTCTTATATTTACCTAACCTCTTAAAATGCCACTACAGAAGTCAGATCTTGTTATCTGTAATATACGGGCCAAGTTACCTCGTCTACTATTTTCCATATGACCCTAGTTCTTCCTATCATGTAGGGAAGATTTTTAAAATGTACAGAAAAATTATATCAATTGTAAGAGTATAGAATTGCAGATCATGTACATTTTGAATGGGAAGTTAAATCTTTTGAGATTCTCCATCTCTGACTTGCAGAACAGAATGAAATCTGAAGTGGAATGACAGTGAAAATGGTCTACTATCTGCTTATTTTTGGAGTTATTATTATTTCCGCCTGATACTGCCTGTGGTTGAAATCAGGGTACCAGATCATATAGTCCTTGCATTTGGGCCAAGCTGAACTCTCCATTTTCCCGTGTTTGCATCCTAACCCTCCACAGACTTATCTTTTTACTAATCCTGGCAGATTCAATTAGGATCTTTCCTTTTTATTTAACGAACTCCGTCAGAAGCATAGTTTGAAGTTGTGCTTACTAGTGACTGTTAATTCCAGGAACAGCTTTCAAATGCTTCTTGAGTATTGTAAAAGAAAGTAGAATAACAAAACCTCTCTGAACTGGGTGTCTCAAATGCATTTGGTAAAAAGTGCCTTTGGTAGCTCATCAGACAGGACCATTTATTTGAAGTTGTACACTACCCAAAGGAGTCTACCAGGCTCCACAGTCAATTTTAAAGGAAGTGGAGTAGGGCTATCAATATGCAGCTGTTATAATTCTCTTTCTGTGTATATTTCTTAATTCTCTTTCTCCCAGACAGTATTCTGCATGAGAATTAGCATTAGTGAGGTGTGGTTACAGAAATAATGTCACTCCCATTGTACATTCTTTGTCTCGTTGATACTTTAATTTTGGAAAGTTTTATGTATGTCACCAAACAAAGTGTAAAGTAATTCTTCATGTGGAAAACAAACACAGGTGAGGTAAGGAAAGGTAAAGTCTTAAACTAACCACAGGTATTTAGGTTAATTTCATGGAAGAATAAAAAATGGCTTAGATTTTAGACCATATGCCTGAGGCAAGTTATTTGCTTAACTGTGTAAGGAAGAGAATAACCGATAACGTTAATTTGCCCATCAAACAAAGCAGTTAGCTATAACTGGGTGCTAAACCAACATTATTTTTGTTCTAATACATGCCCAATACTCTAAAAATCATATATATATAAAAGTACCATTAGTACAAGAATAACTTCCTGATTAAAGTCTGATCCCAAGCACAATGAATGTCAAGGGGGGGCTACGGTCTTTGCAGTGGTGGAAAGCTTTTGAGAGAGCCTGTCCAGACCTGAGGACACTCTTGGAGGCAGAGAAGGTACATGAATGAGGGGACTGTTCTCAATGTGAGAGCTGGCCCACCAGATCATGCCACTTCAGAAGGCTGCTGGGGAGTTATCAAAGGAAATACTCGGGAGAAATGCTCCAGCAAATCACAAAGGCAGTTAGTATGCAAATGTAGGTAAGAACAGAGTTGAGGCCACTAAAGCTGAGTACAAAATATTTGTGAAAAAGTCCTGAATTACTCAAACTTGTCTGTTTACTTTCAGACCTTGAAAATGTTTGTCTGAATTACAAATGTGATCCAGTGAGACTAATTTATGTAAAACTAGTGATTATTTTTGAAAGTATACTTGAATGCTTTCATCAGATATAAATGTATCATTTCTACACAATTCCCTCCCCACAATTATGGTATCATGATTGAATTACTATAACTCTTAGCACAGACAAATGTTTATATTGTCAAGACTTCTAAGACTTTTCTGTTCATCGGTAGGTAGCGGTTTCTGGTTAGCTTTACAGTAGGTTTTATTGTGCTGTTTAACTGCCCATTCCACGGTGGTCTATGCTTTTCAATGACAAATGACTGAATGTAATTTGGGTGCTATATCATTAAGACAAGGAGGGGTATTTATGTTTTCCTCTATGTAATGTAACTGTGAGTGTGCATTCACTTTGGGGGAATTATGTGCTTATTACGACAAACAGTGCATTTTCAAGTATTTAAAGATCTTTTTTTGGAAAGAGTCCCTCCTCTATGTATATATTGAAGGTATTGCTGTGACACAGCATGAAAACTTATGGTATAGTTATCTGAAAAAACTTATCCACTCCCTAGAACATGTTTAGATTGCTTTTTTAGACTCTATAAAATTTTAGCTAGCACTAAACATAGAACTTCATTCATCATCATGCAAGCAAAGGCTGCCAAAGGAAGCCTACTCTTCCTGAGCTAAAAGTGGCAACACTCCAGTATTGGCAGAAATCAAATGAATCATTTCCTGCTTTTAGTTTTAGATAAATAATCAAAAAAGATTGTCTAGATTCTGATCCAAAAGTAATTTTTCATAGCAAGGAATAAGACTACAGCTACAAAGGCTTTAAGTGGGGAATGTTCTCCTGCTAATTACTTGTCTGGAAAGGCCCTAAGGAACCTATAGTCAGATCAAAATATCAAAATCCAATTTAAAATAAATCGTTAAATAATCATGTTGGCTTTTAAGTAGAGTAACTTGAAGTGCACTGAAACAGTGAAGTTTGAGGATTTAATTTGCTTTTGATGCATTGAATGAACTTGGTCCAACAGGCTCCTGGTGGATCTGCCTTCTTTCTGGGGGGGAGAGAAGGCAGAGTAGGCAGTGCAGGGGCAGCAGCTGCTGCTGCTGCTGCTGCTGCTGCTGCTGAGAGTGGATGCTTGTGATTGTGCTGAAGTACACGCTGAGGAATCATTAGCTGTGAACTCTCACTTATTCTTTCAGTTTTTCCCTCCCTAGTATCCATCAAGAAGAGGGTGTCTGGACTGCTGACAGGGTGATGCCAGGCTACGTTTGGGTTTGTGTGGCAAGGGGAGACCTAATTAAAGGCTTTGGAGGAGAGAACAATGGGATGGAGAAACCCTGGAGCCACAAATGGAAACTGGGAAATGAATAGAGGGAAGCGGGCAGGCCAGGGCATGAGACTAGAGGTCAAAGGAAGAGATTACTATGGCAATGGTCAGAGGAGAAGAGTTGAGAAGTTTTGAGTTGAAGGAACTACTAGAACTGTGCTGGGAACAAAAGCAAGTGGGAGAATGAGGAAGGGCATGGTTAGTGACATAAAGGATGAGACATGAGGTAGGGAGAGGAGAGGACCCACTGCTTGTCAGAACCCCTGTGAGCCTCATACCTCACAGAGGCTCAAAACTCACAGATAAAGCATGTATCTCACCCATTTGTCATACCTGCCTGACCTCAAAGATAATGACCTCTCAGTAAGAGTCTAATTAACTGAAAGGTCAGAAATCTGTGCAGCGGGAAGAGGGAGAGCACTGGACTGTAGTGGGAGAGCTCACTGCTAGGTCTGTAAATCTGGAAGTGATGCTGGAAGCAGGAGGAAAAATGATGGCTGGAACCAGTGAACAGTGATGATGGACAAAAAGAGGAATGGATGGGAACATCCTGAAGGGGAAAGAATAGACATTATCAAAAATCATGCAAACCAAAGCACATTTCTTTGCACATTTCAGAACCTGGGATGCACCTGAAGCCTCGTTATCATCCATGAAATCTACTGGCATTGTATTTTCCCTCTTAAGCTGATAAGTACAGGGAAAACCGCCTATTGCTGCTTATTCCTCTGGATACTCAAGTGGCAGTTATTTAAGGGGTGAAGTTCAGCTTTGGTCATGTATGATGTGGGAACTAATTCAGTTGCATAGGATGATATTTCCTGGTTTTATTTTCCTTTTAAAAAACGTGAATCCACAGCAAAAACATCTTTTGAGCACATAGGGCTTTAATGTTATGAACTGAGAAAAGCAGTGCTGCAGTGGGAGCCTGGGGGAAGGTATATATATGTATATAGAAGGAGTGCAGATAAATGAGGGATCTTGACTGATTTAAGGCCAAAGAGCAGTTCAGCAAATAGCTTTTGGAAAAAAAAGAAAAGAAATAAAAAATGAAAGAACAATTACAGAGTCCTAACCAAGGCCTCTCTTGCTTAATGCCTGATTAACTGTCAACTTCAGTGTTTATAAGCTGATAGAAAGATGGTTAAACCAAATTTACAGTCCTAGGTAAATTTGCATTATCTAGATTATTAAACAGTAGAAATTACACTTTTTTTTTCCCCAGGTGGTCGTAGCATGACATTGCAACCTGCACTGAGTACACACAGGATCCAGCCATCACCAGATCTGTTTCTTGAGCTCTGTGGGTGTTTCTCACAGTTCTGTTAGTTAGGCCCTAGCTGTCCAATGGGAAATGTTATAGATGTCAGAAGGTTACTTTCTATGATAACTTCCCACTTTCACAACAGCATTCCTCAGTATTTTTTTAATGGCAGGGTATAATGAAGTCCAGTTTTGCAACCAACCCCATGTCAGCTCTACTGGAGCTTGGGTGCACACACAACAGGAAAGCCGGTTTGAATCATGTCATTTATGATGATGAAGTCCTACAGTCCATGTTGCTCCTATCAACACGGACAGAAAAATCGCTGTGCAGCTGGGATTCTCAAACACTTACCCAGCTTTGAAAATAAGTTTGCTCACATCTGGGCAGTCTCCCACTCCCTTACGGGAACGTCCTGGGACTGGAAATGTGAGCCTTCTCAGACATAGGAAGGAGCAAATCCAGTAATCCTGACTCTCGAGATCAGATCTGAATCATGAAACATTTCTCTGTACTGATTGCTTCAGCAGAAGAGCAGTAATTTATGCATGTAATATAAAAATCATATATTGCAGATTTGTGGCTAAATCTAGTCAAGAATTTCAGTTTAGGATTTTGATCATAGGACAGAAATCTGTAAAATTGTCTTTTCTGGGTTTATGACCCAAAACCCCAGCATTTTTGCACAAATCACAAGATTACAAGGCTGAAGGGAACGTTTCTCTGAGATTTTGTTTGGATCTGAACGAGGCATTTTTCACTCAATCTAGAATCCAAATCACAAGAGTATTCTTGGCATAGGGCTTGCAGTTGAAACCACGCAGAAATATGCGAGAATATTGACTTGATATGTGGTTTTGGATCATTTCAAAGAGTAAAAGGTGTGATTGGCTGTCATTTCTGGGATACAGAGTGCTATTAACTCTTTTCATATCACCAAGAAACAGAAACATAGTATGGTATCTTTATAATTCATATGGTACCAGCGTTCATTTTGAAATCAGTGTGAGTTCATGGGAGCCAAGATGTTCAGGCTATAACCGCACAACTAACAACTGATAACATTGCCAAATTGGGTGATTTTTATGGCTAGTCTTGTGACATCTAGCATTCTTAATGCCTGAGCTTCTAAAATCAAGTATTACATAAAAATGTCATTTCATTAAAAAAAATAAAACAATGCATTAATTATTGGTTGAGTGTCTGCTTTCATGGTTGCAGACAGAAGCTTAAGAATGTGACCATACTGTAGACTAAAAGAATAACATAACAAAAGACACTTTCTTCTTAAATCTGAAGTGCAAGCCAGTCTCATAACTTTTGGCGTCTGACTCATGATTTTTGAATGTTTGGGATTGGCAGTATTGTACTAATATGTTTTGTATCAAAATTCGACTTCAGAAAAACATAACTTTTAGTGTCTAGAAATTTGTAGGTCAAGAGGCTACAAGGTATGGAAGGGGGGTAGAAAATGAGGGTTCCCTCCCAAACCAAGACCCTTCAATACCATTTTTTCCTAAGGAACGACAACCTGAAGGAGCACCTGGATTTCTAATCTCATGTCACGGGGCAAAGCTTGCCTGACAGAGTGATTACAGCTACGAAGAGGGGTTGCTGTGTCCCCTCCACACTGTGACACTGCAGCTGGCTCCATGGGGAAACGCCAGTTCAGAACGCCCTGAAACTGCATCCCTCTGCGCCCAGCCCAGGGCTGTGGGTGAATACCACATTTCTGCCCATGGTAATGAAGCTCAGTGTCTTCCAAAATAAATATTGTCTCTTGGTTACTAATACAAATAAATGTATTGCACATTACATTTTTGGAGAAGAATGTGCAAGACCAACATTTCTGAAGGCAAATGGAGAGATCCTCCCTCTGTTTCCCTCCAGTCCTCATACAGGCAAACTTCCACTTGAGTCACTGGGAATTTACATGACTGAAAACTACAGAGGCACCCAAAAGTATTTCAGTTGTTGGTTTTTTTTCCTGAAAATAATTATGAGATTTGGATAAAAATTTTATTCAAGAAGGTGGAACAACTCTGGTATTTCTTTTTTTTCTAATGTTATTTTTTTAAATAGTTGTAAATTCTGTAGTTTGTAGCTCTCTGAAGGGAAAAATGAATCATTTGTTCACTAAATGGAAAATTAAAGAAGACAAATAGCACAGTTAAGAGTGTGATTTATTACAGTTCACGTCCTACTGTATGTCCACAAGTTCTTTTAATGCTTTTCATTGAAAACAAAACCTGGATTCACTCTTTTCCCAGTGAATTTAAAAATAATTTTATTTCAAGAAGTGTTACCTTTTCTCTCATTTCATTTAGACTTGCTTTAATTATGTTCATCATAGCTGCAATAGATGACAGTGCCGGGAAGAAAGAGACAAGGAGAGAAGAAGAAATATTTCCTTATATCATCAGTCTTTAAAAGCCAAATAATTGTTTTTGTGTAGGGAATGGGACTAAATTGTCTTCTCATATTCAAAGCTAAATCTGTGCTTTGTAAAGAATTAGTGATAGATCAACCTTAACACTTAGCTGTTTGGATTGTGTTAAATGAATCACGTGAAGACATAAAAGTACGGTCATGCTGAGTTTTAAATACTTCATGCCTCTTGTAAGTGCATAATATAGTAAGCAATTTAATAATAGTAAGTTTTCTCATCATGGTTGTATAAGATCATGTCACAGGTCCCTTAACTTGGTGGAAACCAATTTGGTTCCATTGTTGTTGAATTAAGTTATTTCTTTTCTGTTTCTCTACAAGTTGTTGACTTGGGATGTGGTATTTTGAAGCCAAAAGACCAAATTCTCAGCTGACGTCACACTCCTGGTTTCAAAGCTTGTGTGGGGGTGGGGAGAGGAGGAGTTTAAAAATCGTTTAGGCTAAACTTTCTCCTTCTTCCCTTGAAAAGGAGATTGCCTCACTGGGAAAAAACTCTAGTCAGCGCTATCCCCTGAAGTGTTCCTGAGCACTCTCTGGGAGATGCTGACAACATGCCAGGGACAGTCTCTCAGAATGGACGGCAGTATGCTAGGACTCAGCTTGTGCTCTGTCTTCAATGTTTTTATCAGCAGAGATGTAACCAGAGAAAGGAGTTTGGACCTGCTACTCTCAAACACTGTCTCCTAGAGGTACCTGAAGTATCTCAGTTTTTTGTAGATGTCTCTGCAGAGACTCACACACGTGATCAGGACTGCTAAGGCTTAGATGGGTAGAGTCAAGTGGTAGACGTCTTCCACTGTTCAGACATAAGTATGTCTTTCAAGTGTTTAGGAGATCTGGAAAAAACCCCTTGCTGCTATTTCCCACTTTTCCCGTATTTCATTTAATAACAATATATCTAAGGTATAGCCCAAGAAGTGGGAGCTGGATGGTGATTTGAGCCCACCTCCCAGAGGTGCCTATTTACTGTTCACAACACAGGGAACTTGGTCGTGTAACTTGAAGTAGTCCAAATAACTCTCCTGTAAAGGAAAGTTGAATATACAGCTGCTTGAGTGTCTAAATTTGGCGTCCAAAGTAAGAAGCAGTAGTTGTGATGTTAGTCTGAATTTATTAAGGGCAGAGATTGTCTACAGTTAGTGGTGTGGCATTTATTTTGGTGTTTCTGCCCATGGCTCAAATATGTTCCTTCAGGCATTTCCCGTGTATGAGGTTGCTTTTATTTCTACACAATTGCTTTGCTAAAAAATTTTCAGAATACTAAAATAAGACACTGTTCATTAACTGCATGACTAGTTTGAACTGCAACTCTGGTAGCTCTCAGAAATTTTGCTTTAAATGAAGAGTGATATACACTTGCTATGCTTGGTTACAAATGAAAACATGCCCCATGATAAAGTATAGAATGGAAAATCAGGAAATTAAGGCCTTCTGATCTGTAATTGGTAGGCTGGAGCTATTCTGATGTTCCCCTTCATGTATGTCAGGTCTCGTTATGAATTCAGCTTCCCATATGAGGATTATCTACAACAGCGTAAAATTAAATTACGGACAAGTCTTGGCTTCCTAGAAGGTTTCTCATTTTCTTAGTGCATGTTTTGAAACCTGTACTTTTATTAGTGAATTAGTAAATAATTGTCTGGTGTTAGAGGCTAAAAGGAGATTCATCAGAAAGCGAAAATGAATGAAAACAAACTGTGTGAGTTGGGAGCTATGTCACACAGGCAGAAATGAAAGAAAAATATGATCCTGACAAACCAGAAAAAATGGACTCAACCACATAAGCAAGGCACAGATCTAGCTCTGCTTGCATATGTACTATTTCTTTGTAATGTGAAAATGAAAACAAAGTAAATGGAATAGCATAATTCTGCTAGGATGCAAGAGCTATTGGAAGAAGAGATAGTCTCAATGAATTTTCTTCTTTTAAACTATCTTTCTGTAACTGGACAACAGCCTACCAGAGAAAGAAAGGATGACATAAAGCAATTAGAAGGATGCCTGCTATGAGAACACGGTCTCTTTCTATTTGAAGCTGTACCTAGTGCCAGAGGACAAGGCACGACAGAGGAAAAATCCACAATTCCTGCCTACTAATCCCTGTGAGGTGGAGCAACCATACACCTTGGGAGACATTTTAAAGTTTAACTACAAAATAGGTACAACAAAGCCCCGAGTCAAATTAAAGCTATTTAATTTCAGTTATAAACCTGAAAATGTTGGGTGAAATCTATGGAAAAAAGATCAAAGACCAAGTAGCTGGTGGATGCAGTGGTCGGACAGGAATCCGAGGAACACATAATACAGTATTGCTAACCTGAAAGCATTCACAAATCATCAGTCAAGTCTGGAATGTCATGAGTTTGGGGAATTTTTTGACATAATAAATATAGGACTTGTTTTGTCTTTTAAAGGCTCAAAATCAGGGCATTTCTGAGTCACTTTTTTTTTTTTTTTAACCAAGTTGTGAGCCATAATATTATGTTTGGAAAGAATGAAAGCTTAGAGTCTTACTTTGCTCAGGAAAAAAAGAACTTTGAGAAAACACTTGTTGGGTGACTTGCAATAAAGGTCATAAAATTTGGCAATGTAGAGATAGATTAATCTGGAAAGTATTGTAGTTGAGGAAAACTGCTGGCTGTCAGTATGTGAGAATTTGAAAATAAGGCTGTTTCATTTTTATAAAAATAGTAGTAATCATACATAGGGCTGAAACTAAAAGTTGCAATAGGCTTATACTTCTGATATTTCACTCATTCACAGATGATTCCTGATTATGAAAAATGCTATTCATAAATATTTGTTTATTTACTCATAAATTTTCAAGAAACTAGCTGAGCTTTTCATTTTAGCTATGCTTTTATCCTGTATGATTTGTCTTATGCTATATTTTCCTGTTCTGTTTAAGGAACAGAAATAGCGGCAAGCAGTATGCTTTTAGAACAATAATTTTAGACGTGAGAAAAAAATGGTGAGTACTTTTTTATCATGAGTTGTAGAGTATCCAAAAAGTATATGAAGTAGAATTTAAATCATACAGTCAGTGATGGACTGCCATTATTCTCTTAGCTCTAATTTTGTAAGATCAAAAAGCTTTTATTGGTCTGGGCTAGTGTGCTGGACTGCTGAAATGAGTAGTTATCTAGACAGACAATGAACATATACTATATTATACCAGCTTGAGATCTGGATCAGAAATTATTTCATCTGCTTTGTGGTGGAGTCAAAAACTGCTTCAAACTCTAATCAGTAGTAGCTGATATCTGAAAGGTTTTCTTTTTGGTGAGAATTAAAAAATGCTGAGTTTAGATCCCAGTTCAGAGTTGGATTTTTTTTCATTAAGGCTTTTTAGCAGTCTAAGAGGACGAATCCAAGCTGCAGAGGCTTTTTTGTCACTTCATTTCTGAACGCTAGAAATGTTTGTTAAATTATTATTTTATGAATCTGTTTTTTAAAAAGAAAAAAACCCACCTCCTCTTTTCAGCTTGGGAATTAAATGTCAAGTTTCCTCCTGAAGGGCACATTTCATGGAGAAGTTATAAACCCTGAAACTAAGTTTGTAATGGAAAATGTGACAAACTCAACTATGGCAATGCAAAAATATATTCTTAACACATAAAGGGCCATATATATGAAATGTATTTGCAACATGCTACATGTTTATTACAGATTAAGAACATAAAAATGGAAAAAAGCAGCACATACCCCAACTGTTTCTTAAATATTTGTTTAATATAGCCAGAACACATTGAAAACTGTAGGACTGAAGAGTACATGGTAAGTGTTCAAATAACATCAAATGCAATAAAACGTTTCATTTGAAATGTTACGCAGATGATAAAAATGTCATGTAGAATTACTATTTGGTGTGCTTTAAAATAATATAATTAGGAGAAAATGCATAGGGAAAACTTAATCACTAAAGCAAAACCTGTGTAAATGAGGTGTATTTGCATTTGTTCGGGTATTCAGAATTTTGCAGCAGATCAGAACCTTTATCAATGGCTGAGCTGGACCGCTGCAGCACACCGTAGTGGGACTGGGCACTCCCATCCTCAGGGGCATTGGGATGTGTGAACAGTACAGTGGCTCACGGCACATGCTTCTGCCCCCTTGCCAGCAACAGATCTAGGAAAAGAGGTAATAAAGGAAGTTTTTTCTCCCCCCCTTCACCTTTCCCCTCCCTGGAGGGGACAGAAGAGGTGAACTGAAAACAATGTGAATCTCCTGAAAAAGAAGGTGGCAAAGAGCAAGAGGGGTCAGCAAAAGAGAGGAAAAGAAGAAAATGTCTGGCACCTTTAAGCCTTCCTCACTAAAAATAAGCAAGAAAAAAAAGTGAAATGGAAGGAGAAATAACACATGGGAGGTGATGCTTTGGATGAGTAATACAGTCTGTCCACTTAGACAAATGCTGGAAAATAAGTGTGCTTTACATGTTGCCTTGTAGTTATTTTTTTAAGTTTGGGAATGGACAAATAGGCTTGAAGGGAATTTTGACCATAGATCCTTAGTATCATTTAATGATTTTTTATATAAAGGTATTTGTAGGACAACAAAGATAATTTTAGAAGGTAAAAAAAGATAATACTAAATAATTAGTATTGTTATCAATTCAATATTCCTTCTGTTGCCAGAAGTTCTGCAGTTTGCTCTCTGCTGACATACACCGTATTTCTCCTTTAGTTGCCTATGACAAATCACCCTTTCCACTTCAGGAGGAGCAAGAGAATCTCTCTCTCTGGCTTCCTGTCCTACCAGCATCCTCCTGAATACTCGCTCCTGTTTTCTCTCAGAGTACTTACTGAGTTACCTTGCCTGCCTTGCTGGCATCAAAGAATTACTATGCAAGGAGAAAGGTCTTTTCTGTCTGGTAAATAATAGCCCTAGTTATTATTTTGAGAGCAGGCACGAGTTGCTGCTACTTTCTCTGTGCTTTTCCTTAAGGCATAAGATGTTTTCACTGCCCCGCCATTTCTTCTTTCTCCCCAAGGTCAGTTTCATTTTCAGTGGATAGACTTAGACAAGTCTTGGACTTGATTCAGTTAAAATTACTGTATGTTTGGCCTCTGTATCATGGAAGCACTAGCAAAGCAGCTAAACGCTGTGGAAAGTTGTTGTTCTCTGTTTTCCCTGGCCATGCGTAAAGTTTTGCAGTGCAGAAGCTCAAACATTTTGCTTTGAGTTGAGTCCCCTGGAATGATATCCTTTGTGGTCATATGCTAAATTGTAGACAGAATATAAACTAGCCATTGCTTCTCGACGCACTTCACAGTAGCTTTATTTTATTTTTCATTTTTTTTAATGGTGGGGTGCAGTCTAAGGTTCAGCCTCTGTGTTTAGACGCAGGAATAAGCCCAACTTGTCTTGCCTGTATGGGGAAGAGACACTGACAACTCTGATAGCTAGTGAAAAGAGTTGAGCCTCTGTCTTCCCCTATTCACAGACACTGTACAAAATTAGAATCAGCTTCAGAATAACTCTTGAAGATAGCCAGGGAATGTCTGGTCTGCCTTGCAGTGCTCCAGGAGCTGCATCCACCTTTTGCCTTCTGGCTAGTAACCAAACAGAGCAAACCAAACTGGGCTGGGAGGTGTCTTGACAGTGACTCGGTGGTGTGCTACAGTTCTAACTTGCTAGTCCTCTCAATAATTTGTGAAGAGGCACTTGTGAAGAAGAATATATAGCAAGAGAGATTAATGACTTGCCCAAAGACACATAATTTACTAAAGCCCTCATATTTTAAAATTACTCAGGCTTGCAGAACAAGGGTCTATTTTGGTGTCAAACTAGTATGGCATCATTCTGTGCAGCTGTGAAAGACTGTGCTGGCTGCAAAGTGCTGGAGAACAAGACCCTGCTAGGGAGAGTCTGGAGCAGAGATGGAGTTGCAGGAATTTCAGAATCAGTATCAGGTGTCTGTTAGTCAAGACCTCTCCACGTTCAAGGTTCTCTCCCATTCATTCTGCTCCTTTTGTCGGTGAGAAGCAAATCAGTGAAGTCTACACATGGAAAGAGAAGTTTCGTCTTTCTATTTCATTGTTTTCCTTCTTCAAAAACTGATGACTTATTATGAAACATTTCACTTGGGGCAAAAATCAGCAAACTCATTAAGTGTTTCTTGCCTTTGTTAAAAAGACTGATGAGCTCAGGTATTTCATAACCAACAGCTCTGTTTTTTAATGAAAAAACTTGTGCAGTGTTACAATTTGCGTTAACCTAATTTAATTTGCATTTGGACTGAATTTTGGTTTAAGCTACCAAAAATACAGGTCCTTGAGTATCATATGCTTTAAAACACTACAGGGAGAAGCAGCAGCTTAGCAGTAAATAGATGGCTAGTGAAGAATGTTAAAAAATTTTAGAGTGCATGTAAATTAATATTTATGACTATAAACCAGAATGATACTATTTATTGCTTAGAAGCAGTATGTAGGCCTTCCGTACATTTAATATTCTACTAGAGGAGTACTGGTGGTTTAACTGCACTTAAAGCTATTTTAGAAAAGATGCCTTCACATTAATCGGACTCTCTAAACATCTTAGTTTCATTTTTTCTCACTATATTTCAGACTCTTTCATGATGGCAATACCTTTATAGAAGCTGACTTACATGTGCGTGAAACAAACAATATCAACAAAATGGTAACAAGACTATGGCCATTCTGGTACAATGCAGCAGAACATATGAAGTAGAGTGGATATTTTATTTCCTTGGTATTGTAAGGAAATTTATAGAATTCATAATAAAAAGGGCAAAGGATTACAATGTCTCTACTTTTCTCATAAACTGTGTACATTAGTAAATGTAAATAAGAACATAGAAATTGATGTAAGAAACCTAATAAATAAATGTAAAGCAAAGTAGAATACATTTATTCAGCATTTGTTCATTTAATTTTAACTCCTTATGAAACATACTTCTATAACATGCTGAACAGGTTTTGTGAGATCTGATTTTATTTTCACAGCACTGGGTGAGATATCACTGATTGCAACGAAGCAGAGAGAAGTAAAGAATACAAACAGAGAAGAGGATTTTGGAAATAAACCTTTTTTTTTTTTTTTGAGGCAGCTTGCATGCTTACATTTCCTGCTTTTCTGATGGTCTAGAGACATTTCTACCCTGGTGACCAGAAGGCCTGACTTCTGTTATAAACTTGCTGCAAGACTGAAAAAAATAGTGTTCAGAGTAGTCCAGGTGATAGGGTGATTGAAAACACATTCCTGACAGTACTATTTCCATCATCTGAAGCAGTGAGAAGGAAAGACAAGCACAGAGTACAATGGATGCACAGATCTTCTCTATTTAGACACGTTTAAGGTAACTCAGCATCTTTGTTTCCAAACTAGGTATGTAATATCACATGTTGTTTACTAGAGCTGCTCAACAAAGACAATTTATGAATTAATGTCTGTTCTCCTATCAAATCTTGTGCAACTTCAGTAGGGCTCAGACTGCCCAAGCAAAATGAACTAACTGTGGTCAAAGTCATCTGACCCTTTAGAAAAGATAGTAGCTCCATCACAAAGTTGCTGTTCAGCCTAGCACAGCAGTATGGCTCTATGGGTAGGGGAAAAAAGCCGTGTATAAAAACGCTCTGTACACTTTTATTAACAGGTCAGATTAGTATGGTTATATTTACTCAAGGTTTAACTTCAGCAGGAAGAGAGCTCAATTCCACATTTTTAATCATATTGGGTTTGTCAGCTGTGCACTTTCTTTAAAGCGGAGTGGAGTGATAAAGTTTCGGACAGCCATGTTGCAGGTTGTCTTGACATCTGTTTCCCTTATATGCCAGTTGTTTTGAAGTTCTTACAATCAGTGCTTTAAGTACACACAGGCATATATATTAATGCACACTAGAGACAGGTCCAACCTATTAGAAATTTAGGTACAACAGGGTTATAAATGTTACTTGATACCTTATAAAGCCCAAGATACCTGACCGGTGCGTAGGCTCTGTTGCTTGATGTAGTCAGGTGATAACATATGTACACTCATGCTGCCTACTTCAACGAGTGTCAAAAGTTCATGCTAAGTACTACATAAATTATCACCTAATTAAGTGCTGTTATGGTTTGGATTGGGAGGGAAGTGTAAACTTGATTCTCCTTAGAGAGCTATATGCAGAAATATGATGTAGAATTAATTTTACAAATAAAGGTCAAAGATCAAAGTCTGAACATATTTATTGGAAGAAGGAACTGGAAGGGAATCTTAACTTCCTTAATTAAATCCTTTTCTGCTCATGAAAATACTAAGAGGTTAGTTTGATTTTATGTGTACTTCCCCTTTACATTGTAGAGATGTCAGGAGCACTGTTCTGTTACTGGCACATTTTGTACCTTATAGGCCTTCTGAACTTCCCATTGCTACTCTTACACCAGTAGCTACTGATTCGTAATTTAGGAATGCCAAAAAAAGCATTCACCTGGAGTCTGGAGTTTAAGATTAAAAGAGAAGGCTGCCATGGAACGGTCTTATCTGAAGACATTAAATGTGTATATATGTGTCTATCAATTTACTATATTCATATAAACCATCCAAATATGCTATTTCTGTGTTAGACCTGAAGACACATGTAATTGTGCCGGGCAAGTGATGATATCGTCCTGGCTGGCTAAGAATTTTAAAATATAGAATCTGATATCTGCATCAGTTCAAGGGAATATCTAAGATCGATAATAATCTTCGGACATCTGGGAAATGGGGAAAGACTTTGAAATAATTTTAGTTATAATTTATTTGGACACATCACACAAAATAATCTGTTCCTCTCTCCCATTTGTTCCAACAGTTTATGTGACTATATTAGAACATTCATAAACGTGAAAACTGTCTGTTCTTGTGATTGTACTACTGTTTCCTTCAACTTTTGAGCTGTACCTTTTGAGGGGGCCTAATTCAATAATGAAAGTTTGTGGTTCATGCAGAGATCTATACAAAGTCCCTCTTGATGCTTTAGATTACAATGTCCTTTAGGACAAGGACAGCATCTACCTATGTTTAACGTACCTAGCAAAATGTGGATTCAGTGGAGAGTGATATTTTTTGCCACTGCTAAATCATAAATGAAGTAAAATATGATAATGTTCACGGTCCCTGGAAGAGAGGGAAACAGTCAAAGATATGGAACTATAGTGAGAAATCTGAAGCCAGGATAACTTTTATGAAGCGCTTTGAGAGGGACCAAACTATGTATTTTCAGGCAATAAAGACATTCTCCTAAAGCAGTCTGTGGTACTACCACCAAAACCAACAAGGAAGTCAACATTAGCAGTATGACAGTTACAACACTGATTCAGAAAAGTGTATGCTAGTTTATTTTTTCCTCCATCTAGGCAGCTACCAGCTGAAGGCAGCTGAACACCTAGGGACTTCTGTGTTAAAACAACACTTGCAAGTGGAAAGAAACACTAAGTGGAGTGGGGGGAAGAAAGTGGTCAAACACAAAGAAGCAAGGTAGCCAAACAGGTAGTTTCTTATCCCAAAATGCCTCTGACATTTCTCCTTCTCTGCACTTCAGGAAGATAGGGAGAGGGAAATGCCAGCAGTGTGACAGTTTTTTGTGGCAAGCAATTTTCCACATCACAAATACCACCGCTACCACTGCCGGCGCCGCAGGTAGTCTTTGCAAAGATGCTGAGGGCTGCACCACTATAAAGACCAAATGATTTCCTCTTCTCCTCCGCAGGTGAAGTCTGAAGTATGCTGACATATCTGTGTTGGAAAATTTGTATTGGCATTACCAATACCAAGAAGAGATTTCCCTTGCTACAGTGTGTCTGACCTAGTTACGCATTTGAACTGCTGACTGAAGGAGGCAGGAGCTCTTTGCAGAGTTCTTGAAGATCTTCAGGGGCACTGAACCACTTCAGCGCTGGTATAAGTAGTCATATTTTCACTGCCTTCTATGGAGTTTTGTCCTTTATACCTGTTTGTTTTGAATGGTGTGCTTTTACATATGACTTTTTTATTAAAAAGTAGCTAAAGGCAAAAATTATACATATATATCCACAGGTACAAGGGAATGTGATTAACCAGTATTGCCGAGATGGAGATGCTGCTCAAAGACTAAGGCCAGACCAAATGGTTCTTGAATCGCTTTACCTCATCTTTGTTGTCAATGCATGTATGTTACAGAAAAGTGGAATACTCAGTTTTCACTTAACCCATGACCTCTGTATTTTGTCCTCTATTGTGATGCTGTAGTACCTCTACGCTGCAAAATTGTGTATTCTGCTAATTTTGATATACATTAGTACCACAGAACTCCAAAGAGGAGGTGACACCTATTAAAAAAGAGAATAATTAATATCACATTAATACGAACATTTCGGTATTTCTCTAATGTTGTCATGCGAGCAGTGTGCTCTACAGTGGACCCAGCCTTCTTCAGACAGGAGGCTGCTTCATACAACTTTTAGAGACTAGCTGAATTACCTGAATTACCCATTTCTATGGCCTTTTCTTCATGAAGTGCTGCTTGTATGAGTGCGGGTGAGGTAGTGAGGAGCAGGCTTACCTGCCAGTTTTTCCTGGTTTCAGAAACACTTGAAGTACTGCAGCCTAATGATGCTTAACTAATCAAGGCTTGTAAAATGAGCAGTGTTGCAGAAATGCAAAGCAGATCTTGTTATTAACAGGGTATCAGAGGTGTTCCCCAAAGGTACATAGTAATGCCCAGGTCTCATGTTCTTCAACCTTGCAGGAGCAGAATGGCAGTCAGATGCAGTCCCCGGGGGATGTTTTCCAGGGCTAATTACCTGCAACTGCTGACAAGCCCTGCTTCCTTCTTATGGACTGAAGACCTGCTTTTGTTCATTGCAACGTTCAGGTAACCCTGACAGTGTCCAGCAGTCACTCAATAACTTTGCCGTAGTTATTTGGTAAGGCTGCTCTGCTGTGTTGGTTCTATGGATGGTTAAAGCCTGCTGATAGATGAAAAGCTGCTTTAAGCTGTTACCAGGTGGATGATGATCTCTGAGCTGTCCTAAAAAGCAGGAAAATCACTGGTGGCTGTGCAGCATCTGTTTCTCCCCTACTATACCGCAGGGAGACATAGGATAGAATTCATTCAACGGAATTTGCGTGTCGTCTGCTTCAGTGAATGATCAGTTAGGTCCCATCAGTTACCTGTAGAGCATGGCCTACTCCTGGCTCTGCCATTTATTACCATTGTCATTGTGAGCCAGACATACTGCTCGGTGCCCTAGTTTTTTCACCTACACTGTTAAGACAACAAGGAATTATTCTGAGGTCTGCACTTGCACAGGTTTTGAATGTTTTTTGACCAGGCAACAACAAAAAGGCAGAACAAGCGTGTTCTCTGGGTCTCTATTTTCTGTATGCACAAGCCAGCCAATTGCATCAGTTTTAAGTTTTGATAAAAGGCAGACGGGATGATGCAGCAAGTATGATGACATGAAAGAAACTCCACAGTCTGCTCTTTCGGTGTTTTAAGCAGAGGAACACATGCACGTCTGGCCTGAATTTGGTTTACTGATCTTTCAGTTCCTCATCTCAATGCTTAGGATCAGTCAGTGTGCTAGAAATCCTGCTGGACTCACAGCCAATGTGTCTGCAATGCTTCTTTCAGCAAACACAAACCAAGTTTAAGGGCCTGGAAAACAGTACAGCAATTTGCTGGCCCAAAAGCAAAAATAAACCGTGCACAGTATGTCACATTAGCTTTTAACTGTCTCCAGGAAGTGAAATGTTTGACAGGGAAATACATTTGCTTGTGGCCTCATTTGATTCATGTTTCAAGGAAAGAATTGAAGTCATACCCCCAGTGGAGCACATACATGGATCAAGGGGAGGATACTGCAGCCTGCAGGATGTCATCTTCCGGCACCCTCCTCCCTGCTTCCCCGTGGAGGCAAAGTGCCATTCAAGTGAAGGAGGTTTTAGAAAAGATGTACGATGTTTTGGTTCCCCCCCCGCCCTCCCAACACTGACAAGAGTGTTTTAGATGGCAAAAGAACCACATTGCACCCTCTCTGAATTACAGATCTGAATGCTCTTGTTGGAAAGCAGGAGATACTTCCTGAATTACTCAAGGAACGGTGGCATGCCTTCTTAACCTCTGTTCCTTCTCCCCCGAGGATACACAGCAGGCTGCTGGTGATCACTGGTCTTTCCTCCCAAGTCCTTGTGCCCAGCATGGATAACATGATGAGCCAGCCATCCAGATCACAACTGACAGCTACTCCCAAGATATACAGCAAGTAGTGTGATTCTGTGTGGGATAAAATGGATGGGATCAGCATGACTTAGATGTAGAAATCTTTCCATAATGGGAAGGGATGATTTCATCGTGGTGGATCTCTTTACACCTAACTTTCCACTCCCTGTCTCCTCCCAGTAGGAAAACATGCAGAAATATTAGTAGAGGCTTCCACATAGTTAGTAAAAATATGGAACAACTCCATAAGGAAGCCTGTGGAATTACCCTAACACGAAAAACGTATGCCAGAAGAGACTGGGTCCAGAGTGTAGAAGGTGATTTATAAAATACAGTTGATAGAACACAATCCAATTTCTAATTTCCAGTCTGGTTCCTAATCTGTTTTCTCCATGTCACTGCAGATCTGGTGTATCTGTTAAGGATGCCCTCTCAGACTAACCTCAGTCTTAGCTTCCTTGAGACATAATAGTAAAACAGTCTTAAAAGTAGAGATAAAATGTTTAGAGAGGAATGGAAGGCATTTACTAATGTTCTAGTCCATTGTCGTGGTTTAACCCCAGCCAGCAACACAGCACCACACAGCCGCTCACTCGCTCCCCCCCCCCAGTGGGATGGGGGAAAGAATCAGGAAAAAAAAAAAAATAAAGCTCGTGGGTTGAGATAAGAACAGTTTAATAGAACGGAAAGGAAGAAACTAACAATGA